>OX387621.1:1335000-2585000 GCA_947568825.1 Sphinx pinastri | reverse complement strand
TTAGACGCACAGGGCCGTAACAAGGAAGTGTTACGGGGGCCAATTGTGTTTAAAAATGGGTGTTTTCGATATAATAATGAACGATTTTAGTATGCCAAAGCGAATATTGTACGCGAATTTTTATGGAGATCTTATTATTATTATTAGTACTTATTAGTTTTTATCGATTATAAGTATTTAAGAGTACCTAGTTGTTATGTAAAATTTATTTGTAAAAATATGTTGATATAGATAATTTGATAAAGTTAAGATTAAAATAACTTAAAATAAACATAAAATCTTGAATATACAATAAAAAAATTAAACTATTTATCCCATTATTCTTGTACCTAAGCAATTGTTTAATGATATGTAATACTGTTTTTTATTTTTATTGTTTGTTTCTCGAATTAACTTTAAAATATTTTTTCTATCTGTTATTGCTATTTTATGCGTCCGTATGTTTGACGTAATTAGGAATCTTTTTTTTATTCAATACATTATTATTTATTATACAAACTCTATGCCCAAAATTAACACACTATTTTGCTTTAAAATCTGCACAGTTTACGGAATTTGATTACTGGTATTAAGACTCCCAAGACATTTGCTCCTTGGCTATATTAAAAAAAACTCAAATTGGAAAAATTACAGACTATGCGTATAGATTTGTGTCTAATTATGTATTACAATTTATATAGGAAATGATTTGATGTAAGCATGTGAAAGTTAAGTTGATGTTAAATAAAATTTAAATTAAACATGCGTTTATTTCACCCTGGTTAAAAATATCCATTTACCATGACTTGACTCCCTCTTCCTTTATAATCTAGCAAGAACATATTATAGCAATCGCTACCTTATTTACTATTCATGTAGCTATATTATGTAAACTTACAAAACCATTTCTCAAACATTTAAAGTCATGGCACTAACTGTATAACATTATGTCTACTTGAGATGTAGCTCAAACTTGAGATTGATTTATTAATACCGCCCTAAGCGACGTGAGACCTTGAGTGTGACAGAGAAAGGCCCGATAAATCTTTTTTTTTCCAACTCATTCCGCGATAAAGTTTATAATGCATTTCCAATTATACTGTGATAAATGACGGTACGGATCACTTATCATCAAGTGATTCACCAACCTAATTATCTACCTTCTGCTATTATGAATACCTAATCACAAGCAGACTAATGCAGAACTCTTCTGATGGCAGTGATTATGCAATTAAATAAATAAAAATGAAGACGCAAATATACCTAACTCAGAATTCTATGAATTCAGATTCTCCGTATCCCATAATATATTGTACAAAACAAAAATGTTATTTGATCTAAACATAATAAATGTATTTTTGTCGCTATGATGTACATTTTAATTTATTATTTGTATAAATTATAAAGGAGAAAACCACATTATAATGATTATGTTTATTGTGCCACGTCACATTACCAAGCGTATAGTTCCCCGTGAAACGGCACGCGGCATGTCGGAGCGCGAAAATCAATAACGAGCTTGTAAACAAGCCCTACATGGAGGGCACACAACACTCCGTCATTACAAACTTTTATATTTAATTATTAATGTTTTGTGTGTTTATTTCACTATAAGCGTTATATTTTAGTTTCAATCGGATAAGGAACAAAATGGATTCAGCCAATGTAGGATATTCATACCATTTGCCGTCGGGCGGATGGAATTATAAGATTCGCAATACATTGTCACAATTTAGTGATTTGTTTAGTGAATTTAACAAATACATCGCACCTGCGTATCATCACGACCGCTGTGAAAGGTAGTAGACGTTATATAGTGGTATTTTAAGACGTTGAAAGTGTTATTAATGTTTTTCGTTCTAGGTCCGTTCAAATGAGGATATATTCAATGCACAAAGGGGAATTCGTAATGGTTTTTATAGCATTTTTTGCTTGTTTCGGTTTGGGTGTATTTATAGGACTAGCAGGTGAGTACCATTTTAATGTTTATAGAGGCTAATTAAAAATCTCCTATTGCGCATGTTACTGCATCATGCAGTTATAAGAATACAAAAATTGAGTAAATACACCACTTTATTTATAAAAAGTGTCGATAAAATATTTAAAAATAACTTTCCTACATCATTTTATTAATTCTATAGACAGTATTCTAAATATTTGGCACTAAACGTTTATTAACCTAAAACTTGATTCTTCTACGCTGTACCTGATAAGTAAGTACAAGCTGTAATCTTCCCTTAAAATACCGCTCAAACATATCGATTGCTTTTATTTTCACCAATGACCGTACGCCGAAATATTGAACATTTTTATTTATAAATTAAGTTACTACATTCTACGTAACTCAGTGTAATTTTACAGAAGCAAGATATTATATGATAAATGATAATTATTATTGTACTAATAAATTATTAAATAAAATTTTCATTTTTTTCACTTACGTATCTGTTTCTTATACTGCGTACATCGTAACATAAGCCTGGTATGTTTAAAGACAGGCACACCCTTACCTACAAATTAAAATGTAATGGCTTAGACGCCAGTAATATCTTCAAGGTATCAGCGTGACTCATATTCGCAGAAACGGTGTAACGTACTTGTAACAGTAGCTGCACTATGTAATGCATAAAATATTGACATAAAATAATTATCTACAATCGTACCTCTGTATTATTTTTGAAATCCTTGTAACAACGCATTTTAAATAGTTTATGATTTACAGCCTCACTAAGCTCCCCGCAGGGGATAGATGCCCCCTCGTATTATCTTAGATTCGGCCCTGTATAAATAAACTCAACTTTTTTTCGTACATTATGAAAACAATAATTTAATCTAATTCTTATAAATGCTATGATCAATAGCAATTATGAAAACTATAAAAGATAGAGTAGATATGTACTACGATAACACCATAACCTTTATTTAGTCACTTTTATAACCTTTACGATCCACTAAAACAAGAAATTTTCTCACTCAATTTTTCACAATCGGATCTCTACCAATAGAACCTGATTGCAGGTCCATCGCCGACAATGACGTCGTCCACAGCGGCTTCCAGCGTGCTGTCAAACTCTAGCACGATGTACCAAGGCCCGTTCCACCTGCACAGTCCAGCTTTAGGCACCAGAGTGCAGCAGTTATGGCTTCTGGCTGAGATATTGACTAATAATAATGATGGTATGATACATTATTTTTTTATTAAATAATTAGACGGGCTAAACGCGCTTCAGTGAAAGGATCTCGACCGTCCATAAACACAAAAATACCAGAAGAATAATGAATACTCTACCAGGCTTAAAAAGAAATAGGGATTTGGTAGAGAAGGGAAGGGAAGGAGGATGTTTGGATCTCATGAATCCTAAGTATATGCCATAAAAACCTAGTCTAGTAGCTCGTTTCGAGAACTTTTTGGGTACCAGACCATCGCGTCGCGTCGAGGGTCGCAACATTTTTCGACGGTCCTACATTATTTGTACTTTGCTGCATTTAGCATTATTGCAGTATACCTAGTCACGACGTACCACGAAAATAAATAAAATATTTTTTTATTGGTATTTACTGACTTGTGTTCTTTTTCAGAGGAAATATTCGACAAAAGTTTCCAAATAAGTATATCTATAGACGGTGTGCTGAGTGACCATAGTACAGTGAACTTAGTACCTGAAACCGACGCAACTAATAGGTAAGTGTTTTGAAAATTAAGTTTTTATACAACGGAATGACGAGACGAGTCACTCGTGTGGCGATAAGCATTGACTCAACTCAACAACAAACAATAGCAGCCTCAACGAAAACTTAGAAGTTTATGTAACAATAGGTAGTCTAAAGTTAATCTGTTGCTAAATCTTGACTTGAATTCAATTCTAAAAACAGACCTGGGCAGTATGTTTAAAATAATAATTTATAACTAACTACGCTATCGATAATATTTTGTTGATTGACTTGATTGGAACCTTACCCGCACTCAGAAATTCTCAATAATCAAATCCTTCGCGATATTTCGACGACTACCAGGGACATGAAAAAAACCATCAGCCCGCTGTCACAAGTGACATCCGGCATAAAATATTTTATACAGGACGGAGCACCTGAAGTGCAAGAAGCAGGTCTGCGAAGAGGTGATGGCGCTGCACCTCGGCTCACTCGAGTACACGCACTACGTCCTCAACATTCACCTGTACGGCTTGCGCGAGTTCCACAAGAGATACTACATCAGAGAGATTGTATTCTATGTGAGTGTTCAAGGCTAGGTACACAGTAAACTAATTGTGGTGTTAAATACCAGTAGTAGTTAAATTATCATAATATCAGAGGACAAAATAACCACTGAGTGCCAACTGCCAGTCAAAGTTGAATACTATCGTCCAGTTTTACAATCGATGTAGCCAAAATTGACTGGGAAGACATCACATTATTATATGCATTCTTGGGGGCACAGACCCATTGGAAAAAAACTCTAAATACGCTCCTGATTATATAACGCATGCTCACGCCTTTTATCCCCGAAGGGGTAGGCAGAGGCGCAACTAGTGCACCCACTTTTCGCCAAGCGTATTCCGTCCCATGATGTGATAGGGGGCGAGCCTATCGCCATACCGGGCACAAATTCCAGACTTCGGGCTGATACTGAATAGAAAAATCCAATATCACTTTGCCCGACCCGGGGATCGATCCCGAGACCTCAGCCTTGCAGTCGTACCGTAATACAACTACGCCACCGAGGCAGTCTCAACTCTAAATACGCTCCTAATTATATAACTCCTTACCTTACAAAAGTATGTATAGTATATGTATTACCATTCACTTGAATAGGTACAAAAGTGATTGTAGGTATGCACCGATATTTCTGTCCTTACTTATATTAGGATCCTGTTACCCATTGTAAGATTATTCAGTTTTAGGTTAGTAAAATAACAGTAATGCCATTTTTTTTTCAGTTTAAAACTTACAATCCAGCGTTCACACAAATGGAAACGTGGTTCAGATTTATATTTCTACTAACTACGTTTACTATAACTGTAAGTTTTACTTTAGCTTTTAATTTGAAATTAACATTTATTTACACGTTAATTTACCTGTAAAATTGTTGTAGTGTTGGTTCGCGCATTCCCTTAGAAAATACTCGACGCACGACTGGGCCATCGAACAAAAGTGGCTCTCCGTGCTGCTGCCGCTTCTACTGCTTTATAATGGTGAGTATACAGGGCCGGATTCAGGGTATAATTTCGGGGGGTAATATTCCATGGATATAACCAAAAAAATATTAATTGTGCCTTGCCTTACCTACAAATAAAATTTTCAAATGTTTGAAAGTAAGTTATGAGATGTTGGTACCTACTTTCGGTTAGATAAGGTAAGGTATTGTGGGATAAATTCTAATTAGAGAGATACGTTTACTGCCTTATTACAGTATAAAATTGACTTTTTTAATACTTGTTATTCGAAATCTGACTAACGAAAGACCCGGGCTGTCAATTCAGTGGGGGGCAAATCCACAAAGCATGGAAAACAAATCACAGTTTTATAACACCACGAGACTTATAATGAGATGTTTGATTGTACTCTGTTTTGCGTCTTAAGTCTTAACTAAATAAAATATTTATTTCACACAGATCCAATATTCCCGCTGCGGCTAGTATCGGCTAGCTGCTTCGCTCCACTGATGGACACCGTGTTCCAGACCTCGTTCCTAGCGTGCGTCATGCTGTCATGGCTCGCGCAGTACCACGGACTGAGACAGGTGACCCATACAGCCATAATTGTAAAGCATAGCATTTTTCTGATAAAGGTCTGTTCATACTGTCCGAGTAGTGGTATTGCCGTGCGCTGTTATTGACACACATTATAGTATAGCAATATCTACACGTTAGTGTTCAGAGCATTCGTGAGTCACCAAGCATTCATTTAAAGTGATGTGTTGAAGGTAATAAAGGAAATCAAATGTTTAAATTACCCGGGTTTTTGAAGGCTGTCACTCATAGAGGATCACATGCCGTGGCCACATGAGACAGAGAATTTGGCAAGTGAATTGAGTAAATCTACACCGCACGCTACACCAGACCATTTTGTAATGGATTTAGTAAAGTTATTGACACTTTTAATAGTTTTATAACACTCTGGAAACACCCGCCTACTAAGCACAACCACTTTACGACGGAGGCAAAGTGAGGAATTTCAATTCCGACCTTGAAAAATCCGGCACGCACTACGGGACGGCAATAAAACGATTCTATCTCTTTCTTTCATAAGCAATACCTCTATAGTACCATCCCTTTCTGTAGGACTGAATAGGAGCTATACAGTAGTCTATATTATTTACTCTGTCTACGCTGTCACTGCTGTCAGAGTGGGCTGTGGGACCCGTCAACTCGCAGCTAAACACGGATGTGTGTACCTACCTACAATGATTATTTTTGAAATATCATTGTGTATCTACCTACTGGCCGGACTATTCGCACAATATAAATCCTCATGGCGTATTGAGTCTGAGACGTACCAATAATGCTACCTCACGTTTGTAGTAATTGACGCGTTGGAAAAGCGCCGCTATTTGATCTACTTTCATATTATATGATTTCTGTACAAATGTAGATACTGTACATAGTGACGTATGTTGTTTTTACTTTACAATGGTAAGAACATTTTTATCAAATAAACAGAAAATATTTTTTCCATTTTAACAGGTGAAGAAAATATATTTTACAAAATACGTCAAAAATACAAAGTTATTCGTTCGATAGAATTTATTGAACGGTTTAAAAAGAGCACCTAATTGGTTCCCTTGTGCGCTCATTAGCTATTAATCGATTTTTTAATTATGACAGATTACATGTCTCTATTTAATTCTATGTCATGAAATGACATTTCAAAAAATATAAATTAGGTACCAGTCGAATATTATGTTACAGTACAGGCAGGGGTAGGGGCAATGGGTCCAATAGCCCCCCGCGACAGTTAACAGAAATACTTTATTCCCAACGTTAGACAAACTGACTCTGTTCAGCTATATAACTCTAGATCGTTATGGTTTATGACCGATGTAGAAACAAATGTTACGTACCTCCAATTTAATTTATGGTTATTATTTATCACTAGTTAATATTGTGATAAATCCAGTAGACTAGCGCCCACTGACAAATCCAGCAGGATTACCACTTCTCTTCTTCATTTAAACACCCCGTTTTTCTGAAGTTATCATCCTTTACAATCCGTAGACTTACTTATTCGTAAAATAAATGCAAGGTACACATTATCGGTCATAAACACACAACGGAATAGGTACCTATAGCATGAACATGAAAAAAATATAGAAAGGTAGGTACGTAGGAAAATTTGGTGCCGCAAGTTTATCTGCGTCATGCTTATGAGTGCTGATGTCATAAAACATAGAGATGGTTAATGTTAACGGATGCTAATGTACTTTTGTCATGGACTTGTTGGATTCACAATACAAAATGGCCGCCATATATTGGGTTACAAATGTATTAGAGGATGAGTTCTAGTAACACATTCCTAGCTCGATTAATATGCTAAAGTATTTCTGGATTTTTTTGAAGTAAATAAATAATATGAAAATCGATTGTAAGCATTTTATGAATACCAAGTTATTTTTCATATGTCACGATGACCATATTTGAATCCGGACGGCAATAAGTGTCAAATGACAAATAAAGAATACACAACCCAAAGTATGACGTCACTGTTATTAAGGAGCGCGCGTTCGAGAAAGAAAACAAGACGTTTCACTACGCGCCGACTCTCACTCCTGATACTTTTTTTAATATTAATTTTACCTCATTTATGTCAAATGTAAAACTGCTTCCACACGAGGGGTCCATTATCGGATTTTTTGTAGAGTAACATAATTCATTTATCCTGAAAACCACGCAGTTGATGTAGGCAGAAAAAGTGCATTTTCTTTTTTTTCGCAGAACGAAAGAGGTTTCGTATCATTCTACTTGTTCAAATTGATTGTGGTGGGATTGGTGTGGGCGCCGGCGATGGTGCTCACCGTGTGGCAAAAATACTACGCGTACTACGACCCCACCTTTAATTACAACATGAATCCCAACTATCCCGTAAGTATGAGCTTAGTTGAGAACATAAATAAACGTAAAAATCTTTTATCCCTAAGAAGAATTAACAAAGCTAGCAAATCTGATAGGTACATAATAATTTATTTACCACAAAGAATTACGCATACGCATACGCATGCTTACGCCTTTTATCCCCGAAGGGGTAGGCAGAGGCGCAACTAGTGCACCCACTTTTCGCCAAGCGTATTCCGTCCCATGATGTTATAGGGGGCGAGCCTATCGCCATACCGGGCACAAATTCCAGACTCCGGGCTGATACTGAATATAAAAATCCAATATCACTTTGCCCGACCCGGGGATCGAACCCGAGACCTCAGCCTTGCAGTCGTACCGTAATACAACTACGCCACCGAGGCAGTCACACAAAGAATTACAATAGTCCATATTTTTCAATAAAATGATAATATGGACAGACACATTTAAGATCTAATCTAATTGGTTCTAGTACAGTCACATAATTTACGAACGGGGAACTTTGTATATTTCTGCGCGTACTCATTCTTCTGAAGCCTCTCTTATCTTGTATATATTGAAGAAATAATGTTATAGCCAAAAAAATATTAATTTACTAAAACCAAGCCAGTGTGGAAAACCTCAACCCCTTATCTGCAGGCATAAGACCTAGACTAATGATTGATAATACTATCACGTCACGTGTTATTTTAATTTGTTTAACAATTGCGGCGCAACATGATGCTCAACGTGTAAAAATGTTGCGAAATGCCAAATGATGAAGAAAATAACAAGCGTGTTGTTTCTTCCAGTACTATGTTGCTAAACAAATTTATTTATGCTTAATCTAAGCTTCATGTTGAGCAACATGTTACCTATAGGTACTCTGTAGATAAAATTGCAATTAAAAATCGTTAACAGTAAATGGCTTTACGATACGATACGATTTGTCTGCAGGTGGTGAAGATAATGTTCTTCAGTGCCATCACGTTGTACTTCCTATATCTGCTTGTTCTAATCATCAAGGCGTATAGTGATTTGAGGAACATGCCGTTTTTTGGTAAGTATCATGATGATATTTCTGGTCCAAAAGATTTCTACTTCCAGAATCCAATCACAGCGACATAATATCAAATCCATATTATTAAAGTTATAGTTTATATCAGTAGTTTATACTTTACAAATATTTATGGGCGCCAAGCGACTTAATCATTTCGTTATTAAGTTAGAAACATACAAAGACAACATAAGTCCTAGGACACCTGTGTAAAACAATCGTCACAACCGATCTATCGTGACCTAGCTAGGCGTTGCCTAACCGATTGCGCTCGATGCGCAGGCGCAACGGTTGCTGCTTAGCAACAACCTTTACTTCAGAATCACATTACAAAAGCGCCTAGATAACATTTACTTCTTCCCACAAAATCGGAATGTTTATGGTTTTGGAAATCTAGTATCAATAATTTTAGAACATGCTTGAAATTTACGCGAAGTAACTTTAAAGCGTTGTAGAATATCAATTTTTAGTTCAGGAAGTATACGTACCTACGGAATTTCCTGTGAGCACGAATTCAAATAATAGCAATAATAATTTCAACAAAAAACTTAACATTCTATGCGCACGAGTGTAGTGCATTGACCTAATTACCACGCGGGCGGGGCGGGGTGCGGCGCATGCGCGAGGGGTGGGCGCTGATTCACTTCTGCCTGCAGTGTTTCTGTGTTAGAAAATGCAGAAATAAGTTGCTTTTTGTAAACAATAAACTATGTGGGTTCTTCCTTTGATAATTCAGCGCCCAGGCCCAAAATGTATTTGACTTTTTCTTCGCCCACTTTCCGAGAATGTCGTCAGAAGGCAGAGAGATGAGAGATAAAATCACAAAATTTTACTGAACATAATTTTTCGGGATAAACCTAATATGCACGGCTAATGGGCCCAAAATACTTATTGATATTTGGGGATCCGAGAGGCATGAAATTTACTAATGTTTATTTGATTAGCTCCGATTACCTTTGATGAACCGTCGCGACCACAAAACAGCTTTGTAGAAAAGTTTAAATTTTTAGGGATTCTGAGTTCAAATATGGAAGTAGGTACTTATTCTTATAAGTAGTTAAAATAAAAGTGCTAGCCATTGTTTTTGATAACACAGCTCCTTAAAATCACATTTATGACACGTCATAGCGCGTCATAATGGCATTTAGCCAGCCTTGTGCTTCGCAAGCTCTTTCCGCCACCTTGATTCATCACTCAACACTCGCGACGTGTGTATCTGTCTTTTCCCCCATATTACCCGCTCATAAATAAAAATACCACATTGCGTTATGTCACATCTGCTAGGCGGCCCGGTACGGCTCCCATTTTAGAGAACTGAATAATTAACTGAGATCTCTGCCAACCAGAAATGAATTAACAAAAAGGAATCACGGAAATAGGCTCACAATTTTCAGAGAAATCAGTGTAGGTACATAAAAAAAATACAAACACGAATTGAGAACCTCCTCCTTTTTTGGAAGTCGGTTAAAAATGACAATGCACGTCTTGGCGCGTCAGATATTAGTCTGATACTTACATGGCCAGTTTGCCAGATAATGATTTTTTTTTTCAGATATCAGACTGCGGTGCTTATCGATTGTCGTGACGACGGTAACGTTCATAACGATCCTCCTGGCTGTACAAGGGTGGGGCCCGGCCGCGCTGCAGGACCACTGGGCGTCGCAGCCCAAAGTCCACTATGACACATCGGCGCCATTCATGGCTCTTTATGGCCTGTTCAACTTCAACATATACATCCTGGCTTATCTGTTCTCGCCGGGCGGCGGATCTATCCATGGTAAAACAATCATCAATGTAGAACTATTTTCAGGAAAGTAGATCCTCGAGTAGAGCTGCTGCTGACCAAGATCAGAGAGTGAAGGAACTTTATTGTCTGGGCAATAATTATAATAGATGCTGTTACATCATTCAAACCAGGACTATAATGATTTGGAACGATTGATGATTGGATGAATTTAACAAATAGATTATCTAGTGCCATGGTTATATCATCCTCTTCGGAATCCAAGTGCATCCTACTGCTTCACCCAAGAGGCCCTGATTATTCGCCACCATGGAACAGACTGTGGCGTGGAGGTGTGGACTGTGGTTAAAGCTCATGATAAGTCCAAAGAGGCATTTGTCCACTAATGTGAAAAGGTTTACAGCTTGTTTTCATCAATTTCTTCTATGCAACATTAGAATTGCAATAGGTATTTCTCACATTAGAAATGTAGTGGATTTGACAGCCTGGGAGACAAGCTAGGTCTGAGACACGCCTTATCGAATTCATGTCAGGCATTATTATGACGTCATAAGAAGTCATTAAATTCCTACATATTAAGTACAAGATCAGAACATTTCGCCCATAAATCAAATACTTATCATAAAATAGGGATACGGAGAATCATCGCCATAGTACGATAAAAATGTCAACGAGGTCAAATAAAAATCTCAATGACAGTATTATCGAGGTTTTCCGGGGCTACTCTGGGCATTATTATTTACGGTTAAAGACATTTATTTCTCAAAAGATTTATTATATCAATAAACAAGCTTTCTAATGTCGTATTCCTATAATCGACCCTAACCACTGCCGTCAAATCCTAAGCAACAATGGACCAATCAGAATAAAGTGTGTGACATGTTTGCAAATGAGTTATTTTGATTGGTCTATTCTTACCATTAACGCGGTGTTAGCGGTTGGGAGTTTATAAGAATACGCCGTAGGTAAATGAATTTCTTGATAAATAAAATGCACGCTCGCTGAAATGTGAGCAGTGTGTACTATGGCACTCGCTTACTGCCGATACAGTAGGTACCATTGCCAGCCTACTTGTTTACGCCTTCTGACAAATCTAGATAATTGCGGTAAAGTCGACGTTGGAAATGAATAAAGTGGACGATATCCTAGTTGGGAATTGAACGGTCTGCCGAGACAATGTCCGGAGGTTCAAAACCCAAGGCACTCACCTCTCACTTTTCGAAGTTATATTGTGTGTATTGTTTATCAATTATCGTTCGCTTTAACGATGAAGGAAAACATCGTGACGTAACCTACATACCTGAGAATTCTCGATAAGAATTTCGAGGGTATGTGAAGTCCGCCAATCTGCACTAGGCCATTGTGGTGTACTAAAGCCTAACCCCTATCAGTAGTAGAAGAGGCCCGTGCTCAGCAGTGGGCAGTATATAATATAGGGCTGGTATTATATTATTATATTAAGGTGATGAATGAAATTATGATGAGAATAAATATTAGGAAAATACATTCAGAATGATTGCCCCGAGAGTGAGCTAGGGGAAGTGCGAGGTACATACTGCTGGTTTTGCCTATCGCGCACCATATTGGATTTTGCACCGTGTTGAAGTAAAATACGCAGAAAATTCCTGTGAGTTAAGAGGCGCTTCAAATACAAAGGAATAAAATAATAAAAATAATACAATTCAGGGAAGGAAAAAATAAGATTTAAATAAAGAATAGGTACTTCTTTTCAGATCTGTGTATTACACTAGAGATTATCACTGAAAAGTGGGTAGATACAGGTTTCAATTTTATCTTCTCGTTACCCGAATGCGATATACATATTTTGTACATATTTGTAACCATGTTTTTGTTTACAGAAACTGCTATAACCAAAGACAACCCGGCCTTCTCTATGATAAATGACTCGGACGAAGAGGTCATTTACGGGTCCGACGAAGAGAGCCGGCGACCACTCAATTCTCATCATAGAGTTAACACAGAAGATATATGATTCTACCCAACATTATAGTTTCCTGTATTTGTAATTTTTCTTGTTAAAAAAATTATAATATATTACTAAAGATTTTAGTATTATTTTAAGTAAATATTGAGTTTGATTAATTATAATATGCACACACACACATACACTTACACACACACATACACTCACACACACACTCACACACACACTCACACACACACTCACACACACACACGCCTTTTATCCCCGAAGGGGTAGGCAGAGGCGCAACTAGTGCACCCACTTTTAGCCGTGCGTATTCCGTCCCATGATGTGATAGCAGGCGAGCCTATCGCCATATTGGGCACAAATTCTAGGCTCCAGGCTGATAATTATAATATAGTTAAAAATATAATTGAAACATATCTCTTTTACGCTACCTAGATTCGTTTATCAAGACAGAATGTAATAATTCTCAACTAGATGGCGTTAAATAATAAAAAGCTTGTCAAATAATTTTGTCTACCCTACTTCCTAAAATAAAATTAAATCACTAATTAAAAACATGCATATGTTCATGTATGTTATTAAAACAACTTATAAAGATGATGTTACATAGTATACCATACTTAACTATAATCGTTTATGCCTATAATTACCGCACAGCTTGCACAAAATTAAAATTTTGAGATTTGCACCAAAGCATCAGAAAAGATCCTGGGTATCAATAATATAAACACATCTGAGTTCATAATCTCAAATAACAGATGGCAAGGGTTAGTGAAATCTACTTTAATTTATAGTGACGGATGTAATTTCTGTTTAGTTCATTGATATATAAAAAACCCTTAGTTATAACTGATTAGGGAGTTAAACTTGGGAATTGTTAACACAACCATTAGGTAGATTTACACTATTTTATTCAGATTACACCATACTGGTTAGAATAATACATGGTAAAAATCTACCCTGCAAGTAAGAACAATTATAATAAAATTAGGGCATATGCAGCAAATATTTCAGTATTGAAATAAGCACAAAAATATTTTGTCATTATTGGAATGATAATATTGTTTTGTTTGCTAATAAATTACATTTTTAAATTCAATAGAATAATGTTTGGTAAAACACTGTTCGGTAACAGAAATTACCAAACATAATCATGAATTTGGTTTTCTAATTTTAAAACCACTGCAATCATTCAGATAAATGCTATAAATGCCGCCATTTCAAAACGGCAACTGGCATTTTGTGCAATATAGTTGAGTTATCCCACTGAAATAAAAGCTGGAGTTAACATTAAAAGTTTAATCACAAATGAATAATAAATAATCAGCAAGATACCTAACGATAAATTAATACATGGATTCAATCTATGGATATAGTCTGTAAATTGTTCAATGTGTGTGCAATTAGTATAACGGGATGTGGCTGGAGCACGGCGGGCGGCAGCGGGCGCGGCCGCGCGCCACAGGGCTGCGCCCCCGCCGCCGGCGCCGCCGTCCGCCGCAGCACCGCGCCCCCACGCATCACGCACGTCACGCCCGCGCGCGGGTCACAATTCTCATTTACACTAGGGGTCTCATCATCTGAACACAGGTCAATCACTTCACACTCCTCCGATCTCTTCAAAGGATCTGTATACTTCATCTCGGCTTCCATCAGGTGATCGCTATCAATGTTATCTACAAATATTATGTCCTTCTCCTCTGCTTGGATTTTACTTGCAGATTCCTGTCTTAGATTGTCAATGTATTCATGCATTTTGTCCAAGGGCATTCTCTCTACGGCCACTTTTATAGGTCTACATTTTAACAGTAGTAGCTGAGCTTTTATATCGAGTATTTTCTTTTTTCTCTGGGTAGGAAATATATGTTTCCTGTGCCAGTAGTCTATGGGTCTCCTGTATCGCACAGGAAATTGATGGCTTCTAAATTTACTAACTACATTTTTACTAATTGGTGTGGACGTGCAGCAGAACCTTTCAATTCTCTCTCTGCTGAAAGTCAGGTCCCGTTGTGTGGAAGGTTTTACATTTCTCATATAAGCCAAAGATGAAAAAGGATATGGAGGCCCTCTATCTACATTGGCTGCATAACGTACATTCTTAGGTTTAGACTCAACATCACAAATCACAGGCAGGGGCTCTTCCCTCTTCTCACCAATGTGCTGCAGCTTGAGAGCTGAAAGTATGTCTTGCAGGCCAGTGCTACAGGTGCTCGGTGCCACTTGCTCATTGTTACAAAGCCTCTCGTGCGCTTTCAGTACATCTAAATTGTCAAAGTGGCTGTCACAGTTGTCGCACAGGTAGATGTCGGCGGCGCGCACCAGCGGCTCGTCCAGCTCCTTGGACGCGCCGCGGTCGTAGAAGATGTTCTCGTTGCGGAAGGTGACCAGCAGGCGGCCGTTGGGCCGGTAGTATAGCGAGGTGGTGTGGTCGCGGTTGTCTACATAACGCAGCCGGTTGCTCGGGTAGCGCGCCAGCTGCGCCGAGAACACCAGCAGGAACGCGCTCTTGTGGAACTCGTAGCACTTTTTGACGACTCTCTTCAGTCTTGTCTCCCAGTCTTTGGGCACGTCGGGCGGCCTCACGAACGGGTGCGAGAATGCGACGTCGCGCGGCCACCACGGCGGCTGCCGAATATCCTTCGCCGTGTCGTGGCCCCAGGAACATGTCACCATGAATGTTATGAACTTCTCCAGTTCGTCCGCGGAGATCTTCGACAGTGCCGTCGGGTTGCCATTGGCGAACAGGAGCGGCAGGTTGGCGATCATCGTTCCCGCTGATGCTTATGGTCATCGCAACGCGAGGGCGGGCAGCGCCTGCGATCTCTCGCCGCGCACGTACACCGACAATTTTAATGCTTTGCAGTCCATAGCGTGGCTCGCACTTCTCGACATTTATCGCACATAAGTTTTGTCACAACTCTATCAAAACACAGACGATAGTCAAATACAACATTCACCAAAGTTATTTGAGTCCAATTTACAAAATTCGGAAAGCGAGAAAACGTTTGTGGAAAAGAGAAAGATCCATAGATCCACAGACTTCATAGATCTTTTGTTACGTCGTATTTTCTATGCGCAGGACGCGAGGAGGCAGGGTCAATCAAGTCGCACGAGACGCCATGAAATTTCTTTCAAGGAATTTCGAACCCACAAGGAACGAGAACGGTACGATTTTTACTTGCCTCGCTATTGGCCGAATATTTCTAATTTTATTGTGTTGTTATAAAAAAACCAATCACGTGCGAGCTCTCGCTTGGCGTCATATTACGTTCCAGAAACCACACTGCTTTTGTATTTATTTACTGCGTTTATTGGCAATTTTATTTGCGCATTTTATAACGTTCATAAATAAAAAATAAAAAAAATATGTTTAAAATTGCACCCTTGTGTAAATCAATGTACTCTTAATACACATTCAGTTTAATTGAAACATTTTTTCTTTCTTTGTGTGAAGTGAATTGAATTCCTTTTTATCGTAGACGGAGAAAAACAATAGACGTCTGTATAGCTCCTACTCAGTTTCACTGAAAGGGATGATACTATTGCTTATGAAAGAAAGGGATAGAATCGTTTTATTGCCGTCCCGTAGTGCGTGTCGGTTTTTTCAAGGTCGGAATTAAAATTCTACACTTTGCCTCTGTCGTAAAGTGGTTGTGCTTAGTATCGGGTGTTTTCAGAGTGTTATAAATATTATTCCATGCTATTAAAAGTGTCAATAACTGTACTAAAACCATTACGAAATGGTGCTGTATAGCGTGCGGTGTAGATTTACTTAATTCACATGTCAAATTCTCTGTCTCATCTGGCCACGGCAAGTGTACCTCTATTGTTTCCTTCCTTTATGCTTTTTATTTTGTGAAGATTTTTTTTTTTCTGTAAACACATAAAACTTTTTAGGCGATTTGAAGGCGTGAATTTGTTCATATACTTTGTGGCTGACTGTACTACAGGATATGCCTTTTTTGCAGGTTTATTGCCGAAAACTCCCAATAAGAATTCTAGTACAAGGCTGCCGCTTGACCGATTTTTTTAGGCCTCTTCGCTGCAGTAAAGGAGATGTCCACTTTTTGTATGGGTGATTGCCCTCAAAACTCAACCAGGCATATTAAAGGGGCAAAAATATGGATCTTGGATCCATTAAAAAAAACTTTTTTAGACCTTTTAAAACTAACTTTTTAAAAATGTTCATTTTAAACATTGACTTAAGTGAAGTTTTTAAGCAAAATAAAACAAATCTTCAAATCGGAGTACTTTAAAATTTTGCGATTTATTGGTTTAGAGCCTAGTTTTTTAGGAGTACTATCCAAATATATATAAAGTATCTTGGTTAGAATTTGAAGCCCATTTTTGGACATGTCCTTTATGGAATGTATTATTTTACTTAGAATAATAACACATAGAAACCGTGAACATACACGCTTAGTGAGGCAAGTAAAACTAGGCTAAATTAGCCTAGTAACCAAACATCCCGCGTCAGTGCTCAAGGCCGAATCGTAGCGCTATCAGCTGTCGATATTTTATTTTAAAATGATGGTTTGTGCAATAAACTGATGTCACAGTATCTCGGATAATTTTAAGAAACATTGTAACATAACATTTCACTTGCAATTATTACGATTGATCTAATATTTTGACATAAAATAATAGCTAAAGCAAAAACAATAATTCAAAAATTTTATAGACGCCATTATATCAAAATGTTGCCAAAAAAAAAAAGAAAATTGATACCCCAAATGTTGATGTTCATATTCTAAAATTAATATATTTCTAAAATTAACTTATTTAATTGGTACCTTTGCATGCTTTGGAATTGTGTTGCCAGTATTATGAAAATAATATTTTTCTGTTGAGTTGATTTTAATTGACATTTCAAATTTTAACAAGCTTATATTATTATTTTAATAAAAATAATAATCACCGGGAAAATAGATGGCAAAAGACCGAGAGGCAGGAACCCAACGCGCTGGACTGATCAAATCCGCACCACACTCAACATAAATGCCGCTGCAGCTATACATGTCGCTGAAAGCCGGAGTAGTTGGCACAACCTCGTACGCGAAAAGTTAATTCCTTGATGACTCACGACCCCCAGCATTGGGGAATCGACGCAAGGAGGAGGAGGATATTATTATTTTAAATGAAAATAGTTCTAAAATAAGGACACCTGTATCTTTTCTTTTTTAGAAATTATGAAGTTATCATTTTAATTTTAACTTTTTTTTTTCTTTTTTTCAGCAGACGTAAGCACTAAGCTTCAAATGACGTCAATTATACGGTTGAATGGTGAATGGTGATGCTGCCTTTTTTACTATGATTCGCAAAAAAAACGTAATAAAATAGAACCAGATACATTTGATATTATTGACATAAATAAAGGCATTCATTCATATCATCATCATAAAACTAGAATGGAGGCAAAGGTAAATACCGCATTCAACCGTTTAATTCACGTCATCAACGTAATTTGTTTTTAATTTGGTACTGTTTTGGTCATTCTAAGGGATTTATTTTATTATTTTTTATTTCAGATTTTTATCATTATAATTAAGGATAAAGTAATCCCTTACTGTGAACAATAATAATAATTCCATAATTAAATAATCCTAATTAAATAATGACTTAAGGTTTTGGGGAACATCCGATACCACTAGCAACATTATTTGCACCCTTGTGTGCGTGTGGCAGAACGTCAATACGTGTGGCCTACGCCTACATCAATGAGTTTTATGCTTCACACTTGACAGTTTTTTGATATGAAACTATCATTCTTGGAAAAAAAGGCGGGAAACTGTGAACAAGGAAAGGCGCGCTTTTTGATTTATATATTTAAAAAAAGTTTTCTTGTACATTTTGTACATATTTGCATATATTTTATCATATTATAACTTAGTATTAGTGTGTACATAATTAATTAGCCCATTAAAATGGGCAGAAAGAGGCGGCGTAAAGATGAGTTACATCCTCCGGATCCGGAGCTATCCGTGATCGAATCCTCGGACACGGACTCATCGGATTCGCCTGTAGCGGCAGGTTCAAAATATAAAGATGCAAAAGATAACGACCCGAAAGAAAAATATATGATTTATAAGGTAAAAGGGTATACACGTAAGTATCCTGAGGACACAAAGAAGACCGATCTGATAGTCTTCTTGAGCCATCTTGTAGAAAACACTGTTTTTACCGATAGAGATCGTATGGCCCTTTCCAAAGGAATACGGGAGCATGGGGTTTCTGGTGTCATGCATTTGCGCTCCATCAATAGATATAAGGTCGGTATAACATTTGATTTGCCCAACAATGCAAATATGTTTCTTCAGAATAAAAAATTGCTTGACCAACTATCTCTGACTGCAACGATACCCGCCAGAGATACGGAGGTCACCGGAGTCCTCACTTCGGTTCCTGTGGAAATGAGCAATAAGCAGGTCTTCTCGTTGATTGGTAGCTCTAAAAATGTCATTCAGGTCAGGCGCTTTATGCGCAGGACGAAAGGGAACGACGGAGTTGTAAAATTTGTTCCGACTCAGGCAGTTGCTGTAACTTTCGCCTCCACCATCCTGCCCAACTACATTTATCTCGACTCGTGGCGACACGAGGTGAGTAAATATATTCCTCCCGTTAAGCAATGCCTTAAATGTTTGAAATATGGACATATTGCTAAATTTTGCCGGAATGCAGAAGTGTGCTCAATTTGTACTTTAAATCACAGCTTTAAGAACTGCGAAATTGATCCTAAAGATGCCAAATGCGCCAACTGCAAAGGCAATCACATTGCTATTTCCTCGTCATGTCCTATAAAAAAACAAAAGATTGAAGAGAACAGAATAAAATCTAGAAGTGCCACATATTCTGAACTTTTTGACTCCAATGCTTTTCCAGCTCTTTCGGCACGTACTCTAGACACCCAAATTAATAATTTAATGAAATCTGATATATTTCTAAGCACTTTGGTTGAAACAATTATCAAAATAGTTAGTAATAAAGATGCCCCTATTAATTCTACATCAATTAAAGAAGTTTTAAGAGCAACGTTAAGTAATAAGTTCCCTGCATCCTCATAATGGATTTATCAATCATTAATATCATACAATGGAATGCCCAAAGTCTCAATAGTAACAAACACATATTTATTAACTTCCTTTATTCACACAATATCCATATCGCTATTATTAGCGAAACATGGTTCAAACCTGAACAACATTTTAGAATAAAAAATTACCACATTGAAAGAAATGATTGTGGTAACAAACACAATGGAGTTGCAATTATAATACATAAAAGTATTACTTACTCTAAAATAAACACATATTTCGATAATTCCTTACAAAATATTTGTATTAAAATAACAGTCAACAATAAAGACATATGTATAGTCAGTTTCTATAGCCCTTTAAACTCTAATCCAGCCTTCAGCAAAAATAATTTTGATGCACTGGTTAAGTCTATTCCTAGTCCTTTCATATTTGCGGGAGATTTTAACGCTCACCACACTTCTTGGGGCTGTGGTTCTGACAGTCCACGTGGTCGAAACATTCTAGAGGTCATTGACGAAAATAATTTAGTTTTGCTTAATGATGGCCAACCAACAACAGTTGGCTCTTTAACATGGCGACCCAATGCTTTGGATTTATCACTGGTATCTTCATCACTGGCCCTCAGTTGTGAATGGTCTGTACATGATTGTCCTCTTGGTACTAGTTATCATATTCCTACAATAATAAAATTAATGGTTAGTCAAACTAATATGCACACTCATGCAAAATGTTCTAATGCTAAACATTTGCCCATTTACCCAAACTATAAACTGGCGGATTGGCAAATGTATGGCAAATATGCTGATGAATTATTAGTTAATTTTGAAATAGGTGATACAACTCCTCTTGACTCATATCTCCGTTTTTGTACAATTTTGCGCACAGCAGCTGCGAAATCTATTGCAAATTGTAATCGTCCAAATTCTTATCTCACATCAAATAACACTGATCATTCCTGTCGCACATATAATAGGAAAGCTCCTTCACATCCTTGTATGTCTGTATGTATGTCTAATGGGGACGTATGCAGTCGCACAGACGGGTGATCAGTTCACTTCCTTGGGAACTATTTCACCCTTAGTCCCAGTTTGGGTGGAGCTGCCATTTTCGCTTTGGTTCGGTTCGCTTCGCAGGTATCATTCCCAGGGGCCGCATTCACCATAGGGAGTTTCGGCTGTGGCACAGCTAGACCTTGGAGGCATCGTGGCTTCCTTCCAGGTGTGAACCTTCCAGGTTACCGATCTCTGCCCAGCACCGCCTTCCACTGAGGGTCCCGCCACTTTGACCTTGAATGATCATTGTAGCAGGAGCCAACAGGGGGCAGCGCTCAGCCTATGCGGTGAGGGCCACACAGGCTGCCAGGCCCAGTCTGCCCACATACTCTCCCACCCCCCAGGCGGCGTCCCCCAGTCCGACATAGCGTCGCTCCCCTTTCCTTGGCTATTCGTGACAGTCTCCATCCTGAAGCACTGGTTTTACTGGTGCTCCTGCAGTATGCCCCCTTCTACTCTTACAAACCTTTTTGTTGCCTTACTGTACCTTATTATGTCTCCTAGCTTTACCTCCTGTAGTTGTGCTATTTCCAGTCTGTCTGTTCCCAGTATCTCCCATCTTGGCAGAGAGTACATTGAGCACTCTGCCAGAAAGTGGATGCTGGTCTCCTCTTCTCCGCATTCTGGACACGAGGCGTCTTCGGTCTTACCTATTATTTTTAAGTGCCTGTTCAGCGTACCGTGTCCAGTCATGATTCCTATAATGGTTCTTATGTCCTCCTTCCTGAATTGGAGTAGGCTTCTTGTTTTCTTCTTGTCTAGCGTCTTGATGAAGATTTTAGATTGGCGACAGCCCTTCATGTCTCTCCATCTGACGTTTGTTTCTGTAGCTATCTTCCTGCTGATTACTCCCTTCGTGACTTTTGCCGGTATAGGTAAGTACGGCTCCGGTCCTATGAATGTTTCATCAGCTCCCTCTCTCGCTAGCTCATCGGCCTTCTCATTTCCTGTGGTTCCTTGATGGCCAGGTACCCAGGCGACGATGACCTCTTTGTCGGCTGCTAGTGTGTTCAGTTTGCTTTTGCATTCTTTCACTAGGGCCGACGTTGTCTCTGGTTTGTCAAGTGCCTTTAAGGCTGCTTGACTATCACTATAAATCAGTATTGTGCTGATTTCCTTATTGGTTATTTGCTTAGTGCGATCAGCGCATTCCAGAATGGCCATTATTTCCGCCTGGAATACGCTCGCATATCTGCCTAGCTTTATTGTGGTTTCTTCTGTGTTGGGTGGCGTGGTTATAAATATTCCTGCCCCCGACAATCCTGTTGATTCCTTCCTAGATCCATCTGTGAAACATTCCACCGACTTATCATGGTCGTGTGGAAGTTCCCAGTTTTCTCTTTGTCCTATATGTATTCTGTATTTTTTGTCGAAGATCTTTTGTTTCTGAATTAGATCATTGTTTCCCAAGATCATCGACATTTTTCCTTGAATTGTATTGATTACATCTTTGTGTCCTTTGTTTGTGGAAGTAGTTTTCCATAGTCCATAGGACTTTAACCCACACATCCTTGGGCCTTTTCACATCCTTGGTGGAATCAAAAGTGTACAGAAGCCGTATCAAATTTCAAAACGGCATATATAATTTTCAAAAATAACCCAACACAAGAAACTTATTTACATTTTAAAAGGCTTAGAGCAGTTAAAAAACTGACGCTAAAAATAGAAAGGCAAAAAAGTTGGTTCTCTCTTTGTGAAACCTTTAATAGATGTACTCCATTGTCTGTCATTTGGAAATTTATGCGTAAATTTAATAAAAGCTATAACTTTAATAATCATGAAGATAATTCATGGGTATCAGATTTTCTAAAGAAGCACACTCCGGACTTTGTACAATTTTATCCAGATTTATTTATTGCCGATAACATAAATGACAACAATAGGTTTTTACTCAACGCCTTTACTATAAGTGAACTCAAATCAGCCATATCATCTCGTAGAGATTCTGCTTATGGTCTTGACGGAATGCCCTACATTTTATTTAAAAAGCTCAATGTTACAAGTTTAGAAATATTTCTAAAGGTCTTGAATCTTCTCTGGGATAATAACATCATACCTCAAGACTGGAAAGTGGACTGCCTTGTACCAATTTTAAAACCAGACAAACCAAAGTTATGTCCTGATTCTTATCGTCCTGTAGCACTTACTTCTTGTGTTGGTAAATTATTTGAACAACTGCTTAAACATCGTTTAGAGTTCTATGTAGAAAAAAATAATATATTACCTTCCAATCAATTTGGTTTTCGTAGAAATCGTTCTGCTAGAGAAAGTCTCTGTCAATTACAGCTGGATATACACAACTCTATAGCTGCAAATGAAAACTTGCTTGGTGTATTTTTTGATGTTGCAGGTGCTTTTAATAGCGTTAATATAGATATTTTATGCCTTGAGTTCTCACAAATAGGGATTCCTGTAAAGATTATAAATTGGATTAAAACATTTCTAACCAATAGAGAAGTATTTACTAAATTTAATAGACATCTTTATGGACCTCGACTTTCTTCAAAAGGAGTCTGTCAAGGGGGTATATTATCGCCCTTAATATTCATATTGTACATACGTAGATTAAATTTAATCTTAGGGCCTCGGGTTAAAAATTTACAGTTTGCAGATGATTTACTTGTTTATACATCTGGGAGTAATGTTTCACAAGTAGTTTTAATAATTAATGATGCATTAGCTAAACTGCATAAATATTTCTCTTACCTTGATCTCAGTGTCAATCCGTCCAAGTCTAAAGTTGTTGTGTTTGGTAAACAGTGTCCAAACATGTCTTCTGTGCAATATAATAATTGTACATTACCCATTTCGCTTGAGGTAAAATTTTTGGGTGTTCATTTTTCATATAATTTATCCTGGAATAATTATATAAAACATATAATTAGTAAAGCAAATAAAGCACATAACATATTAAAGTCCTTGTCTGGTTCATATTGGGGTTCAGACCCCAAAATTTTGTTGTTATTGTACAAATCATTAGTTCGTAGTCATTTTGAATATGGTTTCTACTGCTTTGCTGCAGATGCCAGAATTGTAAATAGTTTAGATGTCTTGCAAAACAAGTGTTTGCGTATAATTACAGGGGCATTCAGAAGCACTCCTATAAATGCAATGCAAATTGAATGTAATGTTCCACCTTTAAGTATTCGATTTAATTACTTGAAAGAAAGATTCATATTAAAACTTTTTAGTGTGTCTAATAATAGTCTTTTGGCCAACTTGTTGCATTCAGTCACTCAGTTACCCCGAAAACCGATTTTTATATTACAAGGTCTTCAAAACTTCTTTAATTTTATTAAAAACATGAAAATTTATCAATCAGATCACATTTTGCCTTGCTATGAAGGATCCTATATTAGTAAATTTCCAGCTATTGATATAATTTTAAACGAAAAAAAGAACCTGTCTTCTAAAGAAAAAGTAAATGCCATGCTGTTAAGATGGTCAGATCACAAAATTATATATACTGATGGCTCTAAAAATGATAGGGCTGTGTCTTTTGCTATATATGAACCCTCCTCAAATATAGGCATTGGTCAAAAAATTCATAAAGCCGCTAGCATCTTCACAGCTGAAGCTGTCGCCATTTTGAGCGCATTAAAACACATAAAAAAGAAATATTCTGAGCATAGTAAATGGTTAGTAGTTAGTGATAGCAGGAGTGTGTTAGAAAATTTGGCTAATAACCGATTACATGCTAACACTAACTATGTAATCTATTTAATAAAACAGCTATGGGTTGAATTGTCTCAATTAGATATAGTAGTTCGTTTTGTTTGGGTGCCTTCACACATTGGCGTCATAGGGAATGAAAGGGTAGATTACCTAGCCAAAAAAATTGTTGAGTTAGAAGAACTAATTCCATATCCTAGTATTGATACGAGTGTTTTTATACCATACACAGATGTTGTAAGTATTATAAGAGATCGTATGTGTCAAGCATGGGGGAGACATTCATATGAATACACACATATTTTAAATAAAGGAACCTGGTTTGCTAATATGGATGTTCAAATAAACTCCACTCCTTGGTTTTGCAAAAATATTAATTTTATCAATAGAAAATTCTACTCAATTATTTGTCGTATGCGATTTGGCCATTGTAGATTAAACGGTCATCTTCATCGCCTTAAAATGGCGAATTCACCTAATTGTGAATATTGTCAATCACAAAAAACTCAATCCTTATATCATATTTTTTTTGAGTGTTCATCTTTCAGCATTCAGCGCCTTGTGTTGTCGGATGAGCTTTTAAAAATCTATAAAAAGCCTGATAGGGTCCCGCAATGTTTAGAGGAGTTGCTTAGGAATGCCTCAACTTATTTATACTTGTATAAATTTATAACAGAGTCTGTAAATGATATTTAGTTGTTTTTCGTCTTCTTCCATTACATAGTAATAACACTGTAAATATTATTTAAATTATATAACAATGTTACTTGTATAGCTTTCAGAGATATGTGCACAGATTACTTTTAGATATTGAGAAGCTACGTTATATATAAACAAAATGTAAGCCAACAAGAAGTATAAATTATAATACATATAATGGAAAATGTAAGCAAATATGGAGTGTAGAATGGTGTACAGAGACAAATAAACTAGATTGACTGATGGTGTAGAAGTATTGAACATGAACTAGAGCATTGACAGATGACATCTGTCAATCTGTCATACCTGAAGCATGTCCAAAGAAAATTATTATATATAAGAGTATGCCCAAAAATGAGAATAAAAAACATAATGGACCTCGACGTCGCGTCGGTAAAATCACCGATCAACGAATATTATAATACCTACTATGGAAACCATTGATGAAATTGAAAGAAATACGTAAGACCAGGCAGTATGGTCGAAAGACTATAGCCTGTCCTCTGGACGAACAAAAAAAAAAAAAAAAAAAAAACTATCATTCTTGGCGTTATTGTTCTATGTTATTTTATGACAGAACTCGGCAAATGCATTTGGAAATTAGAAATTAAAAAAAATGAAAACTAATGCGCTCGTCACTTATTGGATCGCTGTCCAGCACAACTTTTATCTCCGGCATACTCGCGTCAACGCACAATACAAAAATAAATATATAAACTTATAGATGCAACTCGCATTTGATCATATTTTTTCTATATTGAATTGAGATTTCACCTCACTATTGTCATCAGACACAAATAATTGTAATCTGGCAAAACGGCTGGATCAAAGAACATGCCGACCACAGAAAGTGCTTTACAGAGACAAATAAACTAGAGTGCTTTAGTTATTGTTCTGTGGACTGTGATGCCGACCTACTGTCTTGGGATTTCATTGGAGTCATCTGGCAATAGCGATCAGCTGTCAATATCAATACTAAACTACCAAACGTCAATTGTCATTTGATGTTGTCAAGTGATATTTTGTCAACTGTGAATTTCGTAGAAAACTACAGAAAAATCATAAAACCATTGAATTCAATACAATTAAACAGTGATTAGCTTGCATATACCGTTAAACATTCAAGTCTCATTTATAATAATGCACGTATTATAATAGTTTACTTTAAAAAATGGTAAGGGTAACAAGAAAAAAAATATCTGTTAAAATAAAATTATTCAAATGTATTAGCATATTTATGATTTATAATGCAGGATCAGGACAGCACAGATAACTCGTCGAGTTCGCCGTCGAATAATGGTTGTGAGTGCGTTGACTTCGAGTAAGTATACTGGATATTAGCTGGGTCTTTCTTTGTTACTTTAAGCTATATAACTTGTTTCGTGCTTTATAGGTATGTATTTTTTTACTGACCTTTACAGCGACTTAAGCATGGCAAACGTGTATTGTCTGCTTATTAGTTTTGTGATATAAAATATCAAAATTAATAACTTTAGCTCCAATGATGTAAAAAAACTGTTTATTGTTATCATATTGTAATTGAAGAAATACACATTTTGTTTGCATATCCTGAGAATCAAATCTAGAACCTCAGGTACAAGCTGCCACTAAACCAATGCAAAATTATAAAAATTTATTAGGTAAATAGTACAAACAATTATTTATTTCATCTTATCATTGTTACATTTGTCTTATCAATATTATTAAAAGAAATTCAAAATATGATTTTTTTATTTATTTGTTAAACCTTTTGTACAAACAAGCATAAAAGAAACTTATAACAGCATAACTATGCATAATTTTGATTGTATTCTGTATTAGGTTTTAAATAAATAAAGGATAAAAATACTATCATATTATAATTATAAAAACCAGTAGCTACATTTATAATGCTGGAAACAATATACAGCTATGAAGGAAATCAATTGCACAATACTAGTATTTATACCAGACAAGAACCCCATAAAAATCTTTCTCAAAGTCTATTCGTCCAGTGGAGAAATATATCGACAGCTTTAAATTGCAATATCCCTGAAGATTGACCATCCTCGTAGAAAATGTTACCTCAAGTTCTTCATATTGCATTTTTAGGTTAGTACAATTAAGCTTAGTTTTATGACTGGCTACCTGTCTTATTTGAACCACCTAAACTCAGAACCTGGGAACCCAGGACCTATTGGTTCACTGTCAATATGCTTCCACCAGACCATTAAGGCCACTGGTGGCCTAAGGGGGTAGGGAACGGGGCAAGAGCCTAAGTCTCGCCATTCAAGGGGCCTTGCACTTCCAAGAGGCACATATAAAAACACAACTCTGCTTCAGAATTCGGGTAGTAGCCTTGCAAAGATCTACCACCCTGAGCCCCACATTAGTTAAGGCTAGGGTTGTGAGCCATCCTGTTTTCCCAGGACATGTCCTGTTTTCTTGATTTTGATATTTTTCAAGACACATTCTAAGTTTTTAAAGCACTCCATTCAGGAAATGTATTTTAAAATTTTATTTCATGTAACCTATTTCACTATATATTAATTTAACTATTGCTACTCTATTACTGCATCTTTTTTAAATGAAATGTGCTAGATATTTTCCTAGTTTTTGATATTTAGGATTGGTAACCCTAGTCAATGCTGTGACGGATTGAGACTACAACTCAACACGAGATAATAATATAGTGACAGTTTTCTATCATGAGGATTAAAAGTTGTTATTGTAATGTGTTTGTATCATTTTGTGCGTGTTTATTAAAGTTAGTTATCATAGTTGATTATTAAATTCAATATGTATATCCAAATATAAACAAGTCCCAGTTGTATATTGTTGCATAACTTTTAATGTTGATAACAATGTTTGGATTAATATGATTATATATTTTTTGTGTTGATATGTAATAGTTTTTCTTAAAGATATTGGTTTTTTTATGCTCTAGGAGCTGCTCTAAAAAAATATGTGGTATGAAATTTCCAATACAAATAATGAAACATAGCTTGTTACTCATGGACAGTTCTACTTGATGTTTCTGGAAAAAATGAATCATGTTATTGGTTTATATTCACAAATGAACTAATGTTTTCCCGTTTTGGGACAACATACGCAGAAACCTTATTATTTGTGTATAATACTTACGTGTGATCAGACAATACAATCGACTCAATTTCTAACCTATAAGGCTGTATTTCCAGACTGGAGCTGCCGACATGGAGCTTGGAGCAGTTGAAGAAGGCCGCTATTCAGCTGAGGTTGGTGCGCCCGCGCAGCCTCGCCTGGGCGATACTGTTAAACGCGCTGCCTCCACTCAACGGCGACATAATTACAAGGTGCGTAGCTATAGATAATCTATCGATTGAGTTATCTGGTACTAAACTCCACCACCCTGAATATTTTCAATATTTGAAGAAAATTATAGCAGTCTCCTAAATAAATAGACTGTCAAATATCAAACATAAAGTAGATTGTTAATCCAAAACATGATCTACCCGTGTGCCAAATTTCATCGAAATCCGTTCAGTAGTTTTTGAGTTTATTCGTTACAACATACAAATCTTTCCTCTTTATAATATTAGGATACATATAACCATATGTTTTTTTTCCAGCATTAAAACTCACAGGAACTTTTACAATGATTTAAAAATTAAACTGTCTATGGATCCTCGAGCTGTCATCGGTGACGACCCGCTCTCGCAAAATGATGAGGTAAATATCGACGGATGTACATGCTTCCGGAATGTGTGTGACTCTAACTTGTACCTTTTGGTATCCAACCTGTTTATTTGCAAGCGATACGCCCTGACTAACCAGCTGGACTACATCATCTATACATCTATACATATAAATAAAATTGGAGTGTCTGTTTGTAATATTGAAATAACCGTTTTTTACTACATACATATGAATATATATACGGTACATACACCAAAATAACATTTTTTACAATTTTCTGTCTGTCTATCTGGCTGTCTGTCTGTTTGTTCCGGCTAATCTCTGAAATGGCTGGACTGATTTTGACGGGACTTTTATTGGCAGGTAGCTGAAGTAATAAGGAGTAACTTAGGCTACTTTTATCCCGGGAAAATATAAAGCAGGACTTTTATCCCGGGAAAACTCATTCACGCGGGTGGAGGCGCGGGCAACAGCTAGTACATAATAAAAAGAAACAAAATTATAATAAGTGTTACATTTATAATTTTCGTGAGGTGAAATTCACTTTTGTTTCATCTCATTCATTTTACATCACCCTGTATATTATAATCTTCAAGTGCTTTGCTAAAACCAAGAATATAGATTTTACTCTAATTTCGGAGTATATCACCTTCCCTGATCGTCTTGTCTTTTTCTTGTTGTCAGAGCGTGTGGAAACAACACTTCTGTGATAATGAGTTGAAGACGTTGATATTACAAGACGTGGTGCGGACTTTTCCAGACGAACTTTATTTTAGGGATAAGGATGTACAAGACACTATGGTATGTATGGCGTTCAGTTTACAATATCAGGATTATATAGTGCCATAGGCCATTTTACTAATATTTTTTTATTATGTTTATTACAAATTTACGTCATTTAAAATGGAACACTAAAAGTACGATGTAAATCCGGTAAAAAATCAACGAGATATAAGCCTTTGAAATCTGATGGAAGGGCTAAATGACAAAAAACGAAAGAGACACAATGATATGTAGTTGACGGTCATCAGGCATAATGATGCGCGCGAGAGAAAGAGTTAACGCGCAATCCCCGCTACGCGCACATTGCAATATTCCAAATATGAATTGCTGCCCCATTTCTAAACCAATTTTATTGCTGATTTCACGAAAGGGCTTCTTTTCCGTATTATTTACTATAACTTATGGAATAATTGACAAAATCGAACATAGTAAAATACCCTATTGAATGGCGAATTTTTAAAAGCTACGTTTTACTGTTTACAATACTTTATACTTCTCTACTTTTTTATGTACCTTTGGTCTTACTTCGTATTTTCTTAACATTTTTTCACTTTATTACTAGTAATTTTTTTACTTTTCAAACTACATACAAAATTATTAGAAAAATATATCATTAAATAACCACCCTGTATATTGTTTACAGGTACGGGTGTTGTTCTTCTGGGCCCGGTCTCACTCGAACGTGGGGTACCGACAGGGCATGCACGAAGTACTAGCACCGCTACTCTTCGAATTGTACTTTGATAGGAAACTCGCACCTAATGATATTAGGTTAGTATTGTCATGTTCGCGGAATATCGACGTGGCGGCGAGGGAAAAAAAAAAAAGATATAATATTTTACGTACGGACGTAGATGTTCGTTTTTTTTTTTTAATAAGTGATACTGCCACGCTATATTCCTCGGTGTTATAAGTATTGAAATATGTGTTTATATTTTTATTGTTTTTTTTTTCAGTGACAAATTAAAGATAATATTAGATGAAGAATATTTAGAACATGACAGTTTGTAAGTATATAATTCATACAAAATGAAGTGGATGTCCTTATTTTTATGCCTATGTATAAAACTAGGTGTTGCTGCCGGCTCCACCCGCGTGGTAATTTGTTCCGGTTAAAAGTCTCGCTTTATGTTTTCTCGGGATAAAAAGTAGCTTATGTTACTCGCTGATAATGTAGCTTTATATTGGTGAAAGAATTTTTAAAAACGATCCATAAGTTTTGAGTTTATGTATTACAAACAATCAAAAAAACAAATCTCTTTATAATCTTAATATATATAAATCTCGTGTCACAATGTTTGTCCTCAATGGACTCCTAAACCACTTAACCGATTATAATAAAATTCGCACACCATGTGCAGTTCGATCCAACTTGAGAGATAGGATAGTTTAAATCTCAAATTATAGTCGCAATTTTAATTTATTGCTAATTATTTGTCTGTTATTATTTGACAGTCACAATTATCTGTTAACTCCAAATGATTCTAACAGATGTCGATACCTTTCGACTGGGTTGAGTAAGTAATCAATAGATGGCGCTGCTATGGTAATGATAACAGATGTCGATACCTTTCGACTGGGTTGAGTAAGTAATCAATAGATGGCGATGCTATGGTAAATCTACGAACGTGTCATATAAGCTACGGGTAGATTATGTATACTTTTTATACGGGGAAAATATAAAGCGGGACTTTTATACCGGGAAAACTCATTCACGCGGGCGGAGCCGCGGGCAAAAGCTAGTATTAGTATAGATAATATGTTATCCAAAATCGAATACAAATAGATTTATAAAAATCTTAAAAATAAATAAGTCTTTAAGATCTATGCTGTGATGTCATCGATACCACAACGCGGCTGTGCGAGTGAGATAGCACTATCTCTACGTGTCCATTCCATTTGAAGTTGTCATTTTTGGACCATTTCAATTTATAAGATTATCAGATTATGAAACAGTTTACCAACAATTTTGATGTAGGTTTTATTTAAGATTTTTGCTATATTTGCGGTTGCGTACAAAATGAATGCGGAATGTTCGATACCCATTTTATTTAGAGCTTTAATATAATGAATGTAATAGGTTTTTGTATTGCTTGTTTGTTTTTCCAGTATGTTATTCAGTGCGGTTATGAAGGGTTTGGAGAAGTTCTACGTGACGGGAGAGGTGGCGCCCTCTGCCACCGGACGCATGCCCTCATCTAGAACGATACATGTATGTATTTGTTAAAGAAATGTAACTTATCTTTGTTTACACTGCTTTTAAATACAACCTTTAACATCTTATATGCATTATTTTTTTTCAAGATCTATTCACAAATTTAATATAATAGGGCTAGTGCACAGTGTACACTTGCAAACGAGATAACTAATGTTGTATGTACTCAATGCTTTGCGATATGCGTGATCCAAAAATTGGTCCAGGTCGTTTCTGCCACCTCCAAGGTCTGCGGCCTGCGTCTTGCACCTGAGCATCACTGGTACTACCTTAATTCCGACACTGATATACAAAAGTTTTGCCTTTCTCATTTTCTTTGCTTTTCTTTTCATTCACCTTCTAGAAAACAAATGGTTGAGTTTACCTGTATGTATAATTTTGTTGCAGAATCCAAATGAAGTGATCAAATATTTAGAGAGGGTGAAAGTGGACTATCTACTGCCAGTAGACTACGAGCTAGTGACGTTTCTAGACCAGTGCAGTATATCTATGGAGCTGTTTGGAATGTAAGTTAGTTTAGGCAATAATGAAATAGGGAAGTCGTTAATCTGGCAGTCTGCGCCTGAGAATGAAAAATAGCAACAGCACCCAAAACATTGAATCGAAAATTATTGTATGATTCTTCATAAACTTTTCGAAGGTATCTATACTAATATTTGAAAAGGAAAGGTTTGATTATTTGTTTCTTTGTTTGTAATGGATAAACTCAAAAACTACTGAACCGATTTTGTTACGAGAGTTACATAATATTGTAATTACTATATTTTAATGTAGTTTTAATATAAAAAAACGCTCTTTAAAAACTATCGCATATAGATGAAAGTTAGACAAAAGTTGTATTTGTTCGCAGTCGATGGCTTCGGTTACTATTCGGCCGGGAGTTCCCCCGTGCAGAACTGCCCCTCTTATGGGGTTTCCTCTTCTCCGATGGACCGATGTTACCAAACTTACATTATGTCATCGTTGCTATGTTGGTCTCGATAAGGAATACATGTAAGTACTGTTATATGTGTTAGAATTTTATTATTTATGCTCGTTCTCTCTCTCTCTCTCTCTCTCTCTATCTCTTATTCATAAACTCTATACTCTTCCTGTGCAGTTTCATAGACGGCTATTACTAGTTAAGATGATATCAGTCGAATGTGGTATTAGTATGTATAATAATATTTATATAGCTAGTCACTGCAAATGTAATTTACCAATAAGAAATACGATGAATTACATAATATTTTAATTAGGTTTACGTATTTTTCATCTTTATAAGTAATACAATTTCCACTTCACGGTTAAAGTTTATTTTGATACCCCTATTCTGCAACACCCTGTATATTTAAGTTGATAGAATGAAGAATCATTTGGAGTAGGCTGCAACGGCCACTCTGTGACGTAATTGCCATTACAGTGCACGTGTGTGAGAGAGATAGTAAGATGATTCAACAGCACTATGGTTTATATCCTTATATTTGAAATATTAAAGAGTGCATTATTTTTCAATTTATTTTAATACTGTTTTTGCGAGTTCTTTTTGCGTTGCATATAAAATATAATGTAGGATAACTTCCCTGTGTTAACAATAATATTATTATTTCATGTCAGAAATGGAAGTCGATCGTAACGTATTTGATTTTAACACATAATAAAGAAAGGCATAGTCTAAAGCCTTATTTTCACAATTCTCACGTCCGGTTCCATGGTGTAATGGTCAGCACTCTGGACTTTGAATCCAGCGATCCGAGTTCAAATCTCGGTGGAACCTGCTTTTTTAAATCGTTGTTTTCGACTTATGTCGTCATAGATTCTTTGTCGAAAGCAGTTTTAGCATAATATTCAATTGTTATCAATACAAATTCAGTGTTAAAAATGTCTTCCATATTATTTGGTTTTAAAGTTTAACTTCATGATGATCATCATCATCATCATCATCAGCCACATGACGTCCACTGCTGAACATAGACACGCTTTTTTGTACAATAAAATACATTGTTTTCTTATTTACACTATTCTTAATTCAAATTTATTTTCAATTTTTTAGGTGGATTTTCTATAAAGCGTGTTTTTAGTTGTTTTAAACTATTATTTATTTTTAATTTTTTAGTTGTAATTCTACTATGGTCCAACAGATGTCACTAAAAATAAAAAAATATATAAATTGTCATAAATCTCATTTTGCAAATTGAATAATGGCATAATCTTATCAAATTAGTGTATTGTTATCGGTCCTTGACAAATCTACAAAGTTTGAATTAAATCTGACCGTTTAAAGTGGCTCAGAATCGCGCCCGAAGGAGTCGGTTACAAACATACAAACATACATACAAGTGAAGCTAATATAAAGCGTGTAATGATTTAAGGCCTAAGAGACTGATTTCGTAATGGTAAAGACTTTTTGCAGGCCGCTCTTGACAGGTCCGTCTGGAAATCTTTGGAGGAAGCCTATGTTCAGCAGTGGACGTCATGTGGCTGATGATGATGATGATGAAAGACTTTTTACCCGGGTATGCCACGGGTAAAACTTAGTAGTTTATAGAACAACCATAGAATTGGTTGTATGTGAAACACAGACGTAGCTATAGTAGGGTTGTAACGGAGGCCTTCTTAGCGGAGGCGGAGGCGGATGCGGAGGCGACGGGTTTCACCTCCGCGGACGCGGAGGTTAACGGAGGCGGAGGCGGAAGTGAAAGTGGATGTAGAAAAAATAGTAGTTTATGGTTTATTAAAACTATTAATAGTACAACATATTTATTTGAAATCAAATACGTATTTTGCAATTATTTTGCACTAAATTACTTAAAACAATCACGGTTCAATTAGAATTACATTACATCGCGTCGATAAAACTTCGTACGTACGGCTAACGCGTCCAAGCAATTCGACAGGTTGATTCCTGTCGCGTATCATTCATTTGACAAATGACGTTTGCACGTTAATGTATCGCTGTGAATCTCGATGCTTCAAAACATAAAAATAAACAAATCAAATGGTGTGAAATTATATAATGTTCCCAAGAATAGTACCTAAGTACTTACATTCCATGGTTATGTGAAAATCGACAAAAATAATAAAAGCTGTATAAAACATACATAATTATGAGTTCCAAAAGCATTTAGAAATGTTTCGTTACGTAATTTATAAAAATAAATATGTTTTGAAGGTAATATTCAATACAAAAAAATCTGTAATTAATGGAACAGAGCTTCCTAATTTTGCTTAAATAATTAGCTCCCATCTAAAAAAAAGCATATTCTGGACACGCTGGGTGTAAATAACATTCGGCCGGAACACATATTTTATCATTTTTGTCATATTAAAAGAATATATCAACAAATTATTGTGCTAGTTCTAGTTTCTTTTTTTATCCATCTGTGGCTCTTGTGTCTATTTTGTGCTGCCCCCTATAGTTCGTGCACGCTCCCTATTCTACGTTCAAAATTTAAAACTAAAACGTTGACTATAGCTAACTTCAGTGTGTCGGTTTCTCGTAACGGTGTGCGCGCGCATCGTGAAAATTTACTCTCATTATTTTTCCCTAACGCGCCAAAAGAAGTATAACTTCAAAAATTAAAGGTTTTATTGCACGCAGTTTTTGTGTTTTTGCGCTGGGTTTATTTCATCTTATGATAAATGCGAAAGATTGTGAAAATGTTTGGATGTTTGTATGTTTCTGAGAAGTGGAACTAGACATTATAATTACATTTTTTCTAAACTAATGGGGGGTGGGGGAGGGGTCCGGACTCTCAAAAACTCCTCTTATATTATACGGCATGATGTGAAATGTGTCATGTTGTATGTGTATTTGCGTGTCAGTGTTGTCGGCGGGCGGTGGCGGCGGCGCGCTGTGTGCGCTGATGCGTCCGCTGTGGGTGTCGGCGGCGCACGCGGCCGCGCTCGCGCTGCACCTGCGCGCGCCGCACGACCACCCGCGACCCGACCCGCCCTCACCACCACCACCACCACCACCACCCCCGCCCTCTGCACACTACGCGCAGCATGAAAACGATAGGTGAGTATAGGCAGATGAGCTAGCGGCCCGCCTGATGGTAAACGACAACCGCTACTCATGGGCTGGACGATGCCATGGACACAGACAAGCTGCTGCCTACCGCAGGGACCGCAATACTCGTTTGAAGAAGGATAGGTCATAGCGCTCAGGGAACACCGACACAGGTAGTTCATTCCAGAGCTTACACGTACGTGGTAAAAAAGAACGCTGGAACCGTTACGTTCAGGAACGATACGTCTCTAAGTGGTAGGAATGAACTCTACTGCTGTGACGAGCGGTGCGATAGTAGAAGGGTGACGATGGTACCATCTTAAACAATTCCTCGGAGCACTCCCCGTGGTAAATTAGGTTAAGTATTTGTTACTCATATTAATGATGCTGATTCAGGCTTCATTTAACTACATTTTTTTTTTTAAAGTAGTTTAAGTAATATACCTATTTTTGAAACATGTATAATATATTATTGTAAACGTAATCACTAGGGTCCTTGCTCCGTCTCGAACGGAAGAGACGGCGTGGAGCATCGAGCAGGTGGGCGCGGAGGAGCAGGGCGGCGGCGGTGGGGGCGGTGGGGGCGGTGGGGGCGGCGGGGGCGTGGTGGAGGGCGTGGCGGAGGGCGCGGACGTGGCGCGCGAGCTGGCGGCGCTGGCCCTGCTGCGCGCGCACCTGCCGGGCGCCGCCGCCGCGCTGGCCCGCGAGCTGCCGCGCCCGCCGCCCGCGCTGCAGCGACCGTTGCGGACCATACTGCACGTCAGTACTACACTACACTACACTACACCCCTCATACAGTACCATCATCGTCACTTTTCACTATTGTACCGGCGCGATATGGTGGCCGTTATGACAGATTGCAATCGTGTGGTGAAATCCCAATTCACTATAGAAAAATATACACTGCCTTGGAAGCATAGTTATATTACGGAAGACTGCAATGCTGAGGTGTCGGGCTCGATCCCGGGTCAAGCAGTGATATTGAATTTTTCTATTCAGTATTAGCCCGGAGTCTGGAATTTGTGCACGATATGGCGATAGGCTCGCCCCCTATCACATCATGGAACGGAATACGCACGGCGAAAAGTGGGTGCACTAATTCCACCTCTGCCTACCCCTTCGGGAATAATGGGCGTGAGCGTGTGTGTGTAAGTGACGATCGTATTAAAAATCATGTTTCAATATTTCTAATTTCGAAAGACTAATGCAGAGTTTTATCGTAAAATTATACATTCGAATATTTTTCCTGCACGTCACTATTTACAATAATGTGCAACAATTAGCGCCTTTATCGTAATTATGAATTAATACGAAACTTGATGAGCGGACAAACGTCAAAACGACCACTATACCGCGCCGGTACTATAATGTATCAAAACTAGTCATTCCGTACTTTATATTATAAATGCCAATGTAACTCTGTCTGTCTGTCAGTTACGCTTTCACGGCTGAACCACTGAACCTAGTTCGACCAAATTTGTTATGGAGATAGTTTAAGACCCTGGAAAGGACATGGGCTACTTTTTATAACGGAAAAATATATAGCAGGACTTTTATTCCGGACAAAACATTTTCACGCGAGCGCAGCCCCGAGCCAAAGCTAGTTCCTTATAATTACAGTTGTAATAGTTACATTCATTATAGCCAATCATTCTTCGATATACATAACTATTTGAGCTCCAGCCACAAACTATCACTTAAGTAAAATCGACTTCCTTCCTCAGTTGGCAGCACTTCTACAATGTCGTAACCACGCCCTAATTGACGTGGAAACGGCCCTAGAAGCAGCGGAAGGACAGTCAGCAGAAAAAGTAGGTCATAAACAATTAGTGCCAGTTGCCACGATGATACCACGGCGGCAATCCATCAGGATGCATCCCAAACCGCCGAAGATCAAGGAGGTGCCTCTCCAAGTGTTCCACCAGGTGGAGTGTGACCGAGCTAGTGACTTACCCTTCCTCGACCCGTTGAGGATAAGGACAGAATGATTGAGACGAAAGCTACTGCTCTATAGTTACTACCACTAGTGCGTGTGTTCGGCGTTAAAGTGCAAATATAAAGACTAACGGCCTTATTCATAAACAGTTTCATCATCATCATCATCAGCCACATGACGTCCACTGCTGAACATAGGCCTCCCCTAAAGATTTCCAGAAGGACATGTCAAAAACGGCCCGCATCCAGCGTGGTCCTGGGACCTTTAACAAGTCCTCTTAAATAAAGTTAGTCTTACGACCCTATTCATAAATAGTTTATAAACCTATTTTAGTTATCGAATGTTTTGTCTTCTTCGAACGAATTTCGAATTGAGTTTGAAGGAAGAAGACAAAACAATCTATAACTAAAATAGGTTTATAAACTGTTTATGAAAAAGGTCGTTAGTTTATAAACCTATTTTGGTTATCGAATGCTTTGTCTTCTTCGAACGAATTTTGAATTGAGTTTGAAGGAAGAAGACAAAACATTCTATAACTAAAATAGGTTTATAAACTGTTTATGAATAAGGTCGTAAATTTTCTTATCTAAAATACAGTAAATCAAGCTGTAAAAAAATTATAAGAAGCCTGAAGTGATACTTTTATTAGCTCATTAATAGTGTTTTATGTTACTCAATTTATGAATATTTTTTTCTTTTGTTTTAGATGAGTCATATACAAATTGTCCACATATGTAATAATTTCATATTTATAAAAATTTATACGTAGTTCACTTACTCCCCTTTCTGGACTAATAGTTCTGCATCTTGCAATTATTTCGCTGTGATAAAATGATCTTGGTTATGTGTCGTAAAAGAATATCCAGTTTTATGCCAAATTGAGAAAAGAGAACTTTTCTATGCCGTCATGATTTATCATGAGAGTAAGGTTAGGATTTTTTATTATTTTGAATTTGGATTTGACTACTATTGAAAATTATCTCCTGATAGATATCTTACCTATGGCTTACTGTCAAGGTAATTGGGAATATTACGGATAATAAGTTATCACAAAAGTGGTTCCTAATTATAACCCTTGGTACAAATGATTTTGAGTACACTTTTTGCATCAACCTGTGTAGAACGACTTTATGAATATGAGAATAGAGCTTGTTTCTCTAATTTGTTAAGTGCTTTAGAAATATTTTCAATATCGTTTATTATCACGCATTAAGTATTAAATTACGTATTAGTGTATTTCCATAAGTATAAAATAATATTTATATAATATTATGGACATTGTACATGTCACACGAATATTATATACAGGGTGTGTAATATTCATTTCTATACCGGGTTCATTTAAATTAAATACCTTGTAAATATCTTTAAATATGACTATTTTGTGCATTTCACAAATTGTGGTAGTTGAATGCTTGCGCATTTGGATGTGGTTTTCATCCATATTTTTGAAGTTATACTTCTTTAGGCGCGTTATGAAAAATTTATGAGAGTGAAATTTTACGATGCGCGCGTACCGTGACACAAAATTAACAGAATGAAGTTGCCCATTAAATCGCTCACCTTGAAGTTAGCTATAGTCAACATTTTAGTTTTGAATTTTGAACGTAGAATAAGGCGAAAGATAATTAAAAGATTTTTATCTTGTTATTTTTCGTGTAGGATAATGTCAAATTATAGAAGCTTTTTGTAGCAAATATCTTCAATTTAATATAAATCGTAAATGTAATGCACACAATTATTTTCATTGCGGAAATAAGTATATTGTATACTAACGCCATCTAGAAGACCATAATAGTAATTCTTCAAGAACCTTTCATTCTTGTGCTAGCGCCATCTGTGAAAATGCAATTGAAATATTTAAGTTGTCTTGACTCCTATTATTGTATTAGTTTAGACATTTGTCGCTAGATGTCACATATGTATAATATTTTATTATCTACTTGTTTTTAAAAATTAAAAAGATTTTTATCTTGTTACGCCAAAGAAGTATAACTTCTAACGCGTGTACATAAGTACACACACACTTTTTTTTATGTATTAAATGGACACAAACTAGATATTTGAGAGCAACTTATAGATACAGTAATTTTGTTTTAAATAAAATACTGTAATAGAATAGATTCAAAATTAATAATACAAAATACGTATAAGTTAGTTTTAAGATATGCAATAATAAAACTGACCTATAAAAGAAATAATCCTACTAATATTATAAACGCGAAAGTTTGTAAGATGGTATGGATGTGTGTTTGTTACTCTTACACGCAAACACTACTGAACGGGTATCGATAAAATTTGGCACACGGGTAGATCATGTCCTGGATTAACACAAAGGCTACTTTTTATCCCGGGAAAATATAAAGCAGGACTTTTATCCCGGAAAATGTTTTTAACGCGGGCGGCTGCGGGCAAGTATATTATAAATTATTTAAGTTTTAAGAGCATTTGCTAGTATCGGAATTTAGTTCATACCGCCTCGAGTATGTTCACAACTGTATTTTTTATCTAGGTTGTAAATATTGTGATTAAGTTATTGTACAAAACCAATCCCATTTAAAAAGTATTGGTTTACTGCCGTTTTCAATAAACGATCCCATTCTTAATATTCGGTCCGATAAAATAAACCAATCAGAATAAGTCATTTGTAAATATGTCAAAAATACTTTGTTGTGATTGGTCCATTTTCGCGATGGATAGAATAGAGCAATTGGGATCGTTTATTGAAAACGACGGTTAATGGGGTCATTGCAGTTTGCATTGTTGGTATATATAAATTAATATAACAAGGAAAAACTAAATATATAAAAATTTCGCCCTTTTAAATTTTATCTATTATATTCCATGCAACTGACAGTGTTTTCTTACGAAAACTATATTTGAAAAGGGTATAATTTTTACATTTGTTCGTTTTTCTCAATATTGTATAGTCATAAACGTTCCTTTGTTAATTGAAAATTTAGTTGTTACTATTTAGTAGTTGTAGTTACTATTATTTTCTCTACCGTAACATATGTACCGGTCGGCTAGAATTTTTGGTTGTAATTCTCTTTTACCACGATGCGTACCGACGTCGCTTTGTGACAGGTTTGAATGAATTAGCGATAGGAATTCCGAATTATGATATTCGGATGAGAATCATGGGCGGCAAAAAAAACTTTTTTTAAATGTTTACTTTTGGTGTCGGGCAGAGGGGGTGGAGATTCCGAGGGGCCTACACGCGTGACACTTGTTGAAACTGTCTGTTTTTGGTGCCTTGAGGCGAAAAATTTTGGGTCCGCCCCGGGCGGCAAGAATCTACGCTACGCCACTGACGTAGTTCATTGTGTCAGGAGCATTTGTGTAGTGTGTCTGCTAGCGTCAGTTCTTAATGTCTCAAGTTTAAATGTTAGATAATTAATATAATATAATTATAATTAGAGCTACACATCGTGTATTAATTGCTACCTGTTATATTGCTAAGTGTATTAAGTTCAAAATGCTTGTTTTGATTGCTTACGTATGTGAGTTTTGTACAATAGTTGATCAAGTGCAAGAAAATATATTAATATATTTTTCAATAGAACTTGCAGACGATGTAAACGGATCCGACTTTGTTATTAATTTAGTTTCATATAAAATTTAAGTTAAATATTGTGCAATTCAGCTGAAAGAGAATTGAATTTCTTATTAATCATTTTTCTAATGTATTACTAAACCTAATATAGTTAAATATGGAATATGTTTTTATTTTTTTCCTATCTGGCATGTTTATTATTAACTCTGTCTGCAAGTAATTTATTGAAAAATGAACTATGCATATTGTTTATAGAGTATAATATTGTATTTATCAAGCCATCTAGATATAAGCCCAAAGAACAAAAAAAAAGGTATCGTTTATAAAATCAAATAAATATTTTTCTTGTTAATTTTTGTTATTTAGTAACATGTACCCAGAATCCGAGCGTATTAACTACAAAATATGTTCTGACGAAAAAACATAGAAACCGCTATGTGCGTCGTCAACCTTTCAACCAATAATGCTCCGGATGTGTGTAGCAAAAATACATTTTATGCTAAAATTATTTTTGGAAGTAGGTACTAACCATGGAACACAGGAAAAACTTAATTGACATGCTAGACACTGACATTTGACAAGTCCAAGACCCAAGTTGTCACTTGTCAGAATTAAAATGTCATGTAAAATGTAAAAAAATAATTGTATGTGAAAAAAAGAAATAAAATACCTCATTATCTCGAATATAATAAATAGTTAACTTAAACATGGCAGAATCTAAAGAGAATAGTGAGAACCCATTGGACATCGACGGAAGCAACTTCAACCCAGATACCTATTTAGATTGTTTACTAAAATGCGCAACTCTCAAGCAAGTTATGGACAAGGAGGCCGAAATAATAACACAAAGCCAGTTCTTGCAATCCGAAATGCAGACTTTAGTGTACGAAAATTACAATAAATTTATATCTGCTACCGAAACTGTGCGTAAAATGCGCACAGACTTTAAAATAATGCAAGAAGAAATGAACAAGTTGAGTGAAAACATGAACAAAATAACATCATTTAGCGCTCAGATATCAGAGTCCCTCAAAGATAGCGGTAACAATGTGAGAAGGTTGTGTGGAACGCGACAGCTTCTCGATAAATTGCAATTCTTGTTTCTATTGCCTTCACAACTAAACAAAGCTATAGTGGAGGGCAGGTACGCGGACGCTGTACACGACTACACACACGCTCAACGAGTCCTGCAGAAGTATGGCAACCAACCCTCATTCCAAAGCATACAAACTGAATGCTCAGAAATAATATATGAACTGAAGAAAACTCTACGGGACAGGTTGTTAAGTCCAGACACTTCTGCCTCAGAACTAGCCGAGAGTGTGGGGCTATTGAGACAGTTGCAAGAAACTGACTCATCTTTACAGGACATATTCTTGAGCTGTGCTGAGAGTCGACTTGATAAGCATCTCCAAACACTTAGTGCTATGGTGGAAAGCACTGACATACTGGAATGGGTAGAGAAATGTAACAACACACTGTTAGCAGACTTGGGTATTGTTATGTCATGTTATCATGAGATGTTTCAACTAGATAATGTTAGCATACCAGAATTTGCTGATAAAATAATCTTACAAGTGTTCCATTTGTTTGAAGAAGTCATGAAAAGACCTGAAAATGTAGGAACTGAGATACTGATCCGAGGACTGGATAAATTCTTTAGGAAATTGCAGGCTATGACTGAAATCATTTCAAGTGACTCTATGTCAGGCAAAGCTACTGATTTGGTCATACAGTGCATCAACCACAAAGCCACAATACAGTCTCAGTCAATATATAATCAATTCAAAGATAGCTTGATGAAAGTCAGGCAATCATTGGCCAGTAAAGGCACTGAAAGTACAGATTTGAAAGACATACTGAATTCCCTTCAAGTCTACTTGTTGCAGAAAGTTCAAGCTTCTCTATTAGATCTGATGGCATTTTTACAGAATAATCTCTCATTTGGACTAAAGCCATGGTGTGCCAAAGCAGTTGCCAATTCATGCTGGAAAGTCATATCTGAAACCATGGTCAACCTCTCAGACATGGTGAAAAAGATGGCTTGTCTTCAAACATCTAACAATAACATTCCTTTTGAGTTACTATTAGTTTTAGCTAAATTATGTTTAGAAATGCAAGAGAATGGAGTGAACACACTGCACACCCACTTGGTGAAGCTGTTAGAAGAGTCAGCACCAGGCTTGACCATGGAAAGCAAGGATACTAATAGTGTGATGGTGCACTTGTCTACAGCTGCTCAAACTGCCTTGGACTCTGAAGTAGTTTTCATCGGACAGACTGCAGCTCAGATGTTGCGGGTGTCTGTGCTGGCGAGAGACTGGCTGCGGGCGCCAGAGCCGCGAGGTCCGCGCGCCGTGTGCCGGCGAGTGGTTGAAACATTGGCCAGTGCAGACAGTGCCGCATCACAACTATTCCCGACCAGCGTGAAACCTTCCAGCGATTCTAGTCGAAGAACAATTTGGTCGCGCGCTCCTTCCTCATTTTCTCCACTTAACAGAATATTCTCTGAAAGGATTGAAGTGTTTAGTCCAGCTGGCGCCGACAGAGCAGCTCTTTCTAACGGCGCTTTAAAGGTGGCGTTAAAGGCGCTGGTGGAATGCGTCAGGCTGCGGACATTCGGCAGACACGGCCTCCAGCAATTGCAGGTCGACGTACATTTCCTACAGCAAAGGTTGTCGTGCATGGGCAATGATGAGCGACTACTGAATGCGCTCTTAGAAGACGCTCTCGCTTCCGCGCAGCTTCGATGCGTTGACCCTCAACTAATGGAGCCAAGTATTGTAGATATTATATGTGAGAGAGGATAAACTAAACATAATTTATGTGTACCTTACTTTACTTATACTTTTATGTGTATGTTATGTTTATAGAGAATATTAAATTATGCCTATTGTGAAACACTTGTCTTAATTCTTACCTGTTTTCTGAGTATTAGTAAAGTGTTTAATATCTGGTATTAGTCAACAAATACTTACCTATGACGACTTCAACAATGCTACAATTTTGAAAATGCTGTAGACTAGGGTGGAAGGTAACAGAACTTAGATACACACACACTCACATATTTTATTCTCTAAGGGGTAGGCAGAGACGCAAGTGCGTCCACTTTTCGCCACGAGTATTCCTTTCCATTGCGTGATAGGAGGCGAGCCTATCGCTATATATGGCACAAATTACAGATCCCTTGCTGAAATGTGAAGAAAAACCCAATATCTTTTTACCCAACCCAGGAATTAAACTTTTGACCTCAGCACGACAGTCGTACCGCAATACAACTACGCCACCGAAGCAGTCAGAGGTAAATTATTATTAGTATTTCCAAGATAAAGCCAATGAATTGCAAATTCTATACTAAGTTTAGGACAGATTTTTCAATCACCTGATAAAATCGTAAGTATTCGTAGGATCGGAAATTACAATTACTTAAATGCAGCTATTTGGATAAAATAGATTAATAATTATAATTTAACGTCTCTATTCACCCAGTATATTATTTATTTGATTGATAACTTTTACCTGACGATAATTAATTTCTGAAATACCTAATTATTCCAGTCACTTTATCTGAGTACTAATTTTATATTTCATTTTTTATAAAATTGGTCTAAAATGTGGACAAACGTTATACATAATTGGAATTACCTTTATAATGAATCGAAGCCATTCGAAGCTTCGACAAAACCTACGTTTAGTAAAACATGAAAACAACATAAATATAAGTTTGTTTACATTATAGATAAATTGTATAAAAATGAAAATAGATAAGATACCATTATAACAAACTGTCTAAAAATTATGTACAGATGCTTTCCAAACAGCTTAGGTATTTTCCCATAAGAAAGTAGATTTCACAACCCAACAGGAGTAAGAGTTAGAAATCTTGATATATCTCTGTAGACGTATAGTTCGTTATCCTTATAAGTTCAGGAATCAAGTGTAAAGGAGAACCTGATAATCCGCAAGATTAGTTTACTGGAAAGAAAGTAATGAATACCTAACCATATTTGGATAGATAGCTTACTAATCGTTCAATAAAATGAGTAATGGAAGAAATGTTTTGCAAGATCCAGGCAGATATGACGCCAGAAACCTCTTAATATTTTTGATGGTCACATTAGACGCGACGGCAGAATGCAATCCTGAAATAAGTATTAAAAAATGATTTGAACAGACTGTCAAGATGTGGGCAATATTTCGCCAGCGGAAGCCATTTCATTATATATCGACTCGAATGAATGCATGCATTGAAACAATTGGTTATTGCAGGAAACGTCTAATGCGCGGATTTTGCGACACAAAGGAGAATAAAAGAAAGCAACGGCAAACTTTTAGACAATTTATTTATAATAACCCTTGCTCAAAATTGCATCATATTAAAAATAATGATATCATCTACATTATTTATATAAAATGTAATATGTTAAATGCTTCTAAAACATAAATCTCACGAGACGGTCTACTTTATTTTTTGTTTAGCAATTAATTACAATTGTTAGTCACGAGTAAGATAAACATTATTTTAAATTAAAAACAACATAATATATTATTACAAACAGAGAAAATTGATATATTTTGGTCCTAGTTCACTATAACTTGAGTACCATTGTATGTTACTCGCAAGACTATGTCGCCACCCATTACCATGGGCGGAGTACCGCACCATTATTAAATTGAATCCATATAAATTACATTTGGTGTATCAAATAAAGTACTCTAACAATTTAGTATCCCCAAAATAGCGGTTATCATGGAGCAACTGCCAATATGATCACGGGAGCAATCCTTGCAATGAAAGCGATGGAGCGATCATTCTTTTTGATTCCATCCTCAAACAAAAATATATTATTTCTAAATGTTCAAGACATTTGTATAATTTAATACAAAAAGACTTTCGCGTATTGTCGAAACTTTATCTGATATAAATTTTGATATCGTCTCCTCGGCCCTCATTTGTACGCCCGTGCTCAGTCGTGGGTTATGTAACATTTTACTGTATTATAATAAATTTATCCAAATTGTTTCAATTATTTGTAATATATATTTATAAACAACACCAATCAGAAATAACTGATCAGCTCATTTTTTTATTATAGTATTCCCTTATGTTAAAGATGAATCTTTCCTATAAAGCCGTAAACGAACATTGTATGTACACAGGGGAAGCTCGTGAATTCATATATGTGTTCTATATTACATTTGTTTAATTACATAAATCAACAAAATTTCATTAATTAAGCTCATAAAATTACTTTGATGATCACCTACAATCACAAAAGTAACATTCTAACATTTATATCATGGAAACATTTAAAAATAGACATTTTGCGACTATAATCTTAAAGGTAACGATCTAAAACCGTAACAGATGTATTTATTTATGCATTTATTGCTATTATAGTGGTGATTTCATATATTTATTTATGATATAAATGAATTGCACTGTGCTGAACAATCTATAAGATGATCCCGAACATAAACTCGCACCTAACACTAGTATTAACATAAATATCGCTCTTACACGTACATATAATCTATATTCTAGAACAAATTGACAAAATATACTTAATACATTAAATTCCCATTTACATATAGACAAGATCAACGCCGTACCGACTCGCTCCACAAAAATATTTCTTTATCATCCGACGCCATAAATTCACCAAAATTGTAAAAATATTTCTATGATACAATGGTCCGTCTGTTGCGTTATTGTGAGCGTGCGATGCGCGATATCATCTATAGCTAGCGGCTACGCTACGTTTACTTTATGCCAGGAAATCAGTCCAAACGTGTTCACGGCCTTGGTCCCTCTCAACCAAGGACTTTACCTTTTCATATTTTCGATTTCTGCGTAGGCTTTTTCCCCTTTTCCGGTATGGCGGTCGTCCTGGTCGCGATACTTCTCCTGCCTTTCGTATTCGGGGCGTTTGATGTTTTAGGTTCAATATTTTCGACGGTTTTAATCGATTTGCGAGTCTCTGTTGGTAGTTTCGCATCGTTTTTATTTACGCTCGACTTCCTTGTTGTGACGGTTGACTTAGTATTTGAAGTGCTTGTTTCACTTTTGACGCTGGACTTTCGCGAGCCTACGGTCTGTTTAGACTTGTCGGTGTTTTTGGGCGGCGGTTTGATGGTGGGTTTGGCGATGTCGGGCGGCGGAGACCTCCTCTTGCGTATCCGCGGCGGCGTGTGCGCCAGGCTGGTGTGGCGCGAGAGGAGCGCCGCGCTGCTGAACAACTGTCCGCAGTCGCACCGGTGGCCCACTTCCGCTGTACGGGCTGTACCTGATAACAACCGTATCTAAACTTTAACAAATATTTCAATTGAGAATAGAATTTCATACATTTAAAAAAAATTATGGCCTAGTTTAGAAAGAAAGAGAGAAAACACATTTATTTGTCACAGCTTACAACATATACCACGTACTTATAATATTTAAAAATAAAAAAATAGTCGCTGTCACCACTCAGCATAATGTTGCGCTGTAGCGCGAACCACAGCACAACGCTAATTTTCAGTGGTCACCATAATAAAACTGAGTAAGAAATTAATAACACTCACGTCTTTTGACTGGTTTGGGCGGTGAGGCAGCTTCCTTGTGTCGCACCACAGCAGACTTCCCCAGGGATTTCCGCTTGGCGATACCACTTAATGTTTTCCTTTTTTCCGTCATAGATTTTCTTTGCGGCTTTCTCTCGAGCTCTCTCGATGAACGTTCTCTTAGTGTTGTCCTTTCCGGTGTAGTTTTAGGGAAAGAGTATTTAACGTCACTATCGTCCGAGTCTGTTGAGGGCACTGGCTCTATCTTAGGAGATTTTACAGGATTTTTCGAAACCTGTGTGATCACCTTCGATTCAATAGGTTTTGGCTTCAGACGCGGTATTTTAGGCGGATGCTGTAGTGATGTTCTTCTTTTGATTAAATCTTTAGAGTTCGGCCGTTCGATCTGAAGAGAATTCCGTTTCTTAGCTCGAACTTTCATGAAAACTTTGCCTTCTGATGTTTCGTCTACTTTGAAATTAGGGTTGAGCATGTAACGCACTTCGTCTTCATCACTCGTTTCCTTTAGAGATTTATCTGTTTCTGTTCGGGCTGGAGCACTCATCTTTTGACGTTTATTCACAGTCGCTGCGACCTTGCTTTTGGCAGGCGTTTTCTTTTTAGGCACATCTTGCACTTTTTCTAATTCCTTTTCTTCAATTTTCATTTTGACTTCTGGAATTTCAGAAGGCACCTCCACTTTATTAGTTGAAGATTTAGTAGCAGGATTCTTGATATCCTCCTCCTCTTTTGGCAATTCTTGATCTTCCACAGGAATCTCTTTTACTTCCACCGGGGCCGGTTTTTCAATAAGTTCTATGATATCGTTGGTTTCCGCTGGTATGGGCGCGTCTACTTTCTCTTTCTCATCATCTTTGTCCAGATTAATAACTTTTACTTCCTCAGAAATGATTTCAGGTTCATCATTATCTTCTAGTTTACTTTCTTCTGACTTTGCACTTTCGTCCATATCAAGTGTGTCGCCATCTTCTTCCAATATAGGTTTCGACTGTTTTGCTTGCCGCTTTTTTCTTTGACATATGACATGATGTTTATTCAGAGAATGCTCATTAGGGAATACCATATAACAGAGTGGACATTCGTGTATAATGTCCTTTGTGGACAATGAACTTTTCACACTCTTATCATCAGATTTTTCGGAGCTGGTTTCAAGATGTTGCTCTTTGTGCTCTATCAAATGATGCAACTTTCTGAAAGTTTTCTTACAAATATCACACTGTGGTGGCGGTGTTGGTTTTTCAACCACTGTCTGTACAGTGGTGACACTCTTCTGTCGGTTAATTCCATCGTGGGTCTCCCTGTGTTCAACTAAGTGATGCAACTTTCTAAATGATTTGTCACAAGGCTCACATCTAAAGCCGGCGCTCGGATCATCGTTTTGTTTTGAATTGTCCTCTTTTTCAGATTTAGATTCTTCTTGTTCCGATGAACTTTTCCTCGATAGTCTAGATGAAACTGATTGCGCGTTGTGAATGGAACGATGTTGCGCTAGATGATGCAGTTTTCTAAACTCCTTTTTACAAACATCGCAACTGAGAACAGATTTGGACAATTGAATATCTTTATCAGTTTTTTTAGCATCTTCCTTCTTATGCTGTAATTTATGGTTTGCCAAATAAGACAGTTGCCTGAAAGTTTTTCCACAGAATTCACACACAAGATTGTTAAGGATTCTATTGTGAATTTTAGTCTTCGTCAATTTTCTAGACTCGTGATGTTTTCTATCATCCTCTTTTTCAGATTTGTCTTTGACAGGCGTATCTTCGATAACAATAATATCTTCTTTATCAGTATCTGACTTGACACTAGAATCTTTGGATCTACGTTTCTTTGGGGTGTATTTCTTTATTTCTTTAGATATTTCTTCATCAATGTCCATATCTTCTGACTTGGAGTCAGACTCCTGTGATTGTCTGACCCGCCTTACGCTCCGTTTATCTGCATCAGAACGGTTTGGCGACGGTCCAGTGCAGTGTTTTACATGTTTAAAAACCACATTTTCAGATCTAAATAGTTTATTGCATATAGGGCAAACAATATTTTCATTAATTTTTCCCATTGTCCAATTCTCTTTAACGATTTCTTCATCAGAAGTCTCCTCCTCTTCTGTCGTCGTATCACGTTTGCTTGGTTTAGCATCAATCAGCCGTGGTTTCTTTTGTGGGCTGGGGACCTTAACCTTATCTACAACACCTTCAGGTAGAGGGTATTTTCTTGGCCGGCCTCTTCCCCTTTTAACAGGTGTACTTGTTTGGCTTTCGGAATTTGGATCCATACTTGCATTCATGGATTCAGATTGATTTTCTAATAGCTCAGCGGCTTTGACTAAATTATCTAAGGCCGTGACAGTTTCCTTATTTCCTAGATCATCATTACGGTGTATATGCTCCTTTACAGGATTTTTCGTAACCTCAGGTAGTTTATTTACTTTATCTTCCACAACTGAAGTACGGCCAAGTAAGTATGACTTCTTGTGAATAAGATTTTTCGCGGTTTTGTCAGCACGGGCATCTTCCGTTTTTCTTTTCTTTTTGGGCGAAATTTCAATTCCTAAATCACCTGGCTCAATCAGTTCCAAATCGGGGGCCTCTACCGGGGTTAAAACTTGTTTTCTCTGGTGTTTAGGTTTAGGTTTTGATCCGTCTTGTAGTTTGTCGTCAATATTGTCTGGCATTTCATGGTCTATTGAATCGTTAGTATTTACGGCATCTAATTCTACAGCATGCTTCTTGGCAGGAGACAAGTTTTGACCCTGCACATTCAACTTGCTCGCTATAAATTCTAGATTTGCATCTACATAAACTACTTTCACAGGTTTGTCTTCAATAACGGTAATTGGGCCTTCTAAATGTCGTTTCGCAGTTAATGCGGACTGATAAGCTATTTGTAGCTTAGATTGATAATTCTTATTGGAAGGATCTTCACTGGAGACTACTTTTGGCGCCAACTGAGGTTTACTTGTATTCGTAATCTGGCATACAGTTTGTGGTTTTTGCGCCAGTTTTGGCTTAGCGTCGGCACCTGACAGTTCATTTTTGAGATTTGGCTTTACAATATCCTTTTCCACTACCGTTTCAATAACATTATGCTGCTCTTTTCCATCAAAATTCACAGTAATACGATTTTCATATGTAACCGAATTTCTCCGAGCAAATTTATCAAAATCATTTTCTGTTATAATAGTCTCTTTTTTAGGAGGCTCGGCACTGATTTGGGCGGTATCGAGAGTCACCATATTTTCTTTTAGAGGAAGATTAGACGGAAGAACTTTCTTTGCCATCTCTATATCACCTGTAACAGGCTCATGTTCCAATATTTCTTCTTCCGAATCAACATCCAGTACATTTTCTTTCACTTTAGGTGGATTCTTATTCGAAAAAGGTAAGAGATTAGGTATTGTTGTTCCTTTGTTTTCTATAGGTTTTTCCTTGTCTACTTTATTGTAATTTTTGATAGGCGGGTTTTGTGGCCGAGGCAGCTCGTGTGGAGGTCTCTCTATGAATGGGATTCCATGCAGCTCATTCATTTTCATTTCAATCGCATCTAAAGTTGTGGGTGGCACAGCATTAGGTTGACCTGTTAATACATCTACATTTCGTTGTACAGTAGAATCTTTGGCCGAACTAGATTTAGCCTCAGCTGCCTGAAGTTTCGTTGGATATCCTTTATTTATCATACCTTCTATGGTTTTATCTATCAAGTCTTGAGCATTTACGGCTTTCCTTTGCACAATTTCTTTCTTAGTAACAGCTGTCATAGTGCATGTTGTCACAACTGGAGTCACTGTTGGCATAATTGGAGTTTTACTAACAAGTTCCTGCTTAGCAACTTTTTTAGTAACAGTTTTATTTTTTGCGTCTGTTGATTCTACTTTTACAGGAATTTTACTATCTTGACTAACATTTTGCACCACAGGTTCTTGAGCAGCAACCATAGGCTTGTTAATAAACACGTTTTCATTCTTAATGTTAATTTTCGTGGACTCTTGAGCTTTTGAGGCAGCATTGTTAGACTGTCTTTGACTATCAATTTTCTTCAACACGTCACGTCGATTTAAATCATTTGAATTTTTTATTGGTTTGCTGTTTGAAACATTAACGGGTACTTTGGTTTCTTTTATTTTGTTCAAAAACTCTTGTCTATTAGCCTCTGTCCACTTACCAAATGGGACAGCAGCATTATTATTGATTACTGGTTTTGTATCTACATGTGTGCTTACTTTAGAAAATCCCTTTTTGACATCAGATGTTTCATTTTTTACGTAAGATGGTGCAGTTGTTGTATTAAAATTTATCTTTGTCACAGGAGCAGTTGGTATAGCCTTGTTGCTATTATTAGTAATCTCAGTTTTTAATGACATCTCGGCATTATTATTAGCAACACTTTGTTTCCTATCAGCCTCCAAAGAAGGCACCTTGATTTCTTTTGTCTTATCTATAGCCACAATATTTTGTAAACAAATATTTGAACGAGTTGTGTCTTCAATTACCTCTGCTTTACTAGTTACTAGTTTTTCTGGAACATTTTTTGAGCTTTCTTTGGTTTCATCCTGTTTATTGACTTGCACTTCTTTAGGTACGTTTAAGTCAACTTGTTTTATGTCTGAAACTGTGTCGCTATGTTTTTCTTGCGACATTGTTATTTGTGTTTCTTTAGCATTTTTAACTTCAGAATCAGCCCCTTTATTTTCTAGTTTCTTTTTCTCAACACACATAGTGGTGGGTTTAACATCTTTTGTGCTGATTAACTGGTTTTCAATCGTTTTCTCACACAACTTGGGTTCATTCAATGTAATGTCATTTTTTTTTGTAATTTTCTGGTTTTCTGCTTTGCTAGTAATTAAATTTTCCTCAGGTATTTTATTATTGATTTCCTTTTTGAACTCTCCTGCAGGGTTCTTTTCATTTGTTATAGGTTTTTCATCTTTTACTTCCATAATTACATCACCAGCATCTTTTTCATTTAAACAATCTAACTGTTCAACAATTGTAGGGTTGACTTGATCTTTATCAGATACTTTTTGAGGCTGTTCTTCCATAGCAGATACTTTTTGAGATTGTTCTTCCATATCAGATGCTCCTTCAAGTTGTTCTCTCATATCAGATACTTTGTGAGGTTGTTCTTCCACTCGAGCTTTCTCCACAGTCACTATGGAAGTTTTTTCAAGCATGGCCCCCTGTTTATTTTCTTTAATCATACTGTCATCTTTTACTTCTTGTTTGGCATCACATTTTTCAGACATTGTTTTAGTGGTTGTGAGTAATGTAGCCTGTGCTTCCTGCGTCTTCAACAAGCTTGATTTACAATCTGTACTTGATGTCATTGGTACAATTCCAATGTTTTCTTTTACATCAGACAACTTCTTATCATTTTCTATTTTATTTTCCTCATGAGATCCAACATTTAATGAGTCAACATTCCTTACATTGAGTTCTTTGTTATCTTGTATAATTTTATCTTCAATGATAGCTTTTGGCTGGGGCAAATCCAACAGATTTTTTACTGTATTATTCTGCTCAGATGTATTATTACAATTTGGGGTTAATCCTTTATCTTCAGATATATCATCAGTTAGAATAACCAAGCTGTTCTCTTCAATGTCATTATCAATAATGACATCAGTACTTTCCGAGACACATTCAGATGTTTTAACTTGATCTATTTCTTGGTTTTCATTTGGCACAGTGCCATTGTCGTTTTCAACTTGTTCCATAAGTATGTCAGCCTTGATAGGTTCAAGCTCTGTTGTGCCAATTTCCTTATTTTGTGGCTCCTTATCTTCTAAATCAGTTGCTTCTTTATCAGTTATAGACATATCTGCTTCCTTTATATCTTCACTGGAGTCTTTAGTTTTACTTGGTGTTTCATTGTGTTTTTGTTTTCCACTATCAGTGTGAACTTCAATAGTCTTCTTGATATTATCTGAATGTCTGCTTGGTTGTAAATGCATATCAACCATAGTTTTTGTGAGTGGTATGCCCTCTTTGTTAGGTGTTGAGTGATATGTCATGGGGGTAAAAGAGCCAATAACAGGAGATTTGCGAGATTCACTGAATTTCATCATTTTCCCATTCAAGTTAACTTCTGATTTCGAATCGGATACATCTTTGACCTCACTTTCTACTTCACTAGCAGATAATGCAATCTCTTTTTGTGGAGTTTTGTTTACTCTGTCAGCAACTTTGTTGCTTGATGGTTCATTTATAACTTTATTTATATCTTTTATAGGCACATGTGATGTGTTCTTATCAATTGATTTCCCTTCTTTCACAGGCTGAAAATAATTTAATTTCATTAATAAAGGTATGTACAAAACACATATTATTATATTCAAATGTTACATTAAATTATTTTGGTTTTGGAATAAACTATATTAGCATAGAATTATTAGTTATGATCAAAACACTGAATTTTATAACATATTATTAAGGACAATTACCACTTCTTTTGGTACTTCTATTTCTATCTCTTCATACACTTCTAGATTTCCCTCTGTGTTTTCTCTGCAACAAAAGGGTGTTATTTATATAAAACTGCATTACTTTTTATTTGGGTCACTGCACTTTTATAAGGAATACATAACAGAACACTTACATCATAAATTAGCATACCCCATAAATTTAGAGAAGAAAAACACAGAATTTGAATAAACAACTGGGTCAATGGATTTTTTATTTGAACATAGCTCAAATTATTATTAGTGACTCATTAACAAAACTGGAAATACACACTTTAAGAAACTATTTTTATGCAGTAAATAAATCATGTATAACAATTTAAGTGCAAATATTTTTTTTACATAATTGCCTATTTTTAGTAACAAGCCAATTATACAATATTATTTAATACATTTAGCTTATAAAGTACCAAATCACAAGCTTTCCTTGTGGATACAATAGATAAAAATGTCACTTGTTGTGACCTTTGAAATTCTGTATATAGTGCATATTATTCATAAGAGGAAAGAGAGTGACTAATTTTTTAACTCTATATTAATCCAGTTTCTATTTAAAGGGTCAGACATCGAAATACTAAAATAATAACTTTAATGTACTAATGTGACAAAATATAACCAAAGCCTGTATGAGCAGTTGATGCAATGATAAATGCACAATACATGATTCCTACAATATAGTTTATTTTAAGTAAAATATTTTTATTAATATAATGGGATATTATAATATACTCACCGTACTTTGAGGAACTTGAAACTAGGCTGATGTTGGTCATCATCAATGATCTGTACGGCCGCCAGTTCCTCCTGACCTTCTTTTCTGTATAAATATAATCCATTACCAATATCTATAGCGTCAACATTTTTACCATCAATCTGTAGCACCACTTCAGTATCTTTACTAGCTATGTCGGTCTCCACGTCCATCAGAGTTGGTTCCGTTAGATTATCAACAGGATCATTCTGCTTTAATTCGGGGTTAGACTTATCATCAAGCTCAACATTATCATCAATAACAAGCTCATCACCATCATATGAATTATCATTATCATCAAATATGTCCACACCACCCGACAGAATGTTTGCCGCCTCTATTTGTTTACCAATTTTGTAGCTATCTAATCTATCACTTTTCTTAGTGATGGGGGACAGGTTGGATATCAACTCGTCCGCGCCGGTGATGGTCCTCTCGGTGTCGCCGCTGGCGGATGCCAACGACACGTCCTTTATCGGCGATATGTCGAACGTCGAGTCAACTTCTGAGAGAGAAAAGTATTTGGAGGAACTCTCGTTGGCGGTAATAAAGGCTTCGCTGGGCGGCGACGTGGTGTCAAGCGTGGAGTCGCCGGAGCCCCCCGCCGCACCGCGCAACTGATTCAGCCTATCCATTACCACATTTCATTTGCTGCCAAAACAGGAAAACAACATTAACTTGCATCCCCGTGCGGATCTTTCACTAATGCAATATTATGCTCGGAAGAAAGCTAATGAAAACATTTGAAGGTTGGAACATTAATTAGCACCTAGGTCAATAGCAAAGAACAGTGAAACTTTTAGAACAAACGATAATGATACCGTGACACTTATGAAAATATACAACAAATCACAACATACCAAGGTGACATTTAACAAAATAACCTCCAGATAAAACCTTTGAATATATTTTTTTATTAGATTTTCTCTTAGAAGTTACAATATATTATTTATAACAATTTTGATATAAAACACAACACATCAAATAGTAAAGATGGACGCCAAATAGCGATGTTGCCGTTATTTTGCATGTCATTACGATGATAAAAAAATATATCAAAATTATAATTATTGCAATTTTACTTTTATGAATACTATAAATATCATTATAATTACATTCAAACATTGATTTCACTTACATGTTTATTAAATAAATAAAAATATCTACTTATAAAAATAAGAAAAAAATAAATGTAAAAATTACCAACAAAAAAAATAAGCAGGTTGGTGTGTTTATGAAGATTGCTATAATTTTCCAAGATATAAAAACAATTCTGCTAACAATATTTAGTATGCACCTACACGGTACTCAGTTATGAAATATTTAGTAATAATTAACGCCGTAATGGTGATGTCCGTATTATTCTAAATTTCTATTTTTCCCTTTGCTTTTCGATTGTGGCCAGGGGAAGGGGCTGTCACTTGTCAGAAAACGCATCGTTATTTTGAAAAGTGCAAACTTCAAACTTTACTGACCCGATGCTATTGTTTTAAAGATTTTACTACCTGTTATTGTGTAAAAACCAGCGGCAGCAGAAATAAGTTATGGCACCGAGGGATATTATACCCAAACCGACGCCGAAAGTTCAACGTGTTGTTAAAGCAAATACAACGAAAGGCAAATCATCGCCTGTAATAAAAAAAACCATGTCGACCGTTAAAAAGACGACGGAGAAAATCCCGAAAATGCCTCTTAAACGTAAGTATCTATGTTATTATATACTACAATCATTATTGTACATTATTACTGCTTTTATAACTTTACTTTTTTATTTGTTTATAAGGTTATAAAATTTGTGTAATTTTTTGCTAGAGTATATTATTATCGTTTTATCCTGAATTACCTCAGCTCTTAAGCGTAGTTCTTATTATATATGCTTTGACGGATATTTGTTATATGTACTTACCTTATAGGAAATTGGTGGGAAATAGAAGTTAATTTATAACAAAACGAATTATATTTTTTTATTTCAGTCAATAACACAACTACAGAAACGAGACAACGTACAGCCACAGTCCCGAAAGTGTCCACTCCAAAGACTAAAGAGAAGACAGCATCTATGCCTGGTAGTGTCACCAAGAGTGTAAAAAAATCAACATGGAAGCGTAGACCCAAACCAGCACATTCTGGAGTTCCCGTCCCAGAGAAGATGAAGAGGATACTCGAAAGGCAGTTGCAAGACATGGATAGTAGCTTATAATCTAGTAATTAACTTCAGAAAGTATGCCATACTCTAATTACATATTTTTAATTATAGTTCAGAAATGGAGGGAATTGAGAATAGATGTTTTATGTGATCAAATAGTTGGTTTAATAGAACATTTTATAAAAAAGTATCCACACAACTATTCCATGTTTCTTGTATTAATATATTTGTGATTATTTTGATATAGAATAGACATTACATTAATGGCAATTCTATTTAACAAGTAAAATATTGATTTCTTGTAGCATACTCAGGATTTTCCGCTATCACTGTAGAAGTGCAAATTGAAGATATTTAAAAGCAGTAATAAATCACACAAGATCATGTATTTTTGTAAAAATTATTGGTAAATTATTGATTAAAATTTAATAACATAACCACAAAGAACTGGTAAAACCAACTTAAAAATGTTTGGGAATTGTTTTTGCTTGTTTCATTAATTTCATTTAAACAGCGAATGTAAACTAAGCAAGGAAACTTAATTAGTTCCTGAAAACAATACTTTAATTTCTTACGTGTACTTTTGTGAATTTTAGTAAGACTTACGTTAGTTTTATAGTTTTCTATGGTTGTAGTTATATACAGGCTGTTGCAGAGATTATTATTGCAACATCCTAATTATTTTGGAATAAGATTAGATTTAAAACAGAGTGCTTCTCTTATTGCATTATTATATAGATTTGGTTTAAAATCCATTGAATTATACAGAATTGTTTTAGTAATTCTATTTTACCTAGTGTTTCTGTCTGGTTATCACTTCTTGCCACGACAATGTCTTCCACTGAAAAAGTACAAAATAGTTCAATAAATAAAATAATGTTTACGGTAGACTCTCTGTCAGTTTGTTACTTGTTCATTATGTTAAGTAATATATTTCCCATATTCTACATAAATTTGAACAGAAACATGTATAACCCGCCAACCTGCCAACCCGCACTAGGCCAGGATGGTGGACTAAGGCCTAAGCCCTCTCAGTAGTAGAGGAGGCCCGTGCTCAGCAGTGGGCAGTATATAATACAGGGCTGATTGCATTGCATTGCATGTATAACTTTAGCATAATTATATTATTTTTACATAATATGTGTCACTAACATATGCAAATACTTTGCATGCACTTTATTCATAAAATCTTACTTAAAACTGCTACGGTAAGTGTGGAGATTTAGTTTTTATCACAAACACAAGAAAAAGATGTTTCCATTTTAATTTTGTCAACCAGATAATATATTGAGTTAATCTATGGCATCATTATGTAAATTCATAAGATATTATTAAGGACCTGATGTGTACCACCTATTATAGTTTAATTTTATTAGAATTAAGACACCTGACAATCTGTTAGGTAAACACATGCCCATGTTTCATCCATGGTCAAGTCGATTTAATGCTTATTACAATGGATTGTGGCTCACTTTGAATTCGCTTTCAATTCGCCAGTGCAGTGTCATAAGAGCCTTAACCTTACCTGACCAAGATTGAAACAGCCTGGCCTTATTTATATAAGGTGACCTTATACAGTTGCTAAAAGAAGGTTTAATGTTTAACCCATGGTCAATTAAATCCTATTAATATTATGATAATAATATGTTAGCATCAATCTGAAATCAAGAAAATTTTAGCCTCCTTTTTGTAACGTCCTGTATAAGCTAGTTACATGTAAAATTTTACAATGCCACAAGTAAATTACATAACATTTGTACTACCATATTATTGATGTATGTTCTCTCTATTGGACGTGCATTATGATATATTATAGGGTTTTATTCAGAATACATATTCTGTAAAATAATTATATGTTGTCTATAACATTTTTTATTCAAACATTAGCTTTTACTTAATTTCTGACTTATGACCATTTTTAATGCCAGCTTTATTTTTTTTACAAATATTGTACTTTGAGATATCCAAACTTCACATAATTTGTATTTTAATAAAGTAATTAGTAATGGTTAGTTTATCGTTAATTCGTAAAATATTTTTTTTAGTTTTAGAAGACTTATGCCAAAATACTAGGGGTTTAGTATGAATAATAAAAATAATATATCACATTTTTTTTTCATTTTTTATTTTTTTAATATTCGTATTCCGCTTCACTGCCCTGTTGAAATTTGAAACAAATCTACCCCCTTATCCTCTGACAGTGTTGACACTTGCCTCGTAACGCGGCCGCGTTACGTTAACTTCGTATAATTAGCTATTATTCTGTTATCTGTATGCCAATAGTAAAAACCTAGGTACCCTCAGTAGTAGAGGAGGCCCAAGCTCAGCAGTGGGCAGTATATAATACAGGGCTGGTATGATGGTATGATGATGTATGCCAATTTCCATAGTGATAAACGCGATGAGTTACGTTACGCGCTTGTTACGGGCATTGAAAATAACCTGTGTCCTAGACCTCTAACTTAATTCTAAACTCCAGAATATGTAATGCCTAATTAATTATGACATCATATTGCCGACAACGAGGCAATAAATTAAATTGTGCAGTGATTTATTATAAGGCCCGTAGGATGCGAGGCATTAAACAGGTGTCCATTATCATATTGTTAGACAATAGGTGCTGGTAATCAAAATCTAATGACGAGTTAAGGCGAAAACATCAAATTGTGTAAAATTTTCGTGAAATATTGCTACCTGTAAAAAGGTTTTCTGTATTTACGTAGGTACAGTCAGTGACAAAAATAGCTGAAAGAAACGTAATGACTATAAATGACATTTGATTTTATTTTACATCAAATAAAGTCTCTAAAGCTTCTAGTTTTATTCAATGCAGGAAAAAAATTGATGAGCAGGTTGAGTCTTGAATTATTTTTGAAACTATTGCCGTGGCAAAATTTTCTTATCAAATCTGTTTCTCTTTGTGCTCAGCATGACATATTTATGAGACATTTATCGGATCTTTAGTAGCATGCATTTTTATCCAAATAACCTGTAACATGTAGTCTAAGTGCAAATATGCGGTGGTGTAGTAGGTGCATGCGATATTCATAAGCCCTAAGTATATCCATTTTCTTTCATAATGTATATTAGATAAAAATAGCTAAGACGGGAAAATTAAGCCCTAGCCGTTTCAGTAATGTGCCACGACAGAATGCCCCTTAACAAAAAACGTTAAGATGCGTCGCGCGAAGTTTTTTATTCGAAACTTGTCTGGCGCCGCAGTGTGCGTGAAATATAAATGAATTTGACGCAAGTATATTATCTGTTTTATTATACTATGCATGTTATACATTTTACTGTGAAACCACCATAAATACTGGGACAAGAATCAAGATATTTAATCAATTACATTATTTTTGCACGTTCGGTTAGTTGCACTTGTTGCTATTTTTTGTGTTCGAATTGAAATTATAGTAAATGCGTTTGAATAAGTGAAAATCGGGTTGATAAGCTGTTATACACATCCTATTATGAGATTAGAAAATCCTCTTATGTTTTTTAAAGTTATGTACATGTTATGGTAAAACTGTCATCGGTCCTTGATAAGTATGCCAAAATTTAATCTGACGTTTTAAAGGGGGTCAAAATCATGTTCAAAGTTTCCGTTACATAAATACATACATACGTATGAAGCTAATAAAAGCGTGTTAAAAAATAACTGTGTGATTTTTACATTTTAACTGCTGTTTTGTCTTTAAGTTCTCATACCGATGAGTAAATTTATTACAAAAATTGTGTTTGTATTTAAAAAAAAAACAACATTTGTGTATTTTCAATGATTACTTTAAATTAACATAATATAATTTAGAAGATTATAAATATAGGATACGTTGCGAATGCTGCATAATAATCTGCATTCGCCCAATTGGTTATAGGTAGATATATTTTTCTTAACATGCCTAATATCACATGATTCTTAATTCTTATACTTAAATGTTTTAGAGCTTCCAAACACTACGGCAGATGAAATCATGACAAGTTGGAAAGAAATCAGCAAGTATGATTTCTATATTATTCTACAGGACGCAATATGGGAGCCAGTGGAACAGACTTATGACCAGCCCCCAGGAATTCCATGCCATATTTTCTTCCCGATGGGACGTTTGAAGACTCCAGCTTCAGCACGTATTCACATCGGTTTTCTGAAATCGTAAATGATAATTATAAAAAAAAATTGTCATTCCAAATGTTGGCTACATCATGCTGCATTTATGTCTCTACTTCTTTAATGGTTGCATGAGGTTGATTTAATGCTCAGAACTAGTCAGAACCCAGAAATTCATAAAGCTAATTAGCTAATTCCGATTATTGGTTTTTGTTGCATTAAACATAGGTAACAGCAGGGTACAGCAAGTAAGTGATTTCGTATATTTGGGATGTGTTTTCACAAATGATGGTAGGTATGACAGTGATATTGAGAGACGAGTGAGTGCAGGACATGTGTGGAGTGACAGAGGATTTAGTGACCAAAATCGAGAAGGGTATGCTGAGGTGGTTTGGGCATTTGGAAAGGATGGATGATAGGAGACTGACAAAGAGGATATATAAGGCGACTGCGGATGGTAGGGCCGGCAGGGGTCGACCACACCTAACCTTCGAATGTCAGATATCTGACGTTCTAGGTAAAGGCCAGGTCAAAAGTACCCTGAACCGGCGGGAGTGCATGAAAAGATTGATGAAGGTAGAGGAAGCGAAAGTAGTGTGCCAGAATCGAGCAAAGTGGCAAGCCATAGTCTCGGCCTACCCCTATGGGATAGAGGCGTGATATTATGTATGTATGTAAACAGCAGTACAGAATTATTTTTCACGTAGATATTGGTTTCATGTTTTCATAACTCTTCGCCAGGGTCTGTATTTTCCGATAATTCTAACCTGGGCATCTTCAAGTCACTATTGAAAAGGTAGGTAGTATCTTCTAGGCAAGCGTGCTCTACCGTAGACCACATCACTTACTCTCAGGCGAGCTAGTGGTCAAACTTATAGGTTATAAAAAAAATATGTTTGTAAGCTAAAAGGCCACTAGTTCGTGCTAGTACTTACTAGCACGAACAAAACTAACAAAACTAGCGAAATAACTTTATTTCGCTAGTTTTGTTTTTGGCCCAAAAAATAAGAAATTAAAATAATATTTATTTAAATTATACATTGGTACACAGTCCTAATTCCTTAAATTATCTAAAAAATCATATACCAACATTTTGGCGACTAAATTGAGATCAATACGATGCTCAATACTATGGGTGGGTTGCAGATAATAACTTTAACAATAACAAAGGTCTAACCAATTATCAAATCTTCGGTTAAGCAATTTTCGGGTTACATAAAATTAACAATTGTTAAAATGACGTCACGAATAACAGTAACATTACCCGCTCCATTTTGGGCGGTTAATGGTAACGTTACGGTTAGTTTTCGTAATCTGTGTGTATACTGTGTAGTCTGTAGGTATATTTAATTGTCATTTGACAAACTATTTTCAATAATAACATCCTATTTTCCATCCATCCTATTTTAATACAAATACTCTGTTAAATACTTACGCAAAATGTCTAGTCGCGAAATATTGTGGAAAGCAAGCTCTAGCGATGATAGCGATTCTGATAGTGGGTATATCCAAATAGTTTGGTGGAGCAAAAAATTCCGCTGAAATTCTATGTTAGAAACAAAGAGGATGTAAATACTAGGTACCTACGTAATAATAGAAATTTGAGTAATGAATCGATATTTCATCAAGGTTTGATAGTCATATTAAATCATTGCCATTGCTAAAATATTACCCGTGCAAGTTTTTGGGGTAATATAGCATCATTCCACTGGTTACTCGTTTACCTTTAACTTTAACAATTACGACAATGGTGCAACAGACGAATTGTCAGTTTCATTCTCAGTAGTCATTGTTATTGTCACTGCTAAAGTTAACTTTAACGGTAACACTGACGTCAGATTTTGTGCAACCCATCTTAGGGCTCCTACACATAAACACGATACGACGTCGTATCGTGGAAATTTACGACGAGCAACGTAAATATTCACGACACGACATCGCAACGCGCCACGATGCACGGCTTGGCGACGTCGATAGGTGCCGCAGTTAATCGCGACAAATGTACCGCAATAGACTTATTCTCCTCCTGCTGGTATTAAGAACAGCACCGGCGAAGTAGTGCACTGTGAGTTTCTACGACGTCGTACCGTGCATCGTGGCGCGTTGCGATGTATTCAGGGTCGATTTTAGTTAAAATTTTTGTTTGTAAGTAAAAAAAGCCTTATTTATCGTCATTAAATTGACTCTCACTATCCCACCTACTACCAAATATCTTTGGCCTGTTTATAATAATTATTCCTATTTTGCATTTGTTTTCTATTTTTTTTTGTTGCTGACTATACTTACTCGAGCGAGGCGGATGCAATATGCAATATTTTGGCGAAACGTCGCGTCGCGTCGATAAATTATTTTTCTATTCGAGGATAGTAGATCCCATGCTGAAAACTTAACTTTTTATGTAGGTACTTACCTACCTATATTTATTAATCATTTAAAAGTACCTACATAATATAAGAACAAGTCTTTGGGCAGATGTATGAATACATCTCCTTGAACTCCTATTTAGGTACGCCACGGATTAATCAAAGGCAAATCTATTTTTGGGTTTGTCTTCATCGAATTACTTCATATTATTATTGTAAGCGTATCGTGTCATACTATCAAAAGATTTGTCTCTTCTGGCTGTAGACCTTGGTAATTTGATATTATCATAAAAGGCGCACGGGATATGAAATCTTGTTCCGACATCAGCAAATAGTTTCGACCGATAATCAGCTTTGCCATCATCATAAATTCTGTATGAGCAGGGCCGCGCCGACCCAAGACAGCGCCTGTGTGCGAAATCTATAAAGCGCCTCTGATTTTTGTCGTCCTGTTTCGTGCCGTGTTGTCGCACTTTATATTGTGAAAAGCCGGCAAGGTGGGTCAGTTGAGGGCACCTTAGTGGTCCTAACGCCTGTTTTTATCGCGGGGAAAAACGCGTTATCGCTACCCCCTAAGCATCCACCAAGACAGAAGGTACGAGCATTACGACCTCTAAGGACAAGACTGAGAGAATTATGTAGTTACAAAATCTTGTAAGTAGGTACTATAATATTTTAATTTGTATGTGATCTATCATCATGTGTTTTATTGCTTTTAATTTAACGACAACAATAAATAAACTCATCTATTTATGTATGCGGGTGTATATCACAGTTTTTATGGGATGACCAAGTTTAATTAGGAAGTGTCCACACAGCTAAGTAGGTAAACTTGATGAGGATAAATTAAGTTATTGAAGGACACTAATACGCCATTCTACAATCCTAAATATATTATAATTAAGGCTGTGATGGGGTTTTAGATTTGACTTCCTGGTTGGGCAGTCGAAAATGTGCATCCTGTCACTATGTCATATTTAAGTCCTGAATCGACATTCATTTTGATATTTAGATATGAAGATATATAGTTATTTATATTATATACAGGGTCATTTTGACATTGCGTTAATAAATGAAACCACATACTCGTCTTTGCTTTTGCTAACATCGTGCCAAAAATTATCCATGAGAAACGAATATTTTCACCAAAAATCTAAATTTTATTTTCCAGATTTTTTTATCATTTCGCAGTTTAGTGCGAATATGGCGTGTGCGTGATTATTTTTCTGACTGAAAGTGTGATATTGCTCCAGCGACGATTCCTTCTAGAGTAGTAGTAGTGGCATTAGGGCGTGTAAACTTAAAGTTACTTTTTATTGATATTTATTTTGTTCGAAACTTACACTTTTTTATTTTACATCTATGGTTAAAATAACTTAATCGAAAGTGTTATTTACAAGGAGATAAGTATGTGGTTTCATTTAGTAACGCAATGTCAAAATTACCCTGTATAATATTTACACGAGCGTAGGTATAGCTTTCACACAGGGGGGTGGGTCCTAGGATAAATGTCTGTGGCGTGCCGTTCAGTTTCAGTGGTAGGCATTATAATGTGTACATGTTTTGTGGCCAGGATTATTTTTGTTGTAAGCTAAGGGGAGGCCCGGACCCCAAACTCCCCCTTATACAGGGTCATTTTGACATTGCGTTAATAAATGAAATCACATACTTATCTCGTCGAAAATAACGCTTTCCATTAGGTTATTTTAACCATAGACGTAAAATAAAAAAGTGCAAGTTTCGAACAAAATAAATATCAATAAAAAGTAACTTTAAGTTTACACGCCCTCATGCCACTACTACTGCTCTAAGATAATTCGTCGCAGCGGCAACATTATACTTTCATTCAGAAATACACTTTCGCACACACCATATTCGCACTAAACTACGAAATGATCAAAAATTTGAAAACAACAACCGGGATTTTTGGCAATAATATTCGTTATTCATGGATGATTTTTGGCAAGATGTTAGAAGAGGTAAAGACGAATATGTGGTGTCATTTAGTAATGCAATGTAAAAATGACCCAGTATATGGCCATGAGGTGATACGTCTTGTTCAGTTCGACTGCTAATTTCTACGGTTTTCTCAACTCCCACAATGAATGAGAAAGAGAGTGTTTCATGCTAAAGTTTTTCCACAAGTCATTATTAATATATTTAGACAAGAAAATAATGCAACTTTTCATAAAAACAAAACATGTATAATATACGGCCTCTATTTATTCATCTTACATGTAATAGCTTCGGAATCACCTTTACCTATATCCTGTACGGAAATGACACCGCACAATGCACGTCATAGGTAATGACTACTCACTACAGTGCAGTCCATATAATATGGAGCAACAAAAGTACAGAAGCTGTAGCCAAGGTACCTTTCTACAATCATTAACGCTAATAGAAAACAAAAAAAATATGGGAATGACACATCCTAACAATAAATGTATCGCTAGGTCATTCCCTTACATAACCTTTGCATTAACGATTGTCAGGTATCTTGGCTACAGTCCTTATTTCCTGTAACAGAACAACGTGGTTCTGTACGCACACCAGCATCGGCTGACCTCGGACCGCGATTCGCCACGTCAAAATACGCAAAAGCATCTCGGATGGTTATGCTCTTGGTGCCCTTATAGGCTCCGCAGACCTTGCCCATTTGGGAGGATGAAGCCCCGCCCACATTCGCAGTTCACAAAGGCGCTATGATACTAGTGAACACGCACATAACATTAACAATTAGCGGGACAGAAGACATGATTTACATCGTTGAAACTCCGCCTGTCTGCCGTGATGGATGGGCAACCGGGCGTTACAGCCGCTGAATTATGATTAGACGTGTGGTGTTTGGTGTGGGCGGTTTGGGTTTTGCTTTTATAGGTGTGATGATATTGTGCTAATGTATATTATCGTTTTGTATAAATTTACTGTCTTATTTTTTGTAAATACTTATAGATATTACTTGTGCAGGTCCTGTGTGTGTACTTACCTAACTACAAATTTATTATTTTATTGACATAAAGCTTACAGATGAAAATAAATTAAACGAAAAATATCTGCTTAATATACTTACCTACTTAATTACGTAATTATATCACAAAATTCTATGCAATTTAGGAATTTACCTATTGAGTATTTAAGTTTTATATGTTGTCAAAAATTCTCAGCTGACAATTTGCTAAGTTTTATGCAATGTCAGTAGATAGGCAGATTATAGGTACTTATCGCAATTCGCACTAGAACCCATTGTTGATACAAACGTTCATCTTTGATTAGTTTAGGACGACAACCATGTCAATATGAAAATCCTGCGAAGGTACTTCGTGACAATAAAAATATATAATAAAGTGTTTAAAACAATAATCGCCTTCACTCATCACTTGTGACGCGCGCATTGCTTTCGGTTATTGTATTGTAATGTGGAACGCGATTTGTTTATAATAAGCTCAAATCTTTATCTAGCGGCTATAATGCAGAAATTTCTGGAAAAGATAAGGATATGAGTATTATCTGATTGAATTTCGGCGCCATTATTACTTTGGTATTAGGGTACCTATTGTAGTTTGAACCTAGTATGAATTTTAATGTGGTGACATATTTTGTGATTGTAATTTGCGACGCGTGGATACGCAGCCGGCTCTTTATAATGAAACGATGCCTAATAACCGCACGCCTTATATTTTTGGAAATATGCACCCCGTACGCCGTCACACCTTAACCTTTTCATGAAGGGTCAATAAGGAGGCTGGTCACTTCCTTTGTATCCTAACACAGAACAGACGCATAGATGCTGCTGCCTATATTAGTAAGGTGCTTAAACAAAATGGACATAAATTAATCTATTTTAATATAATTAATTAATTAATAATTAATCGTTTAGCATAAGTGTGTCGTGACTATGTGAACGTGATAATTAATTTGAATGTATCTATCGGGCAGTTTGAACTAATTTTAGCCGGTTTCTGTTGATATTTTCTAATTGCCTATGCATTGGCGTAGCTAGGGTTTTTAGGGAGGGGGGAGGGCTAGGCAGCTGGTGGCGAGAGATAAAAAAAGGTCGCCAAATTCTACGAAAGGTCTGCATTGTAAGCGCAAACTTTTTCTAAGGTAACTACGAATCGCTCACCCTTGCCACCTCTAGCTAAGCACAAGGCTTTTTCTAAGGTGGGCAAAGAAGTTTCTAGGATGGGCGCTGCCCGCCCTTGCCCCCACTGGCTACACCCATGTTAACCTATGTCTTTCTCCTTCCGCACCCACCACCCAAAAGATACGTTTTTTTTATAAATTATTGAGTCATTTTTATAGGTTCCTCGTACGCGTTTCTTTTCACACTGGTTCCATTAGTTGCAACTAAAACCGCATTGAGTGTTTTACCGTCGAGCAGCGAACTACGGCATTATTGTGCTGTTTGTAGAATTGAGGACATTGTAGCTTTAATTATGAAAATCAGTGCCGGTCTTAGGCAGCGTGAGCGCCCGGACGGAGTCAAAAAAAAATTCCCCGATTTCAACAATTTCGTAGGTGAGATGCTCGTCATTTTTTGTCCTTTTTATGATATAGGGGGCAAACGAGCATACGTTTCACCTAATAGTAAGTGGTCACCGCCGCCCATGACAGGGTGGTGGCCTAAAAAAAGCTTTTCAGTTGGACATCGCGTGGGTTCCCCTCGTCTAATCGCGAGGCCCCGGGCGGTTGCCCCCAGGAACACCACAGCTGAATATTAACTGAATGTGTCCATCCAGTCCGCTGTAATTGGAATTGCTTCTGTATTCTGGATAGTCCTCTCTATAAAGCTAATTATAATTATCTGAATAAAGTTCAGCATGGCACAGCATCTTTTTACATTAGGTAGTTTTAAGATCGGAGGAAAATAAAAACGAAAAATTAAACTAGTTTTAAAAAACATACCCATACTAACTAATAGTATAACAGAATATATTATTGCTATTTCCCATGGTAGTGACGTCACGGGCGGATGATATGATTGTAACGTAAACGTCACAATATTCTAGGTAGATACGTAATTGAGGAAAAACCTGTAAAGTACTGTTACGAACTTACCTTCTGGGCTATAATTCCTATGTAAATTTATTTGCTAATTATATGTTTATGGTGAACGTGCCTCAGGAAAAATCATATGAGCATTTTATAACAGCATTGTGGTGTTCGGGTATTTGCCCGCTTGAATGACCTTTATTGGGATAATAGTAGCAATCAATATTTGCGCTACCACCATAAATTAAAAATAGAAGGGATGAAAGCTGATTTCTTTTGTCTCCGGAATGTCTCCCACGACGTGACTATAAAAAGCGAGAGTAGAACGCTGCAACTCGAGGTCATAATTTTATACGAATGAAGACCGAGCGATCCGAAAAAAAAGCGGCGACAGCCTAGTTGCGAGTGGAACGGACTGCCGAGACGAATATCCGCAAGTTCAAAACCCAAGGGAACACACCTCTGACTTTTCTAAAAAGTTATGTGTGTATTATTGGTGAATTATCGCTCGCTTTAACGGTGAAGGAAAAACATCGTGAAGAAACCTGCATACCAAAGAAGTTCTCTATTAGAATTTCGCACGAATGTGAAGTCTGCCAACCCGCACTAGGCCAGCGTGGTGGACTAAGGCCTAAACCCTCTCAATGGTAGAGGAGGTCCGTGCTCAGCATTGGGCAGAATATAATACAGGGCTGGTATGATATGGCAAATCGCTTGATGATAAGCACGTAGACATGGTAACTCTTGCCCGATGCGAGTCTCCGAGGGAGCAAAAAATGGTCACCCATTTTCATCTTTTACCTATTTAAGATGGTTTGTTGATTGAGTATTGGTTCTGCAGCTGATCCAGCGCGCTAAGCTCCTCGTGTAAGTGTAAGGGCCTAAGGGGTTGCCCCCTTCAACCGTCCCCAATGCCACCATTTTCCGCCGGATTCTCGCGTACGAGACTTAGCATTTATTTTTTTCAAATACTATAAAAAGTAATGTCATTGCGCGCACATACCACACTGATTAAATTTGAGACAGTCAATCAAGGCCGTCTTTTCAATGTTGAGGACATTGCCTTTTTCGACGTCATTTTTAAATAGCCGAAAATAAATGCCAAGGGTCACAAAAATATCAATAGCAAGTAGTCTGTCACACACTGTCACTTAATTTCTGTAACAAAAAATACGACGTAGCCGCATTGATGTAAAAAAAACCTTTTACATCTTGATGCGTAGCCGATAATAATTAGTTATGGCATAAGCCGTTTTTAAGAGGTAAGGAGGTATGTATAACACCAATTTTCATACTTATCTACAAAAATAAGAAATTAATAAATTGAGTTGGTAGGTACAATTATCCAATTTGGTGCTTGTACACTTTCTTAAGATAAAACGCCCATTTTTCATATTTTACCAAGCAGGTGCGATCTTTTCGGAGTTGTACACAGGAAAGAGCAGATAACTCTTATTGTCTACTTTATTTGTAAGTTGCATGTTGCTGATAAACGACGCACAGGCTACTTATTTATAATGTTAAGGTGGTCGAGCATACACTTTTCTGACTGTACGTACTAGGGCTTCCAATCCCGCAATACCGAGATCCCGGTATTCCGGGATCCCGCGTCATTTTCCAGACCCGCGTGTTGTGGGATTATCGGCGCGGGATTTGCGGGATTGATTTGGCATATTCAAAAAAACACATCCTACTAATATTATAAATGCGAAAGTTTGTAAGTATGGATGTCTGGATGTATGGATGTTTGTTTTAATCTTTCGCGCAAGAACTACTGAACGGATTTCGATGAAATTTGGCACACGGGTAGATTATGTCCTAGATTAACACATACGCTACTTTTTATCCCGGGAAAATATAAAGCGGGACTTTTATCCCGGGAAAACTAATTCACGCGGGCAGAGCCGCAGGCAAAAGCTCGTTGGACATAAATATGTTTTCTTCGCTAGCATTTTTAACTAAATGCTGACCCTAGTAATAATGTTGTAAACATTCAGAACTGAAAATGGTTTTTGTTTTTATTGTCTGTCAATTGTTTATCAAATATCGTTCGTTTCAACGGTGAAGGAAAACATCGTGAGGAAACCTACATACCTGAGAATTCTCCATAAGAATCTCGAGAGTATGTGAAGTCTGCCAACCCGCAATAGGCCAGCGTGGTAGACTAAGGCCTAACTCCTCTCAGTAGTAGAGGAGGCCCGTGCTCAGCAGTGGGCAGTACATTATTATGTAAGGGCAGGGCTGATTGTATTGCATTGCAATTGTATATTTTTTCGTATTTGATCTTTATATTTTTTTATACGGGCTCAGAAAAGTGGCTCCGCTGCACCAGGTGGTAAGTGGAGTACCTATCGACTAAGAAAAGATGAAATGTTCCCTAGGCAGTCGACACAATTATGCCGTCCTGTTCGGAATCGGATAAACACAGACTGATCCCGTAACGTGACATATTTATCTGGGCTACAATGGGGGTTTTAAAGAGTAACTTGATTGATAGGTTTTTTTTATTGCATAGAATGACGAGACGAGCGTGCCGAACAGTAGCAACACCTTCCAGCACCTTGACTTACAAAGTACTGTGTGGCATTCCACTGCGCTCGTCATCCTGAGACATAAGATGTTAAGTCTCATTATGCCCATTAGCTACTCTGGCTACAATGTCCTTCAAACCGAAACACAACAGTGCATCCACACTGCTGCTTGGCGGTAGAAATAGACATTGCGGTGGTACCCACCCAGACGGACTCTTACATATGAGGGACCTACCACCAATGATGTGTACCACCAGTGTGGTATTCATGCTAATCAGAGATGTTCAAGATACTTCATAAAAGTATCTGAAATACAAGTTACAAGATACTTGTAAATAAAGGATTTGAGATACCAGATACAAGATACTTTTGAAAATGGTATCTAAATACTAGATACAATATACGTATCTTCTAAATACTTTTTTCAAATAAGATACCTTTTGAAATTATTTGCCTTGAATGACGAGACGAGCGTGCCGTCCGCCTGATGGTAAGCGATACGACCACCCATAAACAGTAGCAACAACACCCAGCACCTTGAGTTACAAAGTACTGTGTGGCATTCCACTGCGCTCGTCATCCTGAGACATAGATGTTAAGTCTCATTATGTCCCGTAGTTACACTGGCTTGCAAACTGCTGCTTTGCGGTAGAAATAGACATTGCGGTGGTGGTCTCTCATATGTAAGAGTCCGTCTGGGTGGTCCGTCATACAATGCCATAAAAAAATTCAAATGTTGAACGTTTTAGATTTTAGAAGCTCCGTGTTTATTAAAAAATATGAGTAAAAAGTATTAAAATTAGGTTCTGCTGATTTAATACAGTTCATTGAGATTTATCGGAATCAGGAGACACACTGAAAATCAAAATTATAATGCTGAGTTTAGACTAGCAAGTTCTCTCAGCAATATGTTGCGCAATAACTTTCAGATGCGTTTACACTAGCGGCAATATTTCTTTAGCAACACGCTTTTGCAAGTGGTCCACCAAGTTAACTTGCGCAACTTCTTGCAAAACTGTTTACATTAGGTACTCGAGGAATATTTATTGCTTGCCATGTTTTTTTTTTCATAAAATTGAACGACAACGCACGCAATCCTTTCGCCTAAATTTTATGAATCTAATATAATGTTGGTTGGATGATGATTGTAAATAAAATAATCGTCTTAAAAGTACCAACATGAAACAGAATTATGAATTATAAAGCACTGCGTGGCATTCCACTGTGCTTATCATCCTGAGTCATAAGATGTTAAGTCTTATGATGCCCAGTAATTACGTTGGCTACAATGTACTTCAAGCAGGAAGACAATAGTGCATGTATACTACTGCTGGGCGGCAAAAATAGACATATCGGTCAAACTACAAACTTATAACTTGGCAGTATAGTCTTTGAGACCTTAGCTGCTTCAGAATGGAACAAATACAAAAAACGTTAGCTACTAGCTAAGCAAGTTGAAACTTTTATCTGCACGCAGAATAAACTGCAAGTTCTCGTGCAAGTTGCACAAATGGTGTTTACACATGCGACTTGCCAGAAGTCCTGGAAGCTTCAAAATGTTGCAGAAATCAGCTTGCCGTGACTGTTTACACGGTAAAAATAGCTTGCGCAACATAACTTCTGCAAGTTTTCTTGCGAATGTAAACCCCGCTTAAGACTCAATGCCCTCATGTTTTCAAAAGAAGACAGAAACCAGTTGAATACAATGTTTGGTTAACCAATTATAGCATGTGCTTTTTACACAAACAAATCAAGAATGTTACGTGTTGATTATTTAAACCATGCAAGTCATTTGTTGCTTCAATTTAATTGTATGCAACAGGCAAGAAACTTGCAACGTGTATATGGGCCTTAAATGAGCCGTTAATGTAAAAAATGCATAGATAATTAGTAAAAGTATCTTAGCAAATTAAGTATTTATAAAATACTAAGATACTAAAAAATTGTATCTAAATACAAGATACAAAATAAAAATTGAAAAAGTATCTTAGATACAAGATACTAAATACGTATTTTGTATCTTGTATCTGTATTTCAGATACTTGTATCTAGATAAATCACATCTCTGATGCTAATAGTAAAACTGAAATAAAAGTGAATTTATATTGATTATTTAATTGGTTTTCCCCTTATATCTTCCTTGTATGCTGGATCCCGCAAATACCGGGATTGAAGATAAGTGGTGTGCCAGAATCGAGCAAAGTGGCAATCCATGGTCTCTGCCTACCCCTATGGGCTAGAGGCGTGATAATATGTATGTATGTATGTAAGATAGGCTGCGGGATTAGAAGCCCTAGTACGTATGCTCACGCCTTTTATCCCCGAAGGGGTAGGCAGAGGCGCAACTAGTGCACCCACTTTTCGCCAAGCGTATTCCGTCCCATGCTGTGATAGGGGGCGAGCCTATCGCCATACCGGGCACAAATTCCAGACTCCGGGCTGATACTGAATAGAAAAATCCAATATCACTTTGCCTGACCCGGGGATCGAACCCGAGACCTCAGCCTTGCAGTCGTACCGTAATACAACTACGCCACCGAGGCAGTCTAAGCCCTAGTACGCACTTATATAAAAAAAAAACACATGTATTATGTTATTTCTCGATGTTATATGTATAACATTTTCTAGAGCTTCATTTTGGCACTACGCGAAGTTTAAACGATTACCTCGAGGGCCGTCGCCTGGCGCGGCGCGGAAGGCGCGGCCTGGCCCATTGGCGGAACCGTGCGAAGATTCTTCTGCGTCTCTAGGTCCCGGGTTCGAATCCCAGGACGGGCAAAGTAATATTTTGTTTTTCTGCTAAGTTATTTGTGACATCTGGATTTTGTGCCTGATATGGCGATAGGCCGTTATCACATCACTTTTCGCCAACTCCAGGGCTAGAGGCGTGATATGTGATTGTTATGGTTCCAATCATTAGATCAATGAAATTTCATACTTCGTTCGAAAATCGTAAAATTTCGTCCGAAAGTAAAAAGGCCCTTCGGAGCCTTCTTTCCAGTAGATGCTGGGTCTGAACTAATCGCGAGAATCAAATTCAAAGATAGAATGCAGGGCGAGGGTCCGGTGGGACATTTTAAAATATTTTCCGAATTTCCCCATAATCTCGTACAAGTAGAAACGGGGCACGATTATTCTTTTACATATTTTCGAAATAAAATTAATTGTTAATGCACTGGTTTTATAAAACAATACAATGAATACCGAACCGTTTGGATTTCAAGCGATGACTAAGAAGACAAGTAAGGCGGACATTCGAACGACAAGTGGCCATTATGTCGCGATATCCACTTTGTAAACTCACGTAATTTGTTTTAATACTGACCGACGCCTTATTATTTATTATGATTCTAATCAATGAACGTGTATAATAACTAGTTTAATAATTTACATCATCTCAATCGTGTTATGGAACTATTGTTCGGCAATTCGTCCATTTAGGGGGCGCGTACTCAACCCTGTAATGGTGATTGAAGTATAAAGATTTCTTATTGTTCCATTTGGTCTAAATTACCATATTCTTATTAACGATGCAAAAAATTTGTCTTCTATTTTTTTGCCTTTTTGCATGCCTTGCCGGATTTGATTAAATATAATAAAAATAAATAGCGAAAGCTTTAATTTTTTTGTAGTTTTATTTTTTATTTTATTCAGCCTCGTATTTTATGTGTCACTAAAAGACCCATCATTGGTAACAATTTTATTGGCGATAATATTGTATGTAGGCAGCTATTGTTATCAATAGGTTTTTAAGGTACCAAAGCTTAAACCACAGCTTTTAGGACTCAACATAATATTTTATTTTGAAATACATTAATTAAATTTGTAAATTATTAGCACAAATAGGTAATGATCATAGATTGCCTAAACCACGTTGTATTAAATGCTATTTAAATTGTATCGAATCTGTTCCTGTGACACTTCAAGATTGATCTAAATTAAAGGACCGCTTAATGGCTTGCAAATATTGATGCACAATGAAATGCTGCTGATGGTACTGGGACATAATAGAAAAGAGCAAATAGCGAATAACATCATAGAATGTTGTCAAAGAACTACAATACGGATTAAGTTAGATAGGTATATAGTCCTGGGTAAAAGTAAAAACATTACCTACTGCTCTAGCTACACGTAATAGAGTAACTTTTACTACTTGATGATTCTACCTAAAGTACCTACCTACGACCACGACATATTGCTTTTTAAAAGGAATAGTATCGTCGATTTTCACTGAAGCTACTAGCTAGTCTCTGACATTTGGATATGTATTTCTAAGCACATTACAAGTTCAGAAATTAAGAACTCGTATAATTATTACTAAAATAATGATCTCATACCTTATAAGCCGCTTTAGGATTTTGATTTTCGGTTTTTACTCTTGAGAATGGTGGTACCTTAGACTTGTGCAGAAAACTATTCTACCGACTAAACACCGAGGAACAAAGCCTATGTGTCTGCAAAACTTTGTCCTAATATATTCATCAAATAATTCTAGTCACAAATAGTGTTTAACGGATTGTCGGTTGCTACTTTAGTCACGCGCTTAAGTCTAACTACATGCAATACGTCGTATATTTCTTAATTGTATTGCATAGTCCCGACTTATTTATATTCCATACATACATACAATTTAGTGTTAACAGATGCAAGTTTAGACTATAGTACAACGCGGAAACACTAATTAGGAACCCCGGTTTGATTAGTTATTGCCTTTTGTAAATACGCAATGGTTATTCAAACTGTGTCATTTAAATTTTGAATTTTGCAATTTATCGTTTTTTTTTTCTAAGCGGCATAGCGTCCATATTTGGCCTGAGGATACTTCCACTGTTTTCCAGTAAAATGTCGATCGATGTATGGGGATTAGTCATTATGGCGGGTTTTTCATAGTGAGTAGATACGATGGTAGCTATCCACTCGGATATACTTACTTACAAATTATATTATCTGGTAGCTAGAAACATCAGTGTGAGTCAGGATAAATTCAAAAAATAATTGATGGATTTTCTATACAACAAATGTTATTATGGTGTGTTAGATTTTGTAAGTGACATTTTTGACTAATATTATACTAAGTGACATCAGAACTTCTACAGGTTACATTAATTAAATTCTTTTGATTATATTCTGTATTAAATTACATATATTTTTAAAATGTTGTGTTATATTATAAAGAATTTCTAATTTCTGTATTTTATGGGTACAATAATTTGACATTTTAGCAATCGAATAATATAAGTAAAATCTAATTTTGACATAATTTTATTTTGTTTTAATGTTGCACTATTATTCTGTTTTAAGGGCGCATTTACAAATTTCCATGGTTTTGAGGTACCATTTATTGAATCAGGAGTCATGGTTATGAAGAGATCTTGGTATATAAATAAAGATTAAACATTCCTCTTTGCTTATGGCATATAGAAATTGTATGCTCCCATACAACATTATCACGTAAATACGTTTATTCTGGAGCAATAATCACTGAAAATGACGAAAAATAGGGTCTGAATCGGAACCATTATACCTAAGACTAATGAACATTTTAATATAAAACCGAAATAATATGCTGGCTTATATAGTCTTCTTGCTTTATGGCTAAATATTTTTAAGTAAATTTAAATACTTTTCCAGTTATGAGAAAAAATATAACCTGAATTGAATTTCTTCATACATTTTCCTATTTCAGGCTGTCATTCCGCGCTGAGACGCGGCCGAGAAAGCACGGGTGTACAACTTTTTTTCAAAAAATAAATACGTAATAAATTGATCGCGATGTCATTATACTACGAATAAAATAGTTGATACTATTTCAAATTATTATTTTTCAAAAAGCAAGTATGAAAATTGAATATTACAATAAGTCAATGCAAATTTGATTTAATTAATAAAAAAATCATTTATTTTAATGCGAATATTTCAATTTCATAAACAAAATGGCGGATGTATTTTTATATTTACAAAATCGACAAGTTTTGCAGTGTATGGTATTTACTATTTATCTATTTATGATTTTTAGTATCGGTGATTATTTATTTTTAAATTTTACTAGGTTTAGTTCACGTTTTTGCCCGCCTACAAAGCCTTTCCCGCTACTAAAATATCTAAACACTCACTACTACAGTTCAGCCACAACTACTCACTGGGCATGACTGCTTCGGTGAGTAGCTGTTTCGTATCGTAGGTACGGAGGTGTCGGCTGTGTGTGCCATTGTGACAGTTGCCCGCTGGCTACGGCTTAATATACGTTTGAGTTTTGCCCAGCCTGGAATGAGGAGCGCAGCACTCTCAAAGCAGTTGTCGGAGGCGGCCTCTCGTTGCCGGCCGTGGTCGCTCCCATGGTCGGCAGTCAGGAGGTCTGGCGTGTGTTGGCCCTCTTCTGCGAGATAGTCCGCTCGTAGAAGGAGAGTGCCGAGAGGAATCTGGAACGCGAGGATTCCTCCCACCGTCAGAGGAGACGTTGGAGGCGCCGGGTGGTCGACTGACCGGCGTCTCCCACCCCGTGGATTGAAGGTGTTTGGAGAATTCCACCACGGTATCCCCTGCCTGTCGTAAAAGGCAACTAATAGTGGCCACCCGGGGGTCGCGGGCAGGTGCTTTCTCTAGTTTTGTCTTTTTAGCACATTGTTGGGACCCCCCTGATGGACAGCAGTGTGGCAGGTAGGCCTCACGCTGCCGTTGACGCCGAGAGCGCCGAGATGCGCGGGGGCTCCTTAAATTAAAGCGTGGTATATTCCAGGGTCAGGCTACAGGGTACAGCCTGAGACCATTGTGGTTCTGCATGGCCCTGAATCCTCTCAGTACTCTGTTGTTGGATTCAGGATTAGGATACCGTCTATGGAGAGGGAGTGAGCCTATATCTCACTTGCTTTACATGGATGATCTAAAGTTGTTTGCATCAAAACAAAATAAAAATCATTGAGTCGTTAAAAATAACTGAAAGATTTAGCAACTCAATCAATATGGAGTTTGGTGTAGATAAATGTGCGGTTATCCATGTGAAGCGAGGAGAGGTCGTGGTCTCTGGTGACATACAAGTCTTAGAGAGTTAGATCCCTTTCTGAGACGGAAACTTACAAATATCTGGGTATGCCTGAGGCACCTGGTATTATGAGTGCCGACGTAAAACAATCGGTGAATGACCGTTTCTTCGGCCGCCTGATTTTTGTTGAATACTTTTGTATTTAACAGTTTTTTGTCAGGTGGAAACAAGATTTGTGGTTTCAACGGTTGGGTTATGCCTGTACTCATGTACTCTTTTGGTATACTCAGAAAGAAGGACTCAGACTGAATTGGACGCCCTGGATCGAAAGTTCCGGACCCTACTGACTGCATATCGTATGCATCACCCACGGTGGTCAGTGATGAGGTTATACATCCCGCGGAGATGCGGGGCCGAGGCTTACTTAATGGAGTTGCATAACCGCGAGGTATGCAATCTTAGGGATTATATCCTCCACAGCGAAGTGGGCATGTATAAGATTGTAGTCATGGTGGATAAGGGATTTATCCCACTTTCCTTGGCGAATGAGAACTGGCGAAACCCTATGGCGATGGGCATTAGGGAACGCGAGGTGATATGGAAGAGCAAAGAACTATACGGTCGGTTCTATCGGGGCGTTCAGCTCGTATCCGTATCTTGACACAACCTAGTAACCAAGATCTTGTGTCTCCTGAAGTGCCATATTACCAGTATGTGCCTCAACCAGTTCTCGAAAATGATCATGCAACACTGTACTGGGATCAATCTATTATCACGGACAGGCTACTGTTGCCAATAAGATATTGTATTGTAATAGTAGATCCTGATATTGTAATAGTAGATCGATTGGCGCGCCGGGCAATACTTGTTGACGTCACCATTCCGCATGACGATAACCTCGTTAAGGCCGAAAAGGACAAAATGTCTAAATGTTTAGATTTGGCACACGAGGTTACCGACATGTGAGAAGAGGACTCCACAATTATTGTTCTGATTGTCGTTTCTGCTCATGGGTTGATACCAATTAGTCGTTGGGTCAAGAGCCAGATGCAGAAAGCAGTACTTCTGGACACCGCAATGTCAATGTCTTTTTCTACCGCCAAGCAGCAGTGTGCATGCACTGTAGTGTTTCGGTTTGAAGGACATTGTAGCCAGTCTAACTACTGGACATAATGAGACTTAACATCTTATGTATCAGAATGACGAGCGCAGTGAAATGCCACACAGTATTTTGTAACTCAAGGTGCTGTATGGTGTTGCTACTGTTTATGGGTGGTCGTATCGCTTACCAAACGCATTGTGTGGAGATTCCTCACTTTGAATCCCTGACTACCGGTGGCTTGGGTCTTGAGCCTCGCCATCGGAGGGTGATACACTTTTTTAAATTTTATATGTATTAATGTTTTTTTTTTTGTATATATAAAAATATTATATAAATAAATATTTGTATATGAAAAAGGAACATTTAAAATAAAGAGATAAAAATGTCTATTACATGATGAAATTATACTAATAATAATTATTAAATATAATTGTAAACATTCGACAATTCCAAAAAAATAAATATGGATGAATAAAATAAGAACTTCAAGTATTAAGATTAGCTCGTTCCAATGGAAAATCTAGTTTAAATCGGTTTCGATGTGTGCGCGTGTAGCAAAGCGCGTTCTTGTCATTAAAATATCTAAAATCGAAGTTGTCAAAAATGTAAATGCGTCCTTAATATTATTTATTTTAATTCCATTTGACTTTATGTTTAATATTATAGTTGAAATATTTAAAGACACGCTGTAGGCCAATAAGAGGCTGATCATAGAGCACTTAGCATAAGTAATACTATTTCAACAATTTAACCACCTATGAATCACAAGTGAATAATTGATTTATTGAAAGTCTGTAATTATGACTGTATAGTTTATAATATATAAATATAGGTCGACAGTTCTATGGCAAAGTTGTTAAGGGTGTCTGCTGTTATCTCCAGGAAGTTTATTCACGGTTTGTTTTGAGCTTCACATCTCAGTAGTCAGTCGACGACAAGACGCAGAAAATGTATTCTATGCTTGATAGTTTTAAACCACGATAAGAATTTTTTAGAGTTCTTTTACCCCGTATAATAGTAAGACCACTCGTATATTATTTACTGTCCCACTGCTGGGCACGGGCCTCTTCTACAACTGAGACGATTTTACGCCTTGGTCCACCACGCTGACTTAATGCGGATTACCGCTCTCCGTCACCCTCCATCTGGTATCCTTCCGTATAATCAAATGAAAAAGGCTCATACCGATATGTCGAAAGATGAGTATAAAACCCAATATAAGCTTGTGATGAACGATTTAGACTGGGAACTGCTTCCATGATATCAATAAAGGTCCTGGAGTGCATAAATAGAGCGACCAACGCCCTATACGGAAAAGGGAGACAATTGACAAATCAAGATTACTTTCTTTTTTATCACACAATTGTTTGTTGTCCTAAATAAAGAGAGAAAAAAGATTTTCTTAAGGTGCTTATGACAGTTACATAATATCATCGCCGGTAGCAGTAGCTTATTTCATTGTTGGTGCTCGCCGTCGAGGACCTCGCCGCGTCCCCCGATGTCCCGACTTATTAGCAGTTCCGGCCCGCGTACCGATGAAAACAATGGATAGATTGGTGTCTTACACCGCTAAAATCCCCTAATCGCTGATGTGGCGTGGTCAGTAAAGCCGACTCGCGTCAGGCTACGGACCGTAATGGTCATAACAAAAAAAAAATTGTTGGTGCTTGGTTATGTCAAATAAATCTGTTGCCTAAGGCATCATAAATATAATCCGGCTCTCCTCTAGTAAAAACCCACTACAATTTTTGCTGTAAGTGAACTATATCTTTGACTCAATAGTAATATTTGAAGTGCTTGCGGTGCCCATAGAACAAGTTTATTCTTGCCATGGGCACAGGGGGTTACTAATTACTTTGTCTTGTATACAGTTATGTGCATAAGTTAAACTATAATTTGTTTTCTAGAAATTATGTTTATTCTATTCTATTAGGTATTCTTATTTAAATGTTATTCCCGTAAGGTAGGTTCCTTACAATAAAACCTGAGCGGTTCGGATAATAGTGAAATAGAAACGATCAATGGGCTTTTTAACATTAGTTTGTCAGTAGTTTGTACACGCTTTTCAATTACTAGCTTACTTGAACTGGTAAACATATCAAGTACATACATCTTACATCCTCCCTTTTTTGTTTTTTGAAGTTATACCTACTTCTTTTGGCGCGTTAGGGAAAAATGATGAGAGTAAATTTTTACCCTGAAGTTAGCTATAGTCAATATTTTAGTTTTGAATTTTGAACGTAGAATAAGGCGAAAAATATTGAAGTTATACTTCTTTTGGCGCGTTATTTAAAAAGATTTTATCTTGTTACGCTAAAGAAGTATAACTTCTAACGCGTTACATAAGTACACACACACTTTTTTTTATTGCAGTTATATGTCGAGACTAGCATGCCTTTTGCCTGATGATAAGTGATACGACCGCCCGAAACAGTAACAACGCCAAACATAACTTCGGATTACAAAGTACTGCGTGGTACTCAACTGCGCTCATCACCCTGAGACCTAAGATGTTAAGTCTCATAATACCCTAATTACGCTGACTACAATGTCCTTTAAACCGGAACATAACATTACATGCACACTGCTGCTTGGCGGTAGAAATTGACATTGCGGTGATACCTACAGTCGGCCTCTCGCATAGGTGAGACCTACCACCAGTAAACATAGCACAGAAGTTTTGCGTCTAAAATTTCATTTAGGGTGATGTGATTGATACGTTGTACAATTAGGTCAGTAGACCGATATTAATTAAGGTGTCTTAATAGTGTAATACAGTGGTTCCCAAAATTGAATGAGCCGCGACCCACCTAACAAATACTTCCAAATTCTTGACCCACCTCTTGGCTGTCATGAAGTAATTTTAATAGCTTTTTCGAGATATTTGTTTCTTTTCTCGTCCATCATTGGCTACCTGGCTGGTGTGTCGGTCGTTTGATATATTGTTCTATTTCTCAGGGCCCACCCAATATTCCCTTGCGACCCACTGGTGGGTCGTGACCCATAGTTTGAGAAGCACTGGTGTAATAAGTTAAGAGTCATTTGAGAATTTGGCTTCGAGAGTATAAAATTCGTATTCTTTGCTAAAAATCGTGTTAATTCTTCATTAAAAAGTAATAAACAAACGTAATGTGAATGCGGTGATTTAATTACTCATTTATCGACTGTAGCGTATTCTGATTTGTCCGGATTAATAAAGTTTAATTTTCCTGTGACGTTATACTCCGTCATAAGCACATAGCAAATACTAAAATTGGAGATGGGTACAATAGGCACCATAGATGACGTCGAATTAGTTAGCATCAGCACTGTAGGGTTAGTTCTCACGTCGATGACGCCTTAGGCCATTGAAAACGCAGTGCTCAACATGTGAATGTGTAGTATATAAACTGCGAGCACGGTGGCAGGAAGCATCTGAGTCTTCCAATAATCACATTACAAAGATTTCAATTGCAGTGAAAACATGGCTTCGTCTCTCATAACTGTGTTAGCCGTTTTGGCAATTAATGGTAAGTTAAATTGAAACTATAAGTAGTGATTGAATATTTGAAAATAACGTTTTTAAAGTTATAGATATAATAAATATTCAGTTACAATTTGTACACACTTAATATACAGTTCAAGTAAAAAAAAATATAAGACCTAATAAGATTTATTTGATATTTTTTCCAATTACATATAGGACATTCTATGTCAGTGAAAGAATATAAAAAAGTCAAATCATAAAATAAAACATGTAATAGTCCTACTATTTATTGAATTACTTTAAGAATAATTAATCAGCCCAAAACGTAAAATTTTATTTTGTACTTATGTAAAAATAATATTGTAATAATTTATTGTGTAATATTTTAACACAATTGCATTAAATGATTGAAATTACATTTTTTCACAAATACACGACAGTCGAAACACGCGAAAAACGCACATTCTCCATACAACAAGCATCGGCTCGTGCAAACATCCGACACCGCGTTAGTTGATTTTCAACATGTGCGAGATTGTTATCAGAATGTGCTCTCATAGTTCTAAAATGCAGTTATAAGTACGATATGATTTTTTTAGAGTCCAACCTCCTAGACTTACGCGTGGCAGTAACATTAAAATAGATTATATATTTTTTAATAGTATTCGTAAGTTTTAGCATGACATAGTTATGAATCTTAAAATAAAATTGTGCAGTAAAACATGAACAGGCGATACTTGCGTAATTAATCTACTCAAAAATCATCAAAAAAAAGCTAAAAATATAATGTACCTAATCGAATGACATAAATAAGAAACTATTATTCGTATTTTTCGATACGACAGCTTAAAATGAAGTATTTTTTTAAGCTGGCAGAAAAACGTATGTCAGAAAAACTAGGACATGCATCGCTTCAACCAAAGTACAATATATATAAAAGACGCGATGATAAAATGTGTCCTTTTTGTAACCGTTAAATATAACACAAACACTAAAATTGAGTACTTACAAATCCTGCAAAATCCACGATTGATTTGACCTTAAAAAGTTGGATAATCTAAGGCCGTTGATATTTATATTACTAATATTGCAGTATTTATCATAGAGATGCAAGGAATTCCTTCGGTTGTCACGAACTGACTAGACAAATCGTTGATTATATCAAATATACGATTGCCCGTGCGTGATCATTTTTTTATTGAACAAGATTTGACAGATAATATACTTATCAGTAATAGTACAGCAAAAACTAAATCTATTAGGTATAGTGCATACTTATAACTATAGTGTTCGCATTTTAGGGTTAACGACGAAAATAATAATCGCACTCACAATTCTTGTTGTGTACAAATACATAATTCTTTAGACAGTACCTACTACAGAAAATATTGCAGCCAATACTCACTAGGCATGATAATATTCATATACTACAATTAATTTTAATATTCGTCGTTAAAAAAAGGACAGAATAGCCTCCGTCTATAATCGAAAAACTAAACGATTTGTTCCGTATCTACTTACTTTACTAATTTACAGCTAATAATATAAAACCACGCTTCTTCCGTCCTTTTATGGTTGGTTACATTATTAAACGACCTTTTCCTATTCCATTTTTTAAGTAAACGATAACCCCTTGGCCCTTACTCTGTAGTAAGAATAATGCAAAAGATAATTTCAAGAATATTAGAATTTTGTTTTTTCTTAACTTCGTACTAAAACAAACCTCGTACTTATGAGGTAAGAAAACCTAACGGGACCAAAACCTAGCTATATTCGCCAATATAAAAATCGTAAAAGTTTATTTTATGTGTTACTAACTTGCGCGTCAAAATAAGTAAACACGTCATTTTAGCATAGGCCGCCTATGCCTCTAGCCATGAAGCGAAAGCCGTTGACGGGTTAAATTCAGTACGGCAGACTTAAGTAGCGTGAAATAATACTGTATTACAATTATATATAAGATACGACAACAGGGATATTTAAAATTAAATTATATTGAATTTTCGCGTTCTACGTACAAACGTGTTATTACAGCCTTTATAAATGTAATGCATGGAACGAAAGATTGTTTTGCTGGCGTCACTATCCACTTTACCTAATTGAACATTTATTTTGGACGTTGCACAGTATGTTGCACAGTAAAAATTAAGTCGGGCAAATCGTGTTATAAAAACAAAAGTGATACTCTATCTTGGAGAATCGCGTGTATTGTCGGTCGATAACCCGGTCCAATATGCAATAGAAATACCAACCATTTTGAAATAAGTAGGTACCTATATATGTATTTGTTTAATATTTCTGTTTTTCGAGTAGGTAACCAACAATTTACTATTCAACCTTGAAAAGCGTCCCATTAATAAGAATTTTGTCATATCGCTTCCGAAATTTTAAGATTAATTTGTTTGCGGACTATCAAGATATGTAAAAAAGTAGGACATTTATACTTTAACCGACAAAACAAAAAATGTGCTGCGCTTACAAGTTTAGGTGTTTTATTGTTACAAACAAAGAATGAAATTGATATAAGATACTTCAGTTATTATGTATTTTGAAATATCATAAACAGGCAGGCCGTAAGACGCATTTACTTTATAGTATGTAAAAGTCCAGCTTTATATTTCCCCCGGGATAAAAAGCAGCCTATGATTCTCGCTGATTGTGTAGCTTTATATTGTTGAAAGAATTTTTAAAATCTGTCCAGTAGTTTTTGAGTTTATTACAATTACAAACATCCATAAATACAAATCTTTTCTCTTTATATTATTAGTATGACTGTATAGACATAGATTGTTCTGTGTTACACGCCCAACAAACATCTATTTAAATATCGCCCCACTTAGCATACACAATATTTTCGTCACTCAAGTCTTAAAGTAAAAAAAGAATTGACAGCAAAAAGAATTGACTTGATTACAATTTCGGCGCGCGAACAGAATTCAAAACCAGCAAGGCGGATCACAAGATTTATTGTGAATTTTAAAAACGAAACACGTAACTATAGCCTTTTGCGATTTATATTAAATTGCACAAAATGTATAAATATGTTACAAGCTATTTTTCAATAAATTATTTGTTTTATGATTATTTTTGTTTACCAATAAATAATTATAAACAAGAAGGCAGAAAGTCAAAACCTCAATCTTGCATCATTACCTACCTAACTAGCCTCATGCCTAACTAACCCACCGATAGAGATACTATTTTGATGTTCAATGTTTTAATGCCTAGTACCCAGGAAAATACTTACACTAGGTAGTTATAATATTTTTTAAACCAAAGCACATCAGTGTATACCTATTGCTCACCGGCTAGAATAGACAAAACACGCATTAAATGGTTTCAACTTAGATGGATTGCCACATAAGTAGGTATCTATGTGACATAAAACCTACGGTGTCTATTGGACCTATATGTTCATTTGATTTTTTTTCTATAAGTATGTTGTATTGAAATGCATCATGAATGTCTCACAAACACTTCACATAACTAAGCGAATGACATACGCACAATTTATTATTTTTTTAATCGATTGTGTCCGCGATGTTTTGATAACAACATGTACGGTTACATAAACATTTCCTAACAATATTAATGCTACGATAAAACCAAACAATGATACAGAACATAAACAACGCTTGTTTGTATCGTAAATTAAATTAAGTCACTTACCTGGTTGGTATTCACACTTAGTATCCACCTATATTGATGCCCAGAACTTAGAACCCGCACTGATTCTAATTAGTACAGTCAACTATATAGAATATCATAATCATCTTCACCCACTTATCCTTATCATACACCTTTATAGGGTTGACTTATGGCGCAACGCACATTATAAAATGTGTTGCCTAAAAGGATTTTCTTTTATTATCGGCTACTGCCTAATGGTTATACGCTAATATCCCCGTCCAAATCGTGTAAGAAAAAGCCCATGTTAAGAGTTGTCCAATTTAAGATTTGAATCCCGGACTGAATAATCAAAAGGTGGTTTGCAGTTCGATTGTTTCATGACGTATTATTAGCACTTATTATAAAATTTGAAATATATCGTTAATTTACAATGAGTACACATCAGCCGAAATAGCTCAGTTGGGAGAGCGTTAGACTGAAGATCTAAAGGTCCCCGGTTCAATCCCGGGTTTCGGCAGAATTCTGTTTTTGTTTTATTTTGTAATACATTTTAACTTAATACAAGTCTTAGATCCTAGTTACACTTTAGCTGACTTAGGGCCCACTTTGACCTAAGGTTTTGCCTTTTATAATTTACAAGCGCCTACAGAAGGCCAAATAAAATTTTGTATCATATCTTAAAGAGTCGCAAGATATTATTACGATCAATTCATATTTTGTTCTTTATTTCCAGTTTCTCTAGTCCTTGGATGGGGTTACCGCGCATCCGATCAGAGACGCTGGGCTGTCTTGCATCCCGCGTGCGGTGGTCGTCAGCAGTCCCCTATCGCCATCGCAGCGCGGCAGGCGATCCCCATCTCTATTCCGGCCATGGAGCTCATCGGCTACCAAAACCCACTGCCTGGACCTTTGACTATCACTAACAATGGACATTCAGGTATATGGGCCATTTATTAACATTGAGCTTGATACTGAGGTCAGAAGGTAATATTGACCAGTAACAGCCTTGAGTTATAGGTTGAGTTCATTGGTCGATTTGCAAGTTTGCTATTAAATAACGCTAGGAGTCAATTTGTGTCGTAGTAAATGGAAATTGATAACATCTATATTTTCCAGTGGCCTTAACCATACCCAAATACAGTTCAGAAGAAGAAAAGAAAGGATTCCGTCTGCCTTACATATTCGGTGGTCCCCTCGACAATGAGTACGAGATCGAAGGCCTTCATTTCCACTGGGGCGACAAGAACAACCGCGGTTCGGAGCATACCCTCAACGATATGCGCCTGCCTTTAGAAATGCACATCATCCACAGGAACAAGAAATACAGGAACTTGGCTGAGGCTCTACAGCATCCTGATGGTCTATGTGTTCTTGCTTTCTTCTATCAGGTACGTACTGCTATGGTCTTTAATCGGTTAAGTGTATGGTAGGCACTTATGAAGTTTATTTCTTTGCATTGTGCACGTCTAAAGTAAGTCAAGACGACTAGCGTGTGTCTACAAATTATAATATTTATATCGTAATTCAGGTTTGGGTATAATTGCTATTATTTTTGAATAGGCGTTGCACTTACTAGCGACATACTTTCGTAGTTATCTTGTATAAATAAACTTGTTAATTAAGATCGGCAAAATACTACACCTAATTTACTTCATTTACGTAAACGGAGTCAATTATAAATTGCAAAAATGCCCAAATATTCTATGATCTAATTATTACTATTTGATATTAATAGGCGCATAGATCTCCTTCGATGTCTACTCTTAACTCTACAATCAGGCATCTATAATTTCATTCTCAATAGCAAAAAAATCAAACCACATTATATAACACGTTCTAACATCCTTTCCAGGTGGTAGAATTCGACGCCAAGCTCCTCACCCCGATCGTGAAGAACCTGTCAGCCATTGAGAACTTCAACACGAGCATGCAACTGCCACACACTTTCTCCCTGTCTTCCATCCTGTCTGGACTGGACACTGAGCGTTTCTACACTTACAAGGGCTCGCTCACCACCCCGCCCTGCGCTGAAGCCGTCACATGGGTTGTGTTCTCTGACTACCTGCCGATTTCTGTGTTTCAGGTATGTAAATCGTAATGTACAATTTTCTCCATTAATCAGTAAGCAATAAATTAGGACAAAAAGAAAGAGGGGAGGATACCTTAATACTAGTTCATTCTTGTTACTGTTGATGTAAGAAATATTTATTATGTATGTAAAGTCACTTAAATCTTTTTAGAATAAATTACTAATCTTATACCATTTTACAGATGGACAACTTCCGCGGCCTCCTCTCCAATCTGAACCTTCCTCTGGTGGACAACTTCAGGCAGCTACAGCCACTCTTCGGCCGCAGGATCTTCGTCCGCATCACGTCTAAGAACCCCAAGTTCAAGAAGACCAAGCTCCACTACTCCAAGTGGGACTGGGTTGGCCACAAGAAAGCCGAAAATGACGTCGCCGAATTCGACGAATAAACAGTTCCAAATATTATAAATCTACCACTACGGGTATATTATGTTACAAATGATACCAAATATTGTCTCTCATATATGGTTGTGTGCACTGTGTTAAAATTGTATATATGTATATCATGTAAGTTTGTTAATCTTTAAATAATAAATAATTAAATAAATTTAGTAGTTTTATTGATTATAATACACAGGTACAAAATTGTATACGTATGGTGCGGAATACATTGGAATAATTAAGTTAATTTATGTGCAGTAGTTATCAGCTCCGAACATCGACTGAAAGTAAAAAACGTAGTTATTAAAGCACATAATATGGTGGATAACATATATTTATATGTGATTTTCATACCTTCTATGTATATGATCTATAGATATAAATATATTAGGCACAGCACACTTGTGGGCAGACAACAGTATCGCACAACAGATAACCGTTATTTCAAAACCACAAACTGAAACCAATTAGATGCACATCAAATCATTTAATCCTTACCTTCTTGTCTACAAGCTGGAAAGAAAAACTCCAAACGCTTCACACTTTTTAAATAAAAAAATAAAATAAAACAACACTCTGGTATTTTATTAATCTATTATACAAGTTCAACAAATTCTATACAAGATTAATACTTTGTATTTATTACATTTGAATAATTTATTAAAATAACTGGATATAGCTGTAACATTGATATATTCTTCCCGTTGTTGAGTGGAATGTATTAGATTAGAAAATGCTCAATAATTGCACACGGAAAACGTTATGAATATACATTAGTGGTTAGTTTTGTTGTAAAATTGGCATATTTACACGTGCCAATCTGCAAACAGACATCCATAACATGCAATAAATTATCTTTAGCGTACCAAGTCGTCTGGGTTGAACATGCCCTGAAAATAAAGTAAATTGTTTATGGTTAAAAATTATCACAGATTATGAAAGAGTGGGCATTACGTTGTCGGAGTTCGAGACTCGAGTAGGGGCTTTTTACACGCTTTATTTACTACCGAGCTTCATGTATTCCCACTTTATACCTGATAAGATGCTTCTTTCAGCGATTTGCAGAGTTTTACCATTTTGACAAAAAAAAACTAGGTATTGAAATTTTCTCAAATATTTGAATATTTGCACAGTACTATAAACGTATGAGACACCTCCTAAGGTAACAAACCCCTCACCTTAGCACGACGTAGGATGGAGTCCTTGCTGGCATCGTACGGGTGGTCCTTAGATGGAATCTCAAGTACAGAGGGGACGGGCGCGGTGTGCGCGTCGATCACGTGACGCACCAACTCGGCGACGTTCTGGTTGATCAGTATGATGTCGATGTCATCTCTCTTCACGAAACGCTTGAAGCACTCCTCAATCTCGCTTACTGCTGTGTCTGGAGACAGATAATAGTATGAGCTATGGATTGGGTTAGGATATGAAATCAAGCTACATTTTATGTGAGTTTGTGACTACACCAGAGAGAGGTGTTAGAATATAGAATATAACATGCTTTAAATTCGTGTAGTGACCCGCTGAGTGAACCTTATTAGGATAGAAAATAAGGGCAAGTGAAAAAAAATAACATTTAATTTGCAAGAATCAAGTTAGTTAGTAAGCCCTGACAGTTGTAGAAGAGGCCTGTGCTCAGCAGTGGGCAGTATATAATATAGGGCTAGTATGGTGGCGGTGGTAAGTTAGTTAGTCACTTTAGTGTATTTAGTACCAATAAGCTAGGGCAAGAAATAGAGATCCATGGTGAGTGGTGATACATCATTAGGAAGTATTAAAAGATAAGATTACGTAATTTAGATTTCTTTTAGATGACCTTTCTTAGGTTAAACAAAATAAACATGCACATTTATCTATGTTATCTGAGGAACTTCATCTGGAAAACAAATAAGTAATGGCAAGCTTATTTTATTATATTTTGACTATCTGTGTTTTGGTTATTTGATTCAGATATAATAAGATTTCAGAAAAAGTAACAACATGAAAACATTGTCAATGTCAATTTATCTTTAGATAAATATACATACCACTAGCCAATATACATCTCTTTTACATATAAGTTTTGTTTGTATTTGAAATTATAAACATTTATGGCAAAAGAAGTTTTATAATCCACTAGCATTGCGCGCGGCTCCGCCCGCGTGGAAAAGTTTTTCCGGGATAAAAAGTAGCCTATAGCACTCAGGAGTAATGTAGCTTCCTATTAGTGAAAGAATTTTCAAAATCGGTCCAGTGGTTCCTGAGATTAGCGCGTTCAAACAAACAAACAAACAAACAAACTCTTCAGCTTTATATATTAGTATAGAAGTATAGATTTAGAATAAGAGTTCTATTTACAATGAAAAGGTTATGGCGAAAGTGTAATTTTCTCTTGGCAAATGATTGCACTAGATGTTACACATATTACCAGTGATGCTATATTTTATAACTTTATTAGTTGAAGAGAGGAAATAATGCTATTGATGAGTGTCTAACAGCTGACCTAAGAAATTACTAGTTAGTGTTATCTAGGCTGTATGCTCCTGAGACCTGTGCTCGGTTCTAAAGTTGTCTAAAGTTCTAATGGCATTCACTAATGTCAAATGTTTTAGGTATATTGCTCTTTTTTGCCAACATTTTTTTACTTCACTTCGGGTCGAAAATTATGTCAATATTTCAACATCTACCCACTCGCCATTAGCAAAATCATCAATACCGGGGAAGCCATTTTTAAAAGAAGAAGATTACTAGTTAGACTTAGCCCATAATATGTAAAGTGAGATTTCAACCACTCTTAATGGTAAGTATTCAGTTGGTTTTAAAATTATGTATCTTTCATCAGCAACTACTGTTAGAATTTATGCATTACAACAACATATTTTAACGTTTTTTTTTCTAATTTAATATCTAATCAATCTCAAAATTTTAGGCTGATGCTAATTTCAAAATGTGTAATGTAATAGAAACATGCATGGCATTGTACACCTAATAAGATTGGAATATTTTTGTTCAAATGTTGGGAGTACTACACTAACGGATTGATCTGTAAAACATAAAGAAAAAAACATAGTTTAGTTTTTTCTTGAGTACAGGATGGTAGTCATCATAAATAGAACACAAAAATTTATCCATAAACATAACTTTTTATTGGTTTAAAACAAACAGCATTGAGGAATTTATTGATGCAACTTCTATTCTTGACTTCACAGACAGCCATCTGGTTCCACTTATAGATTAATGTGGATAAATCATTAAACTATTCCAGGCGCTCTTATTTGATCCATCGCAAAATTAACAATTAGTATAAAGGTTTTTTGTCATGCTTATGACTTATTTTCAATGGTTTATTCTCAGGATCAGATTGATGTTTAAAATTGGGATGGTTTATTGAGAGCCGTTTAATATGATAGTTATGTCTGCCCACTTCAAGTGTTGTAATTTGAAAGGAGTTTTAAAAAAATTAGGTCGGGGGTAATAACTCACTCTTATCGACGACCATGAAGTTGGGGTGTCTGTTTTTGTTGATTTCGCCGATACCGCCCAGCAGGAATCCGACACAGGTGTCCTGTAATTAATAATGGGTCTCTTCAGGGGTCATGTAAAGACAGTCAGATCAATTCTAGGTAAAAATAATACGAACAATTTTGGAATCACATTCGAAGATAACAAAATAGGACAATACTACAGTATGATAATAATTACGTTTATTTACCTCATCGCCGATGACGCTGATCAATTTTCCCTTTACAGCAGCGTGCAGAGCCATGTTTTTTCTGTGTCTTTTTTAATGTTTTTTTATTTTTGGAATTGATCTGTCACAAGGGCTCGTCACCTGACTTTACGAATTTGTGCTTTGAGGTTGGCACGAACACGTAATGTCAAAATATGTGGCATAGACTAAATCAATATCGCCATTATGTTGGTACTTCATCTATGTATTTATTGACAATACTAAATATTTCTGAACGTATAGATATCTGTCAAATGAAAATGTATTCCAGTTTTAAAAAAAAATATTTAACAGCAATTAGCATTACTATCATACTTACTTTGTCTGACATAACTACTGACTATCATACTGAATTTGTTGTCCTTTACTAACTTTAGGATCTCCACTTCGTGAACGCATTGTGCTTGTTGTGAATGTGATTATTACTGAGCTGTCAAAAGTGTCACTCAACTGAGAGCTTGTGTTCATCATCACGTTTCAAAATAATTAAAGAAGATAAGTTTATATAAGTTACCTTATATTTTAGTATTTTTAATGAATATCTATTAAGAGAACACAATAATAATAATAATAATAATATTAAACAAATAATAATAATATAAAAGAGAACACAATGTTAAACATAAAAAACTATGGAAGCAGTTCGGAGGGAGAGGACAGTGACACAGAAACTGCGAAACAGAATAGTAACGAGAATTTGTTGACGCATTTAAAACCTGTTGATCCCAATTTATCAGTGGCGAAGACGATGCAGATATGCGCTGCACCCGTGGTTATGCCTACTGTAAGTCACCAATTATTGTTTGTTCATTGTTCTGGTAAATGGATATGTAGGGTTTACAACTAGCCCTATTTCGACTCTGAATCTTTATATGTTTTTACTGGATTTGAGCCAGAGATTTAAAGTGTCTTATATTGTTGTTAAACAAATTGCAACTGCTGAATTTAATGTGTAATGTACAAGCCAACTTGCAGTGTAATATTAATTAAAACACCTTCCATCAAACCAGATGATCACCAACAAGAGGGGAAGTCCATAGAATTTTCGCCCATCTTTCCAAACTTGTAAGGGATAGACCTATTTGTTATTATTTAATATTACAAAATTCATTAAATGTGTAGAAATTATTTCCCCTAACTAATGAAATTTCATAACTGTATAATTTTTAGAACAATGATGATAATAGAGTGTTACTACCCGCAAACAAAGAATTAATGCACAACCCAAAGTACGAAGAACTATTTGCCCCAACGTTTGGTCCAGAGAATCCGTTCCAAACACAACAGATGAAAGCAAACAGAAATATGCTCTCAGGGTATGTGGAGAAGGCACATATTAGTGACTTTCAGTTTGAAAACCAAAGGCGGACATTCACAAGTTACGGGTATGCCATGGATCCATCTACTAATGGAGAAAGTGTTGATGGGGATAGTTTAGTTGGTATGTATTTTTATATTTTTTGTTTTACTGTGAGGATAAAGTATGAGCCAAATTGATCTTTTGCCATAAGTATTTCTTATGTTTTCGCAAACGTTAAATAAAACCATTTTTCGAATTTATTAGTTTTTTAATTTATATTTTCTCTTGATGTTGTGAAGACTTTTTACATACTTATTAATGAGGGATAACTAATTAAAGACTAGAATTGGATATAATCTCGCCTTTCACCTTCTCTTATAAACTCACCTCATTTGAGCATTATACAAATAGGCAGATGCAGATCAACATAAACTGTTTTTTCATAAACTTTGAAACTGTGTCTTTTACAGTATCATCCTCAGTAGTGCCGGCTGAAGGAGCAGATGGAAAATCTGTGTTCGAAACAATAAAGAAGAGGCCGTTAGACAAGAAACAGAGGCACAAAAATGATAATCCACAAGATATCACAGGATTTTTGGGTCCATGGGGAGGATATGTAGGAGAACAAAGGTACATGCACTTTGGATTCCTTATCCTTACATAGTTTAGTTAAAACAAAGTCGCCCGCTGCCTCTGTACACAATGAACTCAAAAACTACCTAATGGATTTTGATGAAATTTGGTAGGTTTTTTTTAGGTTTTTTTTATATAGGGAAAATATATAGGGCGACTTTTATCCTGGAAAAACTCTTTCATGTGAAGAAGCCATGAGAAAAACCTAATATAATAGAGTATTTGACTCATTTTTGTTCTTTACTTCTATTAAAGATTTAGGTCATACAAATTCTAAAACAAAAAGATAATTGAAATAAAACTATTTTGCGGATTTTATCGCGGTTTTTTTTAATTATTATTTTCTCCCGACGTTTCGAAGGCTTTGCAGCACTTCGTGGTCACGGGGCGGACTGAGGTGTTGGTGGTCCGAAAAGTTAATGTTACAATATCTACCTTCATTTTTTAATTATACATTTTTTAAAAATTAGTTGTTAATGACGGTCCGATCTACGCAGAAAGAGCTCACAGTGTCTTGAGGTCTGGCAGTTGGTATTTTGGGGTCCGATTTAATAAGATGTATAACTGGATCCCAGGCTTGTGCAAGCTTCCAACCATCTTCTCTATTGAAATTTGGATGTTTTTTAATTTCAATAGCCTCGCGAATCATCCTAGGTAGGAATCGGTGTTCTTTGGCAAGGATTTGTGGTTTGTCAAATCTAAGGTAATGCTTGGAGCCTTGTTCTGAATGTTCAGCAACTGCAGACTTCGTAGAGCGTCGGTGTTTTACGTCAGCTATATAATATATAAGCTATATAAAAAAAACCGCGATAAAATCCGCAAAATAGTTTTATTTCAATGTCTAACATTCGCGTAAATATAAGAAGTCATTACAAAAAGATAAATTCAAATCCAGACAAAAATCAACAAATTATAAGCGTTGGAATTTTGGTAGAAGGGGTAAGTGTCAAACTCGAAAAACGAGAAAAGAGGCGCAATATGCGATCGTGATGTCATCGGGTATAACGATGCGTGCGAAAGAAAGAGATGAAGCAATAACCCCACTGCATGCCCACTCCTGCATTCTGAAATATGAATTACTGCCTCATTTCTTAACTAATTTTAATGCAGTTTTCACAGAAAGGCTACTTTTTCGGACTATTTGCTGTTACATATAAAATAGTGCACAAAATCCAACATAGGAAAATACCTTATTATAATCCTTACACAACGAATTAAATGTTTCAGGAGAAAACTCGGCTCACAGTGATCATTTTTATGTTTCTATATGTGGTAATTAATTAGTAGCCTTCATAATACAACAAGCAAGTATATGTAGTTATAAAAAAATTGGATATGGGTATATTGGGATGATTTGTTTTTTGATTTTAGAATTATGAAACCTGAAGGTGATGAGGCCAAGGAATTGGAGGAGATTGTGGCCAAGAGACAGAAGAAGGGCAAAGTGGATGATGACAAACCATTGGAGGAGAAATCTATATTCCACTGTGAGTTTAATTATCTATATAATAAGTGGTAACATCAAGTGAGGATACCTACATACCTGGAAATCCTACTTAAGAATTTGGCACACAGTTCGTCAGTAGCAGTATAAATTTTTAGAAATAATATTAGTTCTATTGAGTTTATACTGTAAAGACTTCTTCATTACCTCTTTTGACAAATGTTTAAAAAAAATGCTGTTTGTGTTTTAGTGGACAAAGCGACGGACTACCAAGGCCGGTCGTGGGTGATGGCCCCTCGCTCGGAGACGCAGCTGCGCAGCGACACGCCGCCTGACAAATGCTTCCTACCCAAGGTATTACCTTTCTAATGTCTTTTGTGATATGTTATTTTCTTGAGACAGAGCATATTATATACCCTATGCGGGGTTTATACTGCAACAAGAACTGATTCTGTATCCAGTGAACCAGTATCTGCACTTCCACGAACAGAGAGTATAGGTGCAAGGAACAAGATACCGTGGGGCCGTCCCGTAGGTGTCGAAGAAGGCCACCTTGTGTTTTGGTTGGTATGCCGGTGTAGGGTGTACAGTCACCAGCATAAGTAGCTGAACAAATTCAACATTTCAAATCGCCTACATACTTTTTTGTTCTTACAAATCTTTTTTTTTTCTTCACAAAAATAAAATAAAAGAGATTTACTTCACTTGAAACAAAGAAAAAATGGTTTAGGTTTAACTTAACGCGTATATAGGCGATTTGAAATGTTGATTTTGTACAGATATTTATGCTTCTGACTGTACATAGTGTTAGGGACTCGGTCCAATGCTCGCTCGGATGATGCTATACTCTCGAGTGTCGACATTGGGCTGTAAGACTGTGTGAAACCAACAGAACCGTTCTACTCACCCCCCAGTGGTAGTAGCGATAACGCGTTTTTCCCCGCGCTGAAAAAAAGGACTAAGCAAGCAAAGAAAAAATTTGCTTGTTTCTCTTTCACCGTCTTTTGCATTCAAAAACAAAAAAGCTCCTTACATGCTTTATCTAAATAGAATCTTTTCGTCTAGCTATTACTATATCATCCTTTCGAAGTGGAATTCTCTTTAACTAGTGCTCTACTGATATTATGCATACTCACGCCTTTTATCCCCGGAGGGGTAGGCACAGGCGCAACTAGTGCACCCACTTTTCGCCGTGCGTATTCCGTCCCATGATGTTATAGGGAGCGAGCCTATCGCCATATCGGGCACAAAGTCCAGACTCCGAGCTGATACTGATTAGAAAAATCCAATATTACTTTGCCCGACCCGGGGATCGAACCCGAGACCTCAGCATTGCAGTCCTACCGTAATACAACTACGCCACCGAGGCAGTCTTACTCTACTAATATTAGTGTTAAGATCGATTATGATGATATTAGTGTTAGTGTTAAGTCTTAGTCTACTGACGTTAGTGTTAAGATTTGTAAATTTAGATATGTATAGTAAGTGTGTATGGTCCCACTCCGCAGGCCCACATCTTCACGTGGCGCGGACACACGAAGGGCGTGGCGGCGGTGCGCTGGTTCCCCAGGACTGCACACCTCATGCTGTCCGCCGGCATGGACTGCAGGGTTAAGGTTCATATGTCTTTTTATTTATTATATGCAAATTGTAATTGGCAATTGTTCCCTATTAAGATTTTTGATAAAGGACATGTCCAAAAACGGGCCTGAAATTTTAAACAAGACAATTTATATATATTTGGATAGAGCTCCTGAAAACTAACCTTTTGCAATAAATCGTTTAACTTTAAAGAACTCCGATTTTGAGATTTATGTAATTTTGTTTGGCTTGAAAACTACACTTAATATGAACGTTTTTAAAAAGTTGGTTTTGAATGGAGGGGTCTAAAAATATTTTTTTAATGTATCTAAGTTCCATATTATGCCCTTTTACTATCCCTAAAGTTTGAGCCTTGTTAGATTTTGAGGCCCAGCACTCATACAAAAAGCGGACATCTCCTTTAATCTTAACAAGACTTCTACTCATGGGCGTATATAAGGGCGGGGTTCGGGTAGTCCGGACTCCCCCCCCTTAGCTTCTAAAATGATCGGGCTACAAAAGATTTCCACACTGTAAGACAAGAACCCACGCCACTAATATATCGTAGGACCCCTCCATGTGAAAGCTATAGCTACGCCCATGCTTCTACTAATAAAGAATTTTTTTATACAATTTTTGTATGTGACATAAAACTATTAATCATTGAAATAAGAAAGTAAGATAAATATATGTTTTATCTTAATTTGTCACTAAATTGGAAAGTAACTAGACTTTCGTAACGATTGATTTTGTCGTTCATTATTTTAGCAGCAAGTAAATAATATAGTAAAATGAATTGATCGTTTTTCTAGATATGGGAGGTGTATGGCGATCGTCGTTGCACGAGGACGTACTTCGGCCATCGGCAGGCGGTCAGGGACGTTAACTTTAATAATTGCGGGGAGCAGTTTGTCTCTGCAGGTAATTTACTGTTCATCACCATCAGCCCGTTGCAGTCCACTGCTGGACATAGGTCTCTCCCAAGATACGCCACAGAGCCCGGTCTGTTGCTTTATGTATCATCGCTGCCGGCCCCCTTGTGCAAGTCGTCCCGCCACCTGTCCAGAGGGCGTCCCACGCTACGTTAGCCAAAATAATAAAAAAAAAAAAAATATTGATCAAATAGGCTTATTAAAAAGCACTTATGACAAGTCATGACAAGGTATAGACGAATAACAAAGGTACATATACCAATTAAATAATTTAAAGTTTGAAGATTTAATGTATAGACGAATAACAAGATTCGACTCACGCCCGCGAAATTTTAGTTAAGAATTTTGTATGGGAGTATCGATTTTTGTCATATGTTTTTGTAATCGATGTTAAATGTGTTCGCTTTAATCGATAGCAATTTTACTTTTTTTTTTTATTCTTAATGGGCTCAAGTTTGTCCACTATCCGCCTGATGTTAAGCAATGATGCGGCCTAAGATGAAGGACGCTGGCCCAAAAGAAACCGATTCACTCGGGACTTGAAGAGCCCCAAATTGAATCTATGCGGGAATAGACACGACGGTAGCGAATTCCACAATTTGGCTGTCCGCACAATAAAGGTGGAAGCAAAGCGCTTAGTGCGAGCTCTTGGTACTTGGTACTTGGTATCTCTGCTGGTCCTGTGGTGGTACTCGATTCCTTTTGGATGCTTTTTTCAATTAGTACTTACTTGATCGACGACGCGACGTTGGAAATATTATCGTCGGTTTACTGCAAGAACTCACTAATGGCAAAAAGTCATCAAGTACAGTTTATAATGTCTTGAACATCGTCTTGACGAGCTGTATAAAATGCAAAAACTCACTTATTTTTAGCTGTCCAAATTTGGAAATTATTACTTCATCTTAAAGTTGATAATTACAATTTTGGGACTCTTGGTTTCATTAAAATTGTTAAGTCACATTGTAATGTTTTTAAAAATTCAAAGCATTTAAATAATGTATATTTTCTTCTTTACAAAACTTGTTAATGTGATTTAGTATTTTTTTAAAATATGATTTACGAACATCACTTCAGGACGTAGCTTGGTTAAAATTCATTAACTGCGCTTAATTACTTTTTAAAAACAAAAATATATAATAAGCCATATTATTAAACGATTTTAATGGAAGTAAAAGCAGTTAGTAACTTATGATGGAATTCATTGTCCCTCCATTATTATTTAGTGAATTTTGCTAACTTTAGACAAATAATAGATAAATATTGATAGTCAAACGCGGGGTGTGGTAAGTGCAGCGGCGCGGCATGCGGAGCGGGCCGCGTCAACCGGCCGACTTGCTCAGTCACTTCGCGGTGAGAAACGATGCCTACTTTGGTGTTTGATGCAGCTAATGATTTCTGGTAAAATGCAACGAAATAATTGTTTTAAGCCGGGACGAGGTAAAATAAAATCCTCCTAGCCAATTTCGGCCACGGCGGCCAATCGCAACGGAGATCAGCCAGATACGCTGGAGATATTATAGTGCACAAATGTGTGCGTAATACACAAGTGCACTCGCTATTCCTTCACTCTCATAGTCCGGTGAGACGGGAATCCGACATGAATAGAGACTGATCAGGCGCAGGACCAACAGCTTTACGTGCTTTCCGAGGCACGGGGGTATCACACCGCTAACTTCCTGACTCCGAACTGCAACTGAGTGATTTTTAAGATGGAAAAATCCAGTCACAATTTTTTTTGTCTTGACCCAGTATACGAACCCGGGATCACAGGGCGCTAATCGTACTCGTAACGCATACGCAATACCACTACGCCATCGAGGCAGTCAGCCGGCCGACCGGCAGGCCCGGACGAGGTAATAAGATGTTGAAACAACTCAAGAATAACGCAAATATGAATAAATAGCTGTTGCTCGCGTCTTCGCCCGCGTGAAAAGCCTTTTCCGCTACAAAAGTCCTTAAAACAGAGTACGACGCCAGCGCCATCTTCTTAAAGAATTACATTTTAAATATCTATTATTTCCCATGGGCACAAATTACCGAGATAAAAAGTAGCCCATGTATTAATACAGGACATGATCTACCAGTGTCCCAAATTTCGACGAAATCCGTTTAGTTGTTTCTGCGTTTATTTCTAACGAACTTAATAACTTTCGCATTTATTATATTAGTAAGATAAGTAGTAAGAATATTATCAATTATGATTATGAAACATGACTTAACGTAAGGGGTAAGTACTTATTTAATAAGTACGTAGGTTATTTACCCAGTTTAAAAAATGGCTTTGGATGCAACAGGCAGTGGCGTAGCGTGGTTAGGGCGGCAAAAAAAATATTTTTTTACAAAACTCAACTTTGGGTGCATGTGTGACTATTATTCGTTGAGAATTATTCGTTTAAAATGAGATTTTTATGGTGCTTCGGAGCGACAAATTTTGGGTTCGCCCCTGGCGGCAAAAATCCACGTTACGCCACATTTTAATGGTATAACACGTTTAATTGTGTTTGAAGGATTAGGCAGAGGTGTAACACAAGTCTTTAGCCAGCTGTATTTTTTGTAGGTCCGAACGTATTGCCGACTACCAGGCACGTTGTTGAACGTATTTGTGCTGCAATTTTTGTAATTTACATCACTAAGCATACGTTTTATATTCAATGCTTTAAATTTATGTGTTTCTCTTGCTAGAATCCGAAGATTGTAACTGATGAGGACGAGGTATTTTTTTTTTTACAATCTCTAGCTAAACTTACCGTCTTATTCATTTATTTTTGACTGAGTTACTAAACAAAGGTTTGATTTTTAAATTAATATAAAGATTGTTTTAGTTCTAAGGATTTATTTAATGTGTTTTTTAATGACAAAGATTGTTTTGTTAACTTTCGAAACTGATTCATACATTACTTTTATTAATAAGTACGTATTTTTTTAAAATAGATCTGAATTTTAAGAAATACTTAATTCAAACCTCGAACAAAGCCCAATGGCAAGAAGTCACTAACTTTATATATATATATTTTTTTTAAATATTACTTGTTAATATTTAAAATACTCACTTGATTTTAATAATAAACATATTAAGCAATATACTGGTATTTTACTTTTCTTTAAATTAAGTATATATAAAATGATATAGGAAAAATAATATAACAAAAATTAAAAGTGGCTTAATTCATAGTTTTGTTTTTGTCAGTTAATGAGGTCTTGCAGTAAACCGACGTTATATAGATATTAGATACGTAGTGATAAATTTTACATCGAATTTATATACGTTTTAAATATCGATACTAAATCGATTGGGAATTATGTGTACTTTACACCTTAATGTAATTGAATTTTGTTATTAGCATACGACAGGTACATAAAGTTATGGGACACAGAGACGGGAGAGTGCATATCCCGGTTTACTTCCCGGAAAATCCCATACTGCGCCAAATTCCACCCGGACGAGGATAAGCAGCATCTATTCGTCGCCGGCACTTCAGATAAGAAGATTATATGTGTAAGTAAAACGAGAGCATTCTTAGAAAGTGTAGCTTATTTTATGTGCTTTACATCTTTTTTTCATCATCGTCAGCCACATGACGTCCACTGCTGAACATAGGCATCCCCTAAATATTCCCAGATGGACCTGTCAAAAGTGGCCCGCATCCCGCGCGTTCCTGCGACCTTTATCAAGTCGTCTGTCCACCTCGGAGGTGGACGGTCGACGATTTACATCTATATAGGTCTAATCGATTTTGAGTTATCGGAAGGACGAAATAGGGTAGTTTCCTATGTTTGATTTTGTACATTATTTTATATGTTACAGAAAATAAGAAGTAAAAGAAGTTCTGTGAAATCAGCATCTAAATTACTTGAAAAATCAAGCAGTTATTCATATTTGAAATATTGTTGTGAGCAAAAGTGGGGGCGTGGTGGGGATATCGCGCTATCTCTTTCTCACGCACGCATCGTTATAGCCGGTGACACTCGCTGACGTCACAGTCTGATGTTGCTGTTATTTGACCATTACCCCTTCCACCACATTTCAAAGCTTCATAACTTCCTTATTATTGCGTCAAATTATGAAAATTCTTTTTTCGTTAGCTTTCGGATAGCATACATTTGTGATAAATAAACCCTATTGTTCGTGTAATGTGTATACACTGTGGATGGTCGTATTTTTTTTTCATTCCGAAAACTCTCGTAAATCTAGATTTAATTATCTATGTATTTAAATCTTTAAAGATATAATTTATTTTTGATCCTGCTTGGCTGGCTTCACCATACTATTCAATATGATAATACAAAATGGAACCTTGTGGTGTGTCTGCAAAGGACATGTCCAAAAACGAGCCTGAAATTCTAACCAAGACAGTTTATATATATTTGGATAGAACTATTGGCTAGATTTCCTAAAATCTAGCCTTTTATAATAAATCGTTTAATATTAAGATTTATGATTTGATTTTGAGATTGATGTCATTTTATTTTGCAAAACTACACTTATTATGAACGTTTTTAAAAAAGTTAGTTATGCATGGAGGGGTCAAAAATATTTTTTTAATGGATCCAAGATCCATATTTTGCTCCTTTAATATCCCTAAAATTTGAGCCTGGTTAGATTTTGAGGCCCAGCACCCATACAAAAAGCGGACATCTCCTTTTATATATAAAATACGTATATGGTATTTTCCGACAGTGGGACATCAGGAGCGGTGAGATAGTCCAAGAGTACGACCGGCATCTTGGCGCCGTCAACACCATCACCTTCGTGGACGAGAACAGGAGATTCGTGACCACCTCCGACGATAAGAGTCTCAGGGTTTGGGAATGGTAAGTGTTTTGTATATAGAGTCATTTTGACATTACGTTAATAAATTAGATCACATACTCTTCTTTGCTTCTGCTAACAGTATGCCGAAAATTACCCATGAAAAACGAATATCACACACACACACATACACACACACACACACACACACACACACTCATGCCTTTTATCCCCGAAGTGGTAGGCAAAGGCGCAGCTAGTGCACCCCCTTTTCGCCGTGCATATTCCGGCCTATGATGTGATAGGGGGGAGCCTATCGCCATATTGGATACTAAGACCAGACTCCGGGCTGATACTGATTAGAAAAATTCAATATCACTTTGCCCGACCCGGGGATCGAACCCGAGACCTCAGCATTGCAGTCGTACCGTAATACAACTTCGCCACCGAGGCAGTCACGAAATACGAACGAATATTTCACCAAAAATCTTCATCTATCACTTTTTTTCCTAATTTTTTTATCATTTTGTAGTTTTGTGCGAATATGGCGTGTGCGTGAGTGTGTTTCTGGCTGTAAGTGTAATGTTGCCGTTAAAATATCTTAATTTATTAACTAGCTAAATAGCTTAATTATTTTAACCATAGATGTAAAATAAAATAGTGTAAGTTTAGAACAAAACAAATATCAATAAAAAGTAACTTTAAGTTTACACGACCTAATGCCATTACTACTACTCTAAGAAGATTTGTTGCAGCGGCAACATTATACTTTCAGTCAGAAAAACACTCACGCACACGCCATATTCGCACTAAACTACAAAATGGTAAAAAAAAACAGGAAAGTAAAACTGTGATTTTTAGTGAAAATATACGTTTTTCATGGATTTTTGGCATTACGTTAGCAGAGGTCAAGATGAGTATATTGTTTCATTTATTAACGCAATGTCAAAATAGCCCTGTGTAGTATAAGAGCCGGCAAATAACTTGAGCACTCTACGACGTGGTACAGTATTTTTTTGTACGTTAGTGTAGCTCATGTAACCTTATTCCGGTGTGAGTGAGTACTTCAATGTGAGTTGTCCTGTATATTGAATATGGACAGTGCCAACTTCGTTGCATTTTGTCCAACAAGAATGTCAGCAGCCATTAAACATCTTCCACCAATCTCCTTGTAGATCATGGAAAATGATTATAAATTTCCCACCGACACTAATTAGACAAGTGGCCGGTGTTAAACCTACCAAAACTTTTCAACAACTTTATTAAAAACATGCGACGAATTGTAGATTGAAATGTAAGTAGGAGAATAACAAAGCCATTGCACCAAACCCACATTTGAGTATAGAGACAGCTTATAAATATTGACTTCTTTCCAGGGACATCCCGGTAGACATGAAGTACATAGCTGACCCGTCGATGCACTCGCTCCCGGCAGTGACTGCCTCGCCTAACGGCAAGTGGCTGGCGTGCCAGTCGCTCGACAACAAAGTGATAGTGTTCAGTGCGTTAAACAGATTCAAGTTGAACAGGAAGAAGACTTTCACGGGGCACATGGTGGCCGGATATGCGTGTTCTGTTGACTTCTCCCCGGATATGAGGTATGTTGTGTTTTTTTTTTGTTGGTAATAACTTAGGTAGGTAAAGTTTTAAGTTCAGTATAAATTCGTCTCGTAATGGAGCTGTAGAATGAACGCGAGGAAGAACGATTGTCAGATTTTTTTATAAATCTTGCTAGATTTTCAGTCATTTCACTTCTCGAAAGGAGGTGCGTATTTATTGCGTAAAAAATGTATAATTAAAATGATGGATAAAAACATTCAAAACAGAGTCACAATGATTAAATATAATGCCTACCCACAAATAAGGAAGTATTCTGGAATTTATGTGTATTTATTATTTCTTGTTTTATTATTCGATAAGATAGATTGACAATGTACATAATAGAGGTGTTTTACCTGAAAATAAAACACATATTAAATACTTACCTTATTTGAAGCTTACTAGATTGAGATAGGCACTTCCGGTTTTCCGTTTCCTCTACCTTCCTTTTCATTTTATCTATCTGTCTCGCTCGCACATCCGTTCTCCCACCAGGCCACCGCCCCACCAAAGGTGTGCTCTGTGGTGGTCGGTGTTCTAGGAATCATTGAGTCGATAATCTACCAGGCAGAAATTGAAATGTAAGCTTCAAATAAGGTAAGTATTTAATATGTGTTTTATTTTCAGGTAAAACACCTCTATTAAACACTTGACCGTTATTTGAAGCTTACTAGATTGAGACGTGTCTGTTATCGCCTGGTGGGGCATGACGCCAATGTGATGAAATATTGATGATCCTATTTTGAAAGGAAATATGTTATGCCAAGTATACATTAGATTAGTTTAATAATCCATATGTGCGAGAAAAAGGATTACTTACAAATGTAAATACGCATCCAAAATGGTATTGTATGGACTATGATATTCGTATGTATAAAATGTTACGAGTACCTATACAGACATATACTCGAATTTAATCAGCTGCTTTAAACAAATTAACGATTTCACAGCTACTATTATTTTTAGATATTACTTCCTTACGTTAGAAACGGGTGAATGTATTTTGTGGTCTCCAGTAGAGACCTTTGCAAGAATCTCATCTGAAGGACAAATTATGAATCCCGTTTTTGGAAGCCGATCGTATGCTCCCTAAAGAATTCACTACTCCGTTTCTAACAATATGGAGTTTACCTAGCCGGCTATAACTGTACGGGAGACAGGCTTTGGTGAACCTCTAATATTAATAAATAAATTAGTACAGTTTCCCAATCTACGCTTTTCTTCCAAAATAAATATAGTACCTACGTTTTACCCAGAATACTGGGTCCATATTCTTGTTCTTAGTTAGGTTAGGAGACAATTTCGCGCCTGATTGTCTATAAGTAGCAGTATCTGCTATTGAGCCATACATGGGCCATAGGATCAAATTTTTACATTCTACAGACAATTGTTTGGATTAGACTGCAAACAATGTCAAATCGTGAACTCTTCTGCCGGAGCAAAGAAGTAATAGCGTTGTAGTTGTCTGCGTGTCGCAAATACAGCATTTTCATTGTCAAGACTATTCAAAAGCGTAACTAACTTATCTACGTTCCATATCATAGATTAGAGTTCAGGATATGTTGGACGAAGGCGTGCGAACTTAGACTACCACCATTGTTATAATAATTCAGCGTGCAGAATGCAGACTTGTGTAACAAAATAATGTTGTAAGCAAATCCATTTACAACAAAACGTGCTAAACTTCGACCCGTGGGTTCTAAAGGCTCTACTTTATGTTTTTTTTTTTTTTTTTTTTTTTTTTAGTTCAGTTCAGCCCTCGAGACCATAGAACTTCATATTATCTTTTTGGTAGAAGGACGCCAGAAGATTATAAAGGTTCTATTTGAACTTTAATCTACCCGTCAACGCCCGCTTATATATAGCTATAAGCTAATTTCCTTATATTAATGGACACCGGTGTCCATCGCGGGCGTTGAAGGATTAAATTCCATGACTACCCCCACATTTCCATACTTTCAATGTCATCGCTTGAATTTTGGGGGGGTGGGAAGTCGGTCACTGTCTATCAGGTGTAACTAAGGTTCCTTGATCGTGATCCGGGGCGCCAGCGCTCGGGTTCTTGGGTCTTATCTCCAGAATACTCTGTCCCACCTCGGTATAACCAGGAGGACAATATCAGATTCTGAATTGAGGTGCTGTAACACTAGGGATGGAAATAGTCAGACTCGTGGGTAAATCCAGTTTCTGGAGAATGCATCGTGGTAAATCGCGCGAACGTTGTTCAGGTGCAAAGATACATAGTTGCTTACCACCTTCGCTCGTTCTGACGCAAATAGATCTATCACGGAAAGCCCAAACTTTTCGATATTTTCTGTACACTGAAATAGATGCCAGCCTGGGGCACGTCGACAAGGCGACAATTGGTCTGCGTGACTGTTGTACATTCCTGGAATGTATTAAATTTCGAGAATGATCTGGAAGTTGTCCAGAATATGAAACAGTTCTTTGATTAACTGAATCGAGGGTCTAAGGGTAAGACTTGCCCCCCCCCCCCCCCTCGTTTCACAATAATGCTACGTCTTGTTGTCGCATTGTACTAGAACCTTGGGTACGCTCAGATATTGGTCTTGTTAACTTATGACCTTCAGTATTGTGAGCAGCGCATTGATTGCAATGGAGATGTCGTTCTTGTTTGATCCATAAGCCCGACATTGGGCGGCTGTCGAGCTGAGCTCCCCACGCTATACCTGAGGCGCCTCTGGCGGAAAATTATGTGGTCAACGGTGGTTGATAATGGAACCGAGAAGACACATGGCAATTTTAATAACTCGCGCACCTCCATGGTTAGAACATAGGTACAGCCAGGAGCTTATTTAAAGAGTTTGTTCAAAAAGATACGAATGTTTCGAAAATTAAGCCTGCTCTGAGGGACAGTTAACACTGGCAAATTTTAGAAGCCCAACCAGACTATGTAGTTGCTTTACTGATATCGTGGCCTTTCGCAGTAAATCCAGTACTTTTTGTGTTACGAGGAAGATCTTTTCCGGTGGCAATGATTGCTTGTTCAACCATGGATACCACAAAACTCATAGAAATATAAGACTTTTGCAGGTGGACGTGACTAACTTTTGTGAATTCGTTTGCCAACCTAATAAATGTAAACGGTCTAACACTTTTGGGTGTGGACTCGAAGAATTTGCAAATCTTAATTGAATAGCATACTTTGGAAAGAAACAAGTATTCGAACACGTTCAAGTCTTAAGGTGTGTGCCACCCATTGATTAAAGACGCAAAACCTTTGGCTGCAGAGTCCAAACGGCAGGCAGGTCATTTTCAGTCATTTCCGCGGTAAATAAATCGAAGAAACCCCAACGTGATAGGGAGATAGGCTGGTAGAAATAGGCCTGGGAAAGATCTACTTTACAAAGCCAGTCGCCTGGTTATAGGAAGTCTGAGACACTACATATGTTTATCAACCTGAAGGGTTCCGTGTAAACACAATTGTTTAACATTGACAATTTGTCGATTACTGCCCTCGTTCTTGGGAATCAGAGACATTGTCGATGTAAAGGTTGGAGACCAGTGACAACCATCAGAACACTTTTAAATAACATCTCCGTAATAAATGCACACATTTCTAGAGATTCCACTGTTACAAATGGCTTCCGTAAATTAGGTAGAGCAAAAGGGGGTTTTTTCTCAGAAAAGGTATGCGATAGCCTGTTATTATGCGCAGCAAGGTGTCTGACGCTCTCAGCTACTTCCATCGATCGACAAAACACTTCAACTGGCCCGCTTTGAAGTAGGCAGAAACCCCTCTCTTTTACCGCTTGGTAGTCGTGGGCCGTGTTGGGCTTAGTATTCTTGACCGGCTCTTGTCACTGTTTACCACCACGTGGACAAATGAATCCATGTGTATTATGTCTATCACCACATTGACCACTATTGTTATTACCGTTACCTTGTGGGCGTCGGTAATGTTTACAGATAAAAGTGGAGTGGTTATGACTACAACTCTGCAGGAGTGTGTGCATGGCGCAGTATAACATGCATGATGTGCACCCTACGAGTGTACGAAAAAAAAATTTTGCTGACTCCTGCGAGGGGTTGTGATTGGTAATATTAACCCACTGTTTGCGAAACAGGTTTATAGCCACTGCCTTTATTTGGAGGTAAAAAACCGTCTTTATAAAACCTCCATTTCTAAGACCACAACTCTGCGAGAGTTGTGTGCATGGCGTTGTACAACATGCATGAAACGCACCCTGCGAGGGCACTGAAACAATTTACCGACCCCTGCGAGGGGTAGTGATTGGTAATATTAACCCAGTGTTTGTGAAACAGGTTTATAGCCACTGCCTTTATTTGGAAGTAAAAACCGTCTTTATAAAACCTCCATTTCTACGACCACAACTCTACGAGAGTTGTGTGCATGGCGTTGTACAACATGCATGAAACGCACCCTGCGAGGGCACTGAAACAATTTACCGACCCCTGCGAGGGGTAGTGATTGTCTTTATTTACCCTTTCTAAGAATAATGTGCATGGTGGTCAAAGATCAGTTGTAGGAAGTCGGAAGGAACCTTTTGACATTCCCCTTCCGAAAATAGCTCAACTATCTTGTTATGTAACTGCTCTGGTACTATATTGTCGGAGTGACGAGACCATGTGATGAGATCAGTCAAATTCTAAATTCTTAATCTGTAAGACTTCTTGTTGCTTAAGTATGCAAATTGTCAGAGCACCGTAAGCTTTATCAGCATAAGCTAAATACCGTTGTGTATTATATGATTTGCGCCTCTACGTACTTAACCTCAGACCACTCACATTTGTCGGAATGCTAAAATTTTAGCAGCTTAAAGTAACATTCAGGATTCTTCAGAAGCTAGAAGGATCCTTTAATTTAACCTGAATTTCAAACTTAAATTAATTAAGGTCGCTAGATTTTACGCCGTCCGGCTCATAATCATAATATAATAATCTACAATCCTGATCCAATAATATGTCCTCATCAGTGTTATTCAACTCCTGTTGGGCTACAACAAGTAGGTATTTCTGGCTGCTGCTAGGGCAGCCTGTATTACAGACATAAAAGCGATTGCATTAGTTTTACCCCGCCGTTCTCTACTATAGCGGTGCTGACGAGGATCTTGGATCGTTGGAATCAGTATTATAACTACTATCGTCACTAGGAAAGGACGACCTACTCTTTGTTTAATGACGACGCAATGTGGTTCTCCGGCGGGAATCGAACCCCGGTTTCCCGCGCAGGGATACTGACCACTATACTACCAAAGATCCATCTTAATCAAAGACTAGTGAGTACTAGTACTTAGTAGTACAGCACTTTTCCTAAAGAATAAAATAATATATTTGAAAACGAACGGTAACACCGTTATAATTTTTTTTTTTTTTTTTTTTAAAATAGTAATATATGAAAAAGTATAAGGAAAGGTATAATTTATGCAAGTTTTCTTACTTACGGTTTAGACCGAAAGAAGTCACTAAAACACTGCAGTAAACACTTTTATTACTTATTTCACTTTGTATATTGAAACTGCACCGTGTTTTAGTAGACGACTGCACTCAACGGAAAACTTGACGCCAATGATTCCTAGAACACCGACCACCACAGAGCACACCTTTGGTGGGGCGGTGGCCTGGTGGGAGAACGGATGTGCGAGCGAGACAGATAGATAAAATGAAAAGGAAGGTAGAGGAAACGGAAAACAGGAAGTGCCTATCTCAATCTAGTAAGCTTCAAATAACGGTCAAGTGTTTAATACTTCATAATCGATCAGAAGGACAAATTATAGTTGATATTTTTTTTTATTGGTTTTAAATTCAGGCGATAAATGTCTTCATAGTAATTAATTCAAAACAATATTTGTTTTTTCTACTACAGAAATAAGCAAAGGAAACATACCTTGCAGCCTTGTTTAAAAAATCAACTTGTAGGTAGTAATTGCAACAATTTTATGCAATTAAAACAATGATTTAATTCATTCCAAATACTAATTATTGACGTTTAATTAAATTACATGAATATAATTATTAACTATATTAAGTTTCAACTGTAAATAACTTCCCGCCGTGTTAGTGGAGGTTTCGTGTTGCTAAATTTATATGTTTGCAGAGAACATATGTTTTATTGAAAAATATGTGTCTCTGGTAAACATCTTGGAACACCATAACTTTCGGATGCCATGTTTACTTATCTCATTTAGCTGCAATGCGGAGAATAATAGTAAAAGTATCGTTTCTTAAACGAAAAATTAATAATGTTTAATTTCTGGCATTAGAAAAACTCTAAATAATAAATTTGAGAATTTTATTTGTCCTAGAATTCATAGGAATCCAATGACATCAAATAGTATGTTATAATGCACCAAGCGTGCAAGGTGGACAGACGACTTGATAAAGGTCGCAGGAACACGCTGGATGCAGGCCGCTTTCAACAGGTCCGTCTGGAAATCATTGGGGCAGGCCTATGTTCAGCAGTGGACGTCATGTGGCTGATGATAATGATGATGAATGCACTAAGCTTAAATACTACAGAATGTGTTAAGGGAAGACACGTATGTCTACCTGAAAAACAGTATACTCGTTATGGCTCAGTCGAGTTATAACAAGTAACAACCATCCATCACATGACAACTCATGTTTGTTGAACACTTGAGTCGTCACGTGCGATTTGTAGACAAATATCAACATTACTGTATTTGTATTAAAATGTAAGTTGCAATGACCTAGCGGTACCTGTGGGCTTAGAATGTGGCATAAAAACGCTACTACTAGGACGATGTCCTAAATTTTTTCTCTTAACCAATACCAATAAAACGAAACGGAGTCGGGTCGTGCTTTTTGCCTCATTCTAAGCCCACTGAACTGTTCAGACGTAAGTCTTAGGTTCGAGACTACAATGATACTCAGTTAAGAGTTACGCGACAAAATTAGGCAATATACAGTATACACGTAGAGAATGAACCAATACTCTAATAAAGTTAATTACTATGTAGAAAGAGAGAAAGACACTGCAGCCAAAACATGTTTCTTTTCTGTACCCTCAAAGCGGCTCAGTCTACTCTCTATCTATATTTAATTCTCTATGGTCCCGACATCCAGTAGTATGAAACCATTGATGGTTAATCAAAATGAAATCAAAATGAAAAAAATATATCAAAGATAAGCCTATGCTTATCTTTATCTATATAAAGAGCAAGTGTTGCTGATAAGCAACCGATAGATATATCGGGTTGATTGATGCCCTAACGGTCGTTCAAAATATTTGCCAAATACTTTTATAGTTTTAGCATGAAAACCCAACAGGGTTGTCGGCTTTGTGGTAATTAAAAATATCTAAAAAAAAAAATATTCATGTAGAATTTTATGATCATTTTTAACCTAACTAATATCAATGGCCCCCCGAGGCAATTCTTGTGCTTTGGGTCTTCACACCCAATGCACGCCCATGCCCGGGGGAACATTAGTCGCGGGCCGAGGCACACAGTCAGTGTGTATACCTCTTGGTTGTATAACACATTGAGGCCTAAAAGGGCCCGCGAACATTTCCTGGCACCCTTTTCCTTTCCACCCATCCTGAGAACCTTTCTCCCTTCCCCACCTTTCCTTCCATCATCCTATTCCACTTCCTTCCCAGGCCCCTGCAGTCGTCAAGCCGGGGGACTCCAGTATCCCATTCGCAGGTTTCCCCCGGTGTTGACTGCAGGGTCGCCGACACAAAAAAAAAAAAACTAATATCAATGAATAAATCCATTTATTTTACAAATATGGGTAAATTATTAGGTGGCGTATTTTATAACTAATATCATATAGGTAAAACAATCACAAATCTAGTCAAAAAATACTGCGAATTTATAAAACTCGAACTTGTATAACATACTTGAATAACATTTGTACCCAAATTGACTACCAAAATATTTTAATAAAAATTAAACTATCATAAACCCACAAGTCACTGTTCTACGAATTAAAAACAAGCTCTAGATAAAAGTCACGTGTCATGACTCGCAATTCTAATTAATTAGAATATACACACAAAAACAACAAAAAAAAAACAGTTGAATGTCACAGCAGTGCAGTGATAATGAATAGCTAACGATCGCCACCAAAGCCGGTATAATGATAACGATTATCCAGTTCGAACCGGTTCGTGTATTAACTGTCAATCCGCTGTCACGTCTTACACGCTACACCTGTTGCACGTTAGGGTTGCCGCGACAATTTCCTGTAGTTTTTGTTCTAATTACCTTTACGACAGAAATGTAAGCCGTTGAAATAATTTAATGCTTGTAGTAAAAAATTTGCTTAATTTTTACGACAGGTCGCTTGTCTGACGTCAATCACTTCTAAATATGCTGTGATAAATCGTTTTCTATAGTAACTATTGCTTTTATTTACGGACTCTTTAGGAGGTTATCTATTCGTCGTAACCTTTTTTACGGTTGTTAAGCGATTTTTTTTTTTAGTTGTGAATGTTTATGATCGGTACGGCTGTGATCACTTATCATTAGCTCGTTCGGTCTCTCTACAACCAAAAAATCTTTTTATAAACAATACGCGCAAAAATAAAAAGTTATCCAATTTCTTCACATCAATAATGGTGACAACCCTACTCAAGCAATTGGTGATATCGCTGCGCTTACCATACGTTTTACACTTGTCTGGACACGTACAGATTTTTACACTATTTTGTTCTTTTACTGTTTGTAATGTATATATTTTTAGTTCAATAAATAGTAATTATATTAGTTAATAGGGTAGTTGACTACTTTTTTTAAATACATTTATCAAAAATTTACGTCATCCAAAATCTAACGGTAAAATAATTTTCGAAATTGGGGCTATAATTAGTAAGTTATAAAGCTTTAACATTTGGTGGAAGAGGTAGTTGTCAAATAACAGTAATATTACACTGTGATGTCACCGAGAGTCGCCGGCCATAACGCTGCGTGCGTGCGAAAGAGATAGCGCGATATCCCCTCCACGTCTCCACTTTTTCTCACAACCATATTTCATATATGAATAACTGCTTTATTTTTCAACCAATTTTGATGCTGTTTTCACAGAAGAAATTATTTTTCGTATTATTTCTATTACATATAAAATAATTTACAAAATCAAACAAAGGAAACTACCGTATCGAACATATTAGGTACTCAATGGTCATTAGACAATTTTTTTTTTATTTCCTAGTACATCAAAGTGAATCCACTGAACCTGATGATAAGTGGAGTGGCGTCTATAGAGTATCATCTGACGAGAAATGATTATTCCTCGTCAGTCGATAAAATTCCACTTCTTCCATTTCTTAAAAAAATCAATCCTTTTTTCCAAGGCCACCCCAATTAGGCGTCATTAATGATTATCACTGCTCCTGTGCGGTGTTATTGATCTGCTATCTAGAGTTTATCTCAATGAAGGCGAGATGTAGGTCATCGCCAGATAGTGATTTATGTAACATGACCTGTTTGTTATTATTATTTCAATGACTTCTTACAAATCAAATTTATTTTCTATTCATTTATTGCACCAATAAAGTAAACACCATTAAAATCTAATGAATACAATGCATCGAAAAAATTATAAAGTATATTTTCAAACATTGCCAACAGATGGCGCTAGTTTACTTAAGTACGATCAACATGTTTATATCGTGATTCATCAAAGTATTATTTTTGATAGAGATAAAGTTTTTTTTATCGATGCCCATCACGTTTTCCTATTACGGTGTAAACTTTATACCGAAATCAAATTTTAAACCCTTTTTTTTGCCTAATTTTTGGCAGTGAAAATATTCTAATTAAAAAAGAGAAGGATTGAGTGAACATAAGATCTTAAATTAATATATAGGTAAAATCCAAATACTGATAATTAAAGGATATTTGTGTATAAAACGTGTATATGGAGCTCTTCTGTATGTCTATGGGTTATTTACCCGCTTGTTCTTCGCTTCTTTATACATTACTGGACTTTCTTTAACGTATTAATTATGAGAACAATTTAACAGATTTCTACTTCTTCTTCAACATTTGGAAGTCCACTGCTGAACATAGGCCTCCCCAAAGATTTCGCTGTTTTATCAATATAGATACAGATATTATATAAATTGTTTTTTGCTAGACGTGTTTTATGTACCAAATATATTATGTATGCGGTCTATCTATACCAACCCAGCTGGAATTAATTGTTGATGTTTAATTCTTAATAAAAAAAAATAAAAAATCTATATTTTTGATGGATTATTGTAATGTTAGATAGACGATAAAGGTACTTAACACTATTGTTGAGAATGGTATAATTTTTAGATAAAGTTCGTTGAACATGATGTTCTGAAATCTATTCCGAGGTACCATTATAAATAACGAGCTTTTGCCCGCGGCTCCGCCCGCGTGAATTAGTTTTCCCGGTATAAAAGTCCCGCTTTATAATTTTCCGGGATAAAAAGTAGCCTAAGTGTTAATCCAGGATATAATCTACCCACATGCCAAATTTCATTGAAATCTGTTCAGTAGTTTTTGCGTGAAAGAGTAACAAACATCCATACATCCAGACATCCATACATACATACTTACAAACTTTCGCGTTTATAATATTAATAGGATAAATGAGGATCAAAATATTGAATTACGTCATAGAAGTTGTTCCATTGGAAAATAATTCGCGTGCTTACTGACGTCATAGCAAACTTACCGCTGCGTATAATGCTTGAAAATATTGTTTTTATGTACATCTTTATAGCTATAAGAAGCCAATCCAATTTGCGAGATGATTTAACGGCAACTTCACATACAATTTCATATAACGTAAAATCAACGTTATGAAATTAAATTTTCTAAAAGTTAGTGGTAGCATCATCATAATCAGCCATATTATGATGTCTACTGCTGAACATACGCCTCCCCTAAAGATTTCCAGACGGATCTGTCAAAAGCGGCGTAGTGACACCACACTGATCCCATATCACCATTATTCTGTTATAAATAAATGCTTTCATGGTCCTTCAGAAGTAATATCAAACTATAATAAACAACTGCCTCGGTGTATTACGGCTACAGTGCTGAAGTCTCAGATTCGATCTCCGGGTCAGGTAAAGTGATATTGGGTTTTCAACCGACTTCAAAAAGGAGGAGGATCTTCTACTCAGTTTCAGCCCGGAGCCTGGAATTTGCGCCTTACACGGCGTTAGGCTCGCCCCCTATCACATCATGGGACGGAATACGCACGGCGAAAAGTGGGTGCATTAGTTGCGCCCCTGTCTAGCCCTTTGGGGACAGAAGGCGTGAGTGTGTGTGTGTATACTATATACTAAACAAGGTCTTGCTGGTGGCCACGCCCGCGTGAATGATCTTACCTGGATAAAAAACAGCGTACCTAGATTATAAACTATATTAGTTGACATGGTCTGTGCCAAATTTCATCTAATTCCGTTCAGCAGTGACCGCGATTACTTCAAACACCCCAAAAATGTTCACTTCATTCACAATATTGGTACCATAAGTAGAAAGATATAAAAAATCATACGAAATGACATAATGTCCCAGTTATTATGCATCCAATAATCTGTATTTAGAACGTCATACTGACGCTATGAGTCAGTTAATGGGCAGTTATCTGATCCTACAGAGCTGTGTTTAAGGATGTTAACTATGGTAGGGCCGTGTGTGGGTTAGGGCCGCGGCCTCCCTGACAGCGGTTTGAGATTATTTTCGATAATTGAAAAAAAAAAACTTTTGCGATTATCACGTGGTGCAGATCAGTAGTAAACGGGCTTGGTTATTGGTTATAAATGTGTGTATTTTCACTACAAATTCAAGTGAACGAAAATATACAAGTAAAGCTACACTGAAATGTGTGTCGTATTGTTGCGACGAAAAATAGCGCAAGAAACTCATCATATAACCTTGTCAATATTTTTATGATTTTAACTACAAAATATTTGGCATGTTTATGTGTAAACATATTTTATTAACCGACTTCCAAAAGGAGAAGGTTATCAATTCGTGTGTTTGTATTTTTTTTTATGTATGTACACTGATTTCTCTGAAAATTGGGAGCGTATTTCCTTGATTCCTTCTTTATTTAGTAAATAAGGGTCGCGAAGTGGTCCCATTTCAATATATCTTGGTAAAGGGTTCATCATTTTATGGAACAGACTGAATAGACCTGAATCATATTATGAGTAATTTCATTCGACGACTTAAAAGTGCCCTTATGAAAGTCTATTAGCAACGCATAAATTTGAGCTACTTTTTTATTGAATAAAAGCATAATAAAAGATAATACATATGCATGGTGACCCGTTATACGAATAACAGGGACTCCCACTAGATGGTAAGGGATAAATAGGTATATGAAACGATTTATTTATAAAAAAAGTAATAAATAGCAAAAAACGTAGATTTGTCATATTGCTATAAAAAATGAGTAAGGCGCTTTTCGACAGATTCGATAAAATGTGGTTAGTATCTATCTATAGACTTCTAATAGACCTCAAAACATGATAAATATAAGCTGTTTAGTCTTGAGAACGAATACATTATAATGCCTTGCAGAATTCTTTTAATAGGTACGTATATTAGTGTAATATGTGTGTGACGCAAAACGCCCATGCAAGTTTGCGATTCTACTAAAGGAAAGGAATGTTTAACTCCTGATTTAATAAATCATTCATCATTGCTACATAATGGAGCATTAAGATTTTCACCTGATTTCAGGATCTACTAGAATCTATACCTACTTTGGTTTGCAAAGTCTAATCTAACTGCGTGTGGTGTTCTAGAGATTAGATTAACAACTCAACAGTGAGCATCAGGCTGTTCTACCCAAATGATGGAGTCTTTTATATTATAATACAGACCTGAGCTGTTGTCCTAGCGTGACACTCCCCCGACGATCCTATAAGTTTACGTTCAGAGTCATAAGACCATTTTCAGCCTAATATGACTGCTAATGGTGGTAGGTCTCTCATATGTAAGAGGCTGTCTGGGTGGGTACCACCGCAATGTCTATTTATACCGCCAAGCAGCAGTGTGCATGCACTATTGTTTCTGTTTGGACATTGTAGCCAGTATAACTACCGGACATAATGAGACTTAACATCTTGTCTCAGGATGACGAGCGCAGTGGTATGCCACTCAGTACTTTGTAAGTCAAGGTGCTGGATGGTGTTGCTACTGTTTATGGGTGGTCGTATCGGTTACCATCAGGCGAACGGCAAGCTCGTCTCGTCATTCAATTCAATAAAAAAATAAAATAAAATATGACCGCTCCGCTCATTCTCGCGGTATGCGGTAAGAATAAATAAAACACTTCTAACAAAAAATATTTTATTTTTCAATACAAATTCAAATAGTATACCTAGAATGACTTGGATCATCATAGTATATATTATATATACTCTTTGGACTTGGATTATACAGATACAAACCATGAGTTTTTCTAGCACCTTTTCTGTAAAATTCCGTGTTACATAAGAATAACATTTTCCTTCCTGGACTATTTTGCTTTTAAGCATAGATATAATTTTCTGAAATAAAAATGAGAACTATTATTATTATCAAAGGGCTCGAGTCCATTTTTTGAGAGAGCATCCTGAAGTTATTTGTCTTCATCATCGTCATGATTATCACGACACAGAAGAGAGAAAGCTGTATGAATAATGTCCACTGCTGAATATATTATTTATTTATTTATTTTACACTTTGTACAGTACAGGTATAGTACATGTATAGTACAGGCGGACTTAATGCCTAAGGGCATTTTCTCCCAGTCGACCTTAAGGAGGTGCAGAGAGACGGAGGCAGGTGTAAATTATAAATAATGTAAAAAAAAAATAAAAAAATATGAGTATAAATATACAATTATAATTATTTAATAAAATATATGTATATATACATATGCTACATATATAACTGTGTACATAAATAATTATTTAAAATATATACATAAACAATTACGTACATAAATAAATACGTATATTAATAAGCTAATGAGGAGAATCTGCTACTTCGGCGAGGAGTAATTGCCGAACTCTCATTTTGAATGCCACCCGTGTTGTACACGACCTGATTTCGAGTGGGAGTGCGTTCCAGAGAAGGATGGATTGGATAGCGAAGGAAGAGTGAAGGAAATCAGAGCTATGGGGAGGACACTTAAGAAGGAGATTGCTAGACGAACGCAGGTTTCTATCATGTGTATCACAGCGGTAAACAAAGTTGGAAGACAGATAAGAAGGAGGGGTAGGAGAGGTAAGAATAGAAAAGACGGTAGTGAGCGCACGCAACGAACGGCGTTGACGGATGGGAAGCCATTTTAACTGTGATCGGTAAGAAGAGATGTGATCAAACTTACGAAGATTATAAACGAATCGAATGCAGTTATTAAGAAGACGGTCGAGTTTGTTGAGTAAATCTGCATTCAGATCAAAGTAGCACACATCACCATAGTCAATAACCGGGAGGATTAAGGTTTGCACAAGCATAGTCTTGGTTTTGGACGGAAGGAAATTCTTCAGGCGATACAGAGAGCGAAGAGTACCAATGACTTTCTGACTGACAGAGGTCACCTGGGGTCGCCAGCTCAGAGTGGCGTCGATTTGGAGCCCGAGGTTCTTAACGCATGAACACCAAGGAATGACAGAGCCATCAAAAATGACGGGAGGGATATATGAAATATCCAACCTACTTATCAGCCTCGGACTGCCTATAATTATAGCCTGGCATTTCATGGGGTTCACAGATAAGCCGAAACTGTCTGACCAACTTTTAATATGATCCAGGTCCCTATTAACCCTGTCCACAGCACTGGATACACAGTCAATGCCAGCTTGTGAATATAACTGCAAGTCATCAGCATACAGATGATACGCACATTGAAGGTTAAGTGTTATGAGGTTTATGAAGACAGAAAATAATAATGGAGAAAGTATACCGCCTTGAGGGACACCAGAGTCGGTATTGCACCAGTTTGACATAGAGTCGTTGATACGCACCGACTGCTGCCGTCCCTGAAGATATGATGAGAACCAATCCAGTCCCGCGGGAGAGATCAAAAGATGGGAAAGGATAGCTAAAAGAATATCGTGACTGACGGTATTGAAGGCGTTTGAAAAATCCACCAAAGCCAGTACGGTGACTTTGCTGTTCTCCATGCCCAGCCTTATATCGCCAGTCACTTTGAGGAGCGCGGAAACGGTACTGTGGCCGGGCCTGAAGCCAGATTGAAGTGGGCTCAACAAGTTCTTTTCGTGAACGTAGCAGCAAAGTTGCTTGTGTGCACAGGCCTCCAGCACCTTGGAAAGGAAAGGGAGAATAGAAATAGGACGGAAGTGGTTGGCGAGTGAGGGATTGGAGATTTTGGGAAGCGGAATAACAATGGCTTTCTTCCAAAGAGACGGGAAAACACCAATGGTAAGGGAAAAATTTACAATATGTGAGATGGGCGGGAGAAGATGATCGAGGATTGCGATTATCATGCGACGGCTGATGCTGTCATAACCAGTTGCATTGGATTTAATCGCAAGGATTATCTTTTTGATCTGGCCAGGCGGAACCGGAGAAAACTGGAACGGGCAAGTTGTAGGCCTCGGAAGGCTAGCTAGAAAATCTAAGGTACGACGCCTGGTATGGTGACTGATCAAGGTGCTAGTGGAGAAATGTTGATTAATTTCATCCAAACCAAGGGTCGCACCATGAGAGTCTAAGCTTTTAACTTTGCCTATACCCAGAGTTCTGAGAAATCTCCAGATACTGGCAGGGGAAGACGAGGAGATGTTACTGAGAATATGTCGGCGTTTAGCATTGCGTACCCATCTGATTGCACCGATTCCTTGCAGCCTTAAAAGAGCCCCAGTTTTCCTCTGTACGATCTCTTTTGAATTTACGAAATGCACGGTCTCTTCGTCTCATCGCCATTCGAACTCCAGGTGTCATCCACGGCGCAGCAGGACGCTTCAGTTTGATTTTCTTAATAGGGGCGTGGGTGTCAAAGAGTGACACCCACGCCCCCCCTAATATAGGCCTCCCCTAAAGATTTCCAGACGACTCCAAAGGTTTATTCATTGCACATAAATATAATCACACGAATGGCAGTGTATATAATATTGGTAGTATTTAAATTTCCTTATAACCCATGAGCAAAGTATAAGTTATTTTTTACATTAGAGTGGTTTTTGAAGTCGGTGCTATTATTTAAAAAAAAAAATAATTTTATAAATGACGTGTCACATTAATACAACAAATTAAAATCAAAGGTATATAGATGTTCAATTTGCGTTTATTTTCTGTTGTAATATTGTTTCGTCAAACGAATTTTAAATAGAGCCGTGTAGCGTGTTGTATACCTACAGATGGAACTCTATTTTCCTCATCATGATAAGTAGAACCATGCAGTAGATAGATAGAAAAGTGGATGATAGCCTTGTTGGGAATGGAACGGTCTGCCGAGACAATGTCCGGAGGTTCAAAATCCAAGGTACACACCTCTGACTTCGAAGTTACGTGTGTATTGTTTATCAATTATCGTTCGCTTTAACGGTGAAGGAAAACATCGTGAGGAAACCTACATACATGAGAATTTTCCATAAGAATTTCGAGGATATGTGAAGTCTACCAACCCGCACGAGGCCAGCGTGGTGGACTAAGGCCTAACCCCTCTCAGTAGTAGAGGAGGCCCGTGCTCAGCAGTGGACAGTATATGATACAGGGCTGATTGCAGTGCATTGCATGCAGTAGATAACTTTGTCTGCATTATGAAGATGAGCCAGCTCGTCCGGAGTGATACTACATTCTAACAGAAAGTATGTATAAAATGGCAGCTTTGTTAGCTTAGCTTATGAGATTACTAGAGGTCCACCTAATCACTCCCGCTCTTCAATTTCCTTTAACTATCAAATGGTTTAGGTAATAAGATCCGTGTAATAATTTTACATGCCATTTCAATAATAAATTACGACGTTTTTTATTAAATACCAAACTAATTATGCAAGTATTTGTATCCTTCTATGTGTTTAAAGTAAAGTTTTACGACCATATACACTACTAACTATGTAAAAAAACGAAGTAGCAACAGTTTTTTGCATGACTATTAAATTACTGTGGCTTTGGTTGAAAGGTTTTTATTTGCAATATTGGTTGGAAAAATATTATTGATATAGTTATTATATATTAGCCTATATTTAAAAAAGACCTATGCTACAATGGGTTTGTTAAATTATTAATATTTTCAACAATTGACTCGTTTTATGCTCTCATACAAACAAACATTGAATATTTTTGTATTACGAGTGTTTTTGTTTGTGCGTTGTTTAGATGAGATTTAAATTTATTCATTTATTTATTTGGCTATCGTGCATTCGGTGGGTTCACTTCAATTAGCATATTAACGTTTCTCATTGGGACTTATGTATTATAGCTTTAGAATTAACATAATGCTAAATATATTAACATAATGCCTTAAAAATAGGCCTTTTTTATGTGCGTTAATGTTGGAAAAAAATGGTCACAAATTTAAATGTTTTTTGCCTATCGGCTTATAATTTATTAATCAGCTTATAAATAAACATAGGCAAAAGTCGAATTCATAGACAAGAACTTGTAGAGTCTTGTAACTACAGGACACTTTGAAAATATTGTATTTTATAGTTTTATATATTTAAAAAAAAAAGTTTAATTATAAATGTGTTAAATGATTACCCACAATAAGAAAAATTTTAAACGTTTCACTATAAGATATAAATTTTAGCAATTTTAGATAAAATACCCTGCGACCTGTCACCTGATAGCGTCTATTGTTAACTAGCTTTTGCGCGCGGCTCCACCCGCGTGGAAAAGTTTTTCCGGGATAAAAAGTAGGCTATAGCACTCAGGAGTAATGTAGCTTCCTATTAGTGAAAGAATTTTCAAAGTCGGTCCAGTAGTTCTTGAGATTAGCGCGTTCAAACAAACAAACAAACAAACAAACAATTTCTTCAGCTTTATATAATAGTATAGATAAGTGAAATCATATGACTTTATTTAACATACATTATGTATGATACTAACACTCAAAATCAAATTCAAATAGACTTGTAATGATATACGTTATTTTCTGGCGATTTCCGCATTAAAATATAGCAATGGGACGGATCACCAAAAGTCCGTAGACGGAGACGGACTTCTATCTTTAATTTTATTTTTACAAACCGCTTAAGAAAGGGAAGGATGGCCTTTGGACAAGGTACATAAAAGTGTCGTGATATACATTAAATTATATTAAACCTACCACATTGAGGAAATAAAATCATCCTTACAAGTTGTAAACCTCCTTCAAAGCACGTATTCTATTAAGATATGGAAAAATTCCCGAATGCAGTTTAAGTTAAGTTTTCCCTAAAAGTAAACAGAACTTCGCGCCCGATATCCCCTTAGTCCTGTTATTACATGTATAATAAAACTGTGTGAAATAATTTTCCTCTACTGAACACAGGATAGTTGTAAAATATAGTTGTTGAGTCATGGGAATTCATTATTTAGGAGGTAGTTTAAAAGATGCTGCTACATTTGATTATAATTTATTATAGCAAGAATTTTTTCTCCTGTCTTCGTCGGCATAGATGTCTAAGTAGATATTTTTGCGCTATTTCAATAGTTACGTTCAATGTATATTACACTTAAATCAGGAAACACAGCCTCCTGTCATTTCTGTATAATTAAAAAAGCCTGGTAGTAGCAGAGGTCATTTGCAAAAAAATATAACAAAGAAAATAAGAAAAAATATTTTTTCACTTTAATGATATCTACCTGCTGAATTTAAATAACGTTAACTAATAATTTGTTTATCTTAATATCATTTTTATAATCTCGACATAAGTAAATGTCAAACAAAAAATCTAAGTAATAACATCAACATAACTAGTATAATCAAGTTTATCTGAGTAGTAATAATTTGAAATAGCATATGCAAATTATTTATTTGTGGTACTAATGAATAATACAACTTACTGTACCTATTAAAAACATTTGAATACTAATAGGTTTATAAATATGAAGGTCAATTTTTGTTTGGAAAATCACAAATTCTTCTTAGCGAAAATAATATTTTACATTTTGGTATATTTTTACCTTGATCAAGAGAAGTCTTTACCAATGCAAACAGAGCATACATTTGCACGATTTAAAATATTTTAAGAATGGATGGACTGTGATTAACTGAATGATAAAAAGTGCAATTTATTTCCTGGAAAGTCTGGAAATAGTGTTAATTGTAAATCTGTATAGATATTAATGACACTGCGAGTATGTTTTTAAAATCAATGTCTAAATTTGGATTGTACTGTACTGACAAATTGGAGATATCACTGATTCGATGCAAATCCCAAGTTTAAGTTATAGCCGTTGCCAGGAGCGAGTTTATACTGCACAGGAAACTTACTGTGCACGTTCATATTACAACGTTGACCAAAACACGGTTCAGTTTTATCAATTGTAAGTCTGTAACAACAAATCTCTAGGAATTACTATGTACAAGTAATTTTATAAAGTTATAGGAGAGTAAGGGCCAATTTCACCGCTTGCGGATAAATGCTACTGGTCATATAAATGTATGAGCCTACCAAATACAAAAGTCTCACTCTAATCTATGCTCCCAAATAAGTGGTAATAAAACGAGTACTATCTACATTAGCTGTTTATTAAGATAACTGACAATTTTTTACTAACCCTGGCCCTAATTATATTAATACTTAACAGCAACATTATAATAGACCAAAGTTAATCGACGAGACTGTGTAATCATGTTTTTTATTATTATTATTCCGCTTTTAGTCTCACCGCACCCTTAGCGCCTTATGCATTGCTTCTCGTACGATATGTTATGAGTGATCGTGGAGACAGCCTCGACTTTCTAGGTATCCGATTCGACCTTGTCTCCGAATTCAGGAATGTGGGGTTTGTTTCTGTCATTTCGATTAAAAACTTAACGGTATTAGTGGGTAATTAGGTCTGGGCTCTGGCATATGACATATCCTTGAGACTGTGTGTGTGTGTGTGGTGTTAGGTATCACCGCATTGTATATTTTTATCACCCTACAGCAGTATGTTAGGTTTTTTTGCTTTATTTTGAAGGAAATTTATTATTTAGTGTAATCATAATCAGAGAGTATATTTTATGAGGCTTCACGACAATTGCCTCGAGTTGACAAACTCAGTGCAGTGGCACAAGGCATTTTGTTTCTAGATGAAGTTGATAATTAATTATTAGAAAGTTTTTATGATTTTTTTAAAAAGTTATCATAAAATTCCTTACGGTACTATGGTTTGACGAGACTATCCCGCTTTCACACCCACAACTGCAACTTCGTGGTGTAGCAATATGATCTTGGTAACAAACCGTATTCTTCCGCTGTCCACTGTCAGTGCGGACCCATCCCATTGCCTTGTATGCACTATGTGTGTACTCTATACGCGGGTGAACCATGCGAGTTGAACCGCGCAAAATTTCACCGCGTTACGCGACCTCTCTTAATGGAGCGTGTGTTATAGTATTGTTTATGCGTTAGTTCAAATCATGAGGGATTTCATTTATAAATATAGAAAGGCTGTGGTTTTGAGAAAACACCGAGCCTCGTCCTTCCGCCGTCCGCCGTCGGTGCGGCCCCATCCCATCGCCTTGTTGTACACACTGTGTGTGTGCGCGAGTGGAGCGTGTGAGTTGAACCGCGCGACTTTCTCCGCGTTACGCGACCTCGCCTCTCAATGGAGCGTATGTTATAGCATTGTTCATGTGTTAGTTCAAATTATGAGGTATTTTGTGAAGTCGCTCGCATGATGGTAGGCTAGCTACTTGCCATATAATTAAGGTTGACCGATTATTTCAAATGTCAAACATTGTAACACCGCGCCATAATGCGCTCGTCACCCTGTGACATCAGATAATATTAAATATCGATAATATTATTTAAAACACGTCATTTTACAATGATTGTCAGATTTTTGGTGTCTGTAAAATAATATGTAGGTATGTGCTTAGTTAATTATCGCTCGCTTTAACGGCGAAGGAAAACATCGTGAGGAAACCTGCATACCTGAGAAGTTCTCGATAAGAATTTCGAACGTATGTGAAGTCTGCCAACCCGCACTAGGTCAGTGTGGTAGACTAAGGCCTAAACCCTCTCAGTTGTAGAGGTCCATGCCCAGCAGTGGGACAGTATATAATACAGGGCTGGTATTATTATTATATATATATGTTCTATGAATGTCTTCTTGATCATAGAGGTGGATTTGTATTTACTGTTTTTTGCATTTTCCGATAAAACCCACAGGTGGTTTGACGTAGGTCCATTCACTAAATAGTTAAAATTAACTTTTTATGTTATAGTTAGCAATGAATAACCTTGTTATGTTGAAGTAATATTGTTTTTGACTGTATCCTGGCACGCTCATGTAGAGAATGCAATCTTTCTATCTAAGCCCCTTTCTATCTTCTGTTAAAGGAATACGGGCAGAAATTTGATAGAGATGCAACAATCGTGCAGTCTTAGATAGATTATAGAATTATGGCCGAATCCTATACAGTTTATAAGGCGGTAGCGGGTCGAATTGGATCCATAGTGAAAATGGACCAATCAAAACAAAGTTTGTTTGATGCTTACAGATGAGTTATTTTAATTGGCTTATTTGTATCGTTAACGCGCAGTTATTGGATGGGATAGTTTATTGGAATCGGTCGATACAGAATGTCTACTCGATAGACGTATAAAAGGTGTCTACTCGATCTAATTCCAATAGGGTATTTGACTATTTTGTTCTTTACTTTTACCTTTACTGCCTCGGTGGCGTAGTTGTATTACGGTACGACTGCAAGGCTGAGGTCTCGGGTTCAATTCCCGGGTCGGGCAAAGTGATATTGGATTTTTCTATTCAGTATCAGCCCGGAGTCTGGAATTTGTGCCCGATTTGGCGATAGGCTCGCCCCTATCACATCATGGGACGGAATACGCTTGGCGAAAAGTGGGTGGCACTAGTTGCGCCTCTGCCTACCCCTTCGGGGATAAAAGGCGTGAGCATCCGTACTTTTACCTTTGATTAATTATATACCTAGATAGACATTGAACGATTCAAACGCGTCGAAAAAAATAGAGGCGAACTGTTCCCCAATAAATGAGTTCGAGTGAATTAATTTTTGTTGTGTTTCATGGATATAATTATTTCCCCGTTTTAATAGAAACCATGTTATAACTGGTATCATTATGCGCACACACAAGGATACGCAGAATGATGCAGCGATAGCGTATGACACAGCTGTCACGCATACTAGCTTAAGAAAAGTTGGCCTGTTTGTTTTAGTTTCATTGCAGCGCGTCACTCTATCTAGGTATATAGTTAATCAAAGACTTTTACCAAATGTTTAAGGTCGCAAATCCGACGAATTAGTATTTTTCCGCACAGGCAAATAGGGGATTCCTTGACTCTTTTACCTATATATAACTATCAAAGCTGCCTTTCGATTAGAACGCCAGTATTTGCAAATACGGATAGGTATGCCCCGTAGACGGAATAGGGACCCTTGACTTTACGTCATATATAAATTCTAATCTATACTTTTTTTTTATGGCATTGAATGACGAGACGAGCATGATGTTCGCCTGATGGTAAGCGATACGACCACTCATAAACAGTAGCAACACCATCAAGCATCTTGAGTTACAAAGTACTGTGTGGCATTCCACTGCGCTCGTCATCCTGAGACATAAGATGTTAGTCTTATTATGTCCAGTAGTTACACTGGCTACAATGTCCTTCAAACCGAAACACAACAGTGCATAGCATGCACTCTGCTGCTTGGCGGTAGAAATAGACATTGCGGTGGTACCCACCCAGACGGACTCTTACATATGAGAGACCTACCAACAGTATTATAAATTGCAAATGTTGTATACACCTGTAAAGGCATTTCATATTGTAAAAATTTCCCATATATTTAAGTATCATTATATTGCGTTGTGACGTGTCGTTGGTGTAACATAATAATAAATAAAAAAAAAAAAAAAAAAAAATAAATCTGAAGGGTTTGTTTGATTGTTTGTTTGTTTGTTTGGTTGAACGCGCTAATCTCAGGAATTCCTGAGCCGATTTTGAAAATTCTTTCACTAATACGAAGCTACATTACTCCTGAGTGCTATAGGCTACTTTTTATCCCGGAAAACTTTTTCCATCGGCTGGAGCCGCGAGCATACAGAATAAAATCCGATAAAAATTCAACAAGTTATAAGCGTTTGTATTTAGGGGTAAGTGTCAAAAATCAAGATAAGAGGCGCAATACGCGCATGTGACGTCATTGGAAATTACGATGCGTGCGAAAGAAAGACATGAAGCGATAGCTCCGCTACGCGCTCACTCCTACACACTGCAATATTTGAAATATGAATTACTTCCTCATTTCTTAACCAATTTTTATGCAGTTTTCACAGAAGAGCTTCTTTTTCGTACTTTTTACTGTCATATAAAACAATGTACAAAATCCAACATAAGGAAATACCTTATTGCGGCAAAGTCCAAATATAACATCGACAAATACATGTAGGAATTTCACGAGCCTCTCATGGCTTATTTTCATTGGTCGGTATACCGCATGCCGGTTGTCCCCGAATGCAGGTTAACGACTAATGAAAACGCTCACCGCATGTGTGAACAGAAAATCTCCTGCACCTCCTGCATCGGTCTCTCGACCAATGAAAATGAGCCTTCATGTCTACTGGCTGACCCCGGAACGGTACTCAGAAGTCAGAACAATCAATATCGCCTGGTTTTCCATCGTGCGTGGGAAATTCTATTGTTTCAGTGTTGTCATATAATCACGATATTTCTGTCCTCATATAGACATTGGCCTTTCTATTATGTAATATAAATATAGTAATTGGATTACTGACCGCGTTCAGTGCCAAATATCTCAACACTGTACTTCCGTACGTGTGACATCGATTGCTCCTAATGTCAAGTCGACAGGTTTATTTATATTGCATTCGTAATCAGCTGATGGTCTACTTCATGGTGAGTTGCCCATGGTCTTCAGTTATGCAAGTCGCTGTCTACTGCAGAATATATGTTTCTTATATTCGCTAGGAAATTTTTCCCTCCTTCCTCCCTTGTTGTAAAGTAGGACAAATGGCTTAATCCAGTGGTTCCCAAAGAGACGCGACCCACCTAACAAAAACTTCTAAATTCTGGACTCACCTCTTGGATGTCATGAAATAATTTTTAATACCTTTTTCGAGAATATTGTTTCTTTTCTCGTCCATCATTGGCCACCCGGCTGTTGTGTCGGTTGGTTGATATATTGTTCTATTTCTCAGAGGCCACCCAATATTCCCTTGCACTCGTGGGTCGCGACCGATAGTTTGGAAAGCACTGGCTTAATCAATTGTACAGACGAATTAAAAACGAAAAGCCGTTTTCAGAGATCAACCAGAGTACATCCAGTAAGATAAATAATCAAAAGAGAGTCTGGGCATATTATGTAAACTATACTGTACTAACATTATTACATTACTTATTTGTGCCCGATATTGCAATAGGCTCGCCCCCTTTCACTTCATGGGACGGAACACAGGCGAAACGTGGCCGCCCTGGTGAAACCCTACCTAGTACCGACCCCTACGGGCATAAAGACTTACCAGGTGAAATGTACTTTCAGAATAAAAAAAAGTTTTATTGATGTGTCGTACGCTCGAAGCGATGATTTTAAAAGCACAGGACTGTACGTTGCATCATCTTCAACACCCCACTTTAGAGTAAATATTACATACCTGTTATGCAATTTTTGTGTAACAGTTTCATTCACGAGGCTTTTTTTGTAATTTTTGCTGAATTACATAAAACCAGTATTTTTATTATTATGATGTTGCTCAAAGAGTTTTTTAGAAGCCGATAAATGTCCCAGCGGAGAGCAACGAACTCCTTAACCACTTTTGGACTATATTGATGGCAGCAGGATTCATTTGCAGCTGACGTTACTTGGTTTTCTAAGACGTTGCTAGGGCTCTAGATCTAATCTCCGAGAGGTCGCTTTATGTTTTCTATAACTTCAGGTGTCTTAACGCTGGCTTGCTAGATCAGTGATCCCAATTTAACTGTGTAGTCTCCTCTGAAACTGAGCTGTATTGGTAATTACGTTTTCTCGCAAAAACTTCCTCTACAACCCTAAAAAAAGTCATCCACAAGTTACTTAGGGTTAATCAGCGCGGAAGAAAACGAAAGGTCAGAGAAGAACGTCAATTTTCACCAATTTCGACCCATATACGATTTTCACCTTGAAACTTATTCCAAAGGGCATGGTTCGAAATCATTAATGAAGAAAGCGTACCAGCTGGCTATACCAGTATAATTTCCCTCAGTATTCTTCGATGACTTGATCAGGGCGTTACCCTTGAAGGCTTCCCCTAACTGCGGTCACGGTCTGCGTTCTAACAATACGACAAAAATAAACAAAACGATCCCGTTGCGAATATGTCTGCAGATATCACCTCTCGCTCACTCATATAACCAATTATAAGGGAGGGACAAGGACGCGTCATAATTAACTTCACAATGTCGATATCGAGCGCTTGGTTCGAAGCCAATTCTGGGAATAGATTACGCATTATTGCATTCTCGTTTTGTATGGAGTTTAATTCAATTGAGAGTCTGTACGAAAATTGGTCTTGAAAGTCTTCTATGTTTTAAAAAGGTCGTGTCATTGTGTGATAGGTCCTGAAGTGTCAGCTTGCTTGGATTAAGGAATAGGTGAACTCCTGAAGTACACACTTAGAGCGGGAAATCGAAACTTGTGTATGTTTTCAATTCGAACAACACAATTATGATTCGGGATTAGAACTTGTCTTTGGTTGACAATTGAGCCTTGTAAAGTCTCAATATAGCAAGCTGTAATTTCATGTTGGTTTTAAGCTAGTGCTATGCCGGTCAAGCTGACCAATTCATACTATAGACAACTATGTCTATATCGTAACTACCACTTTCAAACTTGTGCCCGATATAGCGATATGCTTGCCATACATCATGGTACGTGCTATCTTGAGTATCGGCTTCATGAAAATACTAATACTATTCTTGTTTGTTATGACAAACTTAAATTCATACATTCTGAAGCATTTAGAATCGAGATATGTTTATTGTTATGTATGCTCACAATGTAACTTGCAATTTGCACCTGATGATGGTATGTTTAATGCCTAGATTAGGTATATAATAAATCTAAGGCTTAATGCTTAAGGGTTACGCTCAGATTGTTGAGGCTTTGCGTTCCGAAAATTGACAAACCAAATTCATACTGTACGGCGTCTGCACAATTTTTTTCTTTTAAACTAGTTCTTGCACTCCATTTAACTCGTTATTTAGTGATATGTTGAGTTGAAAGGAAATTTCGAAATGGTTATCGGTTTTTATGTGAAAAAGAAGTTGGCGTGGCGTTGGCGAACAACAGTCTAAAGATTCAAAGTCAACGATGCGGCGTAGAGACGGGGCAAGCATCCATTCAGAGTTCAGACGCCAGCGCTACGCATCCGAGACTTTTGTAGTAATATTAGAGTGATTTCCTACCTAAATCAGATATCGGTTTCTAATTCAAATATGATGACGTTATATGATGTTTTTTTTATTGTGGTTCAAATTAATTATTGTTGCCTGAATGTATCAGAGCCAGAGCCGTAAGTGTCCTTAGTCAGACGTATAAAAAACAAAACACGACGCGGTGTTTCCCTAATGATTTTAAAAGTTAACTATTTTTTATTACGATACTACGGTACTCATAGTACCAGACGTTTTTTTAAAGTTTTAAAAAATATCCTTTAAGTTTAAATTCCGTTAAATTGCTGCGTGATGCGTGCAAAATCGTAGTAATTATTTTGGTTATTTTGCCTTGACTCTAAATTACCAATAAGTACTAAAGAAACTACCAGATTTTACCTACAGCCAATGTAGAAGTGAGTATTATTACTATTGCCATAAACAAAGTAAAGTTTGTTTGTTAAGGGAAATCTCGAAAAATACTTATCGAATTCTTAAAATTCTTTAATGCGAAGCAACACGATACCTGAGTAATATTAATATAGGCCGATGGTATATGACTGGTATCATCAGCCACAGGATGCCTGCTGAACACTGGCCGCTTCTAAAATGACTGATTGGCATTACTATCCCACAAAACTTTGAGGCAGTTTTAGCTGCTGTAGGTACCCGTTGTCTATCCCACAAAACTGGGAGTCAGTTTTTGCTGCTGCGCCTCTACCTGTCAACAAAATTGCTTAGAGGCCAAAAATCCTCTCATTCTTCAAATTTCTAGTTCAAAAATATTACGTGCATTGTTGACCTGTAAACACGTCGCCAAAGTTAAACGTCTGCAACATTGATAACGAAACCCTCGATTCCTTGTAATATTGGTGGGCTGTTGAACATTTACCATTAGTCGACTAACTAACTTAACAGCTTTCTCATCAACCGAAAATTAAATACACTAACATACTTTCATACCTAACTTGATAACAGATTTATCGTATCACGGTCGTATTCAAATCGTATGATAAGTTGTTTACTCATGTAAAGGTATAGACGGCGATTTGTTATTTAAATACATTGCCGTCATCCGATGTATTGTTATTCTTTATGTTACACATCGTACGGCTTCGGCTATCGAAACCGCGACCCAAATAGGGGTGGCACAGGGCCTTCGGATTAACTTCTTAAAAACTTATTTATCTAGGGTTGCCAGGTGTAAAAAGCTGAATATGGTCTGAAAAGGCCAAATCAAATATCCGATTTTTTTATACATAGATAAAGTGGAGTGGGCAATGCTTAGTTCTAAAAGTTCGGTCTGAAACTATCTTTTAAAAACGTTCGAGTTCTTAGTATGTAGTCTAAAGTCTTGTTAGTCAAATGTAAAACTGGTCATATCTATCAAGACAATCAAGCTTAGCCAATGAAATATATTAGATACATAAAGTTTTAAAGGTTTTTGACCTCTACGGAAATCTATAATTTTTTTTATTCGTATTTTTTTATAAAACATCGTACAATCATCGACTCAATCTTATTTTGTGCTCGATGTAATACGGCAATTTTTTGTGAGGCTTTTTTACTACTTATTGCTGATTTATGTCCACGTTTGGTCACGTGTAGGTTCGTGTGACAGTTCTACATGTCAAAATACGTTTAATGCGATTTTAGATTCGTAAAACAAGTTGCTTTCGAGATTGGTATTTGTACCAGATATAAGAATGTCTTCGAAACTTAAAGCATAAAGTGAAAATTAGTTAGGTCCAAGGACCCTATTCCGTCTACAGGGGTGAATCAGTCTATGAAATTGCGGGCGTTCTTATCGACGCACAGCTTTGATAGCCTCCTAGGTAAATAGGGGAATTTTGACTATTTTGCCTATACGGCTGTGAAAGCTATTAGTCCTTCGGTAATATAGGTTAGAGATAAAATTATATATATTTCCTTGATATTTGGCAACCCTATTGTCAAAGTGGGGCGCTGAGCGTTACTGACACTGGATTTGGGATTATTATGTAAACTATACAGTTTACAGGCTACGTGGTATTCGGTGGTCGACGGATGTTTACACGTAGCAAAATTTGTAAAATATTTGTTCTATGCTACTTATTGTGTGTACGCGTGACTCTGGTTTGTTGATTGTTATTCCGAAGCGGTGGTAGATTCATGACGATTTAAAAGCGCTTTTTAAAGTCTATTTGAATAAAGAAAATTTTGGGTTTGAGTTTGTAATGACGTTTTTTTGGTGCCTTGGGGCGGCAGATTTTGTGTCCGCCCCGGGCAAGAAGCCACGCTACACCACTGCTGATTTTAGACCTTGTATTGTTACATCGAAAAGCTGAACCCTCATGAAAAGCAAAAAAATCACGAAGACAATTATTTACATTGTTAATTCCACCCTCCTCTCTATTTGATTAATTTCGTCACAGATTAGAGACCGCTCAGTGTTCTGAGATACAGGACACATGCTCGGTATCATAAATTTGCTGGTATTTCAGCCTATTATATGTTATGATGGATAGTCTAAGTCTTAGACCTATGACACCTACATACAAGAGTCCTGGGTGTTACACGTGTCAAAATTGATTTACAATATAATCGCAATAAAACCGATGAGGTTAACGACATTATTATACATACCTACTTTATAATAATACTCGTGTCTGGAACGTGGCCTATAAATAAATATATCTGGGCTTAATAAACTAATGATCATAATGTAAACTGGCCTTGGAACAACAAATAATAATCAAGCGACAGCAATCGTTACAATCGAATGATTCTAATTAATTACCGATCTAACTGAGGAACATAATCGAATTGCGTAACCGATTGTGAAATTTCCGATATAATCGTATTATTGGAGTTAGTGAAACTGGCTTTTGGCGGCGGCTCCAAACGCGGAAAAGCTTTTTTGTGATAAAAATCACTTAAATTAGGCTTACCATACCTATGCCCATACTAGTGCGGTTAGTTCGACTGTTTCGAAGATCAATCAATCAAGTTGACAGATAGACAAAACCCCATCTTCAATCTAATGACTCGAACTTTATTGTAAATTTGAGCTAAAAATATATTTTATGAATGACGCTATGGTCTGAAGACAAAGCTTTAATTCGAAATGACAGACACTCATTTTATTTGTTACTATAGATACCAGAGCTTTAATATTGCTCTCAGGAATTTAATTAAAACTGATATTATCTCGTCGCTTGGTCCTTCAGGTCGGTGCCATCTCCATATTGCATTTTTAAAGTTAAGTACCAACGGACTTATTTAATTAACAATTAATTGAAGTCACTGGGCTTTGCTGCTGGTATAGGATACCTGGTGTACCCGACTGGGTAACAAGTACCAATACAATATGGTGAAACCTTTCTGCTGGTTGTAGGGTACCTGCTGTATCAAGTACCTTACTGGAAAGCGAGTACTACACAGCGAGGGGTGAAAGGCTATTTGGCTTAAGCTATTTTTTTTTTGCATATTAAGTTTTATGTGTATGTGGATTCAGTTTCTTTTTCTGATTCTAAACATGTCTACGCCAGTGCTTCCCAAACTATGGGTCCATGGGCCCTGAGAAATAGAACAATATATCAACCGACCGGCACAACAGCCGGGTGGCCAATATTTGACGAGAAAAGAAACAAATACTCGAAAAGGGTTTTAAAAATTACTTCATGACAGCCGAGAGGTGGCTCCAGAATTTGGAAGTTTAGGTGCCGAGAGGTGGGTCGCGGCTCATTCAAATTTGGGAATCACTGGTCTACGCTAATGTTATAAAGAGGAAATATTTGTAGTTTTATATGTTTGTAACGATTAACTCAAAAACTACTGCACCGATTTTAAATATTCTTTCGCCAATATAAAGCTACATTATCAGCGAGTAACATAGGCTACTTTTTTCTTGGAAAAACTCATTCACGCGGGCGAAGCCACGAGCAGAAGTCTAGTATAATATAATTTTTTATCGCAAAATTTCGCTTAAGCCAAATAGCCTTTCAGTCCTCGACAATATGAAATGCCTGCCAGTGGCATCTTCAAGCGAGTCTTGCTTTGTGATTAGAGGTATGTTCAGTCACGAAGGCCGGCATAATTCTGGCGACGTCTTTCCTTACTTGATGTATTTGGATTGCACTTTACTTACTTTCAAGTGCAGAGTACTTACTTTGCCGCCAAGGCAAAAAAAAACACTACCCAATTTCTTTTGACAATTGTGACCAAGGTCCAGGTCGCCTTCTGTAGACCAGATATTCTGCAGACTATAGGGAATAAAGATAGCAAGCAATATCCCATTGAAGACAGGGTTAATAAGTAACATCGACGCTTAACGGGCAGTTTTGTCTCGCCTCGTTTCTTTCATCCTTGGTTGACTTTGACTTTTCTTTAGAGGTCAAAGACATTTTATTGAACGGCGCTACGTCTAGAGAACGTTCCATTTTACAGTAACTGTCACCTATTGATTGACAACGATTACAAAAAATCCATTAAATATTTATCGATTACATACATATGTATTGGCGAAGAGACATCCAAGTTTTAAATTTAAATATTTCTATTCTTTTACATTACCGCGTATGTACTTAACAGAATATATTAATCACGTGGTCAACTAAACATTGAACCGTGTTACTTATGAGTTATGACGTAACGCAATGGAAATGTCGATGTAATGAACATAATCCAGTGAAGTGCAGGTGGTATGTATGTGGGATTAGTTCGAAATAAAATATACGTCGTCGCTAAATAAATTGTTTCTTTTATTTTCAATTTTGTCTACGTCTTCTTTTCGTCGTTAACTTACGCGTATTATATCATTTTCTAACCATTCATGCACTTGTTTTTCAACTTCTGATTGCTCTTTACGTGAAATTCGCCTTGGATTAAATCGTACAGGAACTTCATCCTTCAGAATTATTTTCATTTTAATTGGAGCTTCTTTTGCTTGTTGAGGACTGTAAGTACTCACCAAATATTGCACGCTTTTTCTTAAAGTTGGATTCTGTATGTGACTTAAGCCTGGAAAATCATTTATTACATCACAGTTAGACATTAAACATCTCAACCATTCATCATCTTTGGGTATCAACCACACAGAACAATCTTTCATAAACATAACAGTATTTTTCAAAAACTCATTACCCAATATAACCTCAAATGGCATAGTGTCCTTAGGAATAACATGAAACATAACTCCCGCATATTCACAACCGTCAATTACAATATTTAATTTCATTGCACCATATGATTGCACTTTAGAAGAGCCCAACCCGGTCAATGTTATGTTAGTGTTTAGATCACAATTTGTTATACCAAGTTCATTGTAAAAAGTATCAGACATTAAATTCACATCGCAGCCTGAATCTATAAGTGCACGTGCCGCTTTGCCGGAGAAAATCACCTTCTTAAATGGTTTTGCTGGTCGCACGTATTTACTAGATGGCTTATTTACATCGTAAACGTCAAATTCATTAAATAATATTCCGTCATTTTTATTGTCTGACATCGTGTCATAGTTCCAACCAATTGTAGTAGCCTCGCTGTTCGTGCTGCCAACATTAGAAAATCGCGCTGACTTCGTGTTGTTTACCGTAGCAACGTAAACTCCTTCTTCAGTACTAAGTTCAGTACAGTTGCTGGTAGCGCCGTCTTGAGCCGAGTTGTAGTAAACTTGTCTTGATGGCGTCTTCGGGCCTTCGTTCGGCACTTTCCGCTGTTGTTCGGCAACGCTGCCAACATTACGATGTTGTTCGTGCCTGCCGATAGCACCCGACGGCTCACGAATAGCAAACGGTTTCTTAACGGCTCCTTGTCCGCCATTTTGGGTACAGTACCGACCGATGTGACCAAATTTATTGCATCTGAAGCATTTTATTCCAGCATTGCAGGCGGAAGCTTCGTGATTTAGATCGCCACAATTATAACAGCGTCTGCTTATGCTGCCTCCGGGTTTTTGCGCCATGTTTGATGATGATCTTGATGATGATTCTTTATTTATAGATAATTGCGCCTTCTTCATATTCTCGTATATTGCTAATTTTTCTTTTAGAACCGGATACGTAGTAATACCGTATAGAATGGTCTTGTTCACGGGACTATCAATTATGCCATCGATTATATACTGAATGCTTATGTAATCGGGGAATTTTGCGCGTTTACCAAGTTCCTTCATTGTCAACAAATACTGGTAGTATGTCTCATCCCGATTTTTTTTCCGCAACGACATGATTTCGTGCATCTCTTTGATATTTATAACGTCGGGAAACTCTTTCAATACTGCCGTCTTCAGTTCATCGAATGTTCTGTGTATCTTCTCGCTACGCAGCCATAAGGCAGCAGTTCCCGATAAAGATCGGCGCGCCATAATGAGTCGCTGTTGCTCTGTCCATCCGAAGATTTCGGCGTTTTCTTCAATGTCAGCCGCCCATTTTCCTGAAGAATATGTCTTATCATCGCCGGTGAATTTTGTAATATTTCCTTCAACAAGCTGGAAAATTGCGCTTGATTCGTTTTTTTCTGACATTGTGCCTTTTTGGGAGACACGCGGTATGGTGCAGACCGAACCCGTTTTGTGATCGTCGTCTTTCGTTTGTTTTCTGGTTTGCGTTGGCTCGTCGTCGTTTGTCGTCCTCTCGTCGTTGCGTCTGTTTAATTTTTCGAACTATCCCGGACGAGCCCCCAAATTTGTGGGATTAGTTCGAAATAAAATATACGTCGTTGCTAAATAAATTGTTTCTTTTATTTTCAATTTTGTCCACGTCTTCTTTTCGTCGTTAACTTACGTCGTCTGTCATCCACTCTTCTCTCTTTCATCTCGCTCACGCACTTTACGTTCCATTCCATGCATCACACAAACGTTCCATTCCCACATGTATTACGGTAAATCGCGTGCAGTTGTCTCGGTTGTCTCGATTTGGCAGTACCTATGTCTTGAATTAATGTTGAAGAAACCTTGCGATGTTGATGTGTAGCCTTGCTGGGCGGCAGAGGCGGATTGAGATGCGATCGTAGGCGGCCATAATGTTCTAATCAATGGTAACTAAGCTTAAAGTATAAGAACGGAGGAAGATAACACTATTTAATAGAATAAGCCGGCAAATGAGCTAGACGTCTCATCTGATGTTCAGAGATCGCCACTTTTCCATTTATAATAATTTCAATATAAATAACTGCATGTTATCCAATTTATGTTTGGTTTATTTCATTGTGACTTTTAGAAAATGTCTCATGATTTCTATTATCGTCTGTATTGGGTAATTCTTCTTTAATTTGAGGGTGCAAGAGGTTTATTTAAGTTGCAATTATAAACATAATATTTACCTCGTTTATGACAAAAGAGTTCACACGTAGTTTATTATTTCATATTCGTTTTTATACGCTTTATATTAACGGTTAATCATCATAATCCGCTCATCCGAAACTCATCCATTTATACTCCATTTGACCGCGCGAAATGGAGACGTCCCCGTTCAGTCCTGACCGACCCAGATGATGCCATCACTCTGGCCATCCCAAGAAAGCACGAGTTATTGAAACTCTCACACTCCTCAAGACCGCTGTACCGTCCTCGCCGTCGAGGACCTCGCCGTATCCCCCGGTGTCCCGACCCAGTTAGCAGTTCCGGCCCGCGTGCCGATGAAAACAATGGATAGATTGGTGTATTACACCGCTACAATCCCCTAATCGCTGATGTCTCAATCATCTTCCAACGACCGCCCTGAGCCGAGGCTCGTACCCCACTTAGGGGGTGCCCTCAGCGTGGTCGTTTAAATGTAAAGGGTTGGAGCGCCTAAAGCGTTCGCCCGAAAGTCTGGTGTGTTCAGAAAAGCCGACTCGCGTCAGGCTACTGACCGTAACGTCCATAACAAAAAAAAAAATATATTAGCTTCACTTGTATTTTTGTATGTTTGTAATTGTACCACGCTTTTTTGTACAATAAAGTATACTTTTTCTTATTTACAATATTCTTAATTCAAATTTATTTTCTATTGTTTAGTTGGATTTTCTATAAAGCGTGTTTAGTTGTTTTAAACTATTATTTAACTTTAATTTTTTTTAGTTCTGTTCTACTATTGTCCAACAGATGTCACTAAAAACGAAAGCGCCATCTTGTGACAAGTAGGATTTTATTTCGCATAAGAGTAGCCAGTTTAGTTGTAATTCTACTATGGTCCAACAGATGTCACTAAAAATAAATCGCGCCCAAAGGAGTTACAAACATACAAGTGAAGCTAATATAAAGCGTGTAAAAATCACACCATCTAGTTCCTTGCCTATCCCTGAGTGAAACCTATATTTTATTTTGAGTATTCCGGAAGAAGACAGAACAAAATTTTGCTTTGTTAATGTTGTAAAAGACAATATATAGACAACTATATTCTCAATGTGTATTAATACTACTCTTAGTACATAAGCATACTTATTTGCATATGCCTGATAACCTTTCAAAGCTGACAACTGACAAGTTATATGCCATTATGAATTAATTAAATAGTTTTAATAGCGCAGTGTCAGTGTCGAGGACCGTTAATTATAATTAATGTACGATGGCGCATTTTAGAATTTAGATCGTGGACCGTAATATTAAGTTACCAGATTTACAGGCTCTTGACCTGAGCCACTTGGGTGTCCTGGCCCACCTCATAATCATGTTTAGCAGACCCATCGCCAGTAACCCTGGTTTTGATTAATTATATACCTAGATAGACACTGAACGTTTCAAACGCGTTCAAAAAATAGAGGCGAACTGTTCTCCACTAAATGAGTTCGAGAGAATTAATTTTTGTTGGTTTTTCATGGATATAATTTTCTCCTCGTTTAATAGAAACCATGTAATAACTGGTATCATTATGCGCGCACACAAGGATACGCAGAATGATGCAGCGATAGCTTATGACACAGCTGTTACGCATACTAGCGTAAGAAAAGTTGGCCTGTTTGTTTTAGTTTCATTGCAGCGCGTCACTCTAACTAGGTATATAATTAATCAAAGCCCCCTGGTATGCCCGTGGCTCACTGGCAGGAAGGCACAATAATGAATAATAGTTCCAGAAAGGTAGAGCAAGATCTTCATACGATTGTACTGAAGTGATGAAAGATGAACATTTTTCAAACAGAACTATTGATTTTTATAGTAATTTGTTGTACCTAATTGACAAGGCAAAGGTAAGTCGGTAGGAATCCTAATGGGCCCTTTGCCGCGGAAGCGTACATTTACTTGACTTTGATTTTGATTTTAATAGCATACGGTCGTGCCACGGCCCGGGCTCTGCACGGCTATCTGGAAATAATGTTGGTGATAGGAAAAATCTAATTATTTTTTTCGTCTTCAAAAAAATGTGTACTCGTTAAAGCAACACTATTTGATCGTGTAAACCCTATTGTATTCAGAAACGGCACTTTAAATATGTTCCGCGGGTATTTTGCACTGGTTTCCTCTACATAGAATCATTTATTGTACTCGAACACCATAGAAAAAAAAACATTAAAAAAACAACAACAAAACGTCACGAAATTCGAAATACAAATTTTCGGTCGTTAAAAACCATGGAAAATACGTCCTGTATTAACAGAAAAATGACATAAGTATACATTTGATATTGGAAGGTATGGGAACAAGAAAGTGGTTTTCCAGATGCTAAATGCTGTACGATAAACCTACTTAATATGTCTGATAGATACAGATAATGATGAACCCTATACCAAGATATATTGAAATGGGACCACTTCGCGACCTTTATTTACTAAGTAAAGAAGGAATCAAGCAAATACGCTCCCAATTCGGAGAAATCAGTGTACATACATAAAAAAAAATACAAACACACGAATTGATAACCTCCTCCTTTTGGAAGTCGGTTAAAAATAAACGTGTACTTTCTAATGAAGAAACAAACACCGGAAAATTAAAACGTAATGCGACATAATTAATCGCTTCAAGTTACCATCGGTATTGCGGAAAGGAAAAAACCGGTAGGAGATTACAGATAATTTTTCCACCTTACTTTTAATACCCGGCGTCAGGCAAACGAGATACGCGGTACCTAATGGTATGCTGCCACAACACTTATTTCAACAAATATTTGCGTTATTTAGCCAATCCCACATCAACTTTGTACATAGAGAACACAAAACCGATATTTTTTGCTCAAAAAGCGCAATTGTTAAAAAAAACAGCTGACTGTCTCGGTGGCGTAGTTGTATTACGATACGACTGCAATGCTGAGAACTCGGGTTCGATCCCCAGGTCGGGCAAAAGTGCAGAGCTTAATTCGAAGTTCAGGATAATGTTACTGTTTATGGGTAGGTCGGAGTGAAAAAAAATTGAATTACGAAACTTATAAAAATAATTGCAGTTTCCAGAGGTCAACGTAAGAAGTCGTACGAGTCCGTTGTACTTAATTTTATAAACAAAAATAAGGTATTTTAGCACTTAAATATTTCGTTGTTTTATATTACTTGGTTGAAAATAAAACGAAGTTAATGTTGGTTTACCTCTGAAGTTTACTTGTTTACGTTTTAGTAAACATTGTTAATAAAAAGGGGAGATCAGGGCGATTCGTAAGGATTCTTCATTCCTATTAAAACTAAATGTTGAATCGAAACAAATAAAGTTGATTATGTCATTGATTGCATTTAACATTTTATAATCGGACATAGCTTTGTATATGGACTGGATAGCGGTGGCATGCACAAATGGTGCAAAACCCGCCATGACTCGGTGTACATTTAGAAAAACAGGTATATTATACCTGGGCCGTAGCTAAGATGTATTTCCATAGGCGTCAACGCTCATAAAAAACAAAAAATTGTACGCGAATGACATATCTTATTGAATAGCCTATCGCAACGATACGTTATTCCCATATATTTTTTGTTTTCTATTAGCGTTAACGATTGTAGAAATGCGTGTTGACTACGGCCCCTAGAGTCCCTAGACATATGTTCAAGGATATAATATTTCATATTTGTCTACATAATTGCACTACACTATACTTATCAGTTTGTGTTTTTCTCGATACAAGTATAAAAAAGTAATTATTTTCCGGGTCAGGTTAACAGATCTTACAGCGCTTTATTTTTTTTAACGTTATTTTAGAGTCTCTTCACATTATGCAGTGCATACGATGTTTTTGTTTATAAAGCCCTGGTGTATAAGTCCTTACTTGTGATTGGTTCTAGATGTGGCCGAAGTCCCTGTTTACTGAAGTTTACTGGTGGTAGGTCTCTCATTATGTAAGAGGCCGCCTGGGTGGGCACCACCGCAATGTCTATTTCTACCGCCAAGCAACAGTGTGCATGCACTGTTGTGTTTCGGTTTGAAGGACATTGTAGCCAGTATATCTACTGGACATAATGAGACTTAACATCTTATGTCTCAGGATGACGAGCGCAGTGGAATGCCACTCAGTACTTTGTCGGTTAAGGTGCTGGATGGTGTTGCTACTGTTTATGGGTTTGTCGTATCGCTTACCATCAGGCGAACGGCATACTCGTCTCGTCATTCAAAGCCATAAAAAAAAAGTCAGACGGACGGATTGACGTAAAAACCAAACTAGACCTTTTTGCGTATGTGTAAGTTATTTCTAAGTGGTGTTGCTATAAGAGATTAAAGGGGAACGTAAAAGGGAGCTGAAGGTGAAATGCAGGTGCTTACATGGATTCCCGGAGTAAAATTCCCACTGTGTACTTTTCAGTGATAAATCAGACATCTATAATTATAGTAAGATGTAGAATAGATTATCTCATAAACACATTCGAAATAGGGGTCGAGTGTTAACCCGACGCGATGTAGGAAGTGATGACTGACGTAATAGCACGACGCATTTCCGCTTGGTTGTGAAGACGACGCGTCACTTGATCGCATCGCTTACAAGTCATTAGACATTAATGATGCCGATGGTACACAGTTATGATAACTACCAATTCATTGCTTTAGAACTGATGAAAAACATATTTACAGTTATCACCAGTTTGACCTAAAACGGTTTCATGTATACTTAGCTAAGTACGGAGTAATGCTGTAATAATAAGTCTATTTCTCAGTACTTTCTGCCTGACAACCTTCGCAGTGTGTAGGCATAGGAGCGCTGTGATTGGCTAATACCGATATACAGCTTTACTTCAGTTGGCTGTTAGATAAACAACGCTAAAGAAAACTATGAAATTCCTGACTCTATGCGTTCGGGCGCACTGTGCGTCCTATTAGTATTGTTTGTAAATACGCGTGTTAGGAATATGCAATTATTGGCGCCCATCTGGTGGTTTCGTTTTGTTTTTGTCTAGTTGAATTATTTTATAGTACTAAAGCAGTTCAGTGTATTGTACTATGTATTTTTATACACTCACGCCTTAAATACCTGAAAAGGTAGGCAGAGGCGCAACCAATGCAACCACCTTTCGCCGTGCGTATTCCATCCCATGATGTGATAGGTGGCGAGCCTATCGCCATATTGGGCACAAATTCAAGACTTCGGGCTGATACTGTAAAGATAAATCCAATATCACTCTGCCGGGGATCGAACCCGAGACCCCAACATTGCAGTCGCACCGTAATACAATCACGCCACCGAGGCAGTCACGTATTATTGTATATTTTTTTATTGTCTTTATTATAGTATCAATGACTTCATAGAAGCTCTTCACAGCTCTTTTAGATGAATAAATGAATTTCTATTATGTTTTGTAGTTCAACGTACTATGTGTTCAATAAAATCAAAACATATTTTTTTGCGTGTTTACAGTTAATAATAATTGCGATAATTATTACGCAATTCCTTAGAAACACGCGAATTTTAATTAAAGTTATTCTTAAAAATCAAATTCATTTATGCACATCGTAATGATTGAAAGCAAAGGTCGTCTACGAACCGGATTGTAATTGTATTTAATTATGAGTGTGCGCATGCGTACTTGATACAGAAATAATTTGTTGCGTTATAATAGTAGAACCATGTTATAGACAAATCTTTGTCTGCAAAATTAATGAACCGGCTAGGTGCGGACTCCGGGTAGATCCCACAAAATAAATATAGAGGCTAAATCACGTTCCCGAATCCTCATTTCTTACTTTTATGGCTGGCAGTGCATCCATCATTCTACAGGGATTTTGCGTACAACTGGGTGGTGGATATCGCTTCACGTGAAGTAACCTATTTGTTCGGCATATCTTGTATAAAAATGGTGATAGCCTTATTGTTGTCTTTAATACGGTCAATGGATCAAGGCCAAAATTGTTTCCCCTTCACCCAATCCCTATTTCTCCTCTTTCTGGGTCAATAAGGAACATACACACGATAATTATGACACAGTTTAGGAGTCTTCGAAAATATCTACTGCGTTTGTCCAAGGAACTGCCTTTTTCGAAAGTAAAATCTCACAAGGGTTCGGGTCCAAAAGTAGGCGATATTTAGTCCAAGATATGATCTGTGTGACAGAAACCTAAATCCATTAAATTGTCATAAAAAAAACTACGGTAGTAAGGAAGATAACATCAATTACTTTGTTGTGTATTTCAACGTAGTTTATATAAACCCAAGTTATATTTTGTAGTAAATACATAACATAGTATGTATATTTCAAGTAACGTATTATGGTTGTAGCAAACGTTGCGTTTCTCGAAACATCTTTTACGTCATTCCGTGTCGTATACAAATACTATAATTGACGGTACAAATTATGTATTATTGTTTCATTGAAATTCTTAATTAATTCAACAATGTACATTATTGTTTATCGACTTCTAAAAAATGAGGTTCTCAATGCCACGCGTATGTATTAGGAAATATGGAGCCGATTTCGCATGATTATTGTATTTTATGTGACAGAGTTGTTTGGGGTTTCGTTTTGTAAATATCATAATATTTCTCTTTAAATAATTCTGTATAATATGATTTTTTGGCACAAACATTTTTTTTACAATCGGGTGATATATAGCTAATTAATGGATTGTACTATTACATTTTACAATGAAGTCCACGTACATCAAAACATAGATATTCACCTCAATTATATCAGCTCTTTTTATGGCAGAAAAATTTATGTCTCCCCTAACACTAGGCCGAAGGTCAGCCTTACATCTGCATAATGCCAATGAAACTGTCAAATTATGACATACACACATACATTTGGGGGTTAATGTCACTCGCGTCCGTAGGCTCATACTCTAGTTTCCCTACACGTGACCCCTGGGTAGTGCCAAATGAGTGACACATTCCGTGGTGGTAGGATGCCTGCATCCGCCCGGGTAGCGACCACCGTGCTTCAGGCGAAAAGACCGCCATAGTGACCCCCGCAGGGGGGCCGCGTTCCGGGATCAGCCTGTACTCTCCCGGATTTTTCTCGGGAAGCCTGTATTTGGGTATGAGGTTGTTCTGTGTGGGTAATTCCGGTTCACAGTCGGGGGAGGCGTATTGATCCGCCGGCCAGGGAGACCTGTAGAAACGGTTGACCCGCTGGCCGCCCGCGGTATAGTACAGGGGCCCAATCGTGCTTAACCACCTCGAGAGGCTGCCTCACCATGCCGCGCATAATCTTGGGTGGGTCCGTCGTGCCGGTTGGTGACCGGATGTGGGGTCCCGGCGGCCCATCCCGGGAGGGTACGGGGGCCCTTCCGTCCGGCGGATCAGTTCTCCTATTCCCGGCTCTCGTGTTCTGGTGCCCATTCGGCCCACTGAGTGCCCATTTACGGGCTTCCCGAGGCTTCTTCACGCAACCCATCCCCCTTCATGACAGTGCCTACAAAGAGAGCAGGTCCTACAGCGGTGCACAACCCCACCACCGCTTTCACTATGGAATTCGCCAACATCCGCGGACTCCATGCTAACCTCAGTGCCGTTCACCACCACCTTGAGACGGCCCGGCCTGCTTTGCTCTTCTTGACGGAGACTCAGATTCGTCGTCCGGACGATAATTCATACTTGCTGTACCCCGGCTATTCGCTTGAAGAAAACTTCAGGCCTAAGGCCGGGGTATGTTTGTATGTGCGATCGGACGTCTGCTGTCGCCGTCTGCGCTGCATGGAGGACCCTTCCTTCTCCACTCTGTGGGTACATGTGGATCTTGGCTCCTTGAGCCGCATCTACGTGTGCCTTTACAGGTCACACGACGGGGACGATGAGACGACTCGGCTGTTCAGGTACCTCAGCCTGGCGGCGGATGACGCGCAGGTGCAGTTTCCGTCAGCGGAGATGGTGGTTTTGGGGGATTTCAATGCGCACCATGAGTTGTGGCTGGGATCCTCCAAGACTGACCATGCTGGCAGAGCTGCCCATGCATTCGCTCTGACACATGACTTGACACAACTGGTGAGCCAGCCTACCAGGATCCCGGATGTGGCGAGTCATGCGCCTTCACTGCTGGACCTTCTGCTGATGAGTCACCCGACCGGGTACCGAGTGACCGTTAGTGCCCCTCTGGGCACCTCTGATCACTGCCTGGTTGGGACGTCAGTACCGTTCGCTTCACCTCCACGTCCTGTGCAGGTTAGGCGAAGGGTCTGGCATTACTCGTCGGCAGATTGGGATGGTATGCGGGAATATTTCGCATCCATCCCTTGGCGGCAGCGCTGCTTCGAGGGAAATGATCCTTCGGCGAGTGCCGACGCTATTGCTGGCGAGATCAGGTTAGGAATGGAATATTACATTCCTTCCTCTGAGGTCGCTAGTAAAGGCCGTGGACGCTCCTGGTTTAATCGCGCATGCGCCGATGCTGTTGGTGAAAAACAGGCGGCGTATCGCGCTTGGATCAGGGGTCGCGCAATGAAGGATCCCAATATAGATTCCCTCAAAGCAGCTTATAACCGTGCCGCCAAGGCCTGCAAGAAGGCCTACGTTAGATCGGATGCCCAGCGCATATGTGGGATTGGGCGTGCATTGGCCAGCCATCCGACGAGCAGCCGTGCTTATTGGAGTCTGGCCAAGGCCGTCCAGTCTAACTTCTGCCGCCCATCACTGCCACCGCTGAGGTGTCCAGATGGATCGCTGGCCCACAAGCCGCAGGAGAAAGCCACTCTACTGGCTAATCTCTTTGCGGCTAACTCCCAGCTCGAAGACTGTGGTTCTCAGCCGCTGCCGGCGCTGCCTGATTGCGGATTCACAATGCCTGATATTCGCATCAGGCAGTGTGACGTGCGGCGGGAGCTGCGGTCTCTCGATGTTCGGAAAGCCAGTGGTCCTGACGGTATACCGGCGGTGATATTGAGAGGTTGTGCAGCGGAGTTGTCTCCTGCACTGACACGCCTCTACCGTGCGTCCTACCTCTCAGGTATTGTGCCGGAATCTTGGAGGGAGGCCAATGTGCAACCGATCCCCAAAAAAGGTGATCGGTCAGACCCTACCAATTACCGCCCAATCGCTATAACCTCAGTGATATGCAAAGTCATGGAGCGGGTAATAAACACGCAATTGACCCGCTACCTGGAGGATCACTCGTTGATCGGTGACAGACAATACGGATTTCGTCGGAACCGATCAACGGGTGACCTTCTAGCGTACGTCATGCATCGCTGGGGGGAGGCGATTGACAGGCATGGCGAGGCTCTAGCTGTGAGCCTCGACATAGCTAAGGCTTTTGATAGGGTCTGGCACCGTGGTCTCCTTTCCAAGCTTCAGGCATACGGTTTGCCCGACAACTTGTGTGCGTGGATTTCTGGCTTTCTGCATGGGCGTAGAATGCGTGTCGTCGTTGATGGGCACGCTTCGAAGCTCATGACAGTAAATGCCGGTGTTCCACAGGGCTCGGTGCTGTCGCCCACCTTGTTTCTTCTGCATATCAATGACATGTTATCGCTTGGCAACATTCATTGTTATGCAGACGACAGCACGGTTCATGGGCGATACTGCTATGAGCCCCCTGGTTTGCGGGTGGACACTGTGAGGAGGCGCAATGATCTTGTCATTGGGCTCAACCGGACTCTGGACCTTATTTCTACATGGGGTTCCATGAACCTGGTTGAGTTCAATGCCAAGAAAACGCAGGTGTGTGCGTTCACGTGCAAAAGATCCCCGTTTTCTCCTCTCCCCAATCTTCAGGGTGTTCCACTCTCATTGCGGAATGACCTGAGTATCCTTGGTATGGATATCCGCTGTGATCTGAATCCAAGGAATCACATCGAAGGCGTAATATCTGCCACATCACGCAGGGTTGGAATCCTGAACAAGGTGCGTCGGTTCTTCACGCCCGGTCAAATCTACCGCTTGTATAAAGCACAGGTACGGCCAGGTATGGAATACTGTTCGCACCTCTGGGACGGTTCCGCCCAATACTTGCTCGATGCCTTGGATGGATTACAGCGGCGGGCCATCCGCATTGTGAATGATGCAGACGTGACGAGCAACTTGGAGTCGCTACAGTTGCGGAGAGATGTCGCTTCTCTAAGCGTGTTCTACCGTCTGTATCATGGTGAATGCTCTGAGGAATTGTTTAATCTGATCCCTTCCTCTCCTTTCCTCAGCAGAACCACACGTGCTGGCATGCGAAGCCACAGCTTGATGGTGAAAACCATCTCGGCCCGAACCAATAGGTTCGCTAAATCTTTTCTTTGCCGCACCATCAGGCTTTGGAATAGTTTGCCGGCGCACGTGTTCCCTCCTTCCTATAATCCTGGGTCCTTCCGCCGTAACGTGAAGAAGCAGCTTAGTAGGCCGGCATGATTGTGTCGAGTGGCATTAGATAACCATCTACTGCCATTCGATACTCTTTCTGGACGGCATCGCGCTTACCATCAGGCGAGGTGCAGTCACTTTGCCGTGCCCGGATAAAAAAAAAAAAAAAAAAAAAAAAAAAAAAAAAAAAAAAAAACACATATAATACGTGACCGTGATAACTATTAAAATATGTATGCTCAACATTATATTAATTATCTTATGCTGAAGGTGATTAGCATGCGGAAGAATGAAATTGTGCGCGCTAAGCAGCGTACAACAGCGACACATGACGTTAAACTTGTCTGGCAACTAGTGTCTGACAGAAGTTTCGGCTTCGGCCATCATCGGCCAAGGAATTCGGTGAAACTTTATTAACACTGGTGGTAGGTCTTTCATATGTAAGAGACCGTCTGGGTGGGTACCACCGCAATGTCTATTTCTACCGCCAAGCAGCAGTGTGCATGCATTGTTGTGTTTCGGTTTGAAGGACATTGTAGCCAGTGGAACTACAGGACATAGTGAGACTTAACATCGTATGTCTCAGGATGACGAGCGCAGTGGAATGCCACACAGTACTTTGTAACTCAAGGTGCTGGATGGTGTTGCTACTGTTTATGAGTGGTCGTATCGCTTACCATCAGGCGAATGGCATGCTCATCTCGTCATACAAATGCAATAAAAAAAAACTTTGCCGTGGCCGTATAAAAGAAAGAGACAAAGCGACTGTACGGCTTATATGTGTAGGTCTGTAGTGTAGATGTTCACTATCCCTTTAGACGGCACGATCGCTTCATCTTTCCTATACTTTTCTGCCTGTATTCACTTGATAACTGGACAGGAACAAACCATTATATAGCTCTACATGGTATTCTATTGCAAGTCTCGTCCTGAGACATTCACAATTACATCGCTTAATGTATAGTATGCTTTTACATTATGTGTAGTGATAGTAGGTAGTGAAGTTACGTACGAATTTAAAGTTTCATTGCGTCATGTTATGTCTCGGTTTTTAAAACTGCCAAATCAGTTGAGCGTCGAATGTTGCCCAATCATTAAGTATTACCACTCAACAATTAATTTCGTTAAATATTCGAAAATTTGTCCTCAATTGTACTTTAATTGGAAATTGTTTTTATCGTATTTCCTCTGCAAACTGATAATTGTAACAGTTTTATTTAAAGGTAAATATATAATTACTTTGTATATCAGTATATATATGTAAGCCAGAACGTTAATTTATGTGTACTTTATGTCTCTGCAACGACGACATGGAATACAGTACCGCTACCACGAATTTACGCATTATCGTATAGTATTCGTATCGAGTAAGTTTACGTATTTAGTATCCGTTTGACGATTGAGACACGTGCTGCCATTTTCCATACACTTTGACACATTATTGTCTATGATTAAACGATATAATATTGAAAGTATAAGTTCCAAATACGCTCACTGGGGCGCTGTTAAAATATTACAAAAAATAACTTAAACGAAACTATTACGTTAACGATACGATAACACGTAAATTCATGCTAGGGGTACACCATGTATAGTCGATGTGTTTCAGGTGTCTATTTCCTCGGATAATTTATAATGTCCCACAGTAAAAGCGGCATATCGTACCATCAAGGGCAATCACTTCAGTAAAAGAATATGTCCAGGGTTATCGATAGGCGAGAGATAAAATTTTACATCTGCTGTCTCAGGATGACGAGCGCAATTCACACAGGGTTTGTTATTCAATGTTCTGATTGACATTACTATCTACTATCTAAGGACTTTTTCTATAATATATATTTACAAAAAAAAAATACAAACACACGAATTGATAACCTGCTCTTTTTGGAAGTCGGTTAAAAATAATCTCCAACATCTATTAACCAGAAGACAGAAAGGGAAGAATTGTTTTGGTCTCCGGAAATCTCACTCACAATACAAAACGCAACCGTAACCTCTCGCTCTTTACGTTAGGTTTCTGTTAGACACTGGGACTACCCATTTGAGCCGGCCCATACTGTAGACATGTCAACAGTGAACTGTGATTACTCTAACTCCGTCATGCGTAGTCGGCGGAAGTTGGCGGTGTGATACCCCCGTGCCTCGGAAAGCACGTAAAGCCGTTGGTCCTGCGCCTGATCTTCCTCCGGTCATGTCGGATTGCCGTCTCACCGGACTATGAGAGTGAAGGAATAGCGAGTGCACCTGTGTATTGCGCACACACTTGTGCACTATAATATCTCCTGCGTACCTGGCTGATCTCCGTTGAGATTGGCCACCGTAGCCGAAACTGGCTAGGTGGATTACATACATGCGTAGTCGAGGCACTTTTTATCACTCAAGCGGATAGTTTGTTCCGTCCAGAGGTCTATACATCAGCCCTATCGTCCACTCGAAAGTGCGTTGTCATAGTTGTAACATGCAAGTCATGCTGGTGGTGATGCAAGTGTCAAATGTGGATTTTGCATAGTCATCGTCGTAAGATGTAAACATAGATATTGTACATGATTAACAACATTTTATTTATGTTTAGTTGTTTGGTACTTGTTGGCTTCTTACAATCTCCACTGTGACGTGCAAATTATTTAACTGCATTCTCGCCTCCGTCTCAATGCCCATTACTGGGTCATAGACTTTACAGCGCATTCGGGATGAAATATAGCCTTTAAATTAATTTAGGGCAAACTCAAAGTGTATCTGTGTGCAAAATTACAACCAAATCAGTTAGCGATTTGCATGTTTCCTTTTTTTTATATATATATTGCATTGAATGACGAGACGAGCATGCCGTTCGCCTGATGGTAAGCGATACGACCAACGATAAACAGAAGCAACACCATTCAGCACCTTGAGTTACAAAGTACTGTGTGGTATTCCACTGCGCTCATCATCCTGAGACATAAGATGTTAAGTCTCATTATGTCCAGTAGTTATACTGGCTACAATATCCTTCAAACCGAAACACAACAGTGCATGCACACTGTTGCTTGGCGGTAGAAATAGACATTGCGGTGGTACCCAACCAGACGGCCTCTTACATAATGAGAGACCACATTTTAGAAAACATCTTCACAAACTTTCGATTTATAATATTACTAAGGGCGTTTCATAGCTTTCAAGATTTTATTTCATAGTTATCGTGCAGCTAATGTAATAGTACTCATTTTATTAACATTTATTTAGCAGCATAGATTAGAGTGTGACTTTTGTATTTGGTCGGCTTATACATTTATGTGCCGAGTAGCATTTATCAGCAAGCGTTTCAATCGGTCCTAAGTATACTAAGTTAAAAGAAGAGTAAGGTTATACAAAGGGTTCTACAAGAAATCCCGTATATAAATTCATTTTTATAGGAATTGGGTCATCGCATAGTAAATGACCACTGTCGACCGTGAACAACTATAATATCGATGTATCGTGAGTGCGTCCGCGACCTTTCAGGAAAGGAAAGGCAGCCCGGAGGGAGGAGGGGTACCTATGGACCTCCGGCACTCCTAACTAGGTCTTCCTATTTAGTTAACGTGTCTACCGAGCGAACGGCTTTTGCGTTCTACTGACGCGCAGTTATAATTCCAGCAATAAATTAACAACTTTAATATTATCGGTACAGAGTTGTTTTTTATTCTTCGTCTGTATGTTTAGCAATCTCTGACCTCGGTACTGATTGACCTTAGCGTTTTGACTGTACAAGACTAGTGTTTGAATTCGGTTTCCTTTGTAGCGCGTGTTTACATATCGTGCCTTCTAGCTGACCTAATTGAGGGTACTTGAGTTAATATAAACATTAACCCTTACGAATTGATGTTATTAATCATTGTCTTAACCAAAGTCTATTCATTCGTGTTCTGCCAGAACGGTAAACAATTATCTGCGTACGTGAAATTATTACATGGTCAGGATATGATAATTCTGTCGTAACTAAAACATGTTAGTATGTACCGTGTGTTATTTATACTACGGTTGGTGCTGTATTACTCGAAAAATCTCACTCTTTCTCCTTTTCTCTATTCCTGTATTATGACGTCAGAGCGGGGTTGAATATCGCCATATTATTGAAATCCAAGATTATGTATGTCTATTGGGGACGTATGCAGTCGCACAGACGGGTGATCAGTTCACCTTTTTGGAACTATTTCACCCTTAGTCCCAGTTTGGGTGGCGCTGCCACTTTCGCTTTGGTTCGGTTCGCTTCGCAGCTATCATGTCCAGGGGCCGCATTCACCATAGGGAGTTTCAGCTGCGGCTCAGCTAGACCTTGGAGGCATCGTGGCTCCCTTCCAGGTGTGTACCTTCCAGGTTACCGATCTCTGCCCAGCACCGCACTCCACTGAGGGTCCCGCCACTTCGACCTTGATTGATCATTGCGGCAGGAGCCAACAGGGGGACAGCGCTCAGCCTAGGCGGTGAGGACCACACAAGCTGCTAGGCCCAGTCGGCCCACATACTCTCCCACCCCCCAGGCGGCGTCCCCCAGTCTGACACAGCGTCGCTTACCTTTCCTTGGCTATTCGTGACAGTTTCCACCCTGAAGCACAAATCCAAGATTATACAGCATGTCATGGCACACCATCAGACACCCTTATTAAAACATTAATAATATAATAATATCAGCCCTGTATTATATACTGTCCCACTGCTGGGCATGGGCCTCTACTACTGAGAGTTAATCAAAACATTAATTACAATGAAATAACATATATTCAAATTACATTGTGATTATTTATGTATTGCTTACTTAAAAAAATTACTCATCTTGGGCAAAAACTATGGTCATATTACAACACTGCGCACACGCACATAGTTCACGATTATGTTATATGTTTTAATTTCGTTTGTTTTGACTTTGACTAGAGGTTACTTAATTCTACTTACATTTAGGAAATACAAACATTTATTTAAAAAAATACTTTTTTTTTTTATTGCATTGAATGACGAGACGAGCATGCCGTTCGCCTGATGTTAAGCGATACGACCACCCATAAACAGTAGCAACACCATCCAGCACCTTGACTTACAAAGTACTGTGTGGCATTCCATTGCGCTCGTCATCCTGAGACATAAGATGTTAAGTCTCATTATGTCCAGTAGTTATACCTGCTACAATGTCCTTCAAACCGAAACACAACAGTGCATGCACACTGTTGCTTGGCGGTAGAATAGACATTGCGGTGGTACCCACCCAGACGGCCTCTTACATAATGAGAGACCTACCACCAGTTAAGTACTTATTACGGTTCAGTAGGCAATTGCTAACAAACTACTTTCATGATGTTTATTATGTTACATATTGAAAAATATGATTGGAAACTAAACACTGCCGGAAATTTAACTCAAGTGCCATGACTGCAAGTCATCACCCACGTGCCTTGCCACTAGTCTTATAAGATTATGTCAGTATAGATTCCAATTGCTGTATTACTATACCCATACACAAAATATTGATGTGCACAGATAAATCGATAAGATTACGTCTAGCAGAGGAAAAAAACAGTCAATCGATAATACACATTGTAATAGTTTTAGAGTACTATTGAAATAAGACGGCTCTATATTTTTATTAAATTGAGATATATATTTGTAATCAACCTACCAACATTTTCTTTCCCATATAAAATGTTATGTAGAAACGTAATTTTTCCTTATGATGGCAGTATAGTAGGTACCTACATAATATAAAATATTATATTCTGTATTATTATCTATACTAATATTATAAAGTGGAAAGTTTGTAGGTTTGTAGGGGCTAATCTCTGGAACTACTGAATCGATTTTGAAAATTATTTTACTAATACAAAGCTACATTACTCGTGAGTGTTTTAGGCTACTTTTTATCCCGGGCAAATATAACACGATGTATCCTGGAAAAAAATTCACGCGAGCGGAGCCGAGGGCGAGAGCGGCGATAAGCCTAGTTGGGAGTGGAACGGACTGCCGAGACGAATGTCCGAAGGTTCAAAACCCAAAGGCACACACCTCTGACTTTCTAAAAAAGTTATGTGTGTATTCTTTGTGAATTATCGCTCGCTTTAACGGTGAAGGAAAACATCGTGAGGAAACCTGCATATCTGAGAAGTTCTCTATAGGAATTTCGAAGGTATGTGAAGTCTGCCAACCCGCACTGGGCCAGCGTGGTGGACTAAGGCCTAAAACCCTCTCAATTGTAGAGGAGGCCCGTGCTCAGCAGTGGGCAGTATATAATACAGGGCTGGTATGGTATGGAGCCGAGGGCATAAGCTAGTATAAATTATAAAGATGAAAAATTGTTTAAGACGTACGAGCATATGTTTGGATATATTGCATGGGTTTCAAAAGTTCTTATGCTCATAGGAAGCTATATACTCTACTATAGGCAAATTTTCATCCTGAGAACAAATTTTTAAACGGGTGGGGCCGTGAGCCTTAACTTGGCCTTAACTTCCAGAACTATGACAGTAATAAACGATCAGGTTAACCACTGGTTAAAACATTTATCAGGACGAGGAATTGCACATGTTCTACATTTCATGTTGACACCAAATTGGACGTTAAAACAATTCGCATATTGCACAAGAGATTATTAGTTAGGAAGTACTACATATCGTTGTCTTTTATTAAGAAAAAGACAAATAGAGTAAGGAATCTACATGAAAATCTCTTGTGAAAATCGAGCATTGCAGAAATAATTTGGTAGTAACTGCCACGAAATATAACTCTCAGAATAGACAGCAAGTAATAGCTTGTCATGAGGTTAATTTGATAGCCGGAAGTTCAAAATCTTATTGCCCAAGCACTGGAATGCTTCTAGGAATTTGGATACCCATCAAGGCATCTTTTATCAGCAGACCATTACAATGCTTGTCTCCTTCTGTTTTTAAAAACGAAGGAGGTCGTATACGTATTCTCAAAACGGTATAATATTAATGTAAATGTAAACTTTGACAGGAAATTTATTGTCCCAGAGTCCAGACTGAGCAGCGCAGTGTATTTCCATGCGTGATGCAGTATTTTGTTATTTAAATTTATGGATAGTTTTGTTTATCAGTCGTCGTGTTTACCGTGAAGCTAGTACCTCCTTAGTCACTACCCTAAGTGGCTGGCTGTGTTACAAATTCTGGGAAAATGTTACTCTTCACATAAATGTATAAGTCGACCAAGTACAAAAGTTACACTATTCTATTCTCGCAGATAAATAGTAATATTAACAAAAAATAAAACCGACTTCAAACCACTACAAACCAAAAAATAATTTATCTTTATGCCTATACGTATATTTGGAGTCAATGCCTAATTTAAATTGAAGTCGGTTTTATAATTAGTTAAAAAAATATATTTATTGCTTTTTTGTTAATCAATTATGGAATGGTGTAAACAATACATCATAGATATACGATTGCAGCATTCGCGGGTCATCTGCTGTAAGTTAATGAAGAGTTCCATTGTCTATCTCCGAAGATCTTCATCACATCCTAATGAATTATATACTAAAATCTTCCCTGAAAAATATACATTTGAATAACGAAAACCCCATCCAAACCGGATCAGTAGTTTTTGAGAAACTCGCGGCCATACAAACTTACATACATACACACATACGGATCGAATACAGAACCTCCTTTTTTGAAGTCGGTTAAAAATGAGTACTATCTACGTTAGCGTTATGATGACTATCCAATAAAAATTACTTGAAACTTGTGAAAAAAACCCTTAGTCTTAGGACCGATTTCACCGCTTGCTGATAAATGCTATTTGTCACATAAATGTATAAGCCGACCAAATATAAAAATCACACTCTAATCCAGGAGCATATATTGATGAAGGTAAGGCCCTTGAGTCTTCTATATAGTCTTATAAAAACACTGCTATAACACGTTCCGATAATTCACGCATAGTTTAAATAATATTGTGAAACTCTATTGAAAATATTTTATTATTAGTCAAATGGTGAAGCCAGTTCCTTAATACGTTTTTTATTAAAATCTCGGTGGGTTTTAATGGCAGTCATGTTTTTACTTTTATTACACAGATATATTTGAAGCTGTCAGGACATTTATCATACAATATGGTAGTGTTTGCCACAAATAATAATTACTTTGTCGGTGGTAGGGTATTTTTATTCGCTCGGTTAGCAATCACCGTACACAGGGTGTAAATACCGCAATAGTGGCTGACGTGTGTCGCGTTCCGGGATCACCTGTGTATACCCGGTTTCGAATTGCCCCCTTATTCTCTATAGATTTCTGCTCGCGGCTTCGCCCGCGTGAAAAAGTTTTCCCGGGATAAAAAGTAGCCTATGTGTTAATCCAAGATATGATCTACCCGTGTGCCAAATTTCATCGAAATCCGTTCAGTAGTTTTTGAGTTTATTCGCTACAAACATACGTACATACAAATCTTTCTTTTTTATAATATTAGTATGGATGACAGTCTTAACTCGTAACGCTGTCGTGTTACGTTAACTTCGAGTAATTAGCGTTAATGTTATTCTGTTATCTGTATGCCAATTTCCATAGTGATAAACGCGATCAGTTACGTTACGCGCTTGTTACGAACGGTGAAAATAACGTGTGTCATTGAGAATAAGGGGACAGGCCGGCATAACTGTGTCTACTGGCGAGAGGTAGTCATATCTCGTCAATCGACACTATGGACCCTACTCCGCTTACCACCAGGTCATTGCCGAGCCCGTTTAAAAAACTTGTGTGTGTACTTATGTACAGTCAGCAGCATAAATATCTGTACAAAATCAAAATTTCAAATCGCCTATATACGCGTTGAGTTAAACTGAAATATTTTTTTCTTCGTTTTAAGTAAAGTAAATACATTTTATTTTATTTTTGTGAAGAGAAAAACATGATTAGTAAGAACACAAAAGTATGTAGGCAATTTGAAATTTTGAATTTGTTCATCTACTTATGCTGCTGACTGTACACACGTTAGAAGTTATACTTCTATGGCGTAACAAGATAAAAATCTTTTTAAAAAATTTATCTTTCGCCTTTTTCTACGTTCAAAATTCAAAAATGTTGACTATAGCTGACTTCAGGGTGTCGGTTTTTCGTGACGGTGTGCGCACGCATTGTAAAAAATAACTCATAATTTTTCCCTAACGCGCCAAAAGAAGTATAACTTCAAAAATATAGGTACCCACGTTTTATTGATATGAAATTTGCAACTCTGGATACTTAAGACAGAATGGAAAAATCCCACGTCCCTTAAATAATTACCTGATGTAGTAACACGATTTTAATGACTATACATTAGGGTACTATTCTAAGGGCCTGTTACACAACCACTGAGTAAATGCTCATATAAATGCATAAACCGACCAAATACAAAAGTCACACTATAATCTATGCTCCCAAATCTATACTAATATTATAAAGAGGAAAGACTTGATTGTTTGTTTGTTTGTAATGTTAAACTTATAAACTATTGGACCTATTTTAAAAAAAATTTCACCGATATAAATAAAGCTACATTATCAGCGAGTAACATAGGCTTTATCCCGGGAAAATATAAAGCGGGACTTTTATATCCCAGAAAAACTTGCAAAAGCTAGTATGGTAATAAAATGAGTACTATCTATATTAGTTAATACGATAACTTGCAAATCAAATTTACTTGAAACTTGTAAAACAGGGCCTAAAACTTTAATAGTACTTACTTATATCACATAACATTATGTATTTTGCAAATAGAGTTATACGTGATTATAATTTAATGCCTGGGTGACGAACGTAGTACATCCGGCATCGCCTTCCTTTGCAGTATGGCGTTACTACTGTTTGTAAGCAGGGTTAGCGTTTACCACCAGGCGACCGGCATACTCGTCTCGTCACGCATTAGATTATAAAACACTACCCACCTTCTGGTTCAGTAGGGTAAAACAATATATTTTCGTAACCATTCCCTGGAACAATGTATGCGAATGACATATCTTATCGACAAGTCTAGCAGAAGGACACGTCATTCCCATACATTTGTTTTTCTATTGGCGTTAGCCCTTGTAGAAAAGCATTTTGGCTACAGTCGCAGCACTCCACAATTGTTGTACCAATTACGTCAGTCAGCGATCGGGTTACATTCTTGCGGGGCTTCTAACGCGGCTTAGCAACCGATGCCGATTGTCTACAATCGATGTCGGCTTATGTCACGGATTTCGTTAATTATGTGATAAGTACATCCGTAGCGGGTTATTCATTTCTTGCTATGCTGTGGAAGTGCAATGATTTGTCAAGAGGAAACATTTTAGTGTTTAGTTCGTTCTTGGTCGTCTTATTTTGTTATATTTTATGAAATAACTGAATTATTATAAACTTTAGTCGAGCTTCAGTGCTCAACATCAAACGCTGCTAATATCGAACCTGTCTGAAATGAATTGCAGTGTCGGGTGTCACTGGTGTGTGTACTGTGTATCTAAGCTTCATAGGCTCGAAGTGGCAAATCGACATCTCGCATAAGCATGACATCTGACATTTCTGACAGATAAATATTGACGAAACCAAGATATCGCTCAGTTTATATAATAGTATGGGTAAAATTTGATGATTAACTCGGGATTGCATTCTCTATTCTCGGGTAACTGCACTCTTTAGGGAAGAGAATCAGTTTGTTGACTGTGTGTTGACTGCACAATGGTGGTGCTTCCTGCGTGACGGACTATTGTGACCCATCCACATAACAAAAGCTACTGCGGTCATATTATCATTGCACAATACTAAACAAAGTGTGGTAATTACACGTGAGCTCGATAGATGTCTCTAAAGTTCATTCATAAGAATAAAATAATAAACTAAAATGACAGGCGAAACTTTTTATTTTTAGGTCTCGTTAGTCTGTCTAGGTATCTATCTAGACAGACTAAGGAGACCTATAAATTATGTGATATATTGGATTAAATATCTCGGGATGATGAGCTTGATTCAGTACCACGAAGGTCTTTCAAAGTTCTTTGTTGCGAGTGTTCACGAGCAGTTGTTTCGCTTATAATTTAATTAAGTAAGCGATTGAGTTGTTCGTCACGTCATCAGCTGTAAAAATATATCAAGTACTGACGACGTGCATAGTAAAATCCAAGATAAATTTAGTGTAACCCTTCGAGTCGCCGCGGACGATTACTTTAGGCTGACCGCGCATCGCCGACTATTACAACTGCTGACATTTAAATAGAAAAAATCGTTAATAAGTATATTGAGCTCTTCTTGCATAAGTGGTTTTGCTATACCATAAAACACCACTAGACGACGTGTCTATTTTGCTTGCTATATTGATTTATTGGTGGTAGATTATATACTGAATTGCTTTATAGGTGTATAGATTGTATATGCACTTAGAGTCCGCGCCACCAAAGAAGTCCCGCGGAAAAAAATGTAACTAAAAATGACAGCTACGCCATGTTGTAGTTGTCAGTTGTTCGCTCGAGTTGTTGTGTTCCCAAGTATTTCGTGATATTTTCTTTGTAAATTGTCATTTATAATGCCCAAAGTAATAAAGAGTGAAGGCCGGGAAATGATCCTTAAGGTGAAGGAGTTTTGTGAAGCAGAAATGAAGAATAAAGACGTTTTGATCCCATTAAATAATGTTCGTGCACGAGTCGCTGCCATGACCGGTAAGTTTTGGGGTTAACAACAAATTATTAGTTTACCTAGTCAAGCGGAATATTTTTATATTCATTGTTTAATGACTGTATTTACACATATAAAAATAATATTGTAGATTTCCTGAGACTGTACATTTTGTAAATATTTTAGGAAAAAAAAATAACATGCGAAAAATAAGTGACGGAACGTACAACAACAATATATATTGTGGTTTTGTCTGTTTACTCTAATGTTCGTTGGCATATCACACTAAATCCATTCACTGAATTAAAAAACAAATAATTTAAATTATTAAAATTTATTTATTGTAACACTTAAAAAGTAAAGCCATGCTGTCTGTTGAGGTCTATCGGCAAAAGTATGAGTTATTTTGAAATAGATCTAAGTCCATGCAGCCAAGAGACTAAAAAAATATATTTATATTTGGATTTCAGGTGTGTCTGAGAAAACTGTTTCAAGAATTACAAAAGAAGGAAAAGTTGCAGCAAGCACATCCAAAAAAATTGTAACTCCAGGCAAAAGTCGGCCACATTCGAAATAAATTGACTTGGATGATTTTGATCGGTCAGTAATACGTCAAAAAATTCATCACTTCTATTTAGTAAAAAAGGAATTGCCGACAGTAAATAAATTGAGGCTTGAATTAAAAGCAGATATTAATTTTCAAGGAAGTAACACAACATTGCGAAGACTTTTAAAGTCCATTGGATTTCAATTTAAACGATGTCAGTCTAAACGGAAGGTACTGATGGAAAGGTACGACATTACTGCTTGGCGTGCCAAGTACTTAGAAAAGATGAGAAAAAATAGGTTGATAGATAAGCGGCCTGTTGTGTTTCTAGATGAAACATACATTCATGCGAATTATCATATGAAAAGGTGTTGGCAAAGCAACGAAGAACCAGGAGTCCTAGTGTCTGATTCTGCCGGAAGTCGCTGGGTCATTGGTCATGCAGGTTCTGAAAATGGTTTCATTGAAAATGCCTTACTAATTTTTAAATCGCATTCAAAATCTTCCGATTACCATGATGATATGAATGCAAACAATTTCATAAAGTGGATGACGGAAAAAGTTGTGCCCAACTTACCACATAATTGTCTTGTGGTGATGGATAATGCTCCATACCACTGCACACAAGTCAACAAAAGTCCAACAATGTCAAGTTTAAAGTCAGAGATGCAAGACTGGTTAAGACATAAAAACATATATTTTGAAGAAAATTGGATCAAGCCTGTTTTATATAACATTATAAAATCAAACAAAGATCCACCCATATATGCGATTGATGAATTGCTCAAAGAACATAATCACGAAGTTGTTAGGTTACCCCCTTACCATTGCGACCTTAACCCCATAGAGAAAATTTGGAGCCTTGTAAAGAGGAGAGTTGGAGAAAAAAACGTAGCTCAAGATGTAAAAAAGATTGTGGAAATAACAGAAGCTGCTTTCGCAAGCATAACACCTGAAGATTGGAAGATCCAATGCAAACATGTAGAGCACTTAGAAGAGGAATATATTAAAAATGATGGACTTATGGACATTGAGATGGAACGGTTTATGATATGCGTTGAGAGTGACAGTGATACCGATTCTAATAACTACAATGATACTGAAGACAGTGATAGTGACTGTTCTATGAGTGGAATTCATCCACTGGATGAGCATAATTATTTCAATAAAATAAAGTAATATTTAATACTACTTTGATTTTTTTCTGATGCCCAAAATAAATATTACCACAATTATTGGTTTTCATTTAATTATTGCCAATATTTTATCATAACTAATTTTTTATTAATTTTAATTAAATAAAACGTACTGATGGTTTTAAAATAAAATATTACACAAACGTTATGGTTATATTTGTCCCTTTTAAAGCGTAGGTAAATCACACCCTATTGCCATTTACCGGGCCCAAATATAGAATCTGTGGTGATACTGAACAGAAAATCCAAAACCATTTTACCTGAGATCGGTATTGACCTCGAACCTCAACACGCAACATCAAAATAAATTATCGGGTAAAATTGAAAAAGATATTACTGGCAACATTGTATCTTGCGATTTCAGCGCCGCGTCTACGGGACTTCTTTCGTGGCGCGGACTCTAGCAATATTTACCGTTACACCATTTTTCAGCGATCTATCATATTTGCATCCCGGGCTTTCCAGCTACGACATTCTCAAATGGCTCGGAGTAATTGAAGTGGTTTTTGAATGGGTGTATGTGGGTTTGTCATTTGCCCCGTATTTTACTTTCATTAGCTACATTGAGATAATAAACAAGAGCAATTTCATTTTTGGTTATCAGTTTATATTGACTGAGCAAATGCTGTTACAAAATAAATATTCGCATATTGCCTAATCTATAAATAGAGTATTGTGGTGCGGTGAAGCGTTGCTGCAATGATCACGATACTTTCATTATAATAATAGCATAATATACGGTATTTTGAAAAAAATACTATTTCCAAATAACTTGTGGACGTTACAAACCAATTGGCAAATATGATTAATCATATTTGTTGATAACTAAAACTATTATGTAGATATCATGTCACTAAGCTCAAAGCTTACATATGAAAGAAAATATTTGCAAATAGATAACACAAATAAATTACTCTATAAAACCAAGCGACAGTCGCTGATCTATGGTCAACCTAAAACAATGTCATTGACGCGCAACAGAGTGTAAGGGCGTCTCGTGATGATTACATAATTATACGTATGTGCGACTATTCGCAGCGCTGTAGTTTTGGCAACAAGGCACGGGTTTGTAGTGTATGTAGGCGGACTAAAACGGGATATAAATACTCACGATGAAATTTTTGTAATGGTATAAATAAATTTATCACGAGCATAATTTCTGATCTGTTTTATTGATAAGGTTCAGGCTGTTATCAGTTTGTCAGTTATTGACTTTTAGTCAATTGGGTACTTATTCCTTCGTGAGATTCCACGTACTTGTGTGTTGAGTGTGTCCTAAATATTGTTGACTCTTGGCTACTCTATGAAAAAGAAGCTCGGACTTTTCTAGTTTTACGAGAAAACGAGACTAATGGGCTTTCGCATAAGCTTCCCACGCAGGCTATTTCTGTGCAGTAATTGTAAATATTTTACCATATTTGGCGTGTTATCGGAAAAACTTTCATGACTTTTCCGGACGATGCAACAATTTGCCAAAAAAAATCTACAAAAATTATACATACAAATTTAGTACAAGGAATTTATTAGTTGAGGTATATTTAATTTTTAATTAATTAATTATTTTCTACAGCGATTGAATAGTAAATAGGTATCGATTATGAACCAATCTATATTTCTGAGTTGACAATAGTCTATTTACTCCAAACTAATTTGGTTTTATTGTTATTTTATTGGAATGGACATTTTATTGTTAATTCAATTGTTCAGCACCTGAGCCCTATTGTGCACAGCGAATCGATATCCTGTTTGTGAATTGTATGTATCTAAATATGGAGTATCTGTTTATCTATAATTAGGCACTTGTACAATGCCCCGAATGTACCTATATGTATACTGTAAAGCTGTTGAGTAGGTACTATTTTAGTAAACTCGAAAGTGTGTTCAAATGTATAATAGAGTAATTTGAATGTTAAGAGCTGCTCAAATTAGGCCGAAAGTTAGTAGCTACTAGTGAAAATTATTAGGCATTCTTTACCGCCTGGCAAAAATAGAAAACAATGTTAAGTAATAACAACTTTTATGTACTTAGTGTACAGTCAGCAGCATAAGTAGCTGAACAAATTCAAAATTTCAAATTGCCTACGTACTTTTGTGTTCTTACTAATCTTATTTTTCTCTTCACAAAAATAAAATAAAAGGTATTTACTTTACTTCAAACGAAGAAAAAATATTTCAGTTTAACTTAATGCGTATATAGGCGATTTGAAATTTTGATTTTATATATATTATATTTATGCTGCTGACTTTACATTGTAGTGTGCCTAATATCTATAATTTCTCAATAGCGGAAAAAAGTATTACAATTTTGGTATTTTATGACTTGCCAATTATTTTGAATGCAAATTATGTAGGCCATGGCATGACATTCGAACCAGGTGTCTCGAGGCACGTCTGAATTCGAAAATTGATGTCAAATGTTGCGTCATACTTGATTTCTTTACGACTGGTTTAAAAGTAATTTCACCAAGTCGATATCCATTTGTGGAGCTCATTCAGTTCTAAGTAGCAATAATTAATTACAATGCTATTTTCATTCAAAATAAACATTGCTACATTTGTTGATTTAATTATAGCTGTGTGAATGTGGTTAACATATTATGTAAATCTCACGAATGTTAGTGTTCATTGTTGATTGTCTAGATGTTTGATGTAAGCGAGGTCAAATGTTAAAATGGATAAAGAAAACAATTAATTCAACAACATTTACGAGATTGATTAGGTATAGAAACATTGCTTTGCCCGACTTTTATAACTTACAAGGTTCACTAAAAGATAAAGGCAATTAGTGTTATGGCCCGTAGTTAATGACTGTCACGTTTTTGTTACAGTTATCTGGTGTCGGGCGATGCAGACGGCAAGTGCTACATCTGGGACTGGAAGACGACCAAACTGTACAAGAAGTGGAAGGCGCATGACGGCGTGTGCATCAGCGCGCTGTGGCATCCGCACGAACCGAGCAAGCTGCTCACAGCCGGCTGGGACGGGGTCATCAAGTACTGGGACTAATAAAACAATACTTCCAATGCCACGCCTTTAATTACCCTAACCACCATAAATAACGGAAATAAACTTTACACCTTTAACATATTAAAGCATTGCTACTGTCACGTCTATGCGACCTGCATCGGGTATTTGAGGGGCTCTTCGTACCCGACGTCCACCTTGTACTCCATGCTGCACTCGCGGCAAGTGCCGTTTATCAAGAACTCGTTGAATGCGATGTTGTTCTCGTGGAATGCTTCGATGAGGGCAGAGATAAGGCTGTCGATCATATCTGGCGTGTGGTACGGGCCCGGCGCGAAACGCAGTCTCTCCTCGCCGCGCGCCACCGTCGGGTAGTTGATCGCCTGGACATAATGTCCCCTCTTCATTAAAGACTCGGCCACCAAGGCCACTTTGTCCGCACCCTTGATTGGCACGGGCACTATGTGGCTCACAGATGGTAGTTGAGGCAGGCCGGCCACCAACAGAGAGAGCTTCAAGTAACGGACAATTGCTTGATGTTTTGCTCTGAGGTCCCTTCCTTCCTGACTTGCGAGGAGTCTAATGGCTGCTAAAGATCCCGCTAGGACAGGAGGTGGTAAGGCAGTGGTGAAGATGAAGCCAGGTGCTAGAGATCTGATGGTGTCCACCAGAAGGGATGAGCCTGCTATGTACCCTCCAACATTACCATAGGCTTTTCCCAATGTTCCAGACACAATATCAATTTTGTTTTGCAGTCCCCGTTCCTCCCCGACGCCAGCCCCATGCTTTCCGTACAGTCCCACAGCATGCACTTCATCTACAAAAGTTAAAGCTCCATATGCATGTGCTATATTGCACATCTCCTCCAGGGGGCAGATTGCCCCGCTCATGGAATGAACAGTCTCAAAAACGACTAGCTTTGGCACTCCTTCAGGAGATTTGGCCAATAATTCTCTAAGATGGTTTGGATCATTGTGTCTAAATATATGCTTAGGTGATCGGCTGTTCCTTATACCCTGAATCATTGATGCATGGTTTCCAGCATCAGAGTAAATAATGCAGTCCGGCAAGAGCTTCCCCAGAGTGGACAGAGTGGCATCATTAGCAACAAAGCAGGAACTGAATATCAGAGCTGCAGGTTTATTATGGAGCTTAGCGATCTCAGACTCAAGTTTCTCAGTCATCTGGGAGTTACCGGCAATGTTCCTCGTGCCTCCAGCACCGGTGCCGTAGGACCTGATGGCGCTGACGGCGGCGTCCTGCACGGCGGGATGCCGCGACATACCTAGGTAGTCGTTGGCGCACCACACGGTAACGCGGTGGTTGTCGGAGCCCTCCAGAGCGCTGGGGTACGCACCGTCGGCGGCCAAACGTGACACCTTCCTGAACACACGGTACGAGTAGTCCTTCTTCTTGGCGCTGATCTGCTCGTGAAAGAAGTTCTCGTACTTGTAGGATTGGATTGGCTCCACGATGTCCTCAGTCATCTCCTTGGGCGCCTCGGAAATGATCGAGTTCTGCTGAATGAAGGGGCATTTCGTTTCGTCTTTGCCGAGCGAGCGGAAACCGCGCGAAATGATCGGGCAGTAGTTCCCGTATTGTTTCATCAGGGTCGCCCCGTAATTCCTTACGAAGGCTTGGTTCAGCGATCCCAAGAACGGGCACGGCATCTTTATGTAATCAATGACACACAAACACTTGCTACACGACGATGTATTGTATTGTGACGTAAAGTCAGCTGAACGTTGGCTCGCACTGTAGCCGAACGTTGCACTGTTGTGGATCAACTGGAGGCACGAGCGGCGGGACCTTTCATTTATAAAGTCGGTGTCGTCATATCGATTACATTTGAATACTTTACTTCCACATAGAATTTATTTTGATGTCGAAATGAAAATGTTGCCAAATATCACTTGTTTCTCGAAATTTTATTAAGCGTGGCAACAATAAGAAATTTGACAGTTAGTGCTGTTCATTTAGTTACATTTAGTAACGAATTGTAATCGATAATTTCAAAACATTTTATGTAACTAAGATAGTTTCTTTATTGTTTACACAAAATATTTAATAAATAAATAGGCAATACATGATCCTTAGAAAATATTTATATTTTTATTAACTTGAATGTTGGAGTTTGAAAAAATTTTTGAACGACAAATGTCTTAATGTCGCTGTCAAAAACAAACGTCAGCCGTCACCTTTTTTCACTTCAAATGTAGCTTCTCTAAGTAATCTGTGCTTCAAATTAATTTTTACTAAATATAAAGTGATACCACAATGTTTTCGCTTAACAATCAATTAGAATTACGACGTGTGACTATTTCGGCCCTAGTAACCTGTATTTACTTGCCGAGTATAGTCACAGTTATATGCTACAAAGGATTACTTTATTCGGTCGGCAAGGGAAGTTCATTTTATATCTTGGTGTTGATTTTTATTGCTGAACTATTAAAATCATTCTATTTGAGTTCTTCTAATGATGTACATGGAAAGAGAAAGCCAAGTAAAAACCGAGCCAGCGATGTTGTGAAATCGTTTTTATTTTTACTTGGAGTGTTGTTTAGCTTTTTCGTTGGTATTATCTTATTTGGCGCGCCCGTGCTCGACTGCCACGAGGAAACTCTGATGCTGTCCACCCTACTAACATTGTTGACGGCGTTCCCGCTGGTGCTGCACTGCGGAGTGGAGTCTTCAGTGCAGTTAATGTTTGGTGTGAAAACTTACAGCAAGGACACGATAGTCGAGATGCTCATCAACAACGCAGTGATGACGGTGTTTGGCGCGTGGATGGGCGCAGTCGTCATCCCCCTGGACTGGAACACACCCTGGCAACAGTGGCCCATACCATGCTACCTCGGTGCCATTGGAGTGTATGTATTGGCTAATGTAATGGCAGTATTTAATGTCACACTAATGACAGCGGCACAGAAGTACCCTGCAGTTAATTCCATTTTCATGTTCCTGAATGGGTATAAAATTGCCAAGTAGTATTTTATGTAATTTTTTATTTGTAATCGTTATTAAAATATGCAACCTATTGTAAATACTTTTGTATTTTCTGAATTAAATGTGTCTGTATTCAGTACATTTTAATTAATGTATCAATATCATTAAAAAATCATCCATAACTTATGTTACATGCATTTAAAGAGTTTTGGAACTCACCTATGTTGTTACTTTTCATAGATGGTCACATACATGCCACCATCAGAAATTTCAAGAATTAACAATTAAAATATTTTAACAAAACATACTACATATCACACCTTTAGAACGAAAACGACACAATAAAAAAAAACAAAATTGAGTTATCGTCATAAAATGACTTAAAATGAAGTTCTCATTACAACAATAGTTCAAACACAGCCATATTCAAGCAGGAGCAAAACAAAACTATTGTATCAGTCCCTTTTTTATTATATTTATATAAAAAGGACCAGTTTAAGTCCTTTTATAAAGATATCTCAATATTCGATTTTTTTGAATTGTATCGTTTTTGTTCTAAAGGTGCGATATGTAGATTAGTTTTGATGGTTGCCACATTTATTACATATCTACAATTATAAGTTATTATTCAATAAATAAAAAAAAATCTATCGAAATATCTTTATTGTATAGTATTATTTTTTATATCTATGACAGCAATATCTGTAGCATTTTTTATTACATACTAAGCTGTAGTATGGAGAAATAAATAAATGCGTACAATCTATACCTGAGATCTCTCCCAGGCAACCTATGAAGACATATATTTCCGAACAAAGTAGGTATATGTTGGAAGTAGAAAAAAAATATACATTGATGTTTAGCCAGGGGTGCATGAAACACAAGAGGCACAGTACCCACATGAGTTAGGTTAGGACTTAAGAATAATCAAAAAGGAAATAATCAACCTAATTTTATTGTTCATTCTAATGTTGAGCATTGATCCTGGTGCATTTTATGCACTCTGAGTACATAATGATCATCATCATCATCAGCCACATGAGGTCCAATGCTGAACATATGCCTCCCCTAAAGATTTCCAGATGGACCTGTCAAAAGCGGACTGCATCAAGCGTGTCCCTGTGACCTTTATCAAGTCTGTCCACCTTGCAGGTGGATGGCCGACGCTGCGCTTGCCAGTACCTGGCCTCCACTCGAGAACCTTTTTGCTCCATCTACCGTCAGTTTTTCGAACTATGTGCCCTGCCCACTACCACTTCAGCATGCTAATCCGCTGGGCTATTTCAGTAACTTTCGTTCTTCTACGGATCGCCTCATTTCTGATTCGATTGCGTAGAGATACGCCTAGCATAGTCCTCTCCATAGCTCGCTGAGTGACCGTGAGCCGTCTTAGGCGGACCATAGTCAGAGGCCGCGTATCAGTGCCGAATGTCATAACTGGTAGTGGTAACACATTGATTGAAGACTTGTCTTCAGGCACCGAGGTATTTCGTCGAGGTACTTGTACTATCTTTACTATCAGGTGCAGTGAGGTCAATTCCCCATGCCCTAATTAAAATATATTAACAGAGTTAATGAAAAGAACAGCAGCCTAGTTAGGAGTGCAACGGACTGCCGAGACGAATGTCGGCAGGTTCAAAACCCAAGGGCACACGCCTCTGACTTTTCTAAAAAGTTTGGTATGGCATGGTAAAGAAAACACTTGTTAGTAAATTAATAATTTTATTTTGTATTTTGTTAAATATTTACATACTCTAAATTAATAATCTATTTATATCAATAAAATATGAAACTTAACCAACTTTTTCTCATGATCACATTTTTGACATCTCATTTCATATAACAATAATCTTGATGTTCTCACATACCTTTCAGTTATCGTCAATCGATTTTCCTACGTGTAACAAAACAAAGGTATTAAAAGTAAGTAAGAAGAGAAACTAAGGTGTTTACAAACTACTAAAGGAATTCAATTAATAAATATATTGAACATCTGTAGTACACAAACAACAGTACTTTAAATATAATAAACAAAAAAATACAAAAAATCTTAGGATTCATCGACAGAAAAACGCAAAGAACAACCTATACTGCATTCATTGAGACTAAATTTTGAAAAACGCCATCTTTCCATCGATCGACGAAAACTACAAAAATAAAGTTGATTAGTGTCCCTCCCTTCCTCCGACCTCGGTCCCTCAACAGCAATAAACCTTGCAACACAAAGACACTACAAAATAACAATAGTTAACATCTAAGGCCTTGATAACATTATCACTAGTGCGTACAATGAGACAACAACATTTCCTCACACGGATATACAGTAATTTCTCAAATTGCGATATAATATTTCGCGGAATACTTATTTGGCGTTTGTTCCACAATTTGTCTATAGTAATTATTTTATATTTAGAATATTTTCGAATTTAATTTGTGGCAACCCAAACTTTTACACGTCAAATGGCAATACAGGTTGCCACAAATTATACGCGGAAGAAAAATTCTCACTTTCAATGAATAGTTTGCAATGAATTATATAATCTCACTAGTATCACTCTGAACGCGCATCTAGAATCACACGTCGCAACAACTTTCTTTACACAATAAAAATGGTGGCACACATATCTTTTAATACGAAAAAGTTTATCAACGATTAAAAATATCAACATCTGATTCATACATGATTACTGATTAGCTATTGTTGGTACAAAAATTAACTTTTAGAGTCAAAAACAATATCTAGTATCGCCTAGCGTGACACATTACACGAGACTGTAACAATGTGCCCTGGTACAAAAATATCTTCAACAGCTCCACAGCTATCGTAACATTTCGTGTGGCAGTGTAATATTAATTGGCAACACTACATTTACCACTACTTAGGAAAGCTCGTATAGACGAAATCTCACAATTCGAAGCTCCATTGAGAAAGATTCCCGATTAAAATGGGATATAAGAAGCGAAAACTTCAGTTTACATTACAAATATTATACAAAGTTGATTTAATATTAGATTGTTCGTGCTTCCGTAAGGCCTGGCGACAACGCTACGTTCGTCTTGGTCGACTGTTTGATCGATTTATATAAAGTACAATATTGGTGCAAGCGAGTACGAGTGCTCTGTATGAAAAATATCTCAATATATATTTACAACGACAGCCTTTTGCGACACCAAATGCTTAAATGTGTAGGGAATATTTAGCTGGAATCGCTTGAAAGGTTTTAGATTTAATGTCTAGTTGATATACATTACTGATTAAAGCATTTGTTCTCTATACAATGATATTATAATACTTGCGTATTCGCTATTTTATCATATTCCAAATTGTATAGAGAGCATAAACTTTTACAAAGGATATTTAGCGAAAAATATAAAGCACCTTTCATAGATGTAAAATAGAACATTAGATATGTCTTAAGTACATAATATTATAATGTTTTAGCAATAATTACTAGAATATTAACAAGAACATTTGACAGACCCACTACACTTTTTTAATTAGTTTTTAATGCGAAGAATAATCACTGGCGCCTGCCCTTCACTGCTCTTAATGTGAAGAGACCACTAGAGTAAAGGCACCTAGCTTATTTGAAAACATTAAGCCATACATTGTGGTTGAGAATAGCGGTAAAGTGTTAAGTACATGCTATCGTCATTTGAAAACTTTATGCCACTTCAATATTAGTAATACAATTTGTACTAACTCCGAAACATCTATTTTATTAAAAAATAAGATAGATCTATGTGCTAGATGTTTACCCTGTCGCAGAGTGATTATTTTAAAATGAAGCGCCTATATTATATAGAAAAGTTATAACTAGAACTGTGAATAAGAGGGTAGACACTAGTGTTTTCTTTGAACACAATTTGAATAGCGCCATCTGCCGAAATGACTCGTAAGCAGCTGTCGGCAGATGGACATATCTTCGCATTTTAACGGCGCGGTTCACGTCCGATTTTTAATTACTAGCCAAATTCTTTAAAAGTATCCCATCTTGAAATTGATCTCTGAAATAAACCCAAATAAGTTACTCAAACAATCCATATTCTAATTGGCCTATTTTCGCGATCAAATCATATATATACCAATTGATTTCTTTTATTGAATTCGACCTTAATTTATCAGATTTTTTTAATACCACTTTCTAGCACTGACCTGACTTCACCTTTATCGTCAATTTTATTCTTATAAAATAAGAACGGCCAAGCAACATGCAATGTTGTCGTGATACACCACATAATAGTCTTAACTATATGTAACAGTTTGTAGTGTTTGTACATTATGTTCTTTTTAATTTAATTGTTCCGGACCTACCTTGGATCCGATATAAAGGTAATGCCTCTTATACCCTTTCTACTGCGTTCCAATGGAACATACAACGGTGACACATTAATTCTGTTTGCATATAAAAAACTAAGTACATCGGGACATAGTTTCACATTATCAATTTAAATTATCCCAGAACAACCCACAAACATTTAAGGCAAAGCCGCGGACGACAATATAACTCGACCTTAATACTAACTATTGCGCCTGCCGAACTACTCCAAGTAAACTGAAACAAATTTGACATTTCAGTGTTGCCACGTAAGCGAACACGACAGAAGCACTATTTCTGCTACAACGTTCACTTGCCGAATATAAAATACAAAAATAGCACACAGTACAAATATTTAATATAAAATTAAAATACACGGGATTTGCTGGTTCTTACTTGTACACGCGAAATTTAGCCTAATGAGAATAACTACCGGTATGTAACACGTCCCTTATCGTAAATAATATAAAAATGCACCGCTAATACTAGATTACTTGATATACTGTCAACAAACACGTTTCCAATGGACTTTTTATTCGATGTCAAATCAATAGATTATTTGCGTAAAGTTTTGGTAAGCACATAATTGACAAACGGTTCAACGTTAAAATGGAACTGAAATATTATGTTCGATATAAAAAAGTATCCAAATACGTATGTATTTATTTTTATTACACTGAATGTATCATTCAGTTTAATAAAAATATAGAATCGAGACATAATTTAGAAGACATGCACTACCACATTTAACTTTCTATTCATTTGTATCGCAATATTTTTGTAGTTTAACAAGGATTAAAAATTCCACCGAAAGCTATAACAGCGGCCATTGGCTCTACAGATTTGAACAACCAACAAACTTTACAAACAAAATGTTAGCTACTACCTTAACAGAAACAACGTGGCCGACATAATTCTACTAATTTCGCACTTTTTATATGGCAACCTGTGTGCTTACCATGGAAATCAATTCCAATCTCAAGATAACGCGAACTCGAAACAGTTTCAATTCCAATCTAGAAGTTATTGGTACCACTGACCAAATCGAGTCCATTATGGGATTGAAATTGAAATCGGGTATGCGATCGAGTATCTGTGTGGCCATATTTGAGACCATACATGATCTACCAAAATACTATAAATAATTTGAGACGTAAAATTTTATTTTTATTAATTAAAAACATGTAGTTATTATAAGTTATTACATAAATATTGTAGGGCGTCAAATGAATAAATAAGAAATGTATTTTGTATGTAAAAAATAATCAAAATGTTAAAGTCAGGCAGAATAAATATGTTGTCGTTGTCTAAACTATAATAAAAAAATGAAAAGTCGCGCAGTAAACAACGTCAAAGTTCAAAACAGTAGTTCTCAGTATATTTATTTGGAGAATTTAGGTATATTTAAAGTAGAAGGATGAGTAGGCCTACATCTCTGCAACAGGAGGCACTTGCAGATTTCCTGGAGCAAAACCCAGGGATCGCTAAAGGCCTCTTACGCACCGCTAATGCAAAACAAAACACGAAAAAAAAATGGCACGAACTATCACTAAATCTTAATGCGCTAGGCGGTGCACAGAAAGATGGAAAAGGCTGGGCGAAGGTAAGTAAAGTGCTTGTAAAACTTATATAATTTACAGTCAATATTGTTGTTGATTTACATAAGTAATGCATTGGTGTATTTTTCAGTATTGGGCTGATAAAAAATGTGCCTTAAAAAGGATATGTGCTCAGAAAGCACAATCCCTGAGTCGTACAGGCGGTGGGTCAGTCGAAGCTTTGCCATCTTTGACGCCTACCGACCAACGTTTGGTGGCTGTGATGGGAGGCCCACGATTCGCTATTGGTGACAGCCATGTGGCCATAAATCCGTTCCCAGAGTCACCAGCAGTAAGTTACTTCATTTATATTAATTAATAATGCCAAGATAAAAAATATTCCTGCCTATTGTTTTCACTGTGCTTACATAATAATAATTAGGTTCTGTTAAAAGTTTCTTGAATGGTCAATTTAATACATTTTTTTAATACAACATAGTCACCTACATGGTCTAGCTACAGCATATTAGAGCTGTGGATTGAGTAGTATTGAGTTCAATTCCCAGATTAGACAACAAATTGTATGAAATTTTATGTCTTATTAAAAATTACTTACCTTTAGCTGATAAAATTATTATCTAACTTGTTAAATTACACACACTAATTTGATGATTGCAGGTTCAAAACATTGAAATTGTGGAAACCCCTTCATTGGAAGTTATACCAATGGTGGAAGAAAATCATGGAAATGATGAAAGAGCATTAGAGCCTGGCTCTAATTCTGCTGTGCACAATGCTGATTCTGTGACAGGTTTGTAAAAACGATTACCATATTAAATTATTATTATCCCACTCTACTACACCTATAATGGAATTATTAATTTATTGTGTAAATGTAAAATAAAAGCCATGAGCTGATTGTTAAAACTTTGTATATTTAATTATATGAATGCTTCCGTTACTAGCTCTTTATTAATATAGATATAATGGTATATAAAATCTAACTTTTATACACTTTTTGTTTACTCTAGTGAATATGGTACCTCATGCCTCACAACATGAGAGTTCAATGCGTCCACCAAGGGCAAGCAGGACACGTTCGCGGACAAGACCTTCCAATATGTATCAGCAGGACAGGCAAATGTTTGTTGATATAGAAAGGCAACGTGTAGAAGCGGAGACACTCACCGCGAGAGCGTTGAGTGAAGCAGTGGGAAATATTGCAGATATTGCTACTGCAATAAATAATTTGGCACAAGCTATAACAGGTGCTGCCCAAGTTATAGCACTAGCAATAAATAATGCAAATGCACAATAGTTATATTTAATACTAGCTTTTGCCCACAGATCCGCCTGCGTGAATAAGATTTCCCAGGATAAAAGTCCCACTTTATATTTTACCAGGATATAAAGTAGCTTATGTGTTAATCCAGGACATGATCTACCCGTGTGCCAAATTTCATCGAAATCCATTCAGTAGTTTTTGCGTGAAAGAGTAACAAACATACATTCTTACAAACTTTCGCGTATTAGTAGGATCTATAATATATTATGAGAGTTTGATATTTAATGTTCTGAATATGCATATCAAATAATAGTACCTATTGTTACTTAAATTTAATTTATCATTATAGTATAATTATGTTGAACCAATGTTATTAGCCAAAGTTTAGACATAGTTTAAAATACTTTTCTATTTTTGAAACACTAAATAATAAATATAAAGAGAAATATAGTTATTTTTATATTATAAACATTGTAAGCTTAGGTTTGGACTGAGAATTAAAGATTTTTTTCTATATTATTGTATAATAGATATTAACTAACTATAAGTTTGTCATATTATGTGATTGTTAATAGGTACTTACATTGTTTATGTTAATATTTATAGTTTTTATATTACAAATATTGTAACCTTAGGTTTGATCTGAGAATTAAAGACTGTTCCTATATTATTCTAATAGTTAAAGACATATGTGATTGTTAATAGGTACTTACATTGTTTATGTTAATATTTATAGTTTTTATATTACAAATATTGTAATCTTAGGTTTGATCTGAGAATTAAAGACTGTTCCTATATTATTCTAATAGTTAAAGACATATGTGATTGTTAATAGGTACTTACATTGTTTATGTTAATATTTATAGTTTTTATATTACAAATATTGTAATCTTAGGTTTGATCTGAGAATTAAAGACTGTTCCTATATTATTCTAATAGTTAAAGACATATGTGATTTTTAATCGGTATTTACTTGTAATTTATATGGCCTCTTCCATTTTTGTAAGTAGGTATAAATTAAAGAAAGAAAAAGAAGTAAAGAATAAACAAATTAACCATTTACTTTAGTTTTTTTTTTTATATTAAAAGAGATGTTGTGCAGTCCACAGTTCATTAACTAAACGTGACCGAGCCTGTGTTCCCCTGGTCAACTCTGCAGTTGATGCTGGCAGCTCCTCTGAATTACCTTCTTGGTTATAGTCTGGCTCAGCTATATTGAGTGGTATGGTATCTTGAATATTATCCTGACTTAGACGTGCCTGATTGCAAATGTTGTGTAGGACACAACATGCATTTATAATTTTGGCAGCTGTGTCAGGATGATAGTGCAAGACCCTGTGACCTAAAAGACAACGCCACCTATTTTTTAGAACACCTATAGTGCGCTCCACAGTATTCCGTGCCACAGTATGAACTTGGGTATAATATCCTTCTGGGGTGTTGGCAAGAGCATCAACTATAGGTGTCATCAAGTATTCCCTTTGAGGATAGCCTGAGTCACCTAAAAGTAAATAAATAACAGTTACTAGATATAGTGCCACATAACAGACAAATAAACGCTTCTTGATAACTTTAACAATAACTTACCAAGTAAGTAAATTTGTTCCCCTGAACTTAATAAATTTATTAAGTGAGCCTTGAGAAGGTGCTGGTTAAAAATGAAGGTGTCATGTGTGGCACCACCAAATGAAGCATCCACATTTAAAATATTTAAGTCGGCATCACAAATCTATAAAGATTAACATGATACAAATTATGTTAATTTATGTCAAAACATTAATAGAGAGTTGCATTATTATGAAGTGGTTTTATGCAACATAAACAAACAAAATAACTTACAATCATAGCATTTCTTGAGTGGAAACCCTTCCTATTATAAAACCTTTCTTCATTGCTAGTTGGCCTTATTATTGATACATGTGTACCATCAATAACTCCTATTACCGATGGAATTTTAAACTTTTCATAAAACCTGAAATAAACACTATATTTATTGTACCTGACTATTACAAGCCAAGGGAATGCCATAAATTAACGGAGGGGAAATGTATGAATTATTAAAGAATATCACAGTTTTGAGTAGAACTGAATAATGAGTACCTACCTTCGTTTTATGCAGTCTCTTTCTGCGCGTGTTTGAGGAAATTTTATCCATTTTTTCGTTATAATTTCGGCATTTAAAGCGTTTGTCACTTCTGCTATTGCCTTGGATACTGATTGCTGGGACATCATCGTCCCATGCGTAGCACCTACCAATCGCTGATAACTACCGGTGGCGTAGAAAGACAGTGCCACTAAAACCTAAAATTTATGTAATTGGTTAAAGAAATAGCACGACTGTAGGCATATTATGTTAAGGAATGTGTTTATACAGTTATACTTTAATGATAAATAGACAGATACCTTATATCGTGTAGTTATATCACTACGACGAGTAGGCTTCGGTAATAGACTCTGTAGCTCCTCATGTAGTACTTCGAAAAGTTCTTTACTCAACCGGTAATTATTCTGGAACTCAATGTCGTTCATCGCGAAAGCATTACCGGTATATCGCGCTATTCTTCTTAAATTGCGCCTCTGCCTTTTATCAATATTATTGGATTCATCCAAAATATTGTGTAAAAGCGCCAGTCGTGCCATGATAGTAATTTATAACTTTCAGTAGTATTATAATTCTCTTTGTTTATAACTTACAATAAGTCACTCGAACACTGAAAAAGTTAAGTCTTCAAAACTGTGTCGATCCGATTTCAAACACAATCTCTAACTCGAAAAGTCGCTGTCAAAATGTAGTCAAGAGTGCCAAAATATATTTGAGATCGCGAGGACTCTATTTCATTTAGTTCTCTTAAATTCCACTGGAATCGTGTTAAATCGTGCGCTAGTATCGCGTTCAAGAGTACCAATTACCAAGTTTTCGAACCCAATCCTAAATCTCAAATGAAATCGAGTGTCAAGAGTAAGGCCACTGGTATTTGTCATTTCATATAACAATCGTATTGGCTGTTCAAACTTGCAGTCGTATTGCCAGCTCATCGCTGTGGAAACCTACCAATTCAATAATTTTGTATAGCAGTTCACATTTTAAACATGACTATGTTTCTAGGTTTAGCTTACATTTTGTAATTATTTTTTTTGTCATTTTTCGTAGGTTTTTTGATTCCGCAGTGCAGAGCTGGCAACACGCGTGGCCGTGACGTCATAACAACAGCGCCACGTATTGATAGCGGGACACCGCGCTTTACGTGTTGTTTGTCTCCGGCTGGAAGTAGTGTATGCCGTTTATCTGGAAATATCAGGAAAATTATACATTAATAATTGCTTGACTGACTCGGTGGCGTAGTTGTCTTAGGGTACAAATGCGAAGCAGAGGTCTCGGGTTTGATTCCCGGGTCGGGCAAAGTGATATTGGATGTTTGTATTCGGTATGATCAGTATCAAGCCGGAGTCTGGAATTTGAGCCCGATATGGCGATAGGCTCGCCCCTATCACATCATGGCACGGAATACGCACGACGAAAAGAGGGTGCATTTAGTTACGCCTCTGCCTTCGGGGATAAAAGGTGTGTGTGTGTGTGTGTGTGTGTGTGTGTGTGTGTGTGTGTGTGTGTGAAATTCTGAACAAAATAACAGCAAAAGTTTAATAAGGATCTGTCGGGAATGGGTAAATATAATTGGGTCTTCGCAGTGTTATTAGTATAACTTTATTTAAAGCTATAGAAAAATCGAACTGAATGCTTCAGTATCGTATAAATTAAGTGCGAAAACTTCTGAAAATGTATGGATATGTGTAAGAAATAAACGCATAAATCGTTAAACGGATTTGGATGACCTTTCATGATCGAGAAGATAGACCACAGGTCCATCATAATGTCCTACATTAACATTATTATGGGCTACATTTTATCCCACTAAAATACACAGATATACTTACATCCTGGTATTTCACATAGATGGAACCGTTTTTTTTCGCAGGGAAAAAACGCCTTATCGCTACCACCACTGGGGAGTGAGTGGAACGGTTATGTTGGTTTACCCAGTCTTATGGTCCTATGTCGCCACTCGGGAGTGTAGGATCACCCGAGCGAGCACCGCCTAGCGAAAAATGAGTTTGTTACAGTCTCCTCACCGTCATGTCGTACTCGGTGACGAAGGCGGGAACCTCGAGCTGGTCGCGCGCCATCACGGAGTAGAGGAACTCCACGCCCGGCAGCGTGTGCACCTTCGCCTTGATCGCAGGCGCCATGAACGTCGTGAACCACCACGTCATCATCTGCAACCACCAACACACCCATCGGGATATTACAGCTGAACCACGCAACCCACTTCCTGGCAAGGGCGGATCCAGAGGTCCCCCCCCTGGGCTGGGTCTAGGTGACTACTGATGATAATTTTATTTTATGTCTTGAATAGACCTTGACTATATCCCCCTACAAACGGGCTATGACTTTCCTGGCTACTACTGTAAACAGCAACCAGGACATGCTAAAGACTAGTAAAAGGCTAGTCACAATGGTTAAGTAAATGTTATCTACCAGTTAATTTTAGTAAACAATTAATAAAAATCTCCAATGAATAATTTACAAAATGGTGAACAAAACCTTGGTTTCGATGAAAAAGTGTTCAAGAAATATATTTACCTTCGTCCAGAACGTAGGATGAACGATGTAGAAGGCTTTCAGGTTTTTTTTATATCTGAAAACCAGTAAAAATATTTTAGACAACTTCCTAAAATTTCACTCACTTTAATTGTAATTTAAAACAGTGTTGTTTCTTTTCCCTAAAACTTTTCGTAAGCAAGAAAATATCTATCAATTACATCTCTTTTATAAATTGTAGGTATCGTTAAAAAAACAATGTTTTCAACTTTTTTAAAGTTAACATTTGGAAATCCTGTGGTTTGCAGAGTCCCAAACACCTTTCTTCCTCCCCTAATCTTCATTCTTATCCTTTAGTACTGGCCGGGCATTCTTGCTTCTTTGGATTACGTGTATGTTTATGGGCGATGGAGATAACATCATTTGCTCATTTACTGACCAATGCCATAAAAATACAACTTTAAAGCTGTATAATTATTTTCAATGGAGAAGACATTCATTAACAACATAACATAATAGTGTGAAGTCATATTAATTACGAAGAGTAATTTATCCTTGCATTACCATTAACAAACAGAAATTACAACAATGTGACAAATATAGAAGAATGAGTCACAGCATGATGCATTTGAATGTTTACCGAGTATACTGCGTCACGCGGTACTTACGCGCGTAATGTTTACTACATTGTTCCAATAACATTTATGAATAGAAACTGTATTATATACAATACAAATATTCTTTATTGTAACCATTTTAAAATAGAAAAACAATTAAAATTATACAATTTCCTTAAATTTATGGTGCACAATGGGCGGCCTTATCGCTACAAGCGATCTCTCCCAGGCAACCTTTGTATGGAAAGAATCTAAAATCACACATAGATAGCGGTATATACTGCAGGTATTATTTAAAATTTGCTTCGTTCTTTGTACAAACACCCAATTTGGTGCCAGTAGGTACACTTTCTCAAGATAAAACAATGTACGATCTTTTCGGAGATGTACAAAGGAAACAGCAAATAACTCTTATTATCTACTTTAGTTGCAAGTTGCATGTTGCTGACAGACGACGCGCTAGCGTCATAATTAGAGCCTACACTTTTCTAACTGTACAGTCAGCAGCATAAGTAGCTGTACAAAATCAAAATTTCAAATCGCTTATATACACGTTAAATTAAACTGAAACTTTTTTCTTCGTGTGAAGTAAAGTAAATCCCTTTTATTTTAGTTTTGTGAAGAAAAAAAAAGATTAGTAAGAACACAAAAGTATGTAGGCAATTTGAAATTATGAATTTGTTTAGCTACTTATGCTGCTGACTGTACATTGAAATTTATCATGGTGTCGAAAGTCTAATGAACAAAGAACTTCCCTTCAGTAAATTTTAATTACAAGAACGAGACATTTAAGAAAATATATTGCGTTGTACAACTCGTTGACTTCATGGATGAAGCTTTTGAATAAGTAAATTATAGCAGAGTCTGCGTACCCACTAAAATTTGAAACCACCTAATAGGAAGAGATCAGTGACCAACGGCAATAATACAAAACTAAAGAAAATTCGACGTCTCTATTTTCATAGATTCATGTTTAAACTAGAACTTACTTGTAAGGCAGTACGGTGTAGACTTCCTTGAGCCAGGAGAAAGGCGGGTGGTTGGCGGAGGAGGCGAGCGTGTGGAAGTACGCGATCACGTAGTCGCCGCGCACGATCGGGTCCAAGAGTTTGATCAGGTACAGCAGCGCCTGGAATATGGAGTTGTCCTATTAGATTCTGAGTGATGAGACGATCAAGGCGCTTATATGAAGTCGGCTAGGGGGGATAAATGGCTTATCACAAAGCTATTAGTAGAGGTCTGTGATCGGATGTAGAATTGTATCATATCAGAGTTGATACTACAATATTTTGACCGTGTCCACTCCAGATTTGAGTAGTGTCCCCAAAACAACATATTTTCTAGTCTATCATACATTATTCGATGTAATTTGGACAGGACATGTTTAATATCGACAAATGATCAAATTTTTAATTATGAAGATATGGAAGACTTCTAGGTCTCTGGGCCGCTGGGGCGCGGGTCACAACTGGAAAATGATTCTAGTTTACACATAAAGTTGATTTGTGATACAACGCACCTTGTCAAGATCGATGTCTCCAATGGGGAACCACTTCCCGATGAACACCACGACGGGTCGCCCGAGCCTGTCGACGCCGCTCTGGTACAGGCAGCCGATGCCTGACACTTCGCTCAGGTCCTCCGACTTGGCACGCCGAAGAAGACGCTCGTATCTGGAAACAAAGGACGGGTTAGTTACGATGTTGTACATAGAAAATGTATCATATTGGGAATTGTTAAATGGCTTTTCAAATTATAGGGTTTTTGTTGGTGTGGTTTGTATGAATATTCTTTGTAAGGATAGTCAATATAGTCCAGTGACGCTTCATCATCATCATCATCATCAGCCACACGACGCCCACTGCTGAACATAGGCCTCCCCCAAAGATTTCCATCCCAACCTGTTAGAAGCAGCCTGCATCCATAATGACTAACTTTTAATAAAGTGTATTGTCTTTAATATATTTCGATACAATTCAATCAGCCACACACATGCATTAGCACAAATAAATAAGTATTATTTTTCCTAAAGAATCTAATAACTAAGCTATTTTCCAGCTATTCAGAAATTCTTCACATCCACGAGTTTCTACGAACAAACCATCATTATACATTCGGTTTCAACAAATGTATCTCAGACACGAAATAAAACATATTTTGAATACCAAACATTTTTATTTTTACAGAAAACTTCGCCAGAATCGGCCTTGGCCCCAAAATGCCAATCGTAACGTCTACGTTACACAGAGCTGCGTGTTTGTTCTATTTTAGCTGTTGTGTTGAATGTGAGTTGGCTCTCGATAAATTGGTTGGCTTGTTATGACGTATTATGGGAACAGTAAGGTGGACGCAGATTTATCGCCTCAAAATAAGAGCGACATCTTAATTAGAAGTATGTAGCATTAAGCATACAACACATTTTATATGAGACATTTACTTTTGCTCACAGATCGTGTTGAGTCCATTCTCGGAAAATAAGATTACTGGTGACCGCACCTACCGTGATTAATTAATAAAAAATATGATGCATTACGAATCGACACTGACAAAGCAATGCACACGCACTTAAAGTTTACTTTTGGATACTTTATTTTGAGGTTACATTACCACGGAGCCTAGAGTTCACCAATTATAATCACAGCTGTTTTAGAATGCTTCATTTTTAGGTTATAATATTATCAGGTCCGATAAGTGTGCGTTGCTCCAGCTCCACGGCGTCAGAATACCATGCTGTTGACGCAGTTCGCGTACACGCGGAAAAATATTTACCGCGCGTTACGACGCTGCAGGTTTATTATCTACGCGCTATATATATTTGTTTTTTATGGCATTGAATGACTAGACGAGTATGCCGTTCGCCTGATGGTAAGCGATACGACCACCCATAAACAGTAGCAACACCATCCCGCACCTTGACTTACAAAGTACCTACTGTGTGGCATTCCACTGCGCTCGTCATCCTGAGACATAAGCTGTTAAGTCTCATTATGTCCAGTAGTTACACTAGCTACAATGTCCTTCAAACCGAAACACAACGGTGCATGCACACTGCTGCTTGGCGGTAGAAATAGAAATTGCGGTGGTACCCACCCAGACGGACTCTTACATTATGAGAAACCTACCAATATTCTATTTTGTGCTGTAAAAAATATGCCAGTAACTACTAATCAGTTTTAGACGCGTATAAAACTAGATCAATACGCTTGGTAAACATTGCGATAGGTAGTGTTTGTGCCATGTGGTAGTTTTTCTAGATCTAACAGTTCCTTTTTCATAATCTGATTTTTGCTCTCGTTTGTGTCCTGTGTATCTGACGATTCTTGTTCCTAAGCCTCACATAATTTAAAACGTATAATACCCTGTATTTGTGTAGCTACACTAACTTAAAAAAAACCTGCACTATATGGTAGTGTGCTCAAGTTGTTTGCCGGTCATTATAATCTTATTTGTGACTTTTTCATCAGATTTTATATGCCACCAAGATTACAAGACAATTTTATTTCAAAAACTTTTGACGGTAAGGTAGAGTTACAAAATTGAAACTTCAGGTTAATTTTCAAAGGCCAGGAAAATTTTAATATTTTTTCAATTTATAAAACATGTCTGGCTTTAGTGGTCGTCCATGACCCAAGCATATTAATCAAATTTTAGAATTGCATATAAACCTTGTTACAATGTTTTACCATGTTACTCACAATTTTTACAAAACATAGTCATAAAAATACTTAAGCGTGCATAAAAACGGTCTTTGTTTGACGATAATATTTATTGAGATAAAAAAAACTAATACAGCGCAATGCAGATTCTTTGTCTTCATGTTTATGTTACCACACGGTAGTGTGCAAGTTGTTTGCCGGCCATTTATCCGCCCATACCTACCGTTTGCGAGTATCACTCATGCTTAACCATAATAGAGGGTAGTCCTGACTCCTGACCCATAATCAAGGGTAAATTATAGCATAACACGCGTCTATTGTTTGTACATCACAATTACAAAGCATAAACAGTAATGTTAGTATGCACTTCGCGCTTTAAAGTTGCGGAAGGTCGATTTAAATGTCCTAAGCCAGGCGTATTAAGTCATTGTTTTTCCTGGCAGGGCAAATTGACTGTACTAAGGTAATAAAATATGATGTCGATTGATAAGATGATAACTCACAAAGGTCGTCGAGATTTATGCCGGTTTTGGTCTGTGTGTTTGAGTCCGGGATGTGTCTTTTTGAAACCAGTATGTAGCTACGTTTTAATCACTAAAATATTCTGACTTTTTTAGGACTAAATACTTTAATCATATTTACGGAAATTATAGGTACATGTACATAAATTAATACAATAGGTTAGCCTACTTCATTTAGAGGCCAAAAGCGCCACATTGGTACAATATTATTGGATAGGTAAGTAGATTGTATTGTAGACAAATTTCCAGACATACTGTATAGCGTACTGCGTTACCAAATATAATGTATTCATCATCAAAAAACTACTCGCAAGGTTGATTATTAGCCCGCTACCAGTTCTGTGTACAGCTGTTACACAATATATGACGAAATTATAAATACGGTCGAAATTGTAATAAAATGGCCATTTATGAACGTTAAGAAATAACTACAAAACATTTGTAAATAACAATTTGTTTGTGATAAGCCTTAAGAATAAATAAATCGGAATAATAAAACTAAGTATAATATAATTTTGGTTTTTTTTTTAGCTTTAGCCGCACCCCTGATGATATTTACCACTCAGATTGCAGAAAATAAATTTGCATCATGCTTGGAAAAATTGTTGCACCAACCCTAGTTTCCATTAGAGGCAGAAAAAGGAATCTACTATAGCATAAATTAAGTATTAACCATATTTTTCACATATTACGAACAGCAATCAAGCTAGTACTAATTATCAATAGTTTACATATTTTTTTTATTATTGCATTGAATGACGAGACGAGCATGCCGTTCGCCTGATGGTAAGCGATACGACCACCCATAAACAGTAGCAACACCACCCAGCACCTTGACTTACAAAGTACTGAGTGGCATTCCACTGCACTCGTCATCCTGAGACATAAGATGTTAAGTCTCATTATGTCCGGTAGTTATACTGGCTACAATGTCCTTCAAACCGAAACACAACAGTGCATGCACACTGTTGCTTGGCGGTAGAAATAGACATTGCGGTGGTACCCACCCAGACGGTCTCTTACATAATGAGAGGCCTACCACCAGTTAGTTAGTTACATAGCCGTTTAGCTTCTGTGCTGTGTCCCGTGTACTTTACCCCGGGCAGTTTATTGACATCAAACGACATTGTGGCTGACATGCGACATGCCGCGCCTGGCAGATCACTTTAAATAGCGCGCGGTGAAACACACCATCAGTCAAAACTGACAGTCCGAACAAATCACTGCAGGTGCGCGGATTCTTGATGTTCGTTAAGGATAACATTGCGAGCTTCTGTATTTGCCTGTAGATGAGTTTGTATTATAAATACATGAATGTGCAATGATCGCTTGTAATAACTAAGTGTAGCGTGTAGTGATAATAAACGATTTATAAAACCAAGATGAAATATTTTTTGGTTAATACGTCATTTTCCAAAATATAATTTTGTGTTTATTGTGCATACCCTCTCATAGATTAATATTAATACAGTGTCTGTTTAGTACGCTCACCTAAATGATTGTTATGTTATAATTTCTCAGTGAGTGAATTATTGTAAGTAATTCTTAATGAGAAATAAAGTCTTCTAAACCCAATAATTTTCCACCACAAATGCAGTGGGAATGAATGCACAACAATTCGTTTCAATTTATTATTAAATTACCATTCATCAGTTTAAACTGAACGTGTAAATCGTTTTGATGTGCAGCATTCGTGGGCGGGTATGTAAAAAAATGTAAATCACTGTCCCTTTTTAAGATCCTTCTAAAAAAACATTACCTCTCTATAATTCAGTAAGCTGTTATTATTGTATTTATTACCATTTGTTCTTTTATTTATGTATAATATTATTGTATATTTTCTTCATTTTATTTTATTTTTTTTATTTATTTACTTTATTTATTTTTGTATTTTTTTTTTTTAATTTGCGTAAAATATAATGTTTTAATTTTAATTTAGTAACATAGTATTAATAATTGCACCACCGTTCTCTTTTAAATTATGTCCGTTACGTATTCAAATTAATTATAATCCATTCGGTTGTCTGGAAGAGATCGCTTAAAGCGATAAGACCGCCCGTTGTACATCATGTTTTTTTTTATAACTGTTTTTTATGGCTAATAATTTTATATGTTTTTTTTTCTATCATGTGTGCAATAAAGTGTTTTGTATTTGTATTTGTATGTAGGGCGGGGGCAGTCTGGCGCCGCGGTACCGCGTGACGTCACACCACCCTCGTTCGGGCCAGTTCGCAATGACAAATGTATTGAGTGACGTCATTATACCACCATCGGACATAGTGCTCCCAATCACGACTGCACCATACAAATGAGAACTGGTGTTTTTATGGTAAATTGAATGAGTGTAATTAGTTTTTTTCGTTGATATGCAATGTTTCCAGAGCCCTTGACTTTTTCATTGTTTCGATTTTCATTCTCTGTGGTGTTTTTCCTCATTTCCCATTTCAGATTTCAAAAACCAAATAAAGATTCAACTGGTGAATTTGAATGACTTTTATAAAATACTAGTTGGCCCAGCGAACTTCGTATCGCTTCAGAATCAATGAATGTTATGTTAACACACTAGTTTTTTTTAAGATTAAATGAATAATCAAAATGAAACCAACACAGCTAATTTAAAAATAAGTCTAATAACTTTTAATTAAACCTTGCCAGATAACTTCACTTATATAAACTAAGGGCTTTCAAGATTATTTTTCGTCAAGAGCCAGCAATAACAATTTGAAAAACATCCCCCGTATTGTCCATTATAAAGGCCGTCACGTACGCGCGTTGATTCCCAAATGTGTGTGGCAACAGTCCACGCCCGGCGACCTCGAAAAGAAAGGACATCTCACAAGATTCCATTACATTAGACAGGGGATGGCTCCTGACATCTATTGGAATATACGAACGCTGCATTGTAATGTACGGTTACGAACAGCGAAGAACTTCGCTTTTACATACATAGCATCACGACTCTTGTTAGGGGTAAGCAGAGGTGTATTACACCCACACTTCGCCAGCAAGGACCCAGGCAAAAGGGAACGAGACGATTGTCTTTTAAAATCAGCCGTGTGAGATTTGAAATGTTAAAGTTGTCATATTACATACTGACCATCATCAGGCACATAAGGTCCACTGCTTAAAAAATCCTGAACCGTCTGACCTGTTAAAAAACGGTCTACATCCAACGTGTTCCTGCGACCTTTATCAAGTCGTCTGCGGTCTGTCCTTTGCAGATGGACGTCTAACGCTGCGCAATACATATTGATACTATACATAATATATTTGTACCTGTATTGTTATCATCATCATAATGTCATTGAATCACGCAAACAGCAAGCGATATACACACACACACACACGCCATTCATCCCCGAAGGGGTAAGCAGAGGCGCAACTAGTGCACCCACTTTTCGCCGTGCGTATTCCGTCCCATGATGTGATAGGGGGGCGAGCCTATCGGCATCTCGGGCACATATTCCAGGATCCGGGCTGATACTGAATTTAAATAACCCAATATCAATTTGCCCGACCCGGGAATCAAACCCAACACCTCAGCATTGCAGTCATACCGTAATACAACTACGCCACCGAGGCAGTCGATATAATATATAGCAAGCGATATAATATTAAATTTTTATGTTCCTACAAATGAAAAATAACACATACATGAGCCAACAGTGACAAGTTCTTAGTAAAACTACAACGAAGAAGCCATCAAGGTATAATCAGGGGGTTACACAAGCGGGGCATGTCTTGTCCGTGCGTTGTGTAATGCTATCCGGCCTGGACTGGAACCGGCTTGCTAATAAGATCGTTCCTTCAGGTCAAGTTCAAATCTTTAAGGTAGTTCAGCAGTAGAGTTTCTGTGTTATAATGGTATATGAGCGGTGTACACATAACATTAAACTTACCTGCTTATTATCTATAAAGAAAATGTACAGTAGTTGCCTAGTAGCAAAACCTAAAACTTAAGTTCACAATACTTATCTAGCCCATAAAACCCGCGCCCATCCAATCAGTGGCACTCGTGCACAGCCAATCGCGGACTAATGAAATTCTACCCTTATCGTAAAGCTTACTACAGATCTTGGAGTCTAGACGGCGCACGTCACAGTCTGAAAACGGCGCCGCTCCCCGCGGACTCAACTTTGCTACAAGGATGTATATAAACATTTTATAACTCTGCCATATTGCGGGTAGATCGTTAAAATTTATTATATTACGTACGCTAAAATACATCGTAAAAGTTTAGGATCTATATAAAGAATTTCTAGTAATTGAATGTTTATTTTACAGTACTCGTAATAACACGATATACTGTTTTAAATACAGGTCTGTCCAAGGCGCAATGCAGTTCTTCATGATTCATAGTTCTAGGTTCGTATGTTTTAACTGTATATAGACAGTAGCTGGCGCTTAGTACCTACCAGGCGAGCGGCTTGCTCGTCTCGTAATACAGTTGTATTCAAACTCAAGAAACACTATTGAATAGCAAGGTTTTACTGGTGGTAGGTGTCTCGTATGTAAGAGTCCGTCTGGGTGGGTACCACCGCAATGTCTAGTTCTACCGCCAAGCAGCAGTGTGCATGCACTGTGGTGTTTCGGTTTGAAGGACATTGTAGCCAGTGTAAGTACAGGACATAGTGAGACTTAACATCTTATGTCTCAGGATGACGAGCGCAGTGGAATGCCACACAGTACTTTGTAACTAAAGGTGCTGGATCGTGTTGCTACTGTTTATGGGTGGTCGTATCGCTTACCATCAGGCGAAAGGCACGTCTCGTCATTCAATGCCATAAAAAAAAAGGGCAACACGTCGATGCGGCAGTAAATTCAATACTTACAAAACAAAACATCTAACGTAATGATAAGTACTACAAACCAAAAAGAACATTACCGGCACGAAACCATTATAACAACTATAAATTATAATGACAATAAGCAAACGGGACGCAATAAATGGATAATAGCACAAAACCGCGATCACTAGCAACAATTATCATCATGAAACGTTGAAACTACACGTTCACATTATTTATTAGCATCGGGCGATGACCCCATTTATTTATAGACACAATGGTTTTTTAGTTACACAAACAAAAAAGTGCAACAGATATACATATTATTATGTTATGGTTAAAAATTAAGCAAAATAAGTATCGGTGTTTTTAAATAGAGACGCCCGTGTCGCTGATATGATTAGTAAACGCCTTCCCATAGTAATATATAACTCTGTTTTACCAAGTACTGTATGCCATTGCATTGTGCTTGGCACCTTCAACACAATTTGCAGTAACTGCTACTGCACATAATTTGAACTGTAACATATTGCTTGCACACTGCTTGAAGGGCTAAATCTTTATGCAAACAGCTCTTCTATCAATGAACTGAATAGATGTTTGTTTGCTGCCTCGTACCACTACAAAAACTAACGATGAATCGATAACTTATAAAGCGCTATATTGTGGTACATAGGCTCTGATCTAGCTTCAAGTTCTAGTTCTTTGAAACTGTTTGCATAAAAGTCATGGCGCTTAGTATCAGGCGAGAGACTTTTATGTCCATTCTTTGTATAGTACAAAGAACACACTGGAACGGCAGTTATTGTGCTATATCAAGTAAATGTATAAAAACATCCAAAGAACAGTAATTATTGAACCTTTAATACGTGCCTCGTACGCTGCTCTCAGACTTTTTGTATCGATTTTTCATGAAATGCCAATACCGCTGCCGCTTTATGTTGATATTGCAGCTCGTGTTCAACAAACGCTAATAATATTCGTTCGAAGAGCGCAGTCTCCCATCGCCATTTTAAAAATCTATAGAATATATAATTAATTTACTGGTGGTAGGTCTCTCATTATGTAAGAGGCCGTCTGGGTGGGTACCACCGCAATGTCTATTTCTACCCCCAAGCAACAGTGTGCATGCACTGTTGTGTTTCGGTTTGAAGGACATTGTAGCCAGTATAACTACTGGACATAATGAGACTTAACATCTTATGTCTCAGGATGACGAGCGCAGTGGAATGCCACACAGTACTTTGTAAGTCAAGGTGCTGGATGGTGTTGCTACTGTTTATGGGTGGTCGTATCGCTTACCATCAGGCGAACGGCATGCTTGTCTCGTCATTCAATGAAATAAAAAAAAAAAACAATTTTTGCGATCAAATATATAGTTTGGTATATTTGTACCAGTATATGCGGGGGATAAAATGGGTAACGTAAATCGGAATGAATGGGTCTCACGGGAGAAGAATTGATACAGATTTAGATTATTGGAAAGGAAAACCAATTGAACTGAATCTTTAAATTGCGTTTGGGAATGTAAAGAATAATGATAAAGAAATTGGTGGAGAACTTATTGCCACATTCAGCACAATGCATAAGATGTTTTCGACAAAAACTCACACAAACTTGTGGCAATCGAATTTAGAACTCACGGCTCAGAGCCAAATACAGTACCACTTCACAAATAACGCGATTCAAAAATAGCATCCCTTAAAGCACAACGCAATACTTTTACAGCGCCCTATAAACTGTATATCGAGACCCAAGTAAATATTGACAAAACACATCAAAGGACAATAATAGTAACGAAACACACTAAACTTCGCAGTACCCAGATGGTGGTTTATATATAAACGTATGGCGCAATGACTGCCTCGGTGGCGTAGTTGTACTACGGTACGACTGCAATGCTGAGGTCTCGGATTCGATCCCCGGGTCGGGCAAAATGATATTGGGTTTGTCTAATCAGTATCAGCCCGGAGTCTGGAATTTGTGCCTGATATGGGGATAGGCTTGCCTCCTATTTCATCATGGGACGGAATACGCATGGCGAAAAGTGGTTGCGCCTCTGCCTACCCCTTTGGGGATAAAAGGCGTGAGTGTATGTGTGTGTAATTATAGAACCCCTGTACCTTTAGGTTATACTAACGTCTAATGTCATTGATAATAATGATTATGATCGAATTTATCGAGAATTATCGCAATAATTTGACAACACCATTAGGCATTTGATATTTGATTTGAGATGCGAAATTTGATTTTGTATTGCTTTATTTTTACCCCTTATTTATCGGGATAATGACCAGTGAATGAACATGGACAAAAAAACACATCACGCCTTTATCTTCGAAGAGCAATCAAGCACCCACTTTTCCTCATATGTGTTCTGTCCTATGATGTGATAGGAGGCGAGGCCATCTCCATTTCGGGTACAAATTCCTGACTCCGGGCGGTACTGAGCAGAAAAACCCAATAACACTATATAGACATGGATTAATAAGTGTACACTTATTTGTAACACGTTTTAGTGGTAAAGACAAATGACAGGACTACCTTTTATTTACACGAACAAATGCTACTTATTTTAAAGCTTACAAATGCTTTGAAACTAACTCTGTATACAAACAATCAGCCGAACCGACGCGACGGGTTGTTTCGACGCATTAGATGATTCGATCTCTGACGTCTTGTGGGTGTGGTATTTTTGGCAAATGGACGTTCAATGTTGAAGAGAGCTTCAATACAATCTATTCAGTAAAAAAGTCTGGGAACTTTACTGATTACGATGTCGATTGCTGTGTTGCTGGAATTGGGGCTGATTTATTTTGTTTGAAATATCTATACGTGTGAAAAATGTTGCGTTATTTTCGAATGTGTAAGCGACTGCCATCGACTCTGGCAATGGTTGATTTGTATATTCTATTCCTATACTTACATCTCTTATATTATATATGAATCATTTATTTTCCGCCAATAAGCTTTCACGAAGTTGTCCATAAGGAAACTGCCAATTCTTTTTGATCGCGTTTTAGTCTTCAAATAATGTTCAGGAGTCTAATAATGTGCCTATTGAACGTAAAATAACTTTTAATAAAATGTCTGACTTTACAGTTTACAGATGCCATGCATCTTATTTTTAAATTAAAAGCAGTACGTGAATTTTAACGTGGCTCACAAAGTTTATGAAGTTGCTTTGAACTTTGTACAAATATGTTAATTACTCTGTTATTCTGTCTGTTCACAGATTTAGAAGAAAAAACGTCTTCGTAATTGAATGTAATTATATAGTTAAATATTTAAACCATAGTAATTAAAATAACAAAGTAAAGCATGAATTATAATTTTATGACAAAGTTATAATTCATCACATAGTAAGATAACCTCTTTAATTACTTCATTTATTTAAATATTAATTGTAATGTTCACACCAAATTGAGATTGAAATATTTAATATTTTCTATATGAAGAAATACCGACTCAAAGTCATTCTTACTATAAGCAAACGAGTATCAATGCACCTGATTGTATGTTTATACCTTGAACTGATTTTGAAAAGAGCAACACTAGAGTTTCTTGCCCGTTCTTCTCTAGTGAGAACTGCTTTCCGAACTGGTGGTAGAGTTAATATTGACGGAATCTAAATAATGTATAACATTTTATGGGTTTGAATAAATTATTTCATTTCATTTCATTTCATATAAACATCTAAAACACCAGAAGAACCGTTGATACTTATAACCTTCTTTGCTTTTAAATTAAGAACAATCTTCGACTGTACGACTTATGGAGCCATACAGTCGTAAAAACCTATTCCAAGTATCGTTTCCGTTTGCACTCAATCGCCTACACTTACTTTTCTTCTGGCGTCTCCTCCACGGGCGGCTGCGGCGCATGCGTCGTCAAGTCCGGCAGCTCCACTGCCATTGTTTCCATTGCCATATTAATCACTTATCAGTATTAATCACTGGGTCCTTATGATCCGGCACATCTAATTCCACTTGTACACAACTTTGATATCGCTTGACTACGAAATCTAAATTAGGAGATAAAGTTATGTTGGTAAACTTTATTTGAATGCCTAACGATCGGTCTAATGCCTGCATTTTATTAACCAGTTATAGGAAAAACTGATGCTTAGTCTAATATAGGATTTTTTATGTCTAAATAAGGTCTTGGCTTGACGATTGCTACTGATTTATAATCAGGATCAATGAATGTCCTCTCCTATGAAGAGATACTCTATTTTCTCTAAATATGGACGCCCTTCATGATGTATAACAAATCCGGAATCCTGAATGAGATCAAGTCGTAACTACTAACTAGCTTGAAGTTCTTATTGATGCCGAATGTATTTATAAAGTGGAAGGTTTGAATCAAATAATATTTACACGAGGCTCCATTGAAGAAACTTTATTTCGTTTATCGTAAACATTAACGCTCAATTTACGTTTCATCGGTCAGGTATCAGATGTAACAGATGGGGATGCTGAATATTTCTGTACTGTGTAAACACGTGTTGCGGATTCCGTATATTTGACCTTCCTGGATGTAAACTTCGAGGAAGTACTAAGAAACATGGTTGTTTCCTAACCAAAATTATAAACACTATAAATAATTACAATTCTATTTTTAAATTGCCAGCCGAAAATTGACGTAGTAAGAAAGGCAATTTAGAGCAAAAAAAATTATCATTTTTAAGAAAACACATTCGTTATTCAAAAAAGAAGAAACGTTTAGTATATGACCTTCAAAAGAAAGAATTTGACTGAAATACTATAAACATAATGTTTACTTATCCGAATTTAACTATATAGCTTCCGTGTGCGCAAGGCACTGACGAGAAGTACGTTCATTCATAAAACATTACACTAACATTTGCTCCATAACAGACAGATTTATTACTTCGGTTGAGTGTAATGGTACCAGGAAGAATATATTCAAGAGAGAGTGAAGAGGGAATTATAAAAACCCTGACTGTTTAATGTCTGGGTGAAGAAACTCAATTGCCTTATTATGTAACTGTTTCTCAAGTCCATTCATAATGTTTTTTTCGAGAGGCGCTCTGTACCCTTAGCACGAGTATACGCACTATCGTATGGTTAACGTAATGGTTTCAACTACGTATATTTTTGTATGGAAATTTGAACAGTGCCCCGGTGAGCGTTTTTGGAACTAAAATACGACAGCGTCAACATTTCGCGAGTGTAAACTTCGAATAGTAAATCGAGAAACCATAGACAAGCATGTGTTAAAATGTATGGAAAATGTCAGCACGTGTTTCTTTTTTGACTTATAGTATCGTCTAATGTGCGTGTCTATGCGTCTAACGCGTAAATTCGTGCTCGGTACACATTTGAAACCGTCTGGATATTCAAAATGTGTCTAACCTTGCTGTATACATAGAAAACCTCATGTATTCTTATCTTCTTTCTTCAATAAACTGAATTAGACCAAGTCAACTCCTTAACAACAATTAAACTTATCTCGTCATATCTAGGGCCGCATCACCTCAATTATCACAATTAAAACCTGAATCCTCAGATCATCAGGCTACTGACCAATTAGCTGGTAATCATCTAATGGTCAGCAGATGGTACGATACGATTGTATGGGAACCGGTACACGCGCCGTCACCTTGAAGCGCGCCGGATGCGATTATTAACGTCATTGTAACATTCGAAACATCATCAGCTCTATTCTCTATGTTTCCGCGTTCCTGCTTCCAAGCAATGAAATTTTAATCCCTTATTGGCTAATTAAACTATTCTGTCGCCACGTTGCTATAATATTATCCAGATCGAAGAATGTTGATGTATTGGACGCTTCTAAAATATTTTCTAATTGTGATCAAGAATGCGGTGTTTATTGCAATGGTTTCTATAAAGCTGACAAGGGATGAAAACTGGGAACATTACTAATACAAATTACTCCAACGGTGATATTGGCAACAAAACCGTTTCATTGATAATGTTGGCAACATATTCAGAGTTGCATTGATAACAGGCAACAGTTAAGGTTGCGTGATACAACTGGCATTAATTGCCATCTTTAATGATTACCTAATTCCACATCGAATGCAAACTGCCGGCATTATGAAAGCAATGAATCACATAGTTTCACGGAGAAATGCAGATAAACGGGGGTGTTTGCGTCACCGCTGACTCACGACTGCCAAGGTCTAAAAAGGCGAAGCGTTAATGCTGCCGTACAAACAAGCAATACATTCTCTTTCTAGGACATTCTACTGCAGAATATGCAATTTGTTCTGGTAAAGAGCTGCGACGTTTGACGAAAATGGAGGAAGGATAATTAAAATGAGTTCTCAATATACCTTTTAAATGAATGAAATTATTCGTGACGGTTGGCCTACTCCCAATTTATAGGTGATAAAAACTTCGTCAGTTGTGTAATGTATATTCAAATTCAGCTGTTAGCATATTGAATATTGATCTCAACGCAAGTCTTTTCTAAGTTAATGGATGATAATATATTTTTAATACAAAATTCAGAATTTTCATATACACGTTTGCGTAAAATGTCTGTAGTTATATAAGTAACCTTTTGTATTAATAATAATTATTATAATCAATGTAATGTATCTTGACTTATCATAAGTGCAACTATTTTCGCCTACGTGATCAATAAAGTTTTTTTTTTCAGAATAGTCTTCATGCAAAATAGACATTAATACGATCGCAGCAGTTTATGAAATAGCGTCAATTAATGGAACATTTTCAAAATAATCACTTCAACCGCCACTACTAATTATTCGACCGCAGCCGCGCGCAACGGCTAGTTAATATTAATGACACTAATTACGAACATTACAAAATGGTTTGTAATCTATTACGTCCAGTAACATTCACTTTCACACGTTCTGATGAAATTACGTTAAACATAATTATATTATTTCAGACTTTATATCCAGATTATGCAAATGCTAATAACTCCTTTAGAGGTTAAAACGACGCTATTAAAAAAAAATTGGACTCAAGGATCATACTACTCAAGACGGTAGACATTAGGTAAGGAAAAGAGTCTTAAAGTGAATTGAACAACTTCTCATAACTGCTACTAGTCAGGATCATATCAGGATATGAACGTATTTTTTGTTTTTCCTAATTTATATTTTTCGTATGAAACCGTGGTTTAATGAGCAACAAGCTCGTCTGGTAAATTATCATCGCCGTCCTAAAACAGCCACAGCACCAGAGTAATCGTCGCTACCGACTTCGGTTCCTAATTTACAATTCTTGAACATAACTTTAAATAAATTAAGCCTTATTTTCGAAACCATGGATGTTCAAGTGTTGTGGTTCTAGTATAAGCAATCCAGGCGAGCTACATGACCGTGTTAGCAGGCCTCGGTGCCTGCGCGGTGCGCGTGAACAGTGCACGGTACGATGAATTTGCACACTGCCTCCCCGCTCGTATAACATGATGTAATTTCATTATTTATATACACAAGGATTTAGGTCAGGAATATTTAGAAACTGGATTATATGAGATATATCTTGAGGTGGAATTGCTAAATCTCAAAATCCAGATCAATAACGATGAAGTGGATTTAACTCTTAGACTTGAGTTAACAGATATGCAATGGAATTTATTCCATCAGCATAAAGATATTATATCATAATATATTATAGCTCAAGAGATTCCATTATAAACATAGAGAATCCTGAATCCTGATATGATTTTGTTGCTTGTTAATGTTGATAAACATGCCATTTCATTTTTTTGCTGACAATTTAAATATCCTAAATTTAACGGAACAAAACTTTGCTTATTGCTCAAGTTTCTCTCCAGGATAATGATGACAACAATGACACCTCTTGTGAAAGACGTCATCAGTAACTTGATCGTATATTCTTAAAACGCAGGTTGCGACCGCAACCATGCTATTGTTTATTTACGTCCTATAATGTGCAAGTTATGGTGCGTGGTTTACGTTGTAATGTTTAGTTATCTACGTCTGATTAATATTCAAATGCATTACAGTACTTTAAATCCTAATAAGTGTAAATTAGTCACGTATTTTTCCTATTAATCAACAAACGCATCACATCTATACCGCTGATGCATTCAATTTGATATATGTTAGGTGTTGTGAGTCTATTAATTAATTAAGCACTGGCTACAATTATTTTTCGAATCTTGATGTCCATCCTCATTGCCAACCTATTAATGCTAGCATTCTGCTACATGATTCTAAGAATGTTATTATATACCGGTGGCGTCAATCAGAGGAACTTTCACATTTGCTTGACAAACCTAGTCAAATTACTTTGCTACATTATTAAATTAATTAATGATATTTAAAGGCATTTAGAATTATTAAATTCTGTCTGAATCAGGCCTAATATTACATATATAAGGAAGATATTTACATTACCTATTTTTGATAATTATATCAAACAATATATTAGTTTATTTATAGTAAAACTTTTATTTGCCCTGATTTCGCCAGTTTTTAAGTTATGGTTTTTAAAATAAAATCACTTGGCAGTAACGAGGGACTTGTTCGCTTCTGCGTAACGAGCACTAGTGCACGAGTAGGACTGCATTGATATTGAAGTGCTGCTTTTGGAGATTCGGGACTAAACCATTAACTTATAATTTAGATATATAATACTGAATTAATCAATACGGATAGAATACATCATATGTACAGTGCATGTCGATCCAAAAAAAAAACAATAAAACAACAACTAGATTAGAGTGTAGATAAAAAAGTCATGAAAAATTTATACTATAGACAAATTTCTACCTAATGCTGAAAGGACAATGGCAGGTCTCCATACATGATTTTAGTTGATGTAAATGTGTAGCGTTTAGAAGTAAAAAAAATATATAACAATTCAACAGCAATTCCCAAACAATTATGTATCAAGATTATTAGTGAAAAAAGTCTAGAACTAAAGATTTTTCATTTTAAAGATTTTGAGGTTATGATTTAGTTGACATTTATGAATTGATTTTTACACAATAATATAAATAATGAAACTCAAAATGTTTGGTAATCTGTTTATTCTCAAGTGAGGCCCTCCCTTACCACATTCGAACCTAACATTTCACTAAACATGGAGAAGGTGATCCGCCACACGGCATACTAGCGCGCGGCATGCACCTACCTCAGCTATACAAGCTTAGGTATATATCAAAACATTTTTTATCTTTACTACTATAGGAAATAGCAGATTTGTTTATTTTAATAAACTCTGAAACTATTGGAACTATTGGGAGAAAATACGTTTAGACCCTAAGTCCTATATTTCGGGATTTCTTTTTAAATAAAAACGAGTTCTGGAGAAAAATAAAACACTTATTTTTTATGTTTATTCATCTTCTTCATAATCATTCTCTCTGATAAGTATCTGATCTGAAAATTCTGCCGGGGCAGATATATTGCCTTGATGTCAGGCGACTGGCCCGTCCCAAATACCAGACAACTGTCATGGCATGAGCGCAGCAACCTACAGTACGGTTGCTCGACCAGGTACATTATTTTCAATCAACACAATATATTATCACACATTTTACAAAAATACATGCTAGAAACGAAATGACGGAAATAGCTTTTTTTTCTAAAATGAGATAAGCAATGACCGTAACTATACAGCCAAAAGGCAGCTGGTAAGAATGTATAGAATAGAATATACATAGTAATAAACATGTAGCAAGAAAGCTGAGATCTTTGTTGTTATTCCTAATGAAAATTTTTTTGTCAGATATATTTTTGCAATTTTTAGAGACCTGATGATAATGATGTTTTGGTAGCCTAAAAGGTCCTATGCCATTCATAAAAAATGGCCGTGACACATTACAAAACAAGTCAATTGAGTTTTTTTATTAATTTATGCGACTTATACGACTAAAGTTGGTATGCTGTAAAATCATACAAAATAATTATATTGGGATTACCAAGTATGGAATTTCTAAACGCATAGTTTTTTTATAAATACGTTTTCGCCATTGTCCTTTATGTAAAATCATTATAACTGCGTTTCAGTACAACACTATTAGTTAACACTCAGGATTCAACTGCGGAAGCTGATAACAGATTTATCACTAGCAAGTCAAAAGATAAACAAAATGTAATGTCAGTGTACACTGTACACGATCTCGATGCAAACTAAATTATGATAAAGGTTTGTGAATGCTGATCAGCGTTCAGTGACGGCACTGAAGCTAAGTCAGTAGGCTTAAGTGCCCTTGTAACTGTCAACAAAATATAAAGGCTAAGTAAGTTAATATAATACTTTATGACTTCTTTTTTACGAGTCAATCAATTAGATAATTTAGCATATAATATTCTTCGCCATCCCGCACAGGATACGCATCTATCTAGGCGGTTATTATTTAAATAAAGTCTAAAATTACATTTTGGTTAATGATATTTGGTTTTTGATATAAATTTAGAAATTAACATAAAAGATCACAGATTACATCCAGCAGAGACAATGACCCTCGGCCGTCAGTGCCGCGGTAGTGAAAGATATACCGAAAAAGCAACTGCGCATTTTTCTAAAATTAGAGCACCTTGACGTTTGTTTTTAAGTTATAAATAGTTTAGTTACATACGAAATTCAAACTGACTCGTCTTTAATATATTTACATTAAGTTTGAATTTAAATGAGGCGAAATTACCCATGATTATTGATTCATATGTAACAGCCATTTAAGATATTTCATGTGATAAAATTAAAATCATGTTGCAATTTTGATTTTCTTCTCTAATATTTGTAGTATTGATTTATTGGACTGTCACTTGGAATAATAACGAAATCTACATGAACGTACGTCCAGCTGTTTTTATGTGTTGCGTTAATAATTACATTCTGTAAGCATAGAATGTGGCAAAAAAACACGACACGACTCAGTTTCGTTTCATTGGGATTGGTTGAGAGACTAACACGTGACTGACGTATTGGTCTCTCGATCAATTACACACATCAAAATTATATGACAACGTCTTACGAGTTGCGTTTTTGCCACATTCTAAGCCCACTGGTCTTGTTTATTATATGGAAGTATAGATTTCATTTATTCTTCGCCTACTTACTCGTCAAGTCTTTAAATTTTATGTAATTAATTACCATTCGACTCTTAGAATCTTTTGGACAGTTCACGAAGGTCAGTGTTAATAGATTTTTTATGGCATCGTAATTGGTAAGTTTTTACAGTGTCTATAAGTATGCTGCTGGTGTTTATTTTGATTTCTCACGCGTTGATTATCAAAATATCTAGGATGATAATTTATATTTTTAGATCAACAAAAAATCTCTTAGTGTTTTGGGTCGAATATTATCTATAATTATTAATCTATAGGTATACAGCAGTACGGATTGTTTTTTTTTTTAAACTTCCTAATCTCTGGTACTACTGTTAACATTCTGAGGCCCGATTTCACCGCTTGCTTATAATAAAAATCGGTCCTTAAATTTTTTTCACGAACAGGGAACTACATTATGCCTGCCTGTATTTAATTTCTAGAACAGACTCAGACGTTTTTGGATCCGGAAGAGCAACTTGTCTATCATAATATTATTTTAGACGTTATGTAAAGACCAAGTAACCTAGATAAAGTATTTAATATTTTGTATAAAAAAAAGCATGAAAACTAAGAGACGACTGAAGTGGTTTTAGAGTTTTATGCTAATTACAGTACTGGGGAACGCAAATGTAGGGCAAGAGAGTTGAATATCTTTACGGTTGTGATAATTATGCTGGTCTGCTTAATTGCTTCATCACGCTTTAACATTGTAAGGAATATGTGCCATAGTGGCCTGTACATTTGGAAATAAGCTATGAACAAACTACCGTTGTTAACCCTCGAAGCAAAAAGACGGGACATTTTAAAGCATTTGTAATAGTTAAGACGGTTGTAGGCCTAGTCATAGTAATTTACAAATTTTGACGTGTTTAAGAGAGTGGGAATTTCAATAACCATTACTTTTTTAGAGCACTTCAAATAATGTACATTTTAAGGTTTAAAACTGTATGAAATAACTTGCTGTAGCCCTGAATTTTTTCATCAATGTTCATAGCTAACATGCTTCAAAATAAAGCATACCAAGGATGTTATAGTAAAAATCGACGTCTACGGGTGACTTTTAGTCTCAATTTCTTTGAACAAATAGTAACCTGATTAGCGTGTAAAGTAAAATCGTGCGTTAACTGTGTAAACTTCTGAAACAAAGTGGTGTTCGTGACTGCCTTTATTGTACATTCCCAATTCAATGCGATACCATCGGCTAGTACAGAGGGTCGGGTTTTCAAAGATATAAATGCCGAGCTTGATATGGCCTGACGAATTGTGACAGCTAGCGAGACTTATAATGAGCCGGCAATCTTTTAATTATTACAGATAGATTTCAAGTTCTTGACAAGAACTGTACTTTTAATCCCAATGCAAATAATATTGTTATAATTTACATGTAGGTACATATTTGTGTATCTATTAATGGCATCGCAGATACCACACAGATGAACCTATTTTATTGTAGGTTTTTTTGTCGACTTACATTGAGATAATATTCTTTTAGAATTGAAATTTGAATGACGAGACGAGCATGCCGTTCGCCTGATGGTAAGCGATACGACCACCCATAAACAGTAGCAACACCATCCAGCAACTTGAATTACAAAGTACTGTGTGGCATTCCACTGCGCTCGTCATCCTGACACATAAGATGTTAAGTCTCATTATGTCCAGTAGTTACACTGGCCACAATGTCCTTCAAACCGAAATACAACAGTGCATGCACACTGCTGCTTGGCGGTAGAAATAGACATTGCGGTGGTACCCACCCAGACGGACTCTTACATATGAGAGACCTACCACCAATAAAGTATTACTTTCTTTTCCTATACATACCGTTTCTATAATAGATCATTGATTCTCTCCATCTACACCTTCACAGAATATAAAGAGCCTGGATAAAACCAGTAACTCCTGATTAAATCTAGTTATACTGAGCCAGTGTGGGCTGCAGTTACATGTGTCATTTAAATCTTATCTCATCTTACTAATATTATAAATCCGCAAGTTTGTTACAAGTTATCGCAGCAACCAGTAAACGGATTTGTATGAAATTTGACACGTAGATAAGTAGTAAGGGATTCACCGATACTGGAGCAGGTTCGACGGCCGATCCGCGGCGCTCCGGCGGCTGATGGCCGACGTTTTCGATTGCTCCAGATTCGGCCCGCGGAACCCGCGAATAAATCCGCGGATTACTTTAATACCTACCGCGAATTAATTTGATACCTACCGCGGATTAATTTGATACCTACCGCGGATTAACTTGATACCTACCGCGGGTTAATTTGATATCGACCGCGGATTACTTTGATAACACCCGCGAATAAAAATTATATCGTCCGCGGAATCCGTTTCATATCACCCGCGAGGTAGGTATGAACCACGAATTTGTTCATGGTCTACGGTTCCCTTAAGCTTGTACTTTTTCCCTGTTCGTTGTGCTTTTAACTTTCTACTTTCTATCGGCGATCCTTTTTTTTATTTGAAGGATGCAAAGGTCTTTGTCGCGTATTTCTATTAACTCGTGTTTCTACGCAAAAGCCGTTTAAAATTACTTAATAGTTACCCTTTACGCATTACGAGCATTGTTTATGATAGATAAAGCAACATTTTCCCTGTTTCGTTGTGTTATTGACTTTCTACTTTCTATCGGCGACCCTTTTTTATTTGAAGGATGCAAAGGTCTTTGTCTCGTATTTCTATTAACTCGTGTTTCTACTTAAAAGCCGTTTAAAATTACTTAATAGTCGCCCTTTACGCATTACGGGCATTGTTTATTATAGATAAAGCAATCGTTACAATACACCATACCTTTCTCAAATTCTAGGTAAAACCCTTTGGGTCTTCTCATTGTCATAATAATTACGGTTCCCATTATTCACATTACCTGATATTACGTATTCAACGGAACATTTAAGGTGAAAGTCGAAACATGTTGGATCTTGTCTGCAAGGAAACAATACTCCCTCTCCATATAAAAGACCGACTCAAAATCACATGGTATCGTATTCCACTCTGTGCTCTGCTCGAAGTGTGATCTCCAGTTGTGTGTAACAGTGAAGTGATAGTAAAATTGTGAAATAGTTAAATAGTGAAAGTGTTATAAAAATGAATGTAAGTACCTTTATATACTTTGATCTAAAAGTGTTGTAACCAGATGTTTCATTAATTGTTTATGCCATGTGTTGTCCACCAGGTTAATACATTTTAGCTATCTTTGATGTCTTATTAATTTATCATTGTTACTAATGTGTACATGTATACTTCGCATACCTATAAGTATTTATCATACAGTACTTACTTAACCGATAATTAAAACAGTTTCATTTCATTTTGTTACAGTTTTCTGAAAATACTTTCAAAAACTACTATTATGCTGAAGAAATCGACGAACCTAGTGATGAAGAAGGTACACTCGCTTTTAAAGTAAAAAAAGCGATAATAGCAAATAAAAGACCGATCGAATGCAACAGCATTGATGAGTTCTTCGAAAAACCAAAAAAGAAGAAGACAACAACAAGAAAGTCATCCAGTGTTGGTCGATCGACGAGCGGGGGTGTTTCATACATCCGATCAAACAGCGATGACAACAGTTCTGCATCACATCTCATAAAAATTGAGGTGTATGAAGTGAATAAAATAAAAAACATCGCACCGACGGAACATTGGAAACACGCTGATGTGCGAGTTAAATATTACGCGGAAAACGACAGTGATAAGAACTTGCAAAGTGTCAAGGACACTATATACAATATAACCAAACAGTTGGCTAGTAAGGACGATTGTGTGAAATATTTTATAGACACAGACAAATGAACAAAAGTGCCAGTGCGTGTCAATGTTTTAATATCATAACTTTAATCATATGCTTTGAACTACTATTATTGAAATAAGAAACTATTATTGTAATAACTGTACTTAAGAATCTACCTGTTTAAATTTAACTTACATTGTATTGTATTTAAACTTTGTACTCTTTTAAGTTACATACTTAATAGATTAATTTGTTTTTGATTCTAGAACTCTTTGTGAATTGTGTTATTGCTAAGTATTATTGTAAATAGTTATAAGTCTTTTTAGTGTTTTTTCATGCTCATGCTTACGATTGTAAAGTTATTGGGAACATTCATAAATTGTTTGGAAGAATTATAAGTATTGTATGGGGTTATTAATCTTCAATAAAGAAAAATCATTCATTCATTTTCATATTTCATTTATTCACCTCAAAACATGATTTAAATAAACCATTTAAAAACACATCATTGCATATTGTATTATCACTAAATAATACTTGAAAATCTTTGAGACTCTTACCATAGTATTTATAATACAGATACATTAAACAGTACTCTCCACAAACTATAGTAAAGTCATTTTGAATTCGACTTGTATTGTAATTCCACATTCTAGAATTTCTCGCTAAAAACATTCGGTGGTATCCTTGAGGTGGTCGACCGTATGAATCAAAGTACTGTCCAAAACCATTCTTATCTATGTGTATGGCGACCCAGTGAGAACCTGGTTTGTTATCAGAGTCTAAGTTGCTAACTACGTATGTAGGAGTTACCACATATATTGGTAGACGATTGGCTGCATATACATTATATTCAATACTTGGATCAATTTTCTTTAAGTAATTCTGTATTTCTATTGTATTCATTTTTTATTCACCGTATCGCTGCAGAATCTTATCAGGTCGAATGATAAAGTGGTAATGTCTTATATAAGGTTAACAAGACACTATTATGGTACTTATCAGCCAAGTTGACTCTTGTTGTGGGGTTGCAAGGATTATAGTAAAACAAAGAACTTAATATTTTGTGAATTCGTTTTATTGGTAACTTAAATCTAACAACAAATCTGAATTAAATTATTCACGCTTAATCTAATCTTAAACAGTTAATTTTGTGTTCTTAACTACTATAATCTACTGAAATATTGCGGTTTTTATCTATTTCAATAACATTATCAAACTCCGCATAAACAATGCAATTAATAGTTTGTGATAAAGCTGTTTCAAAACGCACTTCTAATCTCACACTACCATGCTTTACAAGATTCCAATGACTTGCAGAGTTTGCTGATAAATCAGGTGTCAAATCAAACGCTAACATACAATACCCTTCAGCGTATTGTTCTCGGGATATCCCATTACCTTCATTGAGAAAGTGTATACCTGTTCCAGAAAACAATGTATGATATACTGAAGTAAAAATTTTGTTCTCAAATGAGGGTTGTAAAGCCTTTGATGGTATTTGTTGACCGTCTATATATAAACTAAAAGTATTGATGTCGTAATTTTGAAAGTTAAATGGGTTCTTAGTGAGGTTTCCATTGAAAGCAGCGTTATTTACAAATCCCACTATACACCTTTTAGGTAATTGTCCTAAGAAAATGTTATCTAGAGTTTTTCCTTGAACACCTGATGGTATTGTTAAAACTTTAACTTCAGCTCGAGTAATGGGGTATTTAGCTGTGGTAGAAGCTAAGACCTTTTGATGAGCAAGTAACACGCTGGGATTGATTCGTGCTCTACGAATAATCAAAGATGCATCCGTAATAGATACCTTTAATTTAAGGTCACCTGTAGAGGCCATGAGATTGAAATTTTCTCTAGAACGAATTAACTTAACACATATATCAACACCATTGATTAAAAATTTTTCTTGATTGAATAAATCACCATGTAAGTGACCAATCATTTCCATTTCTTTACTTTCACTAGATAATTCTTGCCTCTTAGTAAATCCTTTATTAGTATCATCGGTGGAATCCATTTTTCCAGCTGTATCTTCATACCATAAACCACAGGTGAGGTGAGATTTTTTTGCTGCAGGAGCATAGTTCAATAAGTTTTCTATATACGCACGATAAGCATATGTGTTATTGGGTGGTGATACAAGTTTTTGATTTAAGTAGACATCAAGTTGACTGAAGAGTGAGTGCAACCAATTATTCACCGGAGCAACGACTGTAGATGCGGTTAGTTTGGTGTTATCTTGATTTACTATTTTCGCTTTCAAGTGAAGTAACGTATGAGATAAATCTATGTAGTCATCTCCTGCTCCAGGAATTTGAAATTCTATAGGACCATCATCGGCAAGAGATGAAATTGGTTTATAATGGATCCAAATTCCACTTTCAATGCTAGTTTGAGTTGACGGCAATGCAAACAAATCCAATTCGGACTTTATACATTCACAGGAATGACTATGTAAAAAAGACATTTTGATTAATTGTTAGAAAATATGTCTTTGATTTGTTTTTGAGTAATTTTTGATTTTTTTAGAGCTTTCACTTTCGCGGTCAACGACGGACTGACTCCAGGTAGACGTTTTCGTTTTGTTATATATCCGGATCCAGACATATTGATTTTATCTATTTTTTCATCAGCCTTGCGTTTCAAGTTGGAACCAACTTCTTTAAGACGTGCTTTTATTGAATCTTCCATTGGTCGCGCACTAACCATATCTGTCAATAGACCAACACCAGCGCTCAATGCCTCTTTACCAACAGCTCGAACACCGCTAGATAATAATGGTAAAACTGACCTAAACAATCCCCCAAGAAAACTACCAATTCCATGTCCTTTTTGATAAGGCGCCCCTTTATATACCACCCCTATACCTGAACCAGCCTGATGAGAATAATAGCGTTGATAAGGACATATCATGTTGGAGCGTTCAAAATGCATTATAATTTTTTAAAATGTAGTTTAACACACACCGTTCCAAATTGAAATGGTATCTTTTGTCCGGTGCTTGACCTTATATCTATTTCAATGGTATCGAATTCTCTTCGCATTACCGATAAGTAATGAGGAGGTGAAAATACATGCATTTTATTGGCACCATAGATGTATTTTGAAGGATCTAATGGTATTACTCTCAGAAGAGGTGTCATTACATCACCTACAATTTGAGGTTCAACTATATCACAGTAAACGAATAGTTGAGATGGTAACCCTAAATGTAAATTAGCTGGACATTTAGCTAAATTCTTTTCAACAAGGTTTCTGTTTGGTTCAAATCCCAACTGTAAGCCTAGTTTAGGAGATAATGTTACAGATTTTATTGATTCGTCTAACACAGAAACAGAAACAAATTTAGATATATTATCGTAGCGGAATTTGATTTTTTCTCTTATATTATTTAACGCTGACAAAATATGGTTAATATTATCATAGTTTGTGGCAGGTATGTGAGTCTTATAATAAACTGTAGATAGTTTGTCTTCATTGGGCATTTTCATGATTTTTGTTATGTAAATAACATTCTCATGATCTTGAACAGTAAACATGGTGCATGGATATTGGAATTCAACGATTCCTACACACCATTCTCCTTCCAATATTATGGGTTTGGGTAATTTTGTTGAAAAAATTGATGTTTTGTTCTCAGGAAAATATTCCATTGAACTATTGCTAAGTAAAGTTAAATAAAAATCTTTAATCATATTTTTTTTAAACTGGAAGCTAAAATCCAACTATTAAATTTGTTTGGATAACCTTTCCACTTAACTAACACTTGTTGTCTGCTGCCAGAATAACGAGAGCGAATTATTTTATCAATCTTGTGTTCAATGGTGGGGTCATAAATGACCTTTTGTAATTCTCGTTCATAAAACGTTCCTACTATCTCCTCACCATCTAAATCTTTTATAGTATAAACGGGCCACGGAGTACGTTCTATTATAGAAGAAATCACAAATATTTCATCGCTCCAATTAGATTCATAACCTTTTTGGAATACGTGTTTATATTTAGTTATTCTGACATGGTCACCGACATGAAACATAGGTAGTATAGTTTTTGATGATTTTTCAGATTTTTCATATAAATTACTCCAAACTGTCATTATATTATTAGAATTAACATCTGAAGGACACATTTTAATACTAGAATGGAAACTATGATTGTAAGAGTGTATCAAATTCTGCAAAATATCAATATATTTATGTGTATTCTTGTGTGTAAAATAGCGCCACATCTTCATTTTTAGCGTTCTTTGAAATCTTTCTACAATGCTTGCTTTGATGTCTGGATTATTTGTCGTATAGTAATTTATGTTTTTTGTTTTAAAGTATCTTTGAACATCTTTCGATACAAATTCAGTGCCTTTATCAGATTGAATGTGAGTGGGTGTAGTATTAGCTTCATTAAATATACTGTCGAAACACTTTTTTACGGTTACTGAATTTTTCTTTTTCAAGGGTCTAGCATATGCATATTTACTAAAAACATCAATAACACAAAGAATGTAGTTGAAACCTTTATTATCTTTAGAATAAGTCCGCATGTCGCTTAAGTCAGCTTGCCAAAGTTCATTGAGATTAGAGAGAACGTATTTGTTCCGAGGGAATTTTCTATGTACTGGTTTGTGGAGTGTATACGTAGATTGGGATTGCAACCAGTTTTTAACTTCTTCTTTTTTCATTTTACCTTTCATAGCTTTTGATAATTTGTCGATATTGCTATATCCAGCTGGGTGTGATACATCATAATAAATTTGATCTATTTCTAATAAGGGGTCCATTTTTCCCAATCAATCTTTTTCTTAATTTTATTTGCGTGTTTATCTTCGCTCGTTGGCGTCAAATATACCTCTGTGTTTTGTGGCGGTTGTTCTTCGATGGCGTTTTGAAGTCGAGCTATGTACTCACGTCTTTTTGGATTGCCAATATATGTTAAAGGTACTTTTAAATCCTTTAACGCTTTAGCAAATTTTTCCCAACCAGGTGGGTCGTTGTTTTTTAATGGTCGCAGTGTATCGCTTACTAAATCGATAATGTTACTGTTAGGAATCACTTCATTATCTACAATCACTGTGCCAGCATCATTCCAATAAATTTTGTTTTTATTTAGTGACACCGAATTCAATAACAACTCACCTTTTTTTACATATGTTTTTGGTATTAAATTTAAAATTTGTTTTGTTGAGTAGGAAGGTTTTTTTTCGAGTGTAAAACTTTCTTGTTGCTTCTCTTCATCACTCAGTGTCTGACTGACAACTACATCTTTATTCTTGATATCATTATTTATATTAAAAAATTTCCAGCTTTCAGATGTGGGTTTAATGTTATCGTCATTTGAAGTTATTATAGGGAGTTCAATGGGACGACGATCTTCTTCCATAAAGTGAAGATATCTTTGTAAAATTTGTAAGTATAATTTACACTTTTTTCGATCATCCATATTACTGTCGAGTATTTTTTCCATTTCACTATCTAAACGAGAGGTAGGATTTTCATTTCTTTTTTGATTTAACTTATCTATTAAGCTTGGATCAACTAACAGCATTTTTTTGGCGTGTTCCATTTTTAAACTAGTCCACTTATCAATCCACTCAAAATAGAACCCAATATAATCGGAAGAAATGCACCACCTTTTTGAACTATAATATTCTTTCTTATTTTATTTGTACTTTTACGTACCAATTTTCGTAGTAGATTTTTATACTTTTTTAGTTTACCCTTTGATTTTTCTTCAAGTTTTATATTTCCTTGTAAAACGTTATGAATACATTCACATATAAAATTAATTTCGTTTTCGTTACAGACTTTTAAAAGAGCTTGTTGATGTTTTGGTTTAAGTTTATAAAGAGCATTTAATAAGTGTTCATGCGTCTTTAAGCGTCGATCCATCATTTGTAAATGACGGGTATTGGTTGGTTCTTGACATATTTAAACTCTTTTGTGGGAATGTACACTGTAGAATGACCATCAGATGGAAATATCTTTGATTTAATTCGACACATGTCAAAAGTGTCTTGTTTTAGATCTATCATCAAATAGCCATGTGCTTCTTTTGTAGCATCTCTGTAAGCATCTTCTATGAATTTGCTATTTTCTGGTGATACTTGTCGTGCTAAGTAACGTATTTGAGTTTTATCACGTGGGTTTTTAAAATAAATTATGTAGTTTGAATTCAAAGAAATGTCTCTTTGTCCTTTACCTTGATGAAATAAATTTTGAGTAATGTAAAATACACTCAAGTTCCTATGATGACTACCTTTGGTAAATATGTCAACAATGCGACCATCAGATTCCCTCATGAGATCATCGATAATAATAAGGTTAGCTTCCTTTCCATCAAACATATGCAAATCTGGTATACCCTGATAATAGTTTACATTTGGTAAATTATATAAAGGCTGCATTTCATCAAAACACCAAGTAATTTGATGAAAATTTGTGTTGCACACCTCATTAATATGTTTAATAAAGTTTGTTACAAAATTAGACTTTCCACATCCACTTGGACCTGCAACTATGGCAGTAAAAGGATGATAAAAATGAAACATTTTTAAATACACGTGTGAACTCGAAAAGCGTTTCGGAATGAATAAAACCAGAAGTTACGATTGAATGTATTATATTTGATTTTGTTTTACATACAAAGATTACATATACAAATACTTTGAAAAATGATCACATACAGTTCATAGCTGTTTTGAAAAATATTACAGTAAGAAAATTATTATAAAATAAAGTTAAATCAGGTATAACAAATAACTAACTACATACATTAAAATTTACATCTAATTTTTCATGATATTATACAAAACAGTTGTCATAGTAAAACAATAAAAAAAAAAAAAAGATAGTACATAATAAAGACAGAAACACACACACACACACACACACACACACACACATTAACATACATATTTTCGTTGTACAGAAATCGTTGATAAAATCAAATGTCCTTTATTTTATAATGACCCCATGCAAGAGTATCTGTTGAATTTTCTATTAAATAACGTTTAGTGTCATTGTGTGATAAAGATATTTTATTAATTTTTTGTGTATATATAGCATGTTTAATTGATTTAAATCTTATCATTTCACTGTATTGCGTTTTCTTTTCATATAAACATGATTTATAATCGGTAAGACAAAAATTTTTTGTTACACTTTTGTTAATCCCTTTTGCTTTACATATACATTTATTCTGCACATCCATTGCATACATTTTAGAGCGAAGACCTACAAACTCTTTAAGAATTTTACCGTTATTTTCGTCTTTAAAAAAACCTAACCGTTTTTTATTCAATAATGGTAAACCATATTGATTATTTGGTGGATAGTCGGACGTATCAAAGTAGTTGACTAAATCAAGTTTTATATCAGCATAATAATTTTGCGTAAATATTTGATATATTAAGCTATCGGTATCAGTATATAGTAACTTAATATTATCTTGATATTTCATTTTCATATAATCGTAATGGAAATCGTATAGTAATGTTTTAGATATATCTAAAATACAAAAACCGAGGTAAATTGGTTTATTATATAAAACGTTAGTTTTATTTAATTGTATTGCAACTAAGCTCTCTGAGAATATAGATAAACTATGGAATTCTGGTCTTGCTATCAAAGATTGAGCACCTTGAGTTTTGCCACGATTTAACCAATGATTAATTAATTTGACATTGACTCGTTTTCTTACATTTTCCATTGTTTTACCAAAAACAGAATTATTCATAAGTTTAAAAAAATCTTTCTCAAAATCTGAAGTGGCTAATGAACGCATATGAGTATTCAAGTCTATGTAACTTTTCAACCACGCGGATTGTTCAAATTTTAAAATTCTATGTACTTTAACCAATCGGAGACCATTTTTAAAACATTGCTTAAGGTTTCTATAATGAATGACGTAATTTTTTTTATTTTTTAAATTTGGGATCAGTTTCCTGTCTTTGCTGTTTCCTAAACATACGTTTTCTGGACAAAATGGAAAATCTGAATGAAAATCATGTAAATTTTTTGAATATTCTAAATCTACTTCCAAAATTAAACCATGTTTGGCATCATCGGCTATATTAAAATCTGTATTTATATCGACCCATTCAAATTTGCCTGTTGGGAGACATTGGGACATAGCCCAACCATAAAGGTTATTTGCGTCTAAGTACATCAAAAATGAAGATGGTTTATCTGAATCGTATTCCGACATAAACATGTTATTTGCCACTGCATGTCTATTGCTGCATTGTGATATACCCCCCCGAATATTATTCGCTATAAACGTAACCTTGTCGATATCTGTTAAAAGTTCCAAATTTATTTTGGTAAAATTTAACATAGCATCCCAACTTAAACCAGGTGCTGTATAATAGTGGGCAGGATCTAAACCGTATGTTTTAAGACAGACATCCCTAAAGTTTTCAAATATATCTGCTAACAACAATACATCTGTTTTTAAATACAGGTCTGAATATTCACCCATGTTTTTACAATTAAAATGATTCCACACGTCTTGAGCATGATGGTATTCACTTTCTGTAATGTGACTATCATTTAAAGAACTATAAAATTGATCGCGAGTGGGAAGAGAAGTTATTTTTAAAGAATCAAATGTCGTCATGTATTCGTATGGATAAACACCTTTTCTTATTAAACGTTTAAAATCTTCTTCACATGGATATTTTAATTTGAGTTCACGAAATTGTTCAAGTAATAAGTTCTGAGCTAATTTGTTAAGGCTACTTGACATAAATTTAAAAGAATCAAGAAATCGTAATTTTATAACTCTGTTATTGATTTGTAAAACTTTAGAAAAAGAAATATATTTTTCCTTGTTCTCAGGAATAAGTTCAATGTCACCTTTCTCGAAATCAAGACCATGCACTATGAAATGAGCATCATAATTACTTAAATTATGTAAAAACACTGGCACAAAATTAGGAGCTTTGTATTTCTGTGAGCATACTCTATGAGCTACACCTTCATATGCACCAGTATGCCAATTATAAGATATTGTTCTATCCACGTTTAATTTAGTAGCACAAATGTAACAAGACTCACTTTGATTGATATTTATTTTATTTTCTTCAGTTAACGGTAATGGTGATTTGACAAAAGAATTCTTTTTACAAATATTTTCTAAATCTGCATAAATGAATTGCATAAATTTTAGCGCACAATCTTGCCCTGTATAAGACCTATATACTGAAAGATTATCATCATAAGAACATTTAACATAGTACCCAAAACTATACGTTTCATGTTTTTGAATATTAACAGTTGATGATTGATTTGGATTGTTAGAACAACTCTCTATTGGTTTTAAAAATGCTTCAAAGTCAGCATACACAACGAATGGAACTCTTAATTTACGTTCATAGTTGTTAAATGAAATGTGGTTTGATGGTATTAATTCATTAAACCAGTTTCTTTTTCTATCGTTTTCCGATGGTAAATTTGTACACACATTGAAACAGTCATTTTCTTGGTGTCGTTTTAAATTATCTAATGACGTGAAATTTAATAAACACCCATCACAAATATGAACTGCATGTTCAGAAGTCGATAACTGTTTAGATAATAATCTCGAGAGGTTTTTAATACAACAGAAATGACCTTTAGAACCTTGAGATATATATAATAAGTTTAAGTGAGTATTTTTACGGTGTTTCGTAAAGTGTAATGGACCCACAACTTTATTTGATTTGCTTATTGAATCATATTGTAATCCAAAAACATTAATACTTATACTATTTAATTTTTCAAACTTATGGATGTCATTAATTTTTATAGGAAACGATAGGTTATCAAATTTTAGTTTGTTTTTGTGTATTATATAAGATGATACCCTATTGGAACTATGAGTAGCTGGAAATAATCCTGACAAAACTGCCCAACGAAAGCATTCGTGATCGTTATTTTGAACATTGATTACAGCTTTCTTATGTTTTATATCTAACGGTAGGTCTATGTATGAAGATCCACGCAATGGGTTAAATTTGTTGACGTTCATATCCAAGTGATTTATTTTAACTAAACTCCATCCACTACCTTTTTTTTGGAAATTGGTCATTTTGTTTGTTATTTCGGTAATTATAGATGAGAAAATAATATCTTTGTCATCACCTTGACAAACAAGATAGTTTGAAATTTGAAAATCAAAAATATTATGTAGATTTTTTGTTTCTTGTGTGAAATCCGCATTGAGAATAAAATTAACTTTTACAACAGAATATTCTAAGATAGATCGTTCTAGTAATGTATAAATTATTTTTTTAATATTTTGTAAAAATAATTCAGGTGATTCAAGCTGTGTATCAGAAACTAAACTAGATTTCACTCGATATGTAATAATTCTATTACCGAAAGCACTATCAATGAATTGAACATTAGGTAGATTATTATCTCTTCTAATTAAATTATTTTTATGTTTATTGCTCTTATAGTGACTGGTCATATATTTTTTTGATACATATATGTGACACTCAGGACATTCAATTTTATCATTATGCTGTTCTGTACTTACATTTAAAATGTTATCCAGCGACGATGTAGATGTCGAAGGAGCTTCAAGATGAATATTTTTTCTTCTCTTTAATGGATCCTCTTCAAACAATTCAGTTGGCGCTAATCTTTTCCTGCTGCCTTCTCCATTCTGCATAGATCTGATGAATAAGAAAACTGTTAAAAAAATGTTATCTCACGAAATAAATATGCTACTATGTTTCTATTATTTAAATAGATACTAACATTATTTGTTATTTACACTGCAAACAATATGCTTTCATTGATAATACACCATCAATATCATCCTCATCGGAATGAGTTTGTTTTGAGATTTTATGTCCACTACATGGTGTATAATAAGGAGAAATATCAGGATCTCCCAACATTGATTCTGGCAAAACATTTAATATATACCAAAACCGTATGAAACGATGATATTTATGTAAAATTATCTTTTTATCGAAACTTGCAATCTCACTCTGAGATAAACTAGAAATATCAAGTGAGTGGTACATTTTGGTTGCACTTCAATGTTAAAAATATAAACGGAAGAAACAAGTTGAATGATTGTGCAAGATGTTCGAACCATTATAAATACTTTAAGTGTATCCCCTCTTCATGGATTCCCAAAACATGTTGCAACTAGTCTTAAAATAATAAAAAAAAATTTACTCACGTTTCAACTTGTCTTTGTTCCATTTTATCACAGAGCTCGTACAGTTCTTTGTCGTATTGCGATGACATCAGATCCATTGATTCGATGTTTTCGAGAAGTGCGACGAGTTCCATGTTGTATAAATCACAGCTTGTATCCATGGTAAGGAATGTCTCAGTATTTTTAAAAGTTATTTCAACGCTAATATACTACCCAAAACAATGTAATTACATTCTAAGCTATCCACTTTTTTCCAAACAATTTATGAATGTTCCCAATAACTTTACAATCGTAAGCATGAGCATGAAAAAACACTAAAAAGACTTATAACTATTTACAATAATACTTAGCAATAACACAATTCACAAAGAGTTCTAGAATCAAAAACAAATTAATCTATTAAGTATGTAACTTAAAAGAGTACAAAGTTTAAATACAATACAATGTAAGTTAAATTTAAACAGGTAGATTCTTAAGTACAGTTATTACAATAATAGTTTCTTATTTCAATAATAGTAGTTCAAAGCATATGATTAAAGTTATGATATTAAAACATTGACACGCACTGGCACTTTTGTTCATTTGTCTGTGTCTATAAAATATTTCACACAATCGTCCTTACTAGCCAACTGTTTGGTTATATTGTATATAGTGTCCTTGACACTTTGCAAGTTCTTATCACTGTCGTTTTCCGCGTAATATTTAACTCGCACATCAGCGTGTTTCCAATGTTCCGTCGGTGCGATGTTTTTTATTTTATTCACTTCATACACCTCAATTTTTATGAGATGTGATGCAGAACTGTTGTCATCGCTGTTTGATCGGATGTATGAAACACCCCCGCTCGTCGATCGACCAACACTGGATGACTTTCTTGTTGTTGTCTTCTTCTTTTTTGGTTTTTCGAAGAACTCATCAATGCTGTTGCATTCGATCGGTCTTTTATTTGCTATTATCGCTTTTTTTACTTTAAAAGCGAGTGTACCTTCTTCATCACTAGGTTCGTCGATTTCTTCAGCATAATAGTAGTTTTTGAAAGTATTTTCAGAAAACTGTAACAAAATGAAATGAAACTGTTTTAATTATCGGTTAAGTAAGTACTGTATGATAAATACTTATAGGTATGCGAAGTATACATGTACACATTAGTAACAATGATAAATTAATAAGACATCAAAGATAGCTAAAATGTATTAACCTGGTGGACAACACATGGCATAAACAATTAATGAAACATCTGGTTACAACACTTTTAGATCAAAGTATATAAAGGTACTTACATTCATTTTTATAACACTTTCACTATTTAACTATTTCACAATTTTACTATCACTTCACTGTTACACACAACTGGAGATCACACTTCGAGCAGAGCACAGAGTGGAATACGATACCATGTGATTTTGAGTCGGTCTTTTATATGGAGAGGGAGTATTGTTTCCTTGCAGACAAGATCCAACATGTTTCGACTTTCACCTTAAATGTTCCGTTGAATACGTAATATCAGGTAATGTGAATAATGGGAACCGTAATTATTATGACAATGAGAAGACCCAAAGGGTTTTACCTAGAATTTGAGAAAGGTATGGTGTATTGTAACGATTGCTTTATCTATAATAAACAATGCCCGTAATGCGTAAAGGGCGACTATTAAGTAATTTTAAACGGCTTTTAAGTAGAAACACGAGTTAATAGAAATACGAGACAAAGACCTTTGCATCCTTCAAATAAAAAAGGGTCGCCGATAGAAAGTAGAAAGTCAATAACACAACGAAACAGGGAAAATGTTGCTTTATCTATCATAAACAATGCTCGTAATGCGTAAAGGGTAACTATTAAGTAATTTTAAACGGCTTTTGCGTAGAAACACGAGTTAATAGAAATACGCGACAAAGACCTTTGCATCCTTCAAATAAAAAAAAGGATCGCCGATAGAAAGTAGAAAGTTAAAAGCACAACGAACAGGGAAAAAGTACAAGCTTAAGGGAACCGTAGACCATGAACAAATTCGTGGTTCATACCTACCTCGCGGGTGATATGAAACGGATTCCGCGGACGATATAATTTTTATTCGCGGGTGTTATCAAAGTAATCCGCGGTCGATATCAAATTAACCCGCGGTAGGTATCAAGTTAATCCGCGGTAGGTATCAAATTAATCCGCGGTAGGTATCAAATTAATTCGCGGTAGGTATTAAAGTAATCCGCGGATTTATTCGCGGGTTCCGCGGGCCGAATCTGGAGCAATCGAAAACGTCGGCCATCAGCCGCCGGAGCGCCGCGGATCGGCCGTCGAACCTGCTCCAGTATCGGTGAATCCCTTACTACTTAGATAGTCCATATCTTGGATTAACATATACGGTACTTTTTATGCCAGTAATTGGCTCCCGTGGCAATTTTTTTAATGATTTCTAATTAGATGCCGCTGACGTCGTGCGGATGGCGCTACGGATCGTTACCATGATTAAGAGATTTTTGTAGCAGGAAAGGTTTTAACGCGGCTGAAGCTGCGAGCAACACCTAGTCCAGTATAAATATGCATGTGTCACAAAAAATACGAGGTCGACGACTCACACAAACACAAGCGACGGAGCGAGGGTTAACAAGTACAATTGAATACGTAACAACCTTTTTAAAACATGATATTTTGATACTTTCATCAGTCTTTCTTTATTTATAAACAACGCCTACGAATAAACAGTTTTCTATGAAACTTGCTTTTTGTAACGCAATGACATTACAAATCGATAAGTCAGAGGCAGAGAAATACAAAGATTAAAGACATATTGAATTACTCTCTGGAAACATTGTATCTAAATGTCGGGGAATCCACGGTATTTGTTACAGAACACTATCGCCCGATGGCAAAGTTGGTGCATACGAAAAAATAGACTAAATAGCTATCTATAGATTGTTTATTGGATTGCATCCAAAATACTACCTTTTGCCAACAAATGTTAACACTATTTCAAATTTGGCTTCTTGTAAATCACCCTTTGATTTTAGTCTCCTTGTTGTTCGTATAAACTAGCCTATTTTACGTTAAGTTATCCACATAATTGTGCCAAATTTTTCGCAATACTCTTCTTGCAACATACTCAATATTCGTAAATCGTGGGTATAAAGAACGAGTGACCACAAAACTCAGACCCAAAACAAATATTTAGTAGTCTATAATTTGGATGTAATGTACAGAATATAAAGTACATTATTTACCCCGGTATTGCGTCATAACAGACTTTGACATAGGTAGACGAGCACTTTGGCGTATGATCGCGGGTACCAAAATAAACATCAACACATAAGGTAAAGAACGATATCGACCGCTAAAATTAACTAACAATTATAATATGCCTATTATGACATTGTCAAAAAGAATATGACATTTTATATCGTGGGGAATAACCACTTGGATTTACCAACGAAGACATAATGTCGTTCGAGCCAACGGTAGTTTTGGTGGAAAAAGGTCATTATTACTACCACTCATTCTTAAGGAAGGCTAGATGGATGTTGAATGAAAAGTTTTTAAAACTCAATATTAAAACGAGTATAATTTGTATTATAGCTAAGACTGTATACGACAATAATTAATACTGCAATAATCAATTGCATTTTGAAATCCATATTAATGAAGAAGCAAGAAAAATGGTACACGGGACTCGTTAATAGACCCTAGGATTTCAGACCCACGGTTACGGTTTTTCGATTCAAAAACACTTGTATTGATCAAGTTAGGAGTTTGTGCATGTAATGGCTATAGCCCTTACTACATTCATAGGATGGTAATAAGTTGACGAAAAGTGGCAATAGATTCACCTCTAGCCAAAACATGTGCGATAAAAACATTATTTTGATACATGCAGAAGCGTAGGAATCTATAGAGATGTTCTGCGCTTAATAGTAATCGCTAGTTTGGAACATTTAACAATCGGTTGAAGTCATTTCGCTGATAAGTACTTCTGAGATATCAGATGTCAGCGCTTCGCCACTTTATCTCGTCTAGTTTTAAATGATTCTAGATATTTTTTGATGGATCGTATTCGTTAAGTCGGCTTACTTTGGATGTGAAACGGGAAGTAATAGGTTAAAATTCCAATCGGACAACAAATTCGAAATTTCTATAAAAAAAAAACACACCAGATTCCTGAGACTGAGGATTGCAATTTGTATACCTTATAATATGACGCATTACGTTCTATATTACCGAGGATGAATATCGTTGAGCTGTGGATGCATTAGTTGCGTGTGAAATGGCAGCATTTCGGAATCCAAGCGAGTTTATTGTTAGGTGGCAAATGTCTTATACAGCAAGTTACTGTGTGTATTATCATTGTTCCGTTTACTCGAGTTAATGCGCGTTGTAAGAAATCATAGTCACCTTTGTATTTCTTTAAATTCGCTGCAATTACCGTTCATAAATTACAGTGCTGGTTTCAAATGGTCTTTATTGTTATACTGTTCGTGAGACGCGATTGTTCACGTTTTATTTTAGTTTATTTAATGTATTTTAGCCCTAGACCACGAAATTCATAGATCTAGGACTGATTTCACAACAGTCACGTAATTTTTTACCGGCCGAACGTTAAACTTTGTTATTTTGACGGTTACCTGTATAAAATGCGTATATTCCGGCTTCTATAGATTTAATAATTGTTACAATATTACATTGAAGTAAGGAAAAATAAAATATAAACCTGTAATGTACCCACTTATTAATTAAGAGGCCGTCTTTGAGTATAAAGGACGCCGTATATAAAATTTCAACTATTTCAGTCAACTTTTCATCGTGATTAGTTTCCCTACGTTAACACTTTCATTTTGTATGATTTTACATTGAAAATACAGAAATTGTCTCTTTCATAATTATGGCGACTTTTATACCAATAAACAGTAATTTTCGTTAGTTAGTTTAAAGCACGATTTTGATTGAAAATGGCAACATGTTTGAGTCTCCGTACAACAAAATTTCTGAAACAGATGTTGGAGCTTGATGGATATATTGAAATTAAAGAAATATATTAAAAATTTTGCTCGTTTATTTTATTAGTGTTGATATTTCAACACTAAGTCTTTCCGATGATGTATTAGAAATTAATCAGATCAGTTTATTTTTTGAATAATCACGATGAAAAATTGACTGAAATAGTAGTAATTTTATATACGGCCTCTGAAATGTTTTGTTCAGATGTTTCAATTATACATTAAATCAGACACGGTAAAGATAATTGAAAAGTGGGACCCACTGAGATGTTTGTTTATATTTAACTTTTTAAATTCTCTGCATACTTTTATAATACCATTATATCGAGTTTTACAATTAATTGAATATTTCTAATAGCTAATGGAACACGGCATGCGTTTTATTAACATACAAATCCATTTCCAATGCGCGGCGTAATTTTTTAATCCGTTTAGTTAATACCCTTAGTCGCTTCACCGGTCTAGTGGGTCGGCTTTGTAACTTGAGCGTCTAGGTTCGATTCCCTGTAGATCTGTGCGAAACTGTAGATTATGATAGATATAATTTATCTCATGGAATGAAAACAAATTCCCAAAGTAGGTAACTACCCTTACAGAGATAAAATCGTTAGTTAACGTCCGATACAAAAGCTAAACCATAGGCTACATTTATAAAACGCAGACAATAGACCGTGTAGATTATCGCTGAACATAATATTTACCCTTTTATTGCACGAAATTAACAATAAACATCAAATTCACTGCACAGTCACGTATCGACTAGTGGATGCACTTGGAAAACATGGAAATTGTTTACGCGGAGAAACAGCGCTATACACGTCTAATCGCTGTGGCGCCCGTCGGGAGACTGAAGGAGGCGCGTGAATCGCGATTCGCGAGCTCGATGCGCGACTTGCGTTCGGGTAAATCACCCGACTAATGGGGTAATTTAACACGATTATTGAATGGTATATATTTACAGGTTCTGCATGAACTTCGGATCATAAGCGAATTACTGGCGCCAATCGTCGGCCTTGACGAGCTAAGGTGACTTACGCAGTCGACCTTTTTGGTAGAGTCTCGAAATTTCGTGTAACCATGGTGTAAGTAAGTATATTTTTTTTGTTGTAACCATCAATCATTATTAGACAGCGGTTTAATTGACCACTATCATCAATTTATCACTATAAATAATTAGTCATCTCCCGCCCAACAAAAAATTTACTCAGTAACAAGACACTGATATATACTAAACTAAAGGTTATAAATTTACATTAGTAAGATCTTTTGTCACCCTATCCCATTCAAGAAGCCATTTAAATGATAATAAACGAGGTAAAAATTTTACATGGTGTCTCCAAACAACTATCATTACGAAAGATATAAAGCATGTTACTTCTGATATTATACAAACTTTATTATTATACTGTGCAGCGGAGATTTAAGAATAATCTAATCATGGAGACTAGCGGCTCCGTTGGCAAATATTTGGCATTTACTTTTCGCGTCATAAATATAAAAATAGAGCGCAGTGTACAAGGTGAGAACAAATGATTATATATTGTAAAACCAGGTAATTAAATCATTTAGTGACAGAGGCTATGGTATAATTATTATACGTAACTTTTACGTATAGTGACGTATACTTGAATCATTAATGCTTACAAATGAAAAATCAATACGGTCTCGCCCTATAAACCATATAATGATAATTATTCGGCAAGCAAGTATGCTGACTCCAGAATTTGATCAACAGGTTGAAAATATGTATGTAACATTTCCAATTCGTAAATCACGCTCATTCTCCTGAGGACGTTGGCTATGAAGTTACAGGTTCAAATGATCACATGAGCATTCCATATTTGAAATCATCTCTACGTCACCCGAAGGACTGATTGAAAACTGATAGAGTGCATCAGGCATTAAGTCTACCTTTATATAAATAAATAAATTGAACATGAATACAGAATCAACAGCTGGCAACCCAACGAGTCCACACTAAAGGAATAAAAACACCCCGGCTAGCGCCCGCCCACGCGACGGGCGGCGATCGATCGATCGACCGACGGATCCGGCGACCGGTGAACCGACACTCAAAGAGGCACTTACTACTGGTTGTCTTGCGAGGTGACATTCAAATCTTGGATGTTGTAGCTTGTGATGATATTTCATTGGGCGTGTATGTATATTGTGCATTAAGTTATGATAATTATTAGGATCAAAATTATATTGTTGTAAATTCATATTTGAGAGTCTTCTAACGCAAGACACGAACCGAATTGCGAATATTTGTGAAATACAACTAATCTTATTTGTGGTAGAGTATTGGCGGCTCCTCATACGGCTAAATTGTAGAGGTCCTTGTCCAGTAAAACAAATGGTATATTAATTCCAGCTAAAACTTACCAATATAAATGCGAAAGTTTGTGAGAATATTTGGATGTATGTATGTTTGAAGTAAATGCAGAAACGACTGAACGGATTTGGATGAAATTTGGCACACGGGTAGACTATGTCCTGGATTAACACATAGGCGTTTTATGCCGGTAGTTTGCTCCCATGCAAAATTATGGATGTTTAAATCTATTTTTTTGAATATATGGCGCTGGTGTCGTGTTACTGTGTTACGGAGTTTTTTTGCAGGAAAGTCTTTTAACGCGGGCGAAACCGCGAGTATCATCTAGTAAATGGTATTTATAAACCTATTTAACAATCGTGTAGTGCAATAAATTGAATTGATAAAATTGTCTCTTGCTAGTTTGTGTTAAAAATGCTATCGACAATTTCAGGTTGCCGCTTGGATACGTGGGTAGTTACGACTACACGCTAGAGTTGTTAAGACAATAAAGCGGGAGCAACTGGCTCCTGGGCTTTATTACTAAGACCATTAAATTTACTTTCATGTTTTATTCAGTTTACAACGTTCAGTATTTGTACGGACTATGATCCAGGTAGACAGCTTAAGAACAATGATGAATTGTTGCTTGTGGTAGAAGAGGTAATACAACAGCAAAGCTGCTAGTATATATTGGTTTTCTAAAATTCTCCATTCGACCGCGCCAAATGGAGACGGCCGCGTTCAGTCCTAACCGACCCAGAGGACGATATCACTTTGGCCATTCGCAGTAAGAATGAGTTCCTAAAACTTCTACACTCCACACGACGGCAGTTCCGTCCTCGCCAACGAGGACCTCGCCGCGTCCCCCGCCGACGAAATAAATGGATAGGATTAGGTTAAACACCAACCTTCCCCACTAACCATTGATGTCTCATTCTCTCCCAGTGACCGTCCTGAGCCGAGGTTCGTAAGCTGTTAGTGGGTTGCCCTCAGCATGGTTACTTAAATCAAGGGTTGCGAGCGTCTAAAGCGTTCACCCGAAAGTCCGGTGTAGCCAGAAAAGCCGACTCGCGTCAGGCTACTGGCCAGTAGGGCCAATAAAAAAAAAAACAGTGGTATCACCGCGGTAGAGTCTTTTCATGGTTTCACAAAGTTATCAACAGTGTGGCTCTACTCTTATATATATATTTGTTTCACATTGTTTTTTTTTCTTCTCATTTCATTATTAAAGAATATGATTTATTGCAATAATCCTCAATGCTGTCGAAGAGCCTTGGTCTAATTGGATTTGAGGATTTACATCCAAATGTGTATAAAGGACACAGTAGAACTACTACACGCAACACCGAAGAGTTGCATGTGAAACTTGACATGTTGAGACTTTGGTAGATGTAGTGAACTACACAGATAGTAATTTGTAAGAACTGTGTAGTACATAAAAATGAACCAACGAGACACGTAGATTCTCTAAAAGTTCCCGAAATTATACCCACCTGACTAGAGGTAATCAGTAGGTCTAGTAAGTGACTTGGGACGAGCTATTCTAAACGATTTATTATGTAGTAGGCTTGTAGCGAATACCCTCACTGGTGGTAGGTCTCTCATATGTAAGAGTCTGTCTGGGTGGGTACCACCGCAATGTCTATTTCTACCGCCAAGCAGCAGTGTGCATGCACTGTTGTGTTTCGGTTTGAAGGACATTGTAGCCAGTGTAACTACTGGACATAATGAGAATTAACATCTTATGTCTCAGGATGACGAGCGCAGTGGAATGCCATACAGAACTTGGTAACCTGGTGCTGGATGGTGTTGCTACTGTTTATGGGTGTTCGTATCGCTTATTATCAGGCGAACGGTTTGCTCGTCTCGTCAATCATATCAATAAAAAAAAACCTTGTGACAACAGTCCAGCTAGTGATTTTACCCGAGTTAAGAAAAATGCCATGCCATTAACAACGGCTGTTCCCATTATGCGCGGTAGCGAACTAGCTGTCGCGACTGGCGTGTGACAATTGTACGCAGTGAAGAGCGGAAGCGACGGTGACAGCAGTACAGGACACAAAAGAACCTATACATGGAAATCTAGGTTTTTCTTGTAGTTTCGTCGGCTGTGCATTTTTCTGGGATAAATAAAGCCTATGTATTATGTTACTCCAAGGCGCGGTCTATCATGTTCTATCCAAAGGACATGTCCAAAAACGGGTCTGAAATTTTAAACAAGACAATTTATATATATTTGGATAGAACTCCTGAAAACTAACCTTTTGCAATAAATCGTTTAATTTTAAAGACCTCCGATTTTGAGATTTATGTAATTTTGTTTGGCTTGAAAACTACACTTAACGAACGACACTTACTTATGAACTTTTTAAAAAAGTTGGTTTTGAATGGAGGGGTCTAAAAATATTTTTTGAATGGATCTAAGTTCCATATTATGCCCTTTTACTATCCCTAAAGTTTGAGCCTTGTTAGATCTTGAGGCCCAGCACTCATACAAAAAGCGGGCATCTCCTTTGTGCAGTAGTTTATGAGTTTAATTTTAAGTAATCCAAATATCTACACAATTTCGCGTAGGAAGTAGGAAAATATGGGCAGGATAAGTCTCTAGCACGTGACCCGCTCATATTCCCATCTTTCACAAAATTCCGATTAATAATCATTCACCGGCGCCTGCGAGATGTACGACCTCTATAAAAATTAAAATTGGATCACGGCCGCCCACCGCGAATGCAAATCGGATATAGTTTTCTTTGAATCGCGTTCTCGAGGAAAATGAGATTTTACTGTGAATCTTAGTTAATAGACATAACAATGATTTTTGTGCTCCTTGTGAGATTTATAAGAGGAAAAATTGTTAAAAACAAGAAATGATTTAACACTGTTTGGAGTGAAATATGAAAGAAACAAAACAAACATTTTTTGTTATTTATTTTAATTATTCTTTGATGTTGTGATTGCGACAAATAAATCGTTTTTCTTTCTTTCTTTCACACACAGACAATATACATTTGCTCCCTACAGCTATGTGTTGATTTGTCATTGATTTTTTGTTTTACAGCTGTCAAAATACGATCAATCGTGAAAATCATTCTTCTGCTAGGTATTTAATTATATATTAATTGATTAAATCGATTCACCAATCAACTGTTGCTACAAAGTTCACGGGTTTCACCACATACTATACATGTACACCAGACAAAAAAATCTTTTTATACAAGATAAAACCAAGATAACGTTTTCGCCATTCCCACTGTGTCCTTACCCCACATTCATCCCCACAGAACTAGGACACAGGCTGACTCACGCTGGCTGAGAGATAATTAACTCGTACACGGGACGACAGATTTAATTAAAACTCGAAGTACATTTGCTATTTCGTATGACTTTATTAATGTTTTAAAATGTGTCAAAGGGTTTTTTTTTATGTTTAATCTCGGTCGGAGACGTACGTATTTTCTGATTTACTTTGACATTGTAGCAAGAACACTTATTAATTATGAGAGATTAATTCATTTATAAAGGTTAGTTAAGTTCTGCATGGTGTTTGAATTTTGGGCTGTTTTAGGTTGCCATCAGGCGCGCAACTTGCTCGTCTCGTTATTCTGTTGGCCAAAAAATCTTATGACTTTGATGGTCCAATTATCCTACATAAAATTGAAAATCTGCAATGTAATGGAAATCTGAGGTCTTCGTTTTTTAACAAATATGGCGCTTAACACGTCTGCAATATTATTATTCTGACGGTACCACATGATATAAGGTGACGAATTGACGCGCGTTGATGAAGTGATTCAATAATGACCCCGATTACTTTGAATCGAAGACCTCAAAGTTCAAAATAACAAAAAAAATGATTTTTTCATCAAAGCAACATCATGTACAGTCAGCCATATACGTAGCTGAACAAATGCAGAACTTCAAATCGCCTATACACGTTTGTGTTCTTAACATTTATTTTTCACAAAAATAAACTTTACTTCGTTACTTTACTTTACACAAAGAAAATATTTCAATTAAATTTACGCGTATAGGAGACTTGAAATTTTGAATTGTTTAGAACTCATGTGGCTGACTGTACACTGTCATTGTAGCAATGTAATGGAGTAAAGTGGATCAGGGAGGGCGCGCCTTGCCAGCTAAACCTCCGCCCCACTCCTCCCATCCACTCCCGTGTGATTTGCACTTAATTGCACTTGTGTACGATACATCCGCTAATCATGTTAGAAAGTCATTACAGCTAATAAGTATCTTATATCCTTGTCTATAGGTCGGGAATTGGATGTGTATTGAATTTCTGAAACTATGTCACATTGCAATTTATGTGTATTATGCACATTAAAAAGGAAGTTTACAAGTTAAATTTAGTTGCAAAATAAATAAAATATTAAGATAGACCTTATTTATGGACCGAAATATAAAATGCAAAGAAAAATCTAACCCATTTTTCCAATTCTCAGAAAAAGTGGGTGTAATTGACAGATCTGAAGAAAATATTTATTTATTGAAATTTATGATTCACATCATGATGATCACTCATCATGGGACGGAATACGCACGGCGAAAAGTGGGTGTACTAGTTGCGCCTCTGCCTACCCCTACGGGGATAAAAGGCGTGAGTATGCGTGAAATTTCTTGTCACACACAACAGTGCATGGTGGCAAGAAGTAAAAGTGTCAAACGGTGTCTATTATGTATCAAATAGCGGAACCTCGCCCCCCTCCGACTCCGATGTGAAACACAAAATCAATTGTGAAATAAATGACTTTACTGGTGGTAGGTCTCTCATATGTAAGTCTCATATGTAGCCCGTCTGGGTGGGTACCACCGCAATGTCTATTTCTACCGCCAAGCAGAAGTGTGGATGCATTGTTGTGTTTCGGCTTGAAGGACATTGTAGCCAGTGTAACTACAGGACATAATGAGACTTAACATCTTATGTCTCAGGATGACGAGCGCAGTGGAATGCCACACAGTACTTTGTAACCCAAGGTGCTGCATAGTGTTGCTACTGTTTATGGGTGGTCGTATCGCTTACCATCAGGCGAACGGCATGCTCGTCTCGTCATTCAATGCCATAAAAAAAAAATCAACCCTTTGTGAATTTATAGACAGAAAAAAAATCATTATGTATAGAAGTTACCTAGCATAATGTTTAAAACTATTTTGGACGTATTATGCAGTCGCTACGCCATGTCGCGTGCCATAGCATCTAATAACATCTGTGGCGTCTGGTAAATCGGTGAAAGCACGATTATTAAAACGCGAAAGTGCAATAAAGCCGATGCAGATATATGCAGATTAAATTGCATCAAAACATTTTTATTTTGTAGAGCCACGCTATATTTTGATTGTGACGCATGCACTGACAATGCTCGACCGATACGATTATTTTAGAGGAAATCATTTTTAGTCACTGAGATTCCCGATGCAATGGCACAAAATCTTTTCCATTTTAAGACCTATCTTGGATAATGGATACCGCTGTTTTGTGATAGAATTGGGTAAAACGGTGGTAACTGCCAACTAGTACCTAAGTACTTCTTCTTCTTCAGCCTTTAGAAGTCCACTGCTGAACATAAGCCTCCCCCAAAGATTTCCAGGCCAACCTGTCAGAAGCGGCCTGCATCCAGCGGGTTCCTGCGACCTTCACAAGGTCGTCCGTCCACCTTGTAGGAGGACGTCCCACGTTGCGCTTGCCAGTACGAGGCCTCCACTCAAGAACTTTTCTACCCCATCTGTTGTCAGTTCTACGAGCTATGTGCCATGCTCACTGCCACTTTAGCTTGCTAATCCGCTGGGCTATGTCGGCGACTTTCGTTCTTCTACGGATCTCTTCATTTCTGATTTGATCGCGTAGAGAAACGAAAGGACGTGCATACGAACAGACCGACCGATAACGCATTCCCGCCCATAAGTCTTTGTTCAACGTCCGTATAAATATTGTTCATATTCAGCAAATTGAATTATACAAATACGATTAATTAATGTTTGTACAATTCGCAAATATTTATTTTATGTTTGGGTTTCGGAAACAAAGACCATTATAGTCTCATTCCCTGCAGCATTTAAAATCATGTTACTTGCACTACTATGGAAAAAGTCCCAGAATTCGTCTACCTTACTTACGTAGACGAATATTTGCGAATTGAACATTAATAAATCGTATTTGTATAATTCAATTTGCTTAATATTAACAACATTTATACGGACGTTGAACAAAGACTTATGGGCGGAAATGCGTTATCGGTCGGTCTGTTCGTATGCACGTCCTTTTAAAGTAAAACTAGGCATTGCTCGCGGCTTTGCTCACATGAAAAGCCTTTCCCACTCCAAAGATCTTACATCAATGTATCTATGTATAACGATATCTATTAAAAAAAAGAAATAATTTCATTTTTTGCTACGATTTTTTTTTATAGCATATCATGACGAAACGAGCATGCCGTTCGCCTGATGGTAGGCGATACGATCACCCATAAACAGTAGCAACACCATCCAGCACCTTGACTTACACATTGCCGTGGTACCCACCCAGACGGCCTCTTACATAATGAGAGACCTACTACCAATGCAATGCAATGAGTAAATTTCATTTCAAACATGTTCTAGCAGTTTCTACGTTTACGTCTAACAAAAATCCCAATATTCTCGCAAACTTTTGCGTTAATATTTTTTATTATTACCTAGTGAAAAGAAAGATAAAGTTAAAAGTATTCGTAAACAATTTTGGGCTCCGAAATACCATATTATGCTGAGTATGTTCGCTTTCCAAATATCTCATTCTTACTTCCTTATTTTTCTTCCTTCCTTTCCTTTATCTTATCCTTTATTTTCTTCTTTATATTGTACCTGATGTTACGTAAAGCCTACTAGATATTACATATGTTTCTATAGTCCTAAGTAGGTACATACTTGCTAATCTTAACATAAAGTCATATAAAAATGCAATGCAATCAGCCCTGTATTATATACTGCCCACTGCTGAGCACGAGCCTCCTCTACAACTGAGAGGGGTTAGGCCTTAGTCAGTTTCAGTAAGTTTCCTCACGATGTTTTCCTTCACCGTTAAAGCGAACGATAATTATAATTGATAAGCATAAATAAAAATATCGGAAATGAAATTACTTCTGCCCACACCTTCAAAAGCATGATATGTTCATTTAAATGTAACCACGTTCTTTCACATTTATCATTGACTGATTCACGCGACGCACTGCGCATTAGAATCATTAGATACTATAAGCCTTGTGTTTATACATATAGAGACATATAGAGGGCACGCTAACTCGCTTCGTCACTCTTGATATCTGTCATAATTATAGATGTTATAATTAAGTATGATGGATGGACCTAATAATGGTATTTTAAAAGTATATACAGAGATTTTTGACAAGATTCAGGTCTCTTCACTTAATTCCTTATTTAACATTATACATAAATTTGTGTATTAATCTATTTTTAAGTGACACGACTTAGTTATCCTTTACTTAATTAATAGCTGTAGGTAAAGGACAAACAAGCAAGTCGGCAACCCAATAGTAGGTCATCACCATCGCAGATACACCATACACACCCACATTTATTCAAAATAGGACCTTTTCTAAAACCTGCGTCAACTTAAAGTAGGTACGTCTTTCACATCCGTCTCCCAATAATTTTATGCAAACTCTTTACCAGTGTCACCCGACATACCTACCTCGGATCCAAACCTGGGTCGTGTGTCATGTGATAACGCTGTTTGCCTTCACATGACTCGTGGGCAAACATCTTGACGTAGTATTAAAATATCCAGAACAACGGTAAACACATTGTTATTGTATTTTAAGGTGTTTTTTTTCTAAGTAAATATCTTCCTTTCATAATATAGGTTACTAGGTGTTTTCCCGGGATAAAAGTCCCGCTTTATATTTTCCCGCGATAAAAAGCCTATGTGTTAATCCAGGACATAATCTACCCGTGTGCCAAATTTAATTGAAATCCGTTCAGTAGTTTTTGCGTGAAAGAGTAACAAACATACATCCATACATTCTTACAAACTTTCGCGTTTATAATATTAGTAGAATTTGGGGAAAGGATAAAAGAGTTAATCTGCTCGCGCGAAGACAACAATAAACATTTAAAAAAATCCTGTAGTCTGTATAGTTTTGCACTAGTCGACCAGCGGTATAATATTTTTTTTATTTTTTTATTGGATTGAATGACGAGACGAGCATGCCGTTCACCTGATGGTAAGCGATACGACCACCCATAAACAGTAGCAACACCATCCACTCCATCCAGTACCTTGAGTTACAAAGTACTGTGTGGCATTCCACTGCGCTCGTCATCCTGAGACATAAGGTGTTAAGTCTCACTATGTCCTGTAGTTACACTGGCTACAATGTCCTTCAAACCGAAACACATCAGTGCATGCACCCTGCTGCTTGGCGGTAGAAATATACATTGCGGTGGTACCCACCCAGACGGACTCTTACATATGAGAGACCTACCACCAGTAATATAGGCGATGCCTCATAATATCCAGTTTTATTAATAGTTCATGAAATAAAATATTGTAATATATTTTATCATTGACTCCACTGTTATATTTATAATTTAAATATAATGTCACAATTCCATCGGGTTTAATAAAAAAATGTTTACGAATTCTCAAATTTTTGGTAAATAACTAGAAAGCATTCATGTTTTGAATAGAGGATATATCGAGATTCTAGAAAAATTTTAAGCTTTTAACGCGACAGAACCAATAAACATTTGTTATGACAAACGGCTTCCAAAAACACAATCGCAAAAATGTTTACGTTCCATTCTATTCAGAATATGCGGATGTGGGTAAAGTGAAAATGTATGTATGGAATGCAAAAACACAACAGTTTTTTATACAAATATTTTTATCTACCAAGTCTTATCATATATTTCTTAAAGACTGATATTGTTTATATTACGGAATAGATTTACTGGATACCGGACTAATTTCACCAAGTTACGCGAGTTTTCACCAATCTTCGCTTGCTACATTCAGTCAACATTTTCGTATTTTGGACATAATGTTCACAATTGAGCATTATACACTGGAATAGTATCATTCGCGGCTCCGCCCGCATGAAAAAGTATTTCCGGGATAAAAATCTTTTCCCGGGTAAAAAAGTAGCCTATAGCACTCAGGAAGTAATGTAGCTTCCTATTAGTGAAAGAATTTTCAAAATCGGTCCAGTAGTTCCTGAGATTAGCGCATTCAAACAAACAAACTCTTCAGCTTTATAATATTATTATAGATTTCTTCTTACAAACCAATCAAATTGTTCCATTACCTACACAATCTACAGAGCAAATATAAATAATCCCACTCAAAAGTTATCACACATAACCCTTATCTCACAATAAAAAGACTTATTTCATGTGTCAACGGAGACTTTAATACCCACACCACGTATCAAATACAAATATTTGTGCATAATTACATTCTAAATCAAGAAACTCCTCAGGATTCCAAATATAATTCAATAACTAAGTCACGGACCATTATATTTAGACGAAACGTGTATTAATATAACGTGTGGGATTCAAATGTGTTATTCATAGAACTGTTACGACAAATCACTCCCACTGCAACCGGCGTACTTCCCTTATGAATGTACTGGCCCAAAACAATCCCTCTCGTGGCCAATTTGTAAAATTTTGTGCAGAATCTGATGCCGTGGGTTTGGATTTCTGTGTGATCAGTGATATTGCAGGAGGCACAGGGAGCATATGTTTTCATCTGAACTATATGTTTTCATCTGAACTATAGTCTTTCTAAATTTCTGCAACACACTCATTTATTTCACATAAATAGACGCATAGGCAGTGTTCCTTTAGCATGAAGTGACCCTTGCTAGTTTACCTTTCTTTACTGGTGGTAGGTCTCTCATTATGTAAGAGGCCGTCTGGGTGGGTACCACCGCAATGTCTATTTCTACCGCCAAGCAACAGTGCATACACTGTTGTGTTTCGGTTTGAAGGGCATTGTAGCCAGTATAACTACTGGACATAATGAGACTTAACATCTTATGTCTCAGGATGACGAGCGCAGTGTAATGCCACACAGTACTTTGTAACTCAAGGTGCTGGATGGTGTTGCTACTGTTTATGGGTGTTCGTATCGCTTACCATCAGGCGAACGGCATGCTCGTCTCGTCATTCTATGCTATAAAAAAAAAAAAAAAAAACCTTTCTTTTCATTACTTATTTTACTCTTGATTATATTTATTGCGTGTTAGAGACTACCGAAACAAAGTCTCGGTGAGCTGTAGCGCTCGGTGTTAAAATGCGTGCTACTGTCGATCCTGGCTTAGCAGTTGCAGTGGTTATAGGGCAATAATCTTAAAATAAGTCTTAGTCGTAAACACTCTTCGTTACGCAAAGGTCGTTAAATGCAACTTTAATCAATAGTTTTTAAAATCCTGGAGCTAAATTGAGAAAATCCGGCTTACGCGAAACAAATTCGATGGTATTTCCGTTGACGTACTCGGGGGGGCATTTCGTGGAAAACATAAAAGTGAAAGATGACTGAAATATAGCGATAGGATGTATACAGATAGTTTCTCTATTGTACCTGGTGTTGATTTGCAAACCGTTTAGTCACGTCTAAGCTCATGATGTTTCTTCGAAGGAATAGACAATCATAATATGAGTTCTGTGTATGTATCTGATTGAAACTTCTATACTACTGAGAGGGTTTAGGTTTAATCCCACCACGCTAGTAGATTTAGCATAACTTAGGAATTCTAAGGACATTTTCAGTTAAGTAAGTTTCTTCGTAAAAGTTTCCTCCGTCGATAAAGCGAGAGATAATAACATGGGAATGAAATTTCGAAAGTCAGTGTCTTTGTAAGTACTTGGTAGTCCGTTCCACACCTTGCTAAGTTATCACAGTATGAAGCAAAAGGGGCCTAATGAGTACGTTGAATTTCCTATATTATAGTGAACGAGTCAATTGCCATGTATCTATCCCGATCATTGTGTGGTTCGTTTGTAGTAAATATTCTTTAATTATATATCATCTCCTATTTACAGAAGGTGATTTAATAAATAAGTACTTAATATCTTACACGCTAGCATCTCGTACGGAGACAATACTAATGAGCCAACAACGAAGACTTTACCGTTCTTTTTTTAATTTATTTGCCCATTGTTCATAACGCCTTCGTAGTCGTCAGCAAATAATATAATGAAGTAGTTGTTTTACGAAATGCCTCGACTAGGATATAGGCGCTTATCGGCTGCTAAAGTGAGCACGCTTTTTTGTAAGTACCAATTAATAACGAGACGAGCAAAAACCTTGGTAGACGATAAGCGCCACTACCGCCCATAGATCTTTGATTAATTATATACCTAGATAGACACTGAACGTTTCAAACGCGTCGAAAAAAATAGAGGCCTACAGTTGCCGACTAAATGAGTTCGAGTGAATTATTTTTTGTTGTTTTTCATGGATATAATTTTCTCCCCATTTTAATAGAAACCATGTAATAACTGGTATCATTATGCGCGCACACAAGGATACGCAGAATGATGCAGCGATAGCGTATGACAAAGCTGTCACGCATACTAGCTTAAGAAAAGTTGGCATGTTTGTTTTAGTTTCATTGCAGCGCGTCACTCTATCTGGGTTTATAATTTATCAAAGCCATAGATATTAAAAGTTTGAACCAGAACCCAAAACTTTACAGTATTACAGACCTCTACATTGTAAGGAATGTATCAAAACGTTTTAAAACATTCGATGTGATTCCCGTAACAACTCATCATAATCATCATCACTCACATGATCTCCAGTGTCCACTGCTGAACATAGGCCTCCCCTAAAGATTTCCAGGCGGACCTGTCAAAAGCGGTCTGCATCCAGCGTGTTCCTGCGACCTTTATCAAGTCGTCTGCCTACCTTGCAGGTGGACGTCTAACGCCGCACTGGATTTTGTTCCCTATAATTTGATACCCCAAAGAAGGCGCCCTCCATCTAATCATTGTATGTTTATAAGCTCGGCAAAGTTGGTGCATTAGTTTCAATTAGTTGCTTCTCTGCCTTACCCTTCGCGAACAACGGCATTTGTGTGATAAAAACTCTCAAAGTAACCCCGCGAACAATACCACGTATGTATAACGATAAAGTTTGCCCATGTTCATACCGTCAGGCGTCAACACATTATCTTCGCAAATATTGGCACATTTTCGGCAAATCAATCACACAGTTTACCCGCACTAGACTGATTTGCGCAAAAGCGAACAACCTACATACAATATTTCTTGGTATAGCTAATATTTTGTACACAGGAAAGGGGAAAATTTTATATTGTTTTCGGATTTTGTGTGGTATTTACCAATGTTGTGTTATTACAATTAATAACGATGTATTATCTACAGTAATAAAAATTTCAGCTGCATAGTCTGGCAAACGAGAAAATGAATCATTCCATAAACATGTATAATACCAGAAGAATCGTGGATGCTTTACGAGGCCTTATGGATGTAGATGTTAATGGTTGATTTTCTTAATAAAGTACTTTAGCTTGAATTGACTTTTTATGTTACTGTGGTAGTTTTTTGTGCTATTCCTTCACAATTACTTTCAAGTAAGCCAAAAAGAGATTTTCGACCAAAATGTATAGTTTATAGAGTTAATGACATAAGCTCTATTTGTAATCCGATTACTTTTCAACATCGCAACGTGGGAGCTAGTGAGACTTGGAAACTTACTCGATATATGTTTTTGGTCGGATAACCTTTTCTTAGATAGTTTGAACAAAATATTTATGCAATTTTCTATGATTTTATTAATTACATAGCAGTACTTACCCAAACCTTCATTATGCATTTGTCACTCGATGTAACTGGTAAGTCGTTCGCTTATAGATAGACCTAAACTGAGCCCACATATGCAACGCATTATAACGTTTAGAATCATGAATCTGTATGATAACAGATGAGTTAGAAACATACAAGTATCATGCGCAGCGCTCATAAGCGTCCCGTGCAGCGTTAGATCTGTCGAAGTGCAGAAGTTTTTTTTTACGTAGGCGATCCTGCAGTCAACACCGGATGAAACCTGCGAATGGGATACTGGAGTCCCTGAGAGGGTGCCAGGAAATTTTCGCGGGCCCTTTTAGGCCTCAATGTGTTTTTCAACCAAGAGGTATACACACTGAACTGTGGGCCTCGGCCCGAGGGGCAGAGGTTAGGCGGAGGGTATTTCTAGAACTCACGTTACATGAGAAATAAACAAAAGAGTATGATATCAATTTAGTTGCATACGCGGGACAAGTGTGCACACCTATTCAATGTAGTCTAGAGATGATCCAGGTTATATCGCATTCGTTGCTTGTTTCTACCTTCATACGTCCACGAGTCGAGAGCTGTAAACAGTAGCCTTAACACGAATTTACGCATTATCGTATAGTATTCGTATCGAGAAGTAAACGTATTTAGTATAGGTACGTTAGACGATACCATACGTCGAAAACGAGATACATGCTGACATTTTTATACATTTTGACACACGCTTGTCTATGGTTTCTCGATTTACTAATCGAAGTTTACGCGCGCGCAATGTTCACGCTGTCGTATTTAAGTTCCAAATACGCTCACTTACAAGAATTTATTTACTAATTAGTATAGGGGACGTGCACGTCGTAAGCTCTGCCATCTCGTGGCGCAATCTGAATCTTTCAGCCTATCGATACTTGGCATTAACGTCAAATATTCATATTAAAATGATGAAAAATAACATTTAATTTGATGATAATGTATTGCTGTGTATCTGGATGCTCCAAATTATAAAAATAAACACATCAAATGGTGTAAAATTCTATTATGTTCCCAGGAATAGTACTTAAGTAGTTACATTCCATGGTTATATTAAAATAGACAAAAATAATAAAAGCTATATAAAATATACATAAGTATGAGTTTTAAAAGCATTAAGAAATGTCTCATTACGTAAATTATAAAAATAAAGAAGTTTTGAAGATAATATTCAATACAAACAAATGTGTAATTAAAGGAACATAACCTCCTAATTTGGCTTCAATAACATCAAAATAACTAGCTCCCATCTAAAAAAAAGCATATTCAGGCCACGCTGGGTATCAATAATATTCGGCCGGAACCCATATTTTATCATTTCTGTCATATTAAAAGAATATATAAATAAAAATATTTTTTAACCGCATGTGGGTCTTGTGTCGATTTAGTGCTGCCACCTATAGTTCGTGCACGTCCCTATATCGTAACTATACGATAGCGTGTGATGTAGTTGTAATAAACTATATATTAAGGTGTCTTAGTAACAATATATGCAGTGTCTTCTCGATCTTCAATCGTTTAATTTCTCTCCTAAACAGCCGAGCTTACATGGCGACCCTGGCAGGATGTCCAGTTTCGGTGTATGCTTACTGCTGTGCATAAACTCGTGCTAAGGGTGAGAGTGGCAGTGGCAGTGTACTCACTCTATGTGGTGGTGCAGCAGGCGCGCGCGCGGCGGGTCGGGGCGCGGCGCGAGCAGGCGCGTGGTGTCGCCCGCGCGCGCCAGCGCCGCCGCCGCCTCCACCGCCTCCACCGCCGACTCCGAGTCGTACAGCGACGTGTCGTCGTCCGCTACTGGGAATACACAATTTCACTGGTGGTAGGTCTCTCATATGTAAGAATCCGTCTGGGTGGGTACCACTGTGAGCATGCACTGTTGTGTTTCGGTTTGAAGGACATTGTAGCCAGTTTTTTTTTTTTTTGTTATGGACATTACCGTCAGTAGCCTGACGCGAGTCGGCTTTTCTGACCACACCGGACTTTCGGGCGAACGCTTTAACCCTTTACGTTTAAACGACCACGCTGAGGGCACCCCCTAAGTGGGGTACGAGACTCGGCTCAGGGCAGTCGTTGGAAGATGATTGAGACATCAGCGATTAGGGGATTTTAGCCGTGTAATACACCAATCTATCCATTGTTTTCATCGGCACGCGGGCCGGAACTGCTAACTGGGTCGGGACATCGGGGGACGCGGCGAGGTCCTCGACGGCGAGGACGGTACAGCGGTCTTGAGGAGTGTGAGAGTTTCAATAACTCGTGCTTTCTTTGGATGGCCAGAGTGATGGCATCATCTGGATCGGTCAGGACTGAACGGGGACCTCTCCATTTCGCGCGGTCTAATGGAGTATAAATGGATGAGTTTCGCATGAGCGGATTATGATGATTAACAGCGCGGTCAAAGTAGCGCCTGCTAAGCGTCTGAATAAAGTGCCTGATGGTCGGCATGTCGGTGTCCACGTGGAGGTTGCGATTACGCACGTACCACGGGGCATCGAGTATTTGTCGTAGAAATTTATTCTGGACAACCTGCAGGCGCTCAATCCGACCGGGTGGTATTTGAGCGAACGCGGGTGCTGCGTATGTCATGATCGGCCTAATACATGTCGTAAAGATACGTATCTTGTTGCGGATAGAGAGCTTACTCTTTTTGTTAACGAGCCAGTGGAGCTGACTTTTCGCGAATGCGGCTCGCGCGCGTACCGCATTAACATGTGGGATGAAGGACAGATTCCGATCAAGAATCACTCCTAAATATTTGACTGTATTGGTCCATGGGATGGACTGCGAGAACATTGTGACAGTAGCGTTAGGCACTGGGGGTGCGATCCTATTCCTAGTGAAAAGGATGGCCTGGCTTTTGGTGGGATTAATGGTGATTCGCCATTTGCTGAACCACTCGCCGAGTTTGTCGGCAGCGTTCTGCAAAAGGCGAATCAACTGTGTTTTATCTCTACGTGAAGCGTAGATGGCAGTATCGTCAGCGAAGAGTGCCAGATTGGTATTCTTCGGCTTTGGAATATCGCTAGTGTAAAGCGAGAAAAGAAACGGGGATAGTGCGGAGCCTTGCGGGACTCCGGCTGTGATGGGGTGTCGGAAAGACAAGGTTCCCTCCACTCGATAACGAAAGCCGCGATTCGACAAGAAATCTCGTATGATGTGCACGAGCTGAGTGGGCACGTTGAGAGTGTACAGCTTGAAAAGCAAGCCGTTGTGCCACACTTTGTCGAACGCTTTCTCTACATCGAAAAATAGGGCACCGGTAGGCATTTTTAAGTAGAATTTAGAGTGGATGTGCTCCGTGATGCGGAGGATTTGGTGAAGGCAGCTTTGCCTAGACCAGAAGCCAAACTGCTCCGCGGGGATCAGGTTGTTTTGATGGGCGACTATTTTGAGACGATCGAGGACGATTCGCTCATATACCTTTCCCATAGTGCTGAGTAGACTGATGGGTCGGTAAGAAGAGGGTTCGGACGCGGGTTTACCCGGTTTGTGGATGCCAATCACAACTGCCTCTTTCCATTCTTGTGGAAAGAGGCAGTTGCGAAAGGCTGCGTCATAAATGGCGGTGAGGGTCTTGACTAGATTGTAGCCAGTGTAACTACAGGACATAGTGAGACTTAACATCTTATGTCTCAGGATGACGAGCGCAATGGAATGCCACACAGTACTTTATACCTCAAGGTGCTGGATGGTGTTGCTACTGATTATAGTTGGTCGTATCGCTTATAATCAGGCGAACGGCATGCACGTCTCGTCATTCAAAGTCATAAAAAAAATTAATATATGTTCATTAAAACGCCTTTTTATACACAACTAGCTGGTGCTCGCGGCTTCGCTTTTCCCGCTTCAAAAGCCCCTAAATCAATCATGCAGAAAAGAAAACTTAAACATATTGCGCAATCATAGTCTGGAATGTCATTGTTACTTTTATTATTTATCGTAAAGGACTCAACATAATATCATTATATAACGATTTCCATGATTTCCGTACTTATCAACGGGAAATGACGATGTAGAAATTAAGAACAGTAATAAAAACAAAAGACTTGGGACGCAAATAGTTTGATAACTGCAATGCGCAATTATAAAAAAAAATGTATCACCAAATCAGTAACACCTACTGCCTAGTATCAGATAAAGTTATTAGTTATGTACACGACCATTAGTTTATCATAATGGGAAGCAAACAATACATTTGAGGTGTCTTTAGGCGTCGTATATAATGAAATTCCTTTATAGGGAAAGGATAACTATGAATTGTGTTTTAGTAAAATCCACAACACAATTATTTGTTTTCCAATTAGGTATTGGAACAAACACCAATGTTTTTCCAGCCAATGGTATTTTTCAGTATAAATTAACTATGTACTTTATTCTTGAGCTTACCATACCCGAAATTTTGCTGGCCCACGTTTCAAGTGTAAAAAATAGGGCTACGGGTGAACTGCCAACACATAAGAGGTGTTTTAAAAAAAATGCCTTTGCTATACTAAATATAGCGCTTATATCAGCACGTCTAGTGTGTGCCACTGCATTACCTTTGCCCACTTAATTACACAACAGGTGTGTGTGCTTCAACTACGATGCGATGATTTAGATAAATGATTTCTTATGTGTACGCGAATGTTAGACATTGAAATTAAACTATTACGGATTTTATAGCGGCTCTCCTAACCTTTCGAAGGCGTTGCAGCACTTCGTGGTCACGGGCGGACTAGTAGTAATAGTAGTTCAATTTGAATTAGATTCCTTCACGCAGGTAGTCTGATACAAAACAACTTAAAATCATCCATATCTGATATGTAAATTATACTCAGAATGGAATATTATGGGTTAGATTTCACCAAAGACATATTTTTTTACCGCCGTTTTCAATAAACGATCCCAATCGCTTTTTTCGATCCATCGCGAAAATGGACTAATCAGTATAAAGGTTTTTCACATGTTTACAAATGACTCATTTTGACTGGTTTATTCTCGGGATCGGATGATTAAGATTGCGAACGTTTATTGAAAACAGCCGTTAATTATAATTATTTTTAGATATATTGAATATATTACGATGATGATATGAAAAAATTATGATAAACAAAAAAATTTTTCGACGAAAGGACATGTAGCTTAAAAACTACACTGAATTTAAAAGGTTAAAAAAAATAGTTATAAATGGAAGGATCTAAAAATATTTATTTAATGGATCCAAGATCCATATGTTTGGCCCTTTAATATCAATGCAGTTTAAGCTTGGTTGAATTTTGAGGCCCAGCACCCGTACAAAAAGCGGACATCTCCTTTTACATGCAAACTGCCATTGATAACATTAAAATTAATTAGAACATCTTTGTAGTTTACGAACGTCACACGTAACGCATAATAGATGGAGATCTATTATGCCTTCCTGGAACTCCCCGATCCTTATTATCAAGAGGGTTGACACGATCTCCCTTATGTCATTAGTATTTTGAGAAGGAAATGTGTAAACAATATTGAAATATCAACATTAAGGTTCAGTATGTCTGTCAAACTTTCTTCTTCTTCTTCTTTTAAAAATGGCTCCACCGTGTCATCGGTGATTTTGCCAATGTCAAGTGGGTAGATGTTAAAATAATATAACTTTTTTACCATAGAATAATAACGCCAAGAATGATAGTTTCATATCAAAAGACTGTCAAATGTGAAGCATAAAACTCATTGATGTAGGCGTAGGCCACACGTACTGACGTTCTGCCACACGCACACAAGGGGGCAAATAATGTTGCTAGTGGTATCGGATTTTCCCCAAAACCTTAAGTCATTATTTAGGATTATTTAATAATGGAATTATTGTTATTGTTCACAGTAAGGGCTTACTTTATCCTTAATTTTAATGATATAAATCAGAAATAAAAAATAATAAAATAAATCCCTTAGAATGACCAAAACAGTACCGAATTAAAAACAAATTACGTTGATGACGTGAATTAAACGGTTGAATGCGGTATTTACCTTTGCCTCCATTCTAGTTTTATGATGATGAAATGAATGAATGCCTTTATTTATGTCAATAATGTCAAATGTATCTGGTTCTATTTTATTACGGTTCTTTTGCGAATCATAGTAAAAAAGGCAGCATCACCATTCACCATTCAACCGTATAATTGACGTAATTTGAAGCTTAGTGCTTACGTCTGCTGAAAAAAAGACGAAATTAAAAGTTAAAATTATAAATGATAACTTCATAATTTCTAAAAAAGAAAAGATACAGGTGTCCCTATTTTAGAACTATTTTCATTTAAAATAATAATATAAGCTTGTTAAAATTTTAAATGTCACTTAAAATCAACTCAACAGAAAAATATTATTTTCATAATACTGGCAACACAATGCCAAAGCATGCAAAGGTACCAATTAGATAAGTTAATTTTAGAAATATATTAATTTTAGAATATGAACATCAACATTTGGGGTATCAATTTTCTTTTTTTTTTGGCAACATTTTGATATAATGGCGTCTATAAAATTTTGAATTATTGTTTTTGCTTTAGCTATTATTTAATGTCAAAATATTAGAGAAATTGTAATCATTGCATGTGAAATGTTATGTTATAAAGTTTCTTAAGATTATCCGAGATACTGTGACATCAATTTATTGCACAAACCATCATTTTAAAATAAAATATCGTGAGCTGCTAGCGCTACGATTCGGCCTTGAGCACTGACGCGGGCTGTTCGGTTACTAGGCCAAATGGCTTAGTTTTACTTGACTCACTAAGCGTGCATGTTCACGGTTTCTATGTGTTATTATTCTAAGTTTTTTACTGTCAAACTTTACTTACGGTCGAACTCGAACCCTTCATTCAACATCTTGTCTATGGAAGTTGGCGCATAGACAATACAAGATCACGTTTTGGCGGGAAACGAAACGTCATTAAATCTCACACACACTTGTTTTTACACAAGATTACGAATCACAATCAATTTGCTATACATTTTCTTCACAGTATTTTATAAAATTATTTAACTAGAATTTTAATCACTATTTTATTTCACTTTTTTTGTCAGAAAATCGTTCATTTGCTCCCTAGCGAAACTCGGTTGAACTTTCTTGTATGACAGAAGTCAGAATTCTACTTTCCGTAGTATAATAATGCTCTTTGACTCCACTGCACGTAAATCCATAATTTTAACTAAAATAATAAATAATAATGAGTGGACAAAGATTAACCACAAAAGGATAAAATTTCCTGTTTATATTCTTGTAGTATTTGTTTTCCCTTGACGTCACCGTACCCTGTCATGGTGTTATTGTTATTAAATTTTGTTATTATTTGCATGTCAGGTTTTTTTTTGATGTCATTATAAAGAGAGAGAGATTGATGAGTACTATTATAACGAAAAACTGGAATCTTATATTTAAAACGAAAATCATTAAAATTAAAAGTTGTCTTATATGACTGTCGTAAATGTACTCGGAATAATTAGAAAAATATCATAACCGATTTGCTTGGGTTTAGAGGAATCGTAATTTAACCTAAAAAGTAGTGCCAAGCTATGAGAATATTACAACACGGTCTTATTATGTGACCAACGGGCACATAAAGCTGGCTAACGAAAGTCTCAACATCTAAAGATCACGTGCATGCATCGTTAAGGTTTAGGAATATACTAAATAACACAGAAAATGTTAAAAATCCAGGAGTTTTCACTAAACATATAAAACATCGACCCGAACTATGAATTTCTATTTTTTTTTTTATAAATCAGTGTTGCCACAAATAAAATTATTTGAAAAATTACAAATTATTTAAAGCTCACTTAAGTTCACTTTGTTTATGGTAATTCTCGCTATTGAACACCGAACAAGACTCTTAAAAATACCTGTTAAACAAATCAAACAATCGCGGTTCTCCGAATTACGTCCATTATTAGGGGATTGCATGAACAGTTAACTTCACTGTTTCTTTTATAAACATTTTGATTATCATTTATTTATTTTACAAAAATTTACATTATATTAACAATTTAATAAACATCAGCCAGCCTAAAGTAAATCATTATATTTTTATTGTTGCAATTTGTATCATATAGGTGTGTGCATAAGTGTGTGTGTGTGTGTGTGTGTTTGTGTGTGTGTGTGTGTGTGTGTGTGTGTATGTATTTGTGTGTGTGAGTATTTGTCTGTGCGTGTATCATTATTTTTAATCACTGGCAACACTTAATCACTCAATTCTCTTGATAATATCATCTCCAATGTCTTTTTAAACGGAGTATCTCGAGCATGTATATTTATTGTGTTACCTACACTACAACCATTTTATATACACCTTCTTTAGGAGAAAAAAATATTTGTTTTAAATGTTTATTCCTAACCGTCACAAACTCCATTGTCTATGGACACAAATCACAATGTCTTGAATCTACAAACACGTGTGAACTTTAGATAAAAATTAAGATGTGCGCGTCACTCAGGTGGTACACCGCGAATGAGTCGAAATTGTCCAAATATTTGAGATAAGTGGCGTTGTAGAGAGTTAGTTGAGGTATACGTACTTAGGTCTATACAAATATGGATGGCCGTAATTATTTTTAACGACGAAGGCATGTTGTCGCTTCTGGGACTAATAGAGGCGTATAATATGAGTAGTGAGCTGAGAGGTTTTGAGTTCGATTCCTAAGCCGGAAAAATCTTTTTCTGAGCTGCTCGAGATTGATTATGCCCGAGGAGGTTGGCGTCAAGCCGATTGTAAAATCTAAGACAAATCGTTTCAACGTGGTTAAGAAAGTGTTATACCGATCCACAATGGAAATGTTAGAGCAAACTTGACGTTCAGAGAGAACAATATTAAAAATGATGTAGGGTTAATACAAATGTATTGTATATTAGACCTGACCTGACCGTAATTGATATTTAGTTTCATAAAGTCCGTTAATTCCAAGAATTAAAATTAAAACGACGCTATGCGTGTTTCATTTCGAGCTAATCATAAATACGTCGCCTGGAAGCGCTAGAAAGAAAATATATTCCAGCTTATGCCATGACCAATATTTCTAGCTTTTTTTTATTGTCTCCGAAGACGGACCAACGGCCCACCTGATGTTAAGTGGTCACCATCGCCCATGGACGTGGGCAAAACCACGGGCACAGCCGGTGCCTACCGTAAAAATTGTTCAACGCTTTTAACATAGAAACAAAAAGACTAAGAGAAAATCTCTAGATTGTATAGTTTATAAACTTAGGTAAGAACATTAATCACTGTACACTTATAATGCGAAGTGAAATTTTCAGAAGACGGTGTATATCAGAAACATCTCGATCTCACCCGCCACTGCATCTCCTGTAAGCCGTGAACCATATTTGCATGCATTTTATGACACCGGGTGGTGACATTCGAGTCTCTAGAAACACTACTGGTGATAGGTCTCTCATATCTAATAGTCCGTCTGGGTGGGTACCACTGCATTGTATATTTCTACTGCCAAGCAGCAGTGTGCATGCACTGTTGTGTTTCGGTTTGAAGGATATTGTAGCCAGTGTAACTACTGGACATAATGAGACTTAACATCTTATGTCTCAGGATGACGAGCGCAGTGGAATGCCATACAGTACTTTGTAATTCAAGTTGCTGGATGGTGTTGCTACTGTTTATGGGTGTTCGTATTGCTTACCATCAGGCGAACGGAATGCTCGTCTCGTCATTCAATGACATAAACTAATGAGTCTTGCCTCTTGACCCCGCGACGAAATTAGTCAAATAGAAAGATAGAGTTATAGAGAGGAGTTATAATGTCTAGTATTAATAATTCCGATAAATATGTGTGTCATTGGTTGATAAATTAGTTTTGGACTACCCTGCACTTCCTAAAAAAAGTGTAGTTTATATGCCGTGACAGAAAGTAGTTGGTGATACTTTTATTGTGTAGGGACAATGTAAGTAGGAATGAGTTGTGTCAGCAGATTGTAGTGCGAATGAGATGTATAAATAGCGAGTGACGCGCTGCCTTTTGTGTGCGAATATGTCAATAGCGTCAGGGGTACCCCGAGAACAATTACAAATCATCTTCTGTTCAAGCAGTGCTGTTTAATTGAAGAGTGACGCAGCGACTCCCAAGGCAAACCTACTCTTACAATTGCTATGTTAATAATGTCAGGCGTTTTACAATAGGAGGCGGTCTTTGTTTAGTAGTGCCTATTTAGCTAAAGAAAATGTTAAAACAAATTATGTATTCGTCACAATATATTAAAATTATTTGTTACTTTACCAAAAATGACAATGGTGTTAAAAATAAAATATTCAAATAATGGTCACAGGCGTATACAGGGGGGGGGGGGGTCCGTGCCTTCCCCCAGAATTCTTTGATGCCCACCCCAAGGATTTTGAGGCAGTCTACTAGTACTATAATTATTTAAAACGATTATTATTTATATCCGCAAGTACACAGAAGTCATTTTATTTTTAGTGTCTAGGACACTGGCCCCGCTGAGAAATTACTCTAACTACGACAATGGCGAACATCAAATCCTCATAGCTCAGATATGAAGTCTAATTCCGCGATATTTCCGTAAATAAAAAATAACACCAACAGCATGGCTCTACCACTTACATTAATCACAATTGAATTTAAATAAAAATTATTAATATCCGCCACTTAACATCCCAACCCTTTTACGGCAATCTTCAATCACATCCACATTGCGGAACATTATTTTACGGGCGCGGCAGTCTCCACTGCTCCTATTGAAAGTGGAGTGGTATCTAGATAGTGTATCGACTGACGAGATGACTATCCCAAGCCAGTCGATACTATTCGGTCTGTTCGATACTGGATATATACAGGCTGACTTTTTTTTTTTGGAATTGAATGACGAGACGTGCATGCCGTTCGCCTGATGGTAAGTGATACGACCACCCATAAACAGTAGCAACACCATCCAGCACCTAGAGTTAAAAAGTACTGTGTGGCATTCCACTGCGCTCGTCATCTTAATATATAAGATGTTAAGTCTTATTATGTCCAGTAGTTACACTGGCTACAATGTCCTTCAAACCGAAACACAACAGTGCATGCACACTGCTGCTTGGCGGTAGAAATACACATACCGGTGGTACCCACCCAGACGGACTCTTACATATGAGAGACCTACCACCAGTGAAACTCTGGTAGCTGATGCCGGAACGCGACAGTTACGTAGGCCATTATAAGTCTTTTTACAACTTGTGTATGGCGGTCGCTGTGCGGACGGATACACAATCCAATCATCAGCACATTTATCCTAATGACATACACCAACGAATTTTATCAACTAAAGTGTGGATAGAGGCGCAACAAGTGCACCCACTTTTCACCGTGCATATTCCGTCCCATGATGTGATAGGCGAGCGATAATCCCAATGAATCTAATAAAAATCTTCACCTACCATTAGGCCGCGGCTTCAGCTCCAAATCAACTTTCACAGTCGGCACAACTTCCATTTCGAAAAATAGAGTAACGAAAAAAAACAATAAAATAACGCAAGAAACACCACTGCGCGCAATCGATTCCGAATGCGTCAATAAGATAACTTTATGTGTCACATTATCTGCTGATAAACCTGGTCCCTTCGCATTATTTTCGTGCGATAAGCCTCTGTCCTTTTCTGGCATAACGATAACGATCGTACTAATTATTCAGACTATTAAATCCGTGTTATTTATAGTGACTTTTAATGAACATTCGGGAAATCTGAGAAAGGTTTTGTGTATTGTCATTTAATTATTCGTAGCACGCGTGATGACAATATTACTTTGAAAGAAATAATTGTAGAGTGATGAATAATTTAGCTTGTATTTGGTGTGTTAAATTTTAGGCTGGCAGTGCATTTTGATTCATTTGTTATGGTAGATATTAATGGTGGCGACTGCCTCGGTGGTGTAGTTGTATTGCGTACGTGTTACGAGTACGATTAGCGCGCTGAGGTCCTGGGTTCGAATCCCGGGTCGGGCCTAAAACATTGTGACTGTGTTTTTCCATCTTAAAAATTACTCAGTCGCAGCTCGGAGTCAGGAAGTTGGCGGTGTGATACCCCCGTGCCTCGGAAAGCACGTAAAGACGTTGGTCCTGCGCCTGATCTCTCTCCGGTCATGTCGGATTGCCATCTCACCGGACTATGAGAGTGAAGGAATAGCGAGTGCCCCTGTGTATTGCGCACACACTTGTGCACTATAATATCTCCTGCGCACCTGGCTGATCTCCGTTGAGATTGGCCGCCGTGGCCGAAACTGGCTAGGAGGATTACCTTTACGTTTATTAATGGTGGAGATCAGTATTCATTGCATTATTTTATCACTTACAAATAATATCTTTTTGCTGACAAGTCTCATTGTACAAGGATTGTAGTTTTCCAGTTTGAAGGATTGTTTATTCAGTATAATTACTGGGCATTATGAAATATCTTATGCTTGAGGGTGACGAACGCACTGGAGTGCTACATCGAGTTTTGTAATCCGAAGTTTGAGTGAAAGAAACAAAGAAAAACTATTTATTTATGCCGGGTGGTGATGCTACTATTTATGGGTAGCTGTGGCAGTAATCATTAGCAGTTAATAAGTGGAAGACCACTTATTAACTGAACCAAGAGGTTTAGGGGATATTTAACTAAGTAAAGTAAGTGTGCACTATGCATGCAATGCAATGCAATCAGCCCTGTATTATATACTACCCACTGCTGAGCACGGGCCTCCTCTACTGAGAGGGTTTAGGCCTTAGTCCACCACGCTGGCCTAGTGCGGGTTGGCAGACTTCACATACCCTCGAAATTCTTATGGAGAATTCTCAGGTATGTAGGTTTCCTTACGATATTTTCCTTCACCGTTAAAGCGAACGATAATTATTGATAAACAATACACCCGTTAATTTGGAAAGTCAGAGGTGTGTGCCTTGGGTTTGAACCTCCGGACATTGTCTCGGCAGACCTTTCCATTCCCAACTAGATTATCGTCCACTTTCAGTGTGCACTATGATTTTTTAAATTTCGTAATACCTCTGAATCTAAGGTTTAAATTGATGAGTGTAGTGTAATATCATTGAGTTTTTTTATAATTCATGTTTGGTGCGGCATTGCTATTATTTCTCATAAGGCGCTGTCAACGTTATATCGTTATATTTGTAGGTGTCAATATACTAGTGTAGTCAGATTTAATCATCTCATCATTCAATCATATAAACACACTAGCTGACCCGGCGAACTCTGTTCCGCCTTAGAGGCAATAAATAAGCAAATTTTGGATTTTATTAAGTTACTTTTTTTTTCTTTTAATACAAATAATAATAAAGTATTTTAATGATTCTTTATTTTTTTAAATATATTAAGTACCAGGACATCATAAACACAACAACTCACAGAAAACGATTTTTCGGGATAAAAGTCCCGGTTTATATTTTCCCGGGATAAAAAGTATCCTATGACCGTCACCTGGTTCTAAGCTACCTCCCCATCAATTTTCAGACATTAAGTACCAGGACATCATAAAACACAATACTCACAGAAAAAGATTTTTCGGGACGAAAGTTCCGATTTATATTTTCCCGGGATAAAAAGTATCCTATGTCCGTCTCCTGGTTCTAAGCTACTTCCCCACCAATTTTCAGCCAAATCGGTTCAGCCGTTCTTGAGTTATAAATAGTGTAACTAACACGACTTTCTTTTATATATATAGATAGCTTTTGCCCGCGGCTCCGCCCGCGTGAATGAGTTTTCCCGGTATAAAAGTCCCGCTTTATATGTTCCCGGTATAAAAAGTATACATAATCTACCCGTAGCTTATATGACACGTTCGTAGATTTACCATAGCAGCGCCATCTATTGATTACTTACTCAACCCAGTCGAAAGGTATCGACATCTGTTAGAATCATTTGGAGTTAACAGATAATTGTGACTGTCAAATAATAACAGACAAATAATTAGCAATAAATTAAAATTGCGACTATAATTTGAGATTTAAACTATCCTATCTCTCAAGTTGGATCGAACTGCACATGGTGTGCGAATTTTATTATAATCGGTTAAGTGGTTTAGGAGTCCATTGAGGACAAACATTGTGACACGAGATTTATATATATTAAGATATATAAAGATATGTTGTTGTTTACCATTGTTGTTCTGTGAGTGCGGGTTGTGTATGATGCGTATGCGGCGGTCGGGCGGCGAGTGCGAGTGTGCGTGCGCGTCGGTGTGCGCGTGCGTGTGTGCGCGCGGGAAGTACAGCGCGGCGGCGGCGCGCGCGTCCCCCGCTCCCGCCCCCACCCCCGCCCCCACCCCCGCGCCCACACACAGCACCACGAGCCGCGGCGCGCGCGCCTGCTGCAGGTGTCGCCGGCACATGCCTGCAACACACGCACTCACTGCACCTATCTGATCCACTCACTCGGTAATGCACACGAGTCTCAGGAAATAATACCAAATAAAAACCCATCCTTACTATAAATAAAACACATATCACGTAACACACACTACTATGAAAATTAGTCAAGTATCGAAAACTGGGATTCTTTTTATGCTAGCACTACTCTTGAATATAAACAAAAATAATGTTTTATTTCAATAACCATATTTATCATTTGTCAGGAATTAGACTCCTAAAAAAAAATAGGTAAGCGATCGTTCGCTTAATATCTGCAATATACTAAAAAGTGTATTATACAAACCACACAGAAGTAATATAAGAACACTAGCATTGCGCGCAGCTCCGCCCGCGTGTAATTTTTTTTCCGGGAGAACATGCCTATAGCACTCAAAAGTTATGTAACTTCCTATTAGTGGAAGAATTTTCAAAATCGGTCCAGTAGTTCCTGAGATTAGCGCGTTCAAACAAACAAACAAACTCTTCAGCTTTATAATATTAGTATAGATGCAAAATAAATTGAACAATGCACTCACGCAACGCAGTGTGTATGGCGAGGTCCTGCGGGAAGTTGTGCCGCGGCGCGTGCACGAGGCACAGCACCAGCGTGCGCGCGCCCAGCTCCGCCGCCGCCTGCAACACGTTCCTGCAACACAACAACGAACAATCAATATACAAAAAGAACATTTATTAATCAAGCAGGCTTCTAAAAAAGCACTTATGACAAATCATGACAAGGTAGAGACAATAACAAATTTACATAGGTACAGTCAGCAGCATAAGTATCTGTACAAAATCAAAATTTCAAAACGCCTATATACGTGTTAAGTTAAACTGAAATATTTTTTTCTTAGTTTGAAGTAAAATAAATACGTTTTATTTTATTTTTGTGAAGAGAAAAAAAAAGATTAGTAAGAACACAAAAGTGTGTAATTGAAATTTAGAATTTGTTCATCTACTTATTATGATAGGAACTTATATGACGGGAACAGGGCTTGGTAAGGAGAAGTGTAGCTGATATAAAAGAAAGGAAAAGAGTATCTTAATATTACGAGGAAAGGAAACGCCACAGTCCTATTATCAAATGATCTTTATTATGGCTATTAACTATTACTTATTAAAGCCTGAACAGGAAAATAAAAAACCTGCTTTAGAGTCGCCACTTGTTTTAGTTTAAAAAATAACGTTTTCAGCACATGAAACTAATTCTATATTTTATCATAACATGGCGAGGTCTTTTTTCCTGGACCCTGGTCAGCTTGTATCTTGTTGTACAGTCAGAAGCATAAATATCTGTACAAAATCAACATTTCTAATCGCCTATATACGCGTTAACTTAAACAAAAACCTTTTTTTCTTTGTTTGAAGTAAAGTAAATCTCTTTTATTTTATTTTGGTGAAGAGAAAAAAAAGATTAGTAAGAACAAAAAAGTATGTAGGCGATTTGAAATTGTAAATTTGTTCAGCTGCTTATGCTGGTGACTGTACTAGCTGCAACTAAACTCTAGGTATATTTAAGGGCACCTGAAAAATAATTGGAATATGGTTTCAATTTATTAACCGACTTCCTTTTCTAAGTGTTTTTACCATGCCGAATAACGAGACGAAAAAATCAAACGTCTATTAGTAAGAGCTCGATTTTCAAGAAGTATCAATATCAAAATATATAACATTGATTAACAAAGTAAGATATGGTACTTCTCTTATTGCTGGGTAATAGGTACAGGATCTCTCTCAATCCTTGTCACACTTACGGTCTTGAGTTAATAGCACCCAGCTTCGATCCACAAATTATTCATATTTTTTATTATTATGTAGGTATTAACTAGCTTTTGCCCGCGGCTCCGCCCGCGTGAATAAGTTTTCCCGGGATAAAAGTCCCGCTTTATATTATCCCGGGATAAAAAGTAGCCTATGAGTTAATCCAGGACATGATCTACCCGGGGCGTCGGCGTGACTTGTTACGCTGACGACACGCTGGTCACGGCGACATCCAGGACTTTCCAGGATGCCGCAATATTGGCGGCGGCGGGCGCCGGCCATATAGTGCGCCGAATCAGGCGGTTAGGTTTGACGGTGGCCCTTGAGAAAACCGAGGCCATTTGTTTTCATGGGCCTCGGCGAGGGCCACCGGCCGGCGCCCACATCGTCGTGGATGGGGTGCGGATTCCCATCGGCAAAAGTTTGAAATATTTGGGTTTGGTTTTAGACAGCCGATGGGGATTCCGCACCCATTTTGAGGTTTTGAGGACAAAATTGTCCCGGGCAGCGGGTGCTCTCTCTAGCCTGCTGCCCAACCTGGAAGGTCCTGGCATCCCTTGCCGAAGACTCTATCACGGAGTCGTGCGGTCCATGGCCCTCTACGGCAGTCCCGTTTGGGCCAACTCCCTGCACAAACGCTGCATCGCTCTCCTGCGCAACCCGCAGCGAGTAGTGGCGCAGCGGGCGATCAGGGCGTACCGCACGGTCTCTTTCGAGGCGGCTTGCTTGTTGGCCGGATTCCTGCCCTGGGATCTGGACGCCAAATCCCTGTCCGATGCTTTTCATTGGCGGGAGGAGGCGTTCAGTCGCGGGCAGCGTCCGGCCCTGAAGGAGGTGGAGGCCATGAGGGCCTCCTTACGGCGAGCCGCCGTGGAGGAGTGGCGTCTCAGGCTGGAGACCCCGTCAGCGGGGCTCAGGGCCGTAGCGGCAGTGCGCCCGGTCTTTGCCGAGTGGCTGGACAGGCGCCACGGCCCGGCTACGTTTCGATTGACACAGGTACTCACCGGGCATGGTAGCTTCGGTGACTATCTGTGTCGTATCGTAGGCACAGAGGTGTCGGCCGTGTGTCACCATTGTGACAACTGCCCGCTGGATACGGCCCAGCACACGTTGGAGTTTTGCCCAGCCTGGGACGAGGAGCGCAGCGCTCTCAGAGCAGTCGTCGGAGGAGACCTCTCGCTGCCGGCCGTGGTCGCTTCCATGGTCGACAGTCGGGAGGCCTGGCGTGCGGTGGCCCACTTCTGCGAGGTGGTCATCTCGCAGAAGGAGAGTGCCGAGAGGGATCGGGAGCGAGATGATCCCTCCCGCCGCCAGAGGAGACGAAGGAGGCGCCGGGTGGACGACTGATCGGCGTCTCCCGCCCTGTGGATTGGGGGCGTTTGGAGAATTCCACCACGGTATCCCCTGCCTGTCGTAAAAGGCGACTAATAGGGGCCACCGGGGGTCGCGGGCGGGCGGCAGGGGGCTGTCCGTCCTTAGTTTTGTGTGTTTAAGCACATCGATGTGACCCCCGTGATGGACGGCAGCGTGGCAGGTAGGCCTCACGCTGCCGTTGACGCTGAGAGCGTCCTTCGGTGCGCGGGGGCTTCTGAGCCCCCCCACAACAGGAGACGGGCCGCACCAGGCGGCACCGCGCAGGGGCGGTTGCGGACGACAACTTAGACATTAGTCAGAGGAAGCCCGCAGCCGTCCCTAATGCGCCGAAGATGGCCACCGCGGAGTTTTAGTTGGTATGCCGTGCGTTGTACATAGGTTAGGGACTCGGCCCGGCGGTCGCCCGACGTTTTCCATCTCTCCGGGCGGCTCAACGCCGGGTCGTAAGGCACGGTGAACCCAACATAACCGCTCGGTCGCCCCCCATGAAGGCCGGGCGGTAGTGGTAACGCACTTTCTCCGCGAAACCAAAAAAAAAAAAAAAAAAAAAGGACATGATCTACCCGCGTGCCAAATTTCATCGAAACCCGTTCAGTTTTAGCGTGAAATTGTAACAAACATACATACATTCATAGTTACTAACTTTCTTTCGCGTTTATAATATTAGTAGGAATAGTAGGAAATAGGATTATTATGGGGATTATGAGGCTTAACATCTTATATTTGGGGGTGACGTTATGGATTGTCACGCTGTCCTTCTGTTGTGTTCTCGTTGGTGTTGATATTGTTTATGCTTTCCACCAGGGAAACAGCTTACTTGTCACGTCATAAATATAGTTGTATTAAATTTGACTTACTTATAGCAGTTCTGTAGCGAAGTCTCGGCTGCGGTGTGATACTTGGGCACATACTTGGGGCACACGGTGTGTATGATGTGGCGGCAGCGCAAGTTGAACCCGGGGGTCACCACCACCTCGCCCGTCCGGCACTCTGCAGGGGAAACACCATCAGAATTTAGAACCCGAGAATTGCATCGAAAGTATCTCATCTGTATAGTAAATGTCAGTATGATATTGAACATATTTGTAAAATAATCTTTATGTACCCGCGTAAACTGCATGAGATAATAAATCAGTCTAATCCCAGCGCTCGTCTTTGATTGCTGTGTCCCATTAACATGGCGCAGTCGGTAGGATCATTGTTATACTTAATTTAGTTTTGCAAAATGGAAACCGTTCTGTCTCCCCCGGCCCCGTTTTGTTTCGATAAAAATTCCTTCGATTTGACAAACGGAAATCTTACTGAATGTTGGAATAAATGGAGTAAAGGATTTAAGATTTATTACAACGCGTGTGAACTGCATAAAAAATCGGATTCAATTCAAGTGAACATATTACTTCATATTATCGGGGAACAGTGCAGAGACTTAATTGAACAATTAAAAGTGAAATATGAATCAGTGGATGAAGTACTGGAAATTTTTAGAAAATATTTTGAACGCAAGAGAAATGTAACGGTCGAACGTCACAAGTTTTTTACACGTAGCCAGGAAGAAAGTGAAAATATCGAACAATATGTATACGAACTCAAGAAATTATCGAACACCTGTGAATTTGGGGCATTATGTGATTCGCTTATAAAAGACAGACTAATATGCGGTATTAACAGTTCCGTAATAAGGGAACGGCTGCTTCGCGAACCAGAGCTTACCCTCGAAAAAGCAATCGAAATTTGTCAAACAGTTATAGTCTCAAAAATATATTCCGAAAAGATTATCACGGATAGCGATTTACCTATAAATAATTTAAAACAATCGGAAAACGAGAAAATTATTAACAAAAATGGCATAGACGATGTGTGGCTATTAAAAAATAACTGGAGATTTCGAGGTCAAGGTCGACAGTCAGGTAGCGGACGGTCGGGCGCTGGCGGGAGGCCGCGAGCGTTGCGGGGCGGAGCCCGAGGCGGCGGCGGCGGCTACGAGGCAAGTCGAGTGCGCCCATACAGCGGCGCGGGCGGTAGCGGCGCATGGTACGGATCTGCGCCGGCAGCATCGGCGACGCGGAGCGCTCCGGCGGGCCGACCGCAGCGCAGTTGTCAACATTGTGGCATGACTCACGATTGGATGAACTGTCCGGCATATGGGAAACGATGTTTACGTTGTTCGCGAATGAACCACTTTTCTCGCATGTGTGGCGTGTATCAGGTGGAGGAGTCTGATGAACAGGTATTACATAATTTCACTTCCGAAAGTAGCGAGTGGTCTGTTAAGTTAAAAATAAATAAAGTATATATAGAATTTAGAATCGACACGGGGGCCGATGTCAATGTTTTACCTGCTAAATATTTAACACGATTAGGATTTAAAAAGGAAGATTTATTAGCTACGAATACGAGACTCCATGGTTACTCTGGAGCGCAAATAGAAGTGTTGGGCAAATGCTTTTTAAAAGTATTTTATAAAGACAAGTTATATTTACTAGAATATAAAATAGCGAATGTCTGCTCTGAACCAATCATTGGCAAGCATGCAAGCAAAGAATTGAATTTAATAAAACGCGTGAATTCTGTCCAATGTAATCCCAACGAATATCCTGTATTTATAAAAGAATTTAGGGACGTATTTCAGGGTTTAGGTTGTTTACCGGGATATTATGACATCCAACTTAAACCAAATAGTAGGCCAGTTGTGCATGCGCCGCGAAAAATACCAATGCCAATTAGAGACAAAGTTAGGGATAAATTAATAGAGATGGAGAACTCAGGTATTATAGCCAAAGTGGAAGGTCCCACTGATTGGGTCAATAGCATGACTGTTGTCAAAAAGTCTAATGGTGATCTTAGAATCTGTTTAGATCCAAAAGAACTGAATTCAGCTATTAGGAGAGAGCATTTCAGACTACCTACACTTTATGAAATACTTTCAAATCTCTCAGGGGCAAAATTTTTTAGTACCCTCGATGCTACAAACGGTTTTTGGCAAGTAAAATTAAAAGATACTGATTTATGTACATTTAACACGCCATTCGGGCGCTATCGGTTTTTGAGAATGCCGTATGGTATTAGCTCTGCCTGTGAGGTATTTCATAGAAAAATTTACCAAAATTTTGATGATATTCAAGGTGTCTGTATGTATGTTGATGATATTTTGGTTTACGGTACGACTAAAGAAGAACATGACACAAGATTAAAATTAGTTTTAGAAAGATGCCGTAAAATTAATCTAAAGTTAAATTTAAAAAAGTGTAAATTCGGTTTAGATGAGATAAAGTATTTGGGGCACAAGATTACAAAAAATGGAGTCTATCCTGATGATAGTCGTATTTCGGCCATAGTAAATATGCCCCGTCCGCAAAACAGTAAGGATCTGGAAAGATTTTTGGGATTAATCACATACGTCAGCAATTTCATACCACAATTGTCTGATAAAACACAACATCTTAGAGAGCTCTTAAAGAAAAATATAGAATGGCACTGGACCGAACATCACGAAAAATCCTTTTTAGAATTAAAAAAATGTTTGTCTCAAAAACCCGTTTTACAGTTTTATAGCATGCAAAAGCCCATAGTTATATCTGTAGACGCCAGTAGATTCGGTTTGGGAGCGGTATTACTGCAGGATAGTCTTCCTGTATGTTATGCTTCTAAGGCTCTGACTAAGACAGAACAGCGTTATGCCCAAATAGAAAAAGAATTATATGCCATTGTTTTTGCGTGTGAAAAATTTTATAGTTATATTTATGGCCGCACGGACGTTACTATTGAAACCGATCATAAACCGCTCATTAGTATATTAAAAAAGTCTATGGCGGATACTCCTTCTCGATTACAGCGCATGTTGCTCAGATTACAGCCATATACTTTTAATTTAGTATTTAAGCCTGGAAAATATTTATATATTGCGGATACGCTGTCCCGCGCGGTAGAGAGTAAGGCGGATGATTGTTATGAGGACTTACGAGAAGACATTAAAGAGGCGGTACGTACTATATGCTCTCATAACGAATTGACTGATACTAATTTTATAACTTTACAAAAAGAAACAGAAAAAGATAGAGAACTTCAGGAGTTAAAAGTGTTTATAAAACATGGATGGCCGAATACCAAAGTAAATTTACCAGATTATGTCAAACCATACTGGCAATATAAAGACGAACTTACAGAGGCGTGTGGGTTATTATGGAAAGGAGATAGGATAGTTATCCCGAAACAATTACGAAAAGAAATGCTAAGTAAGATACATTTACCACATCTCGGGTTGGAAAAAAGTAAATTAAGAGCGCGTGAGCTATTTTTCTGGCCAGAATTAAATAATCAATTACACACATTGATAGAAAATTGTCAATCATGTCAAACTTATAGGAAAGTTAACACTAAAGAGGAACTCATACCACATGAAATTCCAGGCAGGCCTTGGTCAAAAATCGGTGTAGACTTGTTTTATTTTCAAGGAATTAATTACCTGTTGGCTGTTGATTATTATAGCAAGTTTATAGAAGTTGCACAGTTAACTAGTACACTCGGTTGTTCAATTGTTAACCATTTAAAAGCAATGTTTAGTTCTTTGGGAATTCCGGAAATAATCATATCGGATTGTGGCCCACAGTTTACATGCTCTGAGTTTCGTCGATTCACCACTGACTGGGGAATCCAACATGTAACATCTTCACCTTATTTCCCTCAGTCAAATGGACAGGCCGAGCGCTCTGTGCAGACTGTAAAAAATATGCTAAAAAAATGTAGACATGCAAAATCAGATTTCCGGTTAGCTTTGGTAGAATATCTTAACACGCCAATAAATGACACATTACCGTCTCCCGCAGAATTACTACAAAATAGAAAATTAAGAAGTGTTATACCCACGCGCGAATCATTGTTGAATCCTTTTCTAAACAAAAGTGTTTTGCCAAAGCTGCTATCTCGACAGCAGGCATACAAAAAAAATTATGATGAACACTCTCATAACTTGAATGAACTTGATATCGGTCAGAGAGTAAGGGTCTACAACATACATAAAAAAATTTGGGAAAGCGGAGTTATAAAAAATAAATTAAGACAGAGAAGTTACGAAATACAATTAAATTCCGGTAAAGTAGTTGTTAGAAACAGACGGCATATAATTAGTGAACTAACAAGAACTGCGGCCCCAGTTTCTGATTTTAATTTAGATTATGATGATATTGAGTACCAAGGGAGTTCAGGCACGACATTGACATCGTCTCCAGTTCCTAGTTCAAATACTAATGTGCATATTACTCGTTTCGGCAGGACAGTCAGACCTCCGGATAGATGGGGATACTAAGCCAGTAACGTCACACATGGTGAGAACGCTCATGTAGTGATAATAATAGATACGAAAAATAATAATAATTATTATTATAAACTGTAGAATTGGATGTAAAATAAATGATAATACTAACATAATTATGTAATAATCATATAATGGAATGCATAATAAATACTTATATTTTTTTTTACATGTGTAATTTAAGAATTAGTCAGATCATATTATTATTTTATTTTGTTTGCATATTGTGTAATAATTGTAAACGATATTATAATTTATTGAAATTTTAATGCCATAAACATTGATGTATTAAAATACATCAACGGCCATAAACGAATAATGAGAATCGTATCTTTAATTTATTTGTATTTTTTCTTTAAAATGACATTTATTAATAATCTGATGTAATTGAACTAAATGTAAAACGGAATAATGGAATTGAAATAATAATAATTATAATTTATTACTTATGTTAAATTTGTTAATGTTTCAGTTCAATTACGTGTTTTTTTTTTTTGTTTTTGTTTTTGTAAGAAGAAAGATGTCAGTGTTGGCGGCGACGTTCAGCTTCGGATAGCTCAGTGGGTATGTTGTATTCCGTTGGGGTCCGATGAGTAAATGAAACGTCAGCCTTACATTTAAAGTGGACTGTATATTTTTTATGTTCAAGCGTAAGATGTTCACTGATCAAGAGTACACACAATAATGCGGGTGCTGTCCTACATGTGGGCAGCTTTTATATACAATTTTAACTTATCACTAAGAGCGCCGAGTGTCATTGTTCAGAATGGCACTCAACCAATAAAATCATAAAATTACAATTGTTGGGATGCCGTGCGACAGCTGCACGGTCCCGAGCGACGAAAACAAGGCAATAAAACAATTAACAATGTTTTCGTGGAACATTTTCGAAATTGCCGACAATGGTCGGCCGTCATAAAACTATTTCTTAATTATAGGCTAAATTGCTTTATGGTCGCCGAGTTCGAGTAAACATCCTCGATACAAAGAATCGTTCGGCCATAAAGACATTACAATTTTGAATTTGTTGCACAGATGTGCGCAAAACAAACCATATAACTAAAATATCTATTTACATTATTTTTAGCCAGTCCGCCGAGGCGTAAGTATTACTCCGGCTCGTCGTCCGTAACATCCTCCCCCCGGCGCAGATCCTCGCAGCCCTTTTCCAATGGGAGGACGATGAGCCTCCTCACCGGTCTCCTAAAAACACCTCCGCGGGTACGAACTTCGACGCTTCGTACCACGTTGTCCGGACCTAAATACACCTTTTCTACCTGGCCCCGTGGCCATACGTTCCGCGGTAATAGTCCGTCGGCTATAATTACTACATCTCCGGGTTTGACGTTACACGCGGCACCCCGGTTATCGCCGCGTGGAGTTAAAGTAGGCAGATATTCTTTGAGCCACCGCTCCCAAAACATATTAGCCAATGCTTGGGCGGCTCTCCATGTTCTCTTATCTGCTACCTCGCACTGACCTACGTAAGGTAGACCTATCGCGTTTCCCAGCAGGAAATGGTTGGGCGTAAGTGCCTCCATATCCTCGGGGTCAACGGGCACGTGAGTGAGCGGTCGCGAATTGACTGTATGCTCAATCTCTGCTAATGTCGTCACTAAAATCTCTTCTTTAGGTGCTCTTTCGTTTAACACTATCGCGAGTGCGGATTTAACGCTCCTTATGAGCCGTTCCCAAACGCCTCCCTGGTTCGGCGCTCCCGGGTCTATAAAACGCCAGTCTATTTGATTAGACAGAGCGAATTCGCGGAACGCCGGTATCCATTCTCTATATGCCGTGGCTAGTTCTACTGACGCTCCTCGGAAATTCGTTCCGTTGTCGGATACGATAGTCTCCGGCCAACCGCGTCGCGCCGCCATTCTTCGAATGGCCATTATGGCAGAGTCCGTACTCAAGCTAGCTACTACTTCGATGTGGATGGCTCGCGTTACGAGACACGTGAGGAGCATTCCCCAACGTTTCTCCCGTCGTCTCCCTATTGTCACCCACATCGGACCGAAGCAATCGATTCCACATCTGGAGAACGGTCTAGTATACGCGCCTAGTCTGAACTCAGGCAAGTTCCCTTTTACTGGAGTCACGGGACTCGCACGTCTCAACGCGCACGTGACGCATTTTCGCATTATGCGCTTAACTGCCGGTCGTATCCCGATAATCCAGTATTTCTGGCGTAGGCTATTTACTACCTGTTCTTGTCCCGTATGTAACCGTTTATGCTCATCCGTGATGATCAACCGTGTTATGGGATGTGATCCATCCAGAATAGGCGGCTCCTTCATGATTTCCGGCACCATAGCCGCGTTGATTCTCCCATTCAGACGGATGATGCGGTCGTCTCCGTATTTGGGGTCTAGTTTCCCTAATCGACTGCTACGCGCTACCGCACGTCCTTCCCTAAGCCGATCTATTTCTTCGGGGAAACTATCCCTTTGTGCCTGTCTGATTAAGCGGTTTTCCGCTTCTTTATAAGTTTCTAACGTTGGACGTTCGTCGCGTCGGCGCCATTTGTCTACCGCCTTCAGCACGATAACTGTCACCCTGACAAGCTTCCTGTAGCTCGAGAACCGTTCTACCTCTACCAGCGGTGCTTCTTGTCGTGCTCTCACGACCATGATCGCTTCTTCTCGAGGGTTCTCGTTATCGCAGCGGGGTTCGTCTTCCCATTTTGTTTCGGGTTTATATAGAAATGACGGTCCTACGAACCACCGATCGTTGCTTCGAAGCTTCGTTTTCCCCATCCGCGTAGCGTCGTCTGCCACGTTGTGTCGGGTCGGGACCCATCGCCATTGATCGACTTTCGTTAGTTCCGCGATTTCGCCGATTCGATGTGCAACGTATGGCGCGTATCCCGTCGAGTCCCCTTTAATCCAGTGCAGTACTGTTTTCGAGTCCGTCCAAAACGTCACTTGTGGCTCGACGCGATGTTCTTGCATTATGGCTTGGGCGAGTCTCGCTCCAACCAGACATGCTTGCAACTCGAGTCGCGGTATCGTCTGCGGTTTCAAGGGCGCTACTTTGGCTTTTCCTGCGACCAATGTTATTCCTATGCTACCGTCTGCACCTTTTGCGCGCCAATAAGCAGCTACCGCGTACGCCTGTTCGCTGGCGTCGCAGAATACGTGTAGCTCTTTCCGCGTGTCTTTGCCCGCATTTAGGTAGCATCTTGGCAGACGAAGCTCGTTGATAAAGGCTAAGTCCGCCTTCCATTCGCGAAATATTGTCGCTTCTTCCTCCGGCAAATCCTCGTCCCATCCCATTTTTTGCTTCCATAGTTCTTGCAGCATTATTTTCGCTGTGACTGTGTATGGGCTTATCAGTCCGAGAGGGTCGAAAATGGACATCACCGCGCTTAAGGCTTCCCGCTTCGTAGGCGTCCGCAGATCCATTTTTACCTCTTCGGGTACTTTGTGCATCGCTGTGTTGAAGCCGAGTTGGTCGGTGTCTGTGAGCCACATTAGACCAAGTGTTTTCCCACACATGTTTATGTTCGCACCTAACCTTTTGGGACTTGCCGATCGATCGGACGGCGGTATTCCTTGGAGCAACTGTGGAACGTTACTGCTCCAACCCGCCAACTCGAACCCGGCCTTTCGATGTACCGTACGTACTTCTTGTATAGTAAGCGCGGCGACCTCTTCAGACTCGAAGCTGTCCACCCAATCATCCATGTAGTGATTGTTGACAATTGCTTCGTGCGCCAACGGATGCGTTTCTTTGTGGTCGTCCGCGTTACGGTTCCTTACTGAATGTGCCAAAAATGGCGAACTGCGTGCTCCGAAAACCATTGACGTCATTACGTACTTCTTTGGCGGGTGACTGCGGTCGTCACCGCGCCATACGAAATGTTGAGCGACGCGATCCTCCTTCCTTATTTTGATTTGTAGGAACATTTCCCTTATATCGGCGGTCACAGCGACTGGCTTTTCTCTGAAACGGAACAACACTCCGTAAAGCGTCCTTAGCAGGTCCGGACCATCTAATAATGCGTCGTTCAGACACGTATTGTTCGCTCGCGCGGCCGCGTCAAACACCATTCTCAGTTTCTCGGGCTTATTGGCGTTAAACACCGCGAAATGAGGTAAGAACCACAGGCGTTCGCTGTCGCTGTGTCGGCTAAGTTCCGCGTATCCTTTTTGCAATAGCGCTTCCACTTGTGCGGTATACGCTTCTTTAAAACGGGGCGAGCTGTCCATTTTTCTCTCGATGCTTCGAAGTCGTCGCACGGCCATATCGTAGCTCGGAGGCAGTCGTACTGTGTCCGAGGCCCACGGCAACCCTACTTCGAATCGTTCATTGACTCGCACTATTGTACGCTCTACAATAGCTTTGGCCCGTTCATCTTTTTCTACAGGTTTCACTAATCGAGTGATACCTAATGCGTCTACGTCGTAGTGTGCCTTTATCAACTCTTCTAGTCGATCGTCGGGTTGCTTGCGCTGCGTTTCTTGCGCTGTGCGTATGTGCAACACGGCTTCTTCGTCTCGGCTCACTATGCTTTTAGGCCGGCCTTCGGTCCCGTGCACAATCCAACCTAACATCGTTAGGGATGCCGCTGGCTGTCCTCTGGCGCCGATCAGTAGTTGGCGCGACACGATTAGGTGCCAGTTGTCCGTACCGATTAACACCCGTGGCCTCGCGTTCGAGTAGCACATGTGTTCTACGTTTAAATCTCTTAAGTGCGTATTCTCGAACGTGGCTGGTTTTACTGACTGGGTGTTCAGGGAGAGTCGTTCGATCGTACGCGCTTTCATTCGCTGGTACTCGCGTTGACCTCGACCTCTTATCTCGATATCGATCGTTTCACTTTCGCATCCTTTTCGCGTGGATGTTATGCCGTGTAGCGTTAGCGTTTGCTTACTACCGCGCGCTCCGATCGATAGAGCGATCTCCTTGTCGACCAGCGTCACTGTCGACCCTTCGTCGAATAGGGCGTACGTATCGACGTCTCCCCCCGGTCCTCTGACCGTTATCGGACATATTTTGAGCAATACCTTTTGCTCCTCTTCTACCATGGTGGCTGCTGCTACACTTTCTTCTTTTTCTTGGCTCATGTGTAGCAGCGCGTGGTGCGGTTTTGCGCACTCGTCGACCCCGCACTTCCGAGCTTGACATCGGAACCGTCGATGTCGGCTATCTAGGCATCGGAAGCATAGTCGGGTCTCCTTTGCCCATTCCCATCGTTTGTTTATCGGCATCGCCGCTAATTTGTGGCACTTAGGCGTCCTGTGGTTCGCTCCACAACAGAAGCAGACATCTTTGTCGGGCGTGTCGACCGTGGCGAATACGTTCGCGCCGCGATTCCCATCTATGATTCGACGTGTGCGATGTTCGGGCTTCGTGGTCGACGCACTCTTCTGCGGTGCCATACTGTGCGTGTTGGGTGTATATGCGTACCTCACCGCTCGATCCGCTTCTCGCATTAAAAACTTGGACAATGTTATTATCTCTGGCTCCCGGTTGTTCATGTATTCCTCGGCATAATCGCACCACTTGGTTCGCATGTGCGGGCTTAGCTTATCTATCACTTGCCGCGTTAGCATTGGATTCATTAGGTATCCTCTGTTGTCTAGTCGGGATATTATCGTTACAATGTTTTGTAACTTGACGGCGAATCCGTTGAGTTCTCCCGCAGAGGTGCCCGCTCTCGGCAACTTCCTTAAATCTTCCAATGCCTGGTCGATTATGACTTCCGGTCGTCCGTAACTTTGTTCCAGAGTCTGCATTATTTTTGAGGGATCGGTAGCCGTATACAACAGCGCGGATACTGCTTGACGCGCTTCACCTTTTAGGCACGTCCTTAGGCGCGCTAAGTTCTCCGCTGGCGTGAATCCGTGCAGGGTCGTCGATTCTCGCATGGCCGCTTTAAACGGTAGCCATTCCCCTGCCGCTCCGCTAAACTGAGGCAGATCTTGCGTCTGTCTCGGTGGTGCCCGACGCCGCATCATTTGCTCTAGGGTGTTGGCTAGTCGATCGATGCCCCGTTCCCTAGACCTATGTGGCGTTGGTGACCTAGGTCGCCTGGACTCTCCATGTTCCGGAGTCCGGGCGCGCGGTGGTTGCTCCGTATGCATACCATCTCGACGTGGGGAAAGAGCCCTCGGCTCGTGCTCCCCCCGTATTTGCGTACGTTGCAGCCAGTCGCTAATCCTGCGATCGGTCTCTACGGCCTCTTCCCCGGCCACACTTTCCCTATCCGTCTCCTCTCTGATGTTGGCTATGTTCGCCGCTAGCTTCTTTCTTAGTAGGGTGGCCTGTAGGCGTAATTCCTGCCGTCGGATCTCGGCGAGTTGCTCCTCAGCGTCTAGTTCCGCCTGCCTAATTCGTGCTACCACGCTCGCGGTCGATCTGTGAGAGTGTACCGACGGCGCTCTCGATCTACGTTCCGCGATCACTGTTACCGGCGTATTTGGTTCCATAGCGATCGTTCTAGCTATCGGGCGCGGAATCTCGGACGGTACTACCGACGCGGATGCTTGCACTGACGGTGACGCGGGATAGTCGTCGTATACTCGGAGGGTTTTATCCTCGGCGGCCTGGCTCCTAGTTGTCGGCATCTTTTACACTTAACACTTAAGATGCGACACGTTAAATCTAACCCTACTTAAGCCTATCGCCCTATCAGTCCGTTGGGAGGGCCCGGTGTTCAGCCGGGATACGCTCCCTTCGGGATGGAGTGTTAAGGAGTGGATAGGTGGGTTCTACCCGGCAGAGGCACGCAAGCGAATACGGGGCGCTCGGTAGTCGGCTGGAATGTCCGACCCCTTTGGCAGCGCCTACAGTCTGGCCCCCGTATCGCTTACGCACGTACCGGCGTAGTTGTGCCGTGCACTTCAGCCTTAGCACTTTGAGAGTGCTCCGACGGGCTGGTAACGTAGCACAATTACGTTACACCGCCGTAAAAACGGCGTTAACTAAGGCAGCGTCCGTTTGACACCGTTAGGTGGTCGCTTGCCCTAGCCGCGATTTCGCGTTGGCCCTAGCCGTTTTTCCTTATTCTTGCTTGACGACGCGTAGTATCGCTCGGGAACGACGCGTCGCTCTGCTATCTCCGCTGCGCTGCTCGGGAACACTCGCCGCGTTGCCTGTCGATCTCCGCTGCGTCGCTCGGCTACACTCGCCGCGTCGCTCGTGGATCTCCGTTGGCACCTCTCGTGAGTGCTCGTAGCGCCTTTGCGGATACAGCGCCCCTTTGGGAACACTCGTCGCGCTGTTTACGAAGCTCCGTCTTGCTTTGGTGCGCGTAGTTACCCTCCGTCTTACAGGAGTTCGCACTGCCGTGGCTCAGGCCGCTTCTCTTCTAGGCTTGACGATGTTCGTTTGGCGCCTCGCTTTATTCGACGTGTCGCAGTACTTCTTCTTGCTGCGGTTTGCCGACGTAATCGTAAAGCGGACTATGACGCGCTTACTGGTGTTTCTTGGCTTCTTGAAGTCTTCACTTGAATCCGGCTCGAAGGACCATTTGTTGGCGGCGACGTTCAGCTTCGGATAGCTCAGTGGGTATGTTGTATTCCGTTGGGGTCCGATGAGTAAATGAAACGTCAGCCTTACATTTAAAGTGGACTGTATATTTTTTATGTTCAAGCGTAAGATGTTCACTGATCAAGAGTACACACAATAATGCGGGTGCTGTCCTACATGTGGGCAGCTTTTATATACAATTTTAACTTATCACTAAGAGCGCCGAGTGTCATTGTTCAGAATGGCACTCAACCAATAAAATCATAAAATTACAATTGTTGGGATGCCGTGCGACAGCTGCACGGTCCCGAGCGACGAAAACAAGGCAATAAAACAATTAACAATGTTTTCGTGGAACATTTTCGAAATTGCCGACAATGGTCGGCCGTCATAAAACTATTTCTTAATTATAGGCTAAATTGCTTTATGGTCGCCGAGTTCGAGTAAACATCCTCGATACAAAGAATCGTTCGGCCATAAAGACATTACAATTTTGAATTTGTTGCACAGATGTGCGCAAAACAAACCATATAACTAAAATATCTATTTACATTATTTTTAGCCAGTCCGCCGAGGCGTAAGTATTACTCCGGCTCGTCGTCCGTAACAGTCAGTATGATATTGAACATATTTGTAAAATAATCTTTATGTACCCACGTAAACTGCATGAGATAATAAATCAGTCTAATCCCAGCGCTCGTCTTTGATTGCTGTGTCCCATTAACAGTAAACATAGTTGCAATTATATGTTAATTTTCTGAGGCTCCCTGGATTTCTTTAACATTAAAGACTCTTTGCAGTGTACTGGTAAATGTCAAGGCTTGTGCCAAATCTAGGAAATGTCTGGATTGACCCTGAATATACGATTGAATATACCTACCTACATACATAGCAAGATGCATTTTTCTCTATTTAGGGTTACGTAGGGACTTATCATACCTTAACTTAACAGCTATTTTAGGATAAATTTATTATGAGGGCCTATTGCCATTCACACAAAACAATTACAGACTCCAGGCGCGAACTCGACTCGAGTACGGAACCCGAGACCGCAGTTCGGCAGTTGTACCGCGTAGATAGTATAACTATACCTTGACTGCCTCGGTGGCGTAGTTGTATTGTGTACGCGTTACGAGTACGATTACCGCGCTGAGGTCCTGGGTTCGAATCCTGGGTCGGGCCTAAAACATTGTGACTGGGTATTCCCATCTTAAAAATTACTCAGTCGTAGCTCAAAGTTAGGAAGTTGGCGGTGTGATACCCCCGTGCATCGGAAAGAACGTAAAGCCGTTGGTCCTGCGCCTGATCTCTCTCCGGTCATGTCGGATTGCCGTCTCACCGGACAAAGAGAGTGAAGGAATAGAGAGCGCACCTGTGTATTGGGTACACACTTGTGCCTAATATCTCCTGCGTAACTGTCTGGTCTCCATTGAGATTGGCCGCCTTAACCGAAATTCGATTAGGAAAGAATTATGATTATTACAACTTTACCACGAAGGCAGCTTACTATCTAGCCAATATGTAGTAGCAACTACAAATACTCTTACCATATCCCCTGGTGATAATCTCCTCCTTGAGCTCAGGGCCGGCGGCTTGCAAGATGCGCGTGCTCACCTCGTTGCACTCCAGCAGCGTCTCATCAGTCGTGTTTGTTATCACATCCGCCTCTAGCGATGTTATATCGCCTTGCCTGCAATGCCGATATAGATTTATTCAGTACGTAGTAATATAGGTATTCTATTGCGGGTGGCGGGTAGGGGATGTATGCTGGCTGCTCAAGACGGAACGGTCGGCGCTCATTTTGTGGCGGTGTTAGGCTGATTGATAGGTTGAAGGAACCTAGTGCTATCGCTGTTGGTTTGTAGGGGGGAGCGTATCAGATAGATAGCATTTTTAAATGGTTGGATAGCAACCACTATCGTATTCTTTGTCTTAATTTATATTCAATGTGATTCATGATATTAAAAAGAACAAAAATCTTACCATATCGCGAATCTATCGTTGATGCGTTCGTCGTATGGATAGGCGGGCGTGACGGGCAGGTGCGGCGAGGGGGGAGTGGAGGCCTCGGCAGGCTCGTTTGTCTCGTGCGAGTCGTGCGGGTCGTGCGGCTCGAGCGGGTCGTGCGGGTCGTGCGAGTCGTCGAGCGCGTCCCCCGCGTGCGACCAGCGCGCCACCGACCAGCTGTCGCCCGGCGCGCGCATCACGCACACCGAACGCTCTGCAATTAACAAAATATACTTTAGTTTTATATACAGCTTTATGACACGAGTAAGCTGCAACTTGATGGAAAACACTGTCTAAAAACAGCAGAAACAATATTCAGAACATTTAATTAATAGCAATTCCCCATAAGTTTCATTATGAGCAGTAATTACACTATCTCAAACCGGAATACAACATTGCTTGCAAACTCTACTTGACTGTGTAAATAAACAGTGCAGTCGTATCTACCGGGACTCCCAATTACAAGAGATCTCCCACCCTGGTGAGCGAATCGCAATGGTATGCAGTGCTACGTAATTTAGCTCTCGGTGTTTTTGCTGTTCATTTACATACAGAAGTTGTTTTTACTATCAAAAGTGGGATCAACTCGTCCCATTCGGTCACCAATAGGCAAGACTTCTTGTCTCCTGAAACTAGAACACTAGAACATTATGTAAGGCGTTAAATATTCTAAGTACGATGACATGCTGACCGCTATATTGATATTTGGAATACAGTTCCAATATGACAATTATATCCATTTCTTACGTTTCTCAGAAATATGCTTTACTGCTATCGATTTCTTGTTTTTCGATATTAATAGATACTACAGGGTACAGGTCGTACACATGGCGGGAAACCCACCATTGTGACTCCTAGTCCGGAGTCAGCCGCTGATCCACAGGTATAGAATGATGACAAGTCAATTCTGAAAACCATCGAGAGACGAACCGTCTCTCGCTTAACTACAGGTCCAGTGTGATCATTTTATGTGGCGGAAAAGATAATAGATAAAGAACAAGCGATTCGCTTGCTTAATAAAAAAACAGTACCGTCATAAAAAAAACCGCCAGCGGTGGACGTTTCCAGGTGGAATAAGTGAAATTTCCTCCGAGAAAGGGCAGTCTGATAGTAAAATGAAGATGCCGGTGTCATCTCAAACAATTCCTCTGAGCACTAAGAGCCTATAGAGTACGCAGAGACTCAATATCTCTTCGTAGAAATGTCCAAAAGCTCTAAACTGTCCGTGTGCTTGGAATCCTCTATAATTGGAGCGTCACTCCTCTGTAAGGAGTCAATGGAAGCAACTTGGGTAGGGAAGGTACTTGGATGCCCCATTTTCGAGATGCGAGCAGTACTCCACGACAGGCCGGATTTGTGCTATGTAAAACACAAAAATTTCATTTTTGGGTATTTCAGTCTTTGATCAGACATGAAATACCGCTTAGTTGTAAAATAAAAAAAATAAAATACTTTATTCATCACGTAGGCGAACATAGTTGCACTTATGATAAGTCAAGATACATTAAATTGATTATATTAATAATTATTATAAATACCAATGGTCACTTATATAACTACCGACATTTTTATTGGGAGTAAATCTATGATAAGAAATAAACAAAAACAAAAAAACAGCTCGGGCTGGCAGGAAAGGGGATATAAAAAGGACATCATTTTATTAAAATGTTCAATTCAATCAAAAGGTTCAATCCTTGGACCGTTACTATTTATATTATTTATAAACGATATCTCAATGTGCTTTAAAAATACAAAATTCCTACTGTATGCCGATGACCTTAAAGCATTCAGAACAATTAAAAATATAGAAGACTTTGATCGTTTCCAAGAGGACTTGAATAGGTTTGGTACTTATTGCAAATCAAATAAACTTTATTTAAGCCTTAACAAATGTAATTGCATAAGCTTTACTAAAAACAAGAATGTAATGAAATATTCTTACTATTTACAAGGGTCTCTACTTCAAAGGCAATCATTGATTCGTGATCTTGGCGTGTTACTGGATAGTAAACTTCATCTTAACTCCCATACTAACCACATAGTAAATAAGGGCCTACGTATGTACGGTTATATATTTAGAAAAACTAAACACTTTGTCAATTCTCGGTCATATTTACTTCTCTATAAGTCGTTAGTACGACCTCAATTAGAATATGCAGCTGTGGTCTGGAATCCCTTCTATAAAGTGTATATTGATTCTATAGAAACAGTCCAGCGAAAGTATCTAAAAGCATTACATTACCGTTGCTTTCATTCAAATTCTTCTTATTCTAATTCATTAAGAAAATTTAACCTTCACGATCTAAAATCTAGACGTACATTAATCGATGCTTTCTTTTTGTATAATGTTTGTCGTGGCAAATATGATTGCCCAGATATAGTAAGCAAACTATCTTATATAGTACCTAGGGCCGTATTAAGACGTGAGGCGCGCGGAAGACCACTTTTTGCCGTGAGTTCATGCAGGACTAATGCTGGCTTGCGAGCGCCTCTACGACGTCTTATGACTAACTATAATAACAGTTATAACGACTTGGATTTGTTTTCGCTCACACCAATTGCATTTAAAAATTTGGCTCTTAACATTGTTAACAATACCGCTAATAGTACAGAACACAAAGATAAGTAGCTTTATTCTTATCTTCCTACTTACACTTATTAGTTGTTTAATGTAATTTCTATCTGTAATAATTGTGTTAAGTCTTGTTTCACCGGGTGCATGTACTCCCAATATTCGTAAATACGAATGTATAAACTGTGGATAATGTAGTTAGTTGTACAATTATCTCCTATGTACCTATATGTAAACTTACTTGTATAAAACTTATTGTACAATTGTTTTTTATCCCGAATAAATAAAATAAAATAAAAAAATAAAATAATGGGAGGAACGCGTCGCGATCCTCACCGGTGAGGACACTACAGGCCCTAGCCTAGCTAACCTACCAGCCTTTCACTAGCTACCTAAGCGATGACGACCCGAAGAAGAAAGGCAGAAAGAAACTCCGGGCTTACTTTTTTTGTCATCAATTGTTCATTGTTTCTTTCTCTTTTTTTTTTCCAATTCTTTTGTGCTGTGTACAAAGTCAGATTAGTTATATAAGCTAATGCACGCACATCACCGTTGAAATAAGATAAAATCCAAATGAAGGGATTTAGGGAATACCTGGACAGGCATGTACAAATACGTAAAACTGGACATAGCACAAAAAAATAATAAAATAACGGTGTACAATGTGCATTCGCCTACATTTACAAAATTATTTTTGTTGTATTGCTCTTCCTACTTTCTTAATAAAATGAAACTTATAAAGGCAAGCGCAACAAAATGATCGGTCGGTCGTCTTCCCTAAATTTAAATTATATGAATGAGGGAATATTTATAATTGTAGTAATTAGGTTATATACCTAATAGTCACAGTAGATTTAAAAGTTAAAATTATTGTAATGTCAATATTAAAGATAGATACAGATGAGACACTTTATGCAGTCAATCACTAGTAAGTGTTAACAGGGTTGGCCATGGTGTGCAGGACCACTTCTCCAAACCGTCTTATCATCGAGGTAATCCGCTACATTATAATACGCTCTAGACATTAACTCGCGCCTAACATAACACTTGAACTGGTGTCCGGGCAAATCGGCTACTTCGGAGGGAAGTTTATTGTAAAATTTAATGCTATTCGCTAAGTATGATTTACTCGTTTTACAGAGCCTAAAATTTGGAACAACTAGTTTATTCTTATTTCTAGTGTTCAGACAGTGCAAGTCACTGTTTTTAATAAAAGTACTAAGGTTTTTGCGGACATACATAATATTCCGGAAAATGTATTCGGCCGGCAAAGTCAGTATATTAGCCTCCTTAAACAGTTCCCTAAGGGAATCACGAGATCGAAGGTTGTAAATAGCACGAATCGCTCGTTTCTGTAAGACAAAAATGGTCTGCAGATCTGCGGCAGAACCCCACAGAAGAATGCAATATGACATAATGCTGTGGAAGTAAGCAAAATATACTAACCTTGCCGTAGCCACGTCAGTTAAATGTCTGATCTTTCTAATAGCGAAGATGGCAGAACTCAATTTACTCGAAATTTTCTGAATGTGGGGTCCCCATTGCAATTTATTATCTACTGAAACCCCGAGGAAAACCGTTGACGGAACTAATGCTTTCCATCTAAATCAATATTTGGTTCATTTTTATTACTCAGTAGCGAGAATCGGACACATTTAGTTTTTGCCGCATTTAATAGTAAATTGTTAGCTGAAAACCAGTTAGAAATCAAACTAAGTACTTTATTGGGCTCCACAAAATTTTGTTCCCTTCTATTTATCTTAAAAATTAACGAGGTGTCATCTGCGAATAATACTACATCTGCCATATTGTTAATCATATAAGGCAGGTCATTAATGTATACTAAAAATAAGAACGGACCCAAAATTGATCCTTGAGGAACCCCAATCCTAACTGCGGACCCTACAGAGGAGACATTATCAATAAATACTTTTTGTTTGCGGCCTGATAAATATGAGGATATTAATTTAAGCCCTACTCCCCTAATACCATAATGGTGTAGCTTTAGGATGAGGGTACTGTGATCGACGCAATCGGACGCCTTGGAAAGATCACAAAATACCCCTAAAGCATCCTGTGATCCCTCCCAGGCATCCAACACAGCTTTTACCAATGCACATCCAGCATCTTGCGTGGACCTACCCTTTGTAAAACCGAATTGCCTATCATGTAAGATCTCATTTTTATTAAAAAACACCAGCATTTGATTAAGCATTAATTTTTCGAATACTTTACTTAGGGCTGGTAAAATAGAAATAGGCCTATAGTTAGAGGGTGTGTTAGAGCAACCTGCTTTAAAAACTGGTATTACTTTACTAATCTTCATAAGATCAGGGAATACGCCGTCTCTTATACAGCAGTTAAAAATATCTGAAAGGATTGGGGCAATGCTTACTATTATTGACTGCAACGCTTTAACAGACAAACCCCAAAGATCTTCAGTGCTCTTCAAGTTTAAGCTCTTAAAAACTTTTATAATATCGTAATGAGTAACAGATTCAAACTTGAAATTTGGAATTGATAATTCTAGATTTTTTTTTAAGAACGACTCAGCTGCCCCTGGTGAGGATGGCAGACATTTTGTCGTCTCAAAAGGTATGTTAGAAAAAAATAATTCAAAATAATTAGCAATATTATTTTTATCTGAAACTAGTTCGTCATTAATGTTCAATACAATATTGTCTTTACACTTGGTTTTGCCAGTTTCAGTATTAATAATCTTCCATGTTGTTTTAATTTTATTATCGGAGGTTTTAATATTACTACTAATATAAGCAGCTTTAGCAAAGCTGCAAACACTTTTAAAAATTTTAGAGTAATTTCTTACGTAATTGGTAAAATTGACATCAGGTGTATAGGACCTTCTGTCATATAATTCGTACAGAACATCTCTACTACGCCTAATACCGTTTGTTGCCCAAGAACTGAACGATATTTTATTTTTTAGAAGCACTGATTTTACACAACATGTTTTATTGAATACATTCGTAATACTATTTAATAATTTTTCAAACATATTGTTCGGGTTGCCCAAGTCGCAAGTCAGCATTGGTAACATGGAATTAAATCTTTTACTAAATTTCTGCAAATTATGTTGAGATAGGGGTCTAAATTTAATAATATGTTTACTTCTATTTTTTACATAATTAATTGGACCATTTGACAAGTGTGGTCTGAGCGTACACCTGCTAATAACTTCTTATAGTTGAGTTTAAAATTTGTAATAACATTATCAATACAAGTAGCCGAAGTTAAAGTTAGTCTGGTAGGCTCGAGAAAATGACAGTTCAGATTAAAGGATTCAAGCAAAGTCAGAAATAAACCTTTATCTGTGGAATCAATCAGTAAATCAATATTAAAGTCTCCGCAGACTAAGATTTTCCTATTCATTTTAATTTTGTTAAGAATATCCTCCATTTTAGAAATAAAAGCTAATATGTTTGATGAAGGAGGCCTATATACACACAATATAATATAATCCCCGGTCTCTGCACACGCGACCTCACACACTCTTTCAACAGAGAGTTTTGTAATATCTTGTCTATCCTTGTATGGGACACCGTCCTTGATCAGGATCATGGTGCCCCCACCCTCTGCTGAAATCCTAATAAACGAGCTGGCGACTCTGTAACCATTAACACTAAACGCCATTCTATCTGGTTTTAACCATGTCTCCGTAAAACATAAAATGTCAACATTATATCTCTCTATAAATAATTCTATGTCAAGAACTTTGCCAGAGAAATGATTTATATTTTGATGTGTTAATATTAAAAATAGGTCATCTTTCTCTGTTGTCATACTTAAATGTTTAAATTATTAACTACAATATTATTAGTAGTACTACTAAAACATGTAGTAATCGAGGACTTTGTCATAGTACTTATGACTGTCTTAATATTATAAGCTAACAATGTAGCAATACAATGCCTACAAGTCTTTGTGAGATACACTGTATCCCTAGTCAAATTATAAAAACATTTTCCAATGAAATTATTGATGTCAAAAAATATAAATTTATCACTATGATGATTTGCTAAAAAGTGCATTTGTTTATTAAGTGTGTGAATGTGGTTGTTTACTCCATCAGACACATTTGAAAAATAAGGAAATGCACAAAGTATAATTTTTTTACAATTTAGGCTTGACATGGAGGCTATACTACTTGTTATATCATTTCTAGTTAAATTAGAACTGTTCCCTGTTAATATTGTGATACAGGACTCTGGAGTATATGTTTTACTAACTACTTCTTTAATAATTTCCTTATATAACATCCCTGGAAAGCAGTAACTCATAGCAGACTGCTCTAAATTATTGCTTAGTAATGACCCAAAGCCTTTTCCTATGTTGTCTGAGAATACTACAGTGGTAGGAACATTACATGGGGCCTTTGTTGATAAGGAACAGCTCTCAACTGCCTGGGAGTTCCCCAGGTTAGTGTCCTGAGAGTCAACAAGGCCAGGCATGTCCATATCAACCTCTGATGTGGTGAGTTTACATTTTGTATTATTCAAAGAGTAGTAAGTAATACTATTATTATTAGAATCATTCAAAAGTGCCATGAGATCATCAATTTTATTTTTAGAGGTTATATATTTACTATATGTTAGACTCAGAGACTCTTCCAGCGTTTTTATTTCACATAATAACCGCTGTGTGTCAGCCTCATATATCCGCTTACTATCTTCTAATTTAATTTCATAATTATTTAATTTATTCAATAATAATCTACGTTCTTTAATTAAGTTTATATTTTTAGAATGGCATTTTTGTTTATTAACTAATTTCTTATACTTTTTAATGAATTTGGTAAATTTTATGTATTTTTTTAATTTATTGTGGCTGAGATGCAAGTTGAAATTGTTTGTATTATTTACAACTGAATCATCCTCAGTGAGATCAACAATAGGGTTTGATTTTAGTGGAAAGGAATTTGAGCCACTATAGACAAGTTCTTCATAAAGGCTTTGGTTCACCGCTACCTCAGTTAGCTCTTTTTCACTATTTAACTTAAGTATTTGGTCATTTGCACTATTAAGAGCATATTCTAAGTCCCTAATTCTACACAGAGCCTCTTCATATAATATGCTACAGTTTGAAAAGGTATCTATCACCGCTTGGAGTTAGTGTTAGTTGTGTTCAGGACACCCAATTTCCTAGAGGCTAATAAAGCCCTACTTTCCAAGTGGCTCCCAAACCGGATACCGCTCGAAACTCTGACCACAAGAATCAGAAGACTGTCGGAGAATTTAAATATCGTTGTATGAAGCGATTGGCCCAAAGTCATTTTGGGCACACTTTTCAAATCCCTGAACTCTCACGTGTTTTATTAAGCCCGTCCTGAAAATGAAACCCCAAAAACCTAACTTACCAGATCAATGATGTTTATGAAATCATCAACAATTTTCCCTCTCAAGGGATGCCCGGATAATGATCCCTATAAACTCGAAATGCTCAATATCCAAGAAAATGAAATATTTAAAATATTTGCACTAGCGTATTTCCTTATCCAACTAAATTAGGTACATTTGTACGCGAGCGGTGCCCTCGTAAAACATTTTACAGTCCAATTGCTCATGAGGAAAATCGACCTACATTCGACTGAGCCGCGACATACACAATTACATAACTGGATGACGAGACGAGCAAGTAGCGCCGTTGATTGTAAATGGTAGAATAAATTATCCAGAATTGCAAATTCCAAAGCCTTGCATTGTAGTTATGCGCTCGTAATCCTAAAATTCGGTTAGTGCGGTAGACGCCTTTGAGCATCTGGCGCTCCAACAGTTTTCCCTTTCTTTGATGGAAAGTATAGCTTGGTATGGCGTAGCTTGCAGTCTCGTATTGACCTTAAAGCGGGTTTTAGATTAGCAAGAAAACATATAAGAAGTTATCTTCCTCAAGGGGTTTCTGCCGTGTCAATAGTCACGGCAAGTTGACATGCAAATTGTTAAGCTTGCAGGACTGGCGGCGAGTCGCGCCTATGGATTTATTGTAATACTGTCGAACTGTAAAGGCATTCGGCAGTTCTTATGCAAGACATTGCTGAGAAAACTTCCTGGTCTAAATCAAGCATTCTTTTTTAAACTTTAAAAACCGTATCTTATTTTTGTTTAGATTTGAGCATAATCATACAACTCTACACTCTACGTATTATGTCACACGGATGTGAATACTGCCGACATCAAGTTATCGGAACGACTGCGTGCGTAAGAATCGTCCTTACTTTATTGACACTTGATCAAAAGGCACGGAGCCAACTTGAACAACCCCGAGTTATGACAGTTACCAACTGTGTTTTTGTTACAAGAAATACTTACTAAGACAAATCTAACTAATGGTATAAATGGGTTTGTGCCCTTGTTTGATGCTTGGATATATTTTTTTTATATGGGCTCGGCAAAGTGATCCCTCTGCACTTGGACCCATAGTCAAGATGCCTTTCTATACCAAAGCGTTGAAACTAATAAAAAAAAAAAAAAAAAGGCACAAAAGTACACATTTCGACTTTTACTCGGAGAAAGGCATTTCACGCTGGCCGGACCGCGGCAACACATGGGATGTTAAAAAATCGCTATAAACACATGGGAAGTTAAAAAATCGCTATATCCAACCATACCTAAATAAACAAAACAGAGTAATATTAGTTTTATCCATCTATACCGAAATTCACTAATGATCAAATTTTATTGATGGCATTTAATCTGTACCAAAATGCTGTAAATCCTAACACAGACAACACTGGAACGCAGCGCCATTCATTATGCATGCAAATGCAAATATATTTTGTCAATGGAACGCAACACTCCCGTGACGTTGGCAGTGCAGTGTCGCTGTCCTTGTCACGCTTCAACATTTAAACGAGAAGGCGCATTCATTCATAATTTCATTTTCCTTTCAAAGGAAGTCGTAAACCGGTATCGCAGTTAACATCAAAAAGAATTGAATGAACGTAATGTTTGAGGTTGTAATTTACTTCCTTAATCGTTTTGATAATATTTGTGTTAATTGATAAAAAACGTAATGGCAACATTTTAAGAACTAAGTACCTGTATACTATTATATTATGAAACCTACGTACTGGTTGAGTTTTGGGTTAGAGTCGAATGTCCGGTCAGGCAACATGTACAATCATTTACTTGGTATTGAATTGCCAACAAGCTAACCAAAATGTTCGTAATACCTAATATTTGCTAAGCCGATTACTTATCGATATTACAAAATATCTAAGCACATCCCTACGAATCGATAAAGGAAGTTATTGGCATCATTATCCAATTGAATTCATCCTATTTCCGTATAGAAGAGATATTTCCGCGAACCGAGCGCAATCCTTGACTCGTCTCGCTACGTTACTGTCGGTTTGAGCCTTAAACAAAGGAAGGTATTAGCAAACCGTACACCTGTCAATATCAATGAGACCGAATGAGAACGAATGGTTGAGTTGCAATTTCAGATAGTGATAGATGTTTGATTTTGAGTGATCACTGATTACTAGAAATGGATACTTATGTACCACTAGGCTTAAAAAATATTTTTTATAGGATTTGCCAAACTGTTCATATCTCGTTAATTTATGCAAATACTGGATATAAATATAAACACGCTCTTGCCTTTCATCCCGGATGGGGTAGGCAAAGGTGGGTAGTGCGCCTAATTTTCGCCGAGCTTATTTTAATTATTATGATAAGGTGAGCAAATGCCGCATCAGCTTACAAGTGTAATACCGTGGGAATCAGAGTATTTTCATAACATGTAAATTAGATACAGAATTATGGAGCCTGGCATGGGAACCCAACACATAGATCATAAACAATTAGGGTGCCATGCCAGTTGAAAAAAAAAACCCTATGAAAAAATGGTAGTAGGGTCCTAACAACACCGCGACCTTCGACATAAGGGGAGAGTAGAATGACGGGGTTTTAGTCATTAGGACGGTTTAGACCGGTGAGTCCGACAGAAATCTGTAAATGGGTTACCCGTGTTAAAAAAAGGTCCTAACAAAGATTCGAAACCCAAGCAAACTTCTTCTGCATGGTGCATCCTATTGCCTAACAAACAAAGCTCTGGTGAGGTTCTGTTTGATCGTGATTAGTTAGTCTTATATTAATATGCAGCCAATTGGATATTAATAAGCTTGCAAAACACCCTATGCTTCAACAAGACAGCACGACTAATGTTATTCCGTAATACCCAACATAATTTTTGTCCTTGGTCACATTTAAAATAAGTTTCCGTCTCCGAGATTATGTTAATAGCAATTTGATGAGCCCAAATCATGAAACAAGCCTGGAGCTCGCACGAAATACATGCAAGCCAATAGAGTATACTTTATGTGGATCTGCTACGCATACATAATTCCGCCTTGTCGTGTGCCAGTCAAGGTCGCTTATGGAATAAAGATTATATAACAAGACAAAGAAAAACTAACTTTAAATCAAGAAACTAGAGTAGTTTTTTAAGGGATATTGGAAAGAAACAAAGCCCATACATAATGTTTTAAATGTACGAAAGATTAATGCTAAAAAAAAACAGTAACAACAATAAAAATTATAAACAAAATTAATCTCACCCTTAATGGTCATAACGCTGGCAGTTTTTCCACACCACGAAAAAACACTGTCACGCACTTCGAAATTTGAAAAATTCAATCAAGTAACTTGAAACGCGACCGATCGACTCGGCGTATGGCTGGCATGTGACCTCGAACGGCAGGGAACACACCCCCGAGGGTGACGTGACTGTGGGGATGGGGGGCGGCTGTGACGTCACACGGTCGACGAACCGCGGAAGTGGGTCATCGGGCTGGTCGATCTGGCAGTTTTGAGAGAATAAATCAGAGTAACTAGTTACGCAACAGTGTAATCTCGAAGTTCATTATTTAGTTACGGCTTGGGTTCGCGCCGACTCATGAATGGGTGATGATCGGCGAGATTAACTGCATGCAGAACGGGGACATTAATAATGAATGATACTAGATATTAACTATTATGAGATACTCAGTATGCTATGAGAATCTCGGATATTGAGAAGCATAAATTCAACGCAGGGGTTATAACTTACTCGCTAGGTAATTTATATTTATGGGCTTTATTTATATAACTGAACGACAAAGACGTATCTGATAGTGCCAGACTACATAAACATAATACAAACACCACCCAGACCTTTAATCTACAAAATGATCGGTACAACAGCGCTTACAGATGATAGAAAATAGAAATCAAGAGAATTTTCACAAACGAAAAGACAAGATTCAGCATTTAATTTTTACGTCCATCTTTCAGATTCCCGGCCAGTCGTTTCTCCTATCTCTTGTGTCTTCTGCAGCATTTGGGAAGTTCAAAGCCCCGACCGGCGATTAAATTGAATTCTCCAAGTTTCCGCTAGAGCCAAGTTGTTATCGTGCCAGACATGTCCTCCGCGATGCAACAACTTTCGACTATCTTGGAGTTATAATTATCTTTTGTAAATAACGGTCTTTTAGAAGATATTTGGGGTTTAATGGTGACTTTTTGTTTGTAATTTTAGGTTTTATTCATCATTTAAAAGTATATCGAGCTTTCGTGGCGTAGCAGTTGATCAATCGATGATTAATCCAGAGTGAGTATTTTCAATTCCCGTTCCCAATTCCCGAGGAAACCATTTCATGATCCCCGAATATTGGCATTGGATCTGGCTACCGGCCCAAAAATCCATACTTATATTATAAATGTAAAAGTAACTCTGTCAGTCTGTCTGTTACCTTTCATGCATAAATAGCTAAACTGATTTTTACGAAATTACGTTTGGAGTAGTGTTGGGTAGGACACGACATGAAAAAGAGTTTGTAAGAGTAGCCTCTTTTTTCCACTAAGCCAGTACAATGTCCTACTTCAAATGAGGCGAGCCGGACTGAAGCTTGGCGGTACGTTTGAAGTAACGAGTACAAATATGACATATATGCTCATTGAAGAATGACGTACTATGGTAATTTGTAGCATGCGTCTCGCTCCCTCTCTGTCCCCGTCCTATAGTTTTACGAAGACGGAGAGTGAGTAACGCGACTTCGAGACTGCTGCGACATAAATTTGAAGTAGTACAATATAAAATGTTGAGCGTCTCTTACATTTTGACGTCATGTACGGGACAAATATACCGCCTCCCTAATGTCCTACCCAACACTAATTTGGAGTAATTTGATACCCTGGGAAGAACACAAGTTACTTTTGATCCGGGAAAAAGTACACGTTAGGACTTTTGATCCCGGAAAAACATGTTCACGCTGGCGGAGCCGCGAGAAAAAGCTACTTCTTTATAATTGTAACGTCACAAGATTCACAATAATAGAAATAGTATAATCTACAGGCGACACATATTAATTCAGACTAAAGTAAGAGTAGTCTGAATTCAAAAGTACTATCGTTATTTGATACATTGTTGTTATTTAAAACACATGCATTTTTTTATGGCACTTGTTTTCACATTTTGCCAATGTCAAGTTTGGGTTGTCTTTTTTTATTATCTGTACTATGTCGAAGTAAAGCAGTGGCTACCTTACCAAGACTTTATCGAGGAGTTCTGGCGGCAACAAAAAAAAAACACTTGATTAGCACGATTATTTCAATTCACATTTGAGCTCATAGAACTATATTGAATAATATACCACCATAATTATGCAATATAACACTAAGTATCACCAAAATAATGAATTAAAACAAGAGCACCTCATGGCACTTCCAAGTTCCCGCCAAAACTCCACATGCATTTTATATTTCGATTATTATGTTCAGACAAACAACGGCATGCTTAAATAATCAACAAACAGAGTAGTGTAAACTTCACATAATCATTTTACTGCACATGTCGTATATTTTGGCCGCATTCCATCGCAGTTGTGTATACCTATTAGAAGTACCTACTATAGTTTAGTTTGTGTCATGTATTTACATGAAAAATACACTTCACTTTTGTTTCATCATTTTGTCCCAATAGTTTGCCAGATAATAACGTTACCTTAGCAATTAATACTATACTTTCATACATATAACAATATCAATTTGAAATGTTTTCTTTGTCTTTATACCAAATATAATAAAAATCCCGCTTTCGTATGAATCACTCTGGCATCATATTATACCTAAACGTCGTAAATGGCGCTGTTATGAGTCTGTAAAATAAAACCTTGTTCAATTAGTTTAGGGCATCTAAATAAGTTTAAAATACGACTCAAATATTGTAAAACTTTCCGTAATGTACTATAAAAGTATGAATGCGAAAATGTGTGAAGATGTTTTCATGTTAGAAGCTACTGAATTAGATTGTACTTGGCACACTGATAGGTCAATACTTGGATCCGAAAGGGCACAAGGATTCTTATTCCGGGAAATTATTGCCACGCGGGCGAAGCCGCGAGCGAAACTAGGTCGACAAAAAATTCCAACTCTGTGAGACTCTCCAATTAGGGTAGCCAAAACTTTCAGTAGTCAAACCGGGACATTTTAAACTTTCGATCCCCGTATATTTGCGAGTGACGTATTTATCCACCATAATTCTTGGACATAATTCTTATAAACTATAATTCGTGGACATACTTTTATATTGTAAAGATCGCGACAGATGCTCTAAATCGGGTGACAACCCGTATTCCAATGTAACTCATGCGTCACATTATATGGCAAAGTGGCCTGCAACAATGTTTATCCTTGCCTTGGTTATGTGTGAACAAAGATAAAGGCAAGACAATGCAGCGTCGTAAAACACTCAGCACAATGAACGGATTTGTGGGATCATCTCCATTTACAGCCGTTGCAATGTTTGCGCCATTGGCAAATGTTTGTTACCACATTGCGATACTTGGAAACGCAAATGTATCTTTGAGGCTATCAACGCTATCAACTTTAGCCGAAAAATACACTGCCATAAAGTCGAGAGTCGCCTCAGCAATAGAGATAAGGATAGGCTATAGTGTTGGTTTAAGCATGAATGAGCAGACTCGACCGAAGTGGTTTCACTGTCTTACAAAAGTCAGCATGAAGTGCTCAGCAAATTTCAGCATAGCTGTTGTGTTTTAGAAGACTAAATTATATTATAAATCTACTGCTATTATTGAATGTCCTCATAGTATCGCCAATAGTCACAAAAAGTGTTCCCTTACGGGAAATGAACCTGCTCTCACATTTAAAAGCTTGCGTCTGGTCTACTACACCTGAGAATACACAAAATACATTCGAGCAGATAGTCATTTGACATAACACAACTGTCGTTTTAACAGTACCACCCACTGGGCTGAGGGGTTTAATTACACAAATGAACGATGCCGGGTTATCGTGTGATTAATTATGTCAATAGGAAATTGCACTTAGTGTGTGGGGCACAGGGCAATTCCCATGGCAATTACTGTCTGCCGCTAAGGGCTTATCAGGGCCAACGGTCAAGGTGAATGCATTGAGAAGTTTTAATTTAGCTGCTTCTTGTTTCTAAGTGGCTTCTACGTTTCTATTCTCTATTACAGTGGTTTTTTATCTATTCGCTCGCTTTGACCACGTGACTTATATCATATGTCATTCATTCATTATGATTATAGAAATTAACGGCATCCTGTGCCTGTCTGAAGCCCCTGCTGTCTTGAGATTTCACTTAAAGGTGTATGCCAGTGGTGCCAGCGTGGTGGACTAAGTGGTATGGGAAGTACAAGAAAGAAAAATGTAAAGTTTTCGAATAAACGCGGTGCCAAACAACCCACCACATATCTAATGAAACCCTACTGACTTATCAAAAGCTAGAAGTAAACAGACAAACTGCACGGTCACAACACCTTGTATTTTATGACATCATAACTTAGAAATGAATAGAATAATCACGTCAATAAAATAAAAAAAACGTCAACACCGCCATTAACTGCTCGTGTATGAAACAATGGCGGTTAGTTTAGTCTCGTGTGTAAACAATGTTGTTTATACGAGCACGTAACAAAACATCTGCAAAGCTGCGGCCATAGTCGTGTTAAGAGACCCAGTTGCTCGTATGCCATTTAGGTCTTCGGGGAAAGGGGAACAGGACAACCGTCCAGGACCTTGCGCTTGCAATGAGCATAAATAAAAAAACTAACCTTCCTTCGGCTATTGGGTAAAAAGGCCTTGCCTCGCAATAGTTATGACCATCACTTCCCTACTTTAGCATTTGCTGTTTTCACATGTTCTTTTGGGAGTAGGAGAGTCCAGATGCCGCTGAACTAGATAGGAATAAGTTATTATAAGTTATTGAAAGCATGCTAATGGTTCGTATACTGGTATCAGCGGTGGTCCCGGTAGAAGCATTTCGCTCAAAGAAGTCTCGTAGTAGCGGTTGCTAGACTTCGTCAAACTCTAGTGCGGGACTAGAAGGGATATATCAGATTTCCCCATGCAATACAGGACTACATTGTATGTGAAGTAATTGAAAACTCACTCAGCAGAAGACTTACAACAAGCGCATTCATATCTATACTATTTTTTTCCTGACACGGCTCCCTTAAGTTACATCCAGTATGGCTGTATGAAGCGAAAGTTAGTTTGTACCTATTTAAATATTTTCAAATAGAGCTGTTCTTTTCCTACTAATATAAACGACTCGATACTGTGAAACGTTTGCCTCATAATGCAGCATATATCTTTTCCCTAATATCGAGGCAATCGCGGCCTCTAGTAGAAACATAGCTTTATTTCAATATCCAATCGTTCAAACTGCAGACAATACTGCTTCATTATTGGCGGTTTTATGTTTCGGTTTCGATACATTTGAAAAATTTTTTTTTTTCATTTTTACAACAAATTTCAGAAGAAGAAAGGATTTGAATTATGTTACTATAAAAAATTACGTTACCTACAGGATTGTTGAATACCTTTGAATTCGACCCAAACATAATACAAATAATATAAACTTCATATAATCCTCTGAGTCATAAGTCGCAATTCGCAAACACAGATGAGGCAGTAGCATTTATGAAGCAAATAATAAAATTAAACACAAACCGGACTAGTGCAACATGTTTGTGCAGAATAACAAACATTAGATAAACCGATAAAGCCTGCTGAGGAAAATTGTGTTTTAAGACGAAATAATCATATGCGAGGATACGAAATTACGAATAATGTTTCTTTGGTTTCACACTTCATCAGACAACACTAATATTATAGGGTATTTTCTAAAATCCATGCTATATTAACGTTAAGGCAGAACTAATGGTTCATTACGGTTTAATATTAATCACTATGAAAAATTATATTTGGTGAACTTTGCACGCAATGAGCTAACAGGACAAAATCTGTACATTTACTGTATGTAATATTCCGACGTATGTAATTGTACTACGCATTGCTAGCGGGATAATATATCCCATATTGTACACAACTGGATAGCAACGACCTTAACATAGTAGTTTCTGGTGTTCGTATGAATAGACGGAGTCCAGATTTTAAAAGGAAGCCCAAAGGAGATGTCCGCTTTTTGTATGGGTGCTGGGCCTCAAAATTTAACCAGGCACGAACTTTATGGGTATTAAAGGGCCAAAAATTTAGATTTATTGCAAAAGGTCTAGGTTTATGGGAGTACTATCCAAATATATATAAAATATCTTGGTTAGAATTTTTAGGCCCGTCTTTGGACATGTCCTTTAGCAGCAAAACAGACGATATTGAACAAAGTCTGGTATTTGTTGTTGCATATATCAAGTAAGTCAAGTTCTGAGCTTACCGGTGTACAATATTCTGGTGACTGTCTGATTTAATATGTATTGTACAGAGTACATGCCTTTAAACTCAATCTGTGCACAGACCGGTTGGTTTGCTAAGTAAAGTTTAATCATTGAGATATGCTCTATGTGCATAATACATAAATAGCGTGGACTGTGTAGGTTCTGGGCATACTCACGCCCTTTGATTAATTATATACCTAGATAGACACTGAACGTTTCAAACGCGTCGAAAAAATAGAGGCCTACAGTTCCCCACTAAATGAGTTCGAGTGAATTATTTTTTGTTGTTTTTCATCGATATAATTTTCTCCCCATTTTAATAGAAACCATGTAATAACTGGTATCATTATGCGCGCACACAAGGATACGCAGAATGATGCAGCGATAGCGTATGACAAAGCTGTCACGCATACTAGCTTAAGAAAAGTTGGCCTGTTTGTTTTAGTTTCATTGCAGCGCGTCACTCTATCTAGGTTTATAATTTATTAAATCTCACGCCATTCAATACCTTAATACAGCGATTGTGGAAAGTCGTTAATTTATTTATATATTTATTTATTAGGTTTTCCAGCAGACTTAACACTACGATTACAATAAATTAAAAAATATTATAACTTATAGCTATAATGTAAGCCCAAGTTAGGAAAACTCAACATGTATATAATTTAAAGTTAATTTCAAGCGCAGTGATTAATTCAATGTTGATGTCGCAGATGGCCCAAAATCTCACTCATTACAATTTCTACATTCTGTCCATTTTTAATATTGTTTTGGCCTAATGACCATGAAGACCTATTTTCGCTGTTCGGTGATACAAATATGCTGTCTATTGTTGGATATTAGGTATATCTTGCAGCAGTTGTATTGGGGTACTGTCGATCCTTGCTTAAAGGAGTTGCATTGAATGCGAGGGCGGGAGAGTCTCTATAATGCCTTAGCCACGTATAATTCAGTATTCATACATTGAACATTTAACTCAAAATTCGTGACAGTACTTTAACTGCCTGAACAAAAGCCCATAAAGTATGAATGACGTGTGTTTACTATCGTTAGTATCTACACGAGTTCAAGCCAATGCAATGGCAATACAACGCACGTTGAAATTCACGCGTAAACAAAAACCTTCGTAAAATCATTGTTTTCATGAGTAACAATACAAATAACCATAACACGTTGATAAAGATAAAACTGGGTAGATAAAAACGGTTGAAAACATTGGTAGGTTTTTTGTAAACAACGAGATTATATTATTAGTTGGTAGCATTGGTCGCTTGCATGATAGTAAGTAATACTGAGATGAGGTAGTAACTCTTAAAGTAGAATTTCACACATACATGGCTCACTGCTTGGTGGCAGAAATAAACAAAGCATTAGTCGGGCTATCCAGACGGGCTCTAACTTCAAACTCGTATTCGTGAATACCTAAAATTTTACCATCGATAAAAGATATGCTCCCGAAATGTGTCATTAAACAAATAATAAGTTTTACGTGACCATATATAGTAAGGAAAACATGTCTGATGTTAGATAAACAATATCTTTAAAGTTGAAGGTAAAATCACAAGCTATTTAGAGAATGAAGTACCTACAATGATGCTCCAAAAAACGAGCAAGTTTTTTTGATAGGCTCTCCTCTAAAGAGGGTTATATTCAGTCTAACATTTTCAAAACAGAGGGCAGGTAATGAGCAAACAAGTTAAATGATGGCAGGTACACAGTCAGAAATAGCTAAAAGGGCAAAGTAACTGTGGGCTTTCCTGAAAGAGATGAGGAATTATGGGATGGCAGGTAACTAAAGCATGAATTGCAAAACACATATATAGCTTCTCTATAGCAGTTGAGCCGAGATAAGCTGGACCATTTCTGCTATAATCAAAATTGCCTTGAGAAATGGTGGGATAGGTATTGCTTTCAAATTATCATCATCATTTACTTAAATAACATTATAAGAAAATTTGGCATGTTTTTAAATAAAAATACCTATAGTTATTTTGAGAGTCATTATAAGAACTAAGGCAGAACGTTATGACGATGTGGAGCATTTGAAAAAAAAAACATAAACGGTCACGGCGGTGGAACAAGATTATTAGAGTGACTAACGTGGACAAAAAACTACGCATCGAGGCCAACGGCTCCCCAGAAAAAAGGTGTTCAATCAATGCTCTAGGCCGTGAATTGTGGTATAAGACCTGCCAATACCCAATATTGGGCACCTACAGGTTGAGGATAATGATAATGATTGTCAGATACTGCTAACGCCTGTTCTATACATTGAACATTGTAAAAGGCAATATAAAACAATGATGATGGCAAAAGTGCATTTTACAGTCGCCATTAAGCTGTCAGCCTGCATACATGGAAACGAACCTATTATAGATAAGGGAGCATTCATTAGAACTGTTTCACTATTTTATGACGGCGAAAGTGCTGTTATTATAGATTGTAGGTACGTAGCAATTAACGTGCAACGTTAATGGAACTACTGAAGGGTTCGGGAGCCAATTCGAGGGGGTTAATGCATAGTGTACATTGTACGGTAATTAAATGAGCTGGGTCAGATGGTCTGAGGTCATCAATGTCTGTGAACAATTATGTCAGAAGAATCGAGCATGCTCTGCTGACCTTATGTTAAGGAATGGGGGTTTCTGGATCTTCGTCAATCTAGCTGGTAAGTGATGATTGCTCTTCAAGATTTTTAATGATGTTATTTATAGAAGTGTTCTGGTAATTGTTATTTACTGCCCAGCTTAGGGCAGCCTTCTGCTCGGTTGAGAGTTAAGACGCTATCCACCACTAGTCTAATGAGTTTAGACTTAAAATATCTTTAAAACTCCTTTGGAGAACTTGAAAATTATTACTAAATAATACTAATATTTGCTTTATAGTGTTTCTTCATTGGCTTAAATAGATGTTGTCGTTTGCTAGATGGTTGTCACTTGACGTCTGACTACCTAAAACACAAGTATGGGTGTGCACTTACTTTAAATTACCACGACACGCACTGTTTGCGTAGTACTTTTTATAAAAAATAAAGTAGCAAACAAAACGACCCGCCTTGTGGTAAACACCACCACGGTCAAGGACGATTGCAACTAGAAACGCTCATTTATTTTTCGTAGTTAAATATCCTCTTGTACAGTCACCAGCATAAGTAGCTGAACAAATTCAAAATTTCAATTCGCCTACATACTTTTTTGTTCTTGCTAATCTTTTTTTTCTCTTCACAAAAATAAAACAAAAGTGATTTACTTTACTTCAAACAAAGATAAAAAGGTTTAGGTTTAACTTAACGCGTATATAGGCGATTTGAAATGTTGATCTTGTACATATATTTATGCTTCTGACTGTACACCTATAACAAAAGCATAACGCGTTTCCTAGTTTTAGGAGTTAGTGGTATATCACATCAGGTTCACAGACTGGGAGCCACCAGACCAAAGAGAATGTAGTGTAAAGACTAAAGTATATAAGTAGATGTAACATTATACGGGATTCAGTTATGCCATATATGGCATGGTATGTAATGAGACAGGAAATAATATTTGGTCTGATTTATTCTATGTACAAATAGTGCTTATATACTAATGTGGTACGTACGTGACGTTATCTGAGTACGTGAAATTACGTGCGACGTTGTCGCTACATCAGTCTTAATAAAGAATCACAAACACTGACTCATTATGCTCATTAAACATACCTCCAACTATCCCTACATTACAAAGCGAAATCTATTTGAAAGATTTTAAACAAATAGGAAACCGCAGTTCTCATAAAGCTCTTACCACACCTCATTTCTCTCTCTATTCCCGCCGCGGCACAGTTTCCAAACTAGTTCTACATAATTCAAACTCGGGGAATACTTAAATGCATTGTCTGGAGTCGAGGTTGGCCAACGGAATTGCAGCCCCGACTCGGGAGCCTGCACGAAGTTGGATTAACTTCGGCCTTCTCGACAGCCACTGTGTTACGTGACTTACTATTGTGTCATGCAGACATGCCTGATATTACTTGAGCACTTCTGATATCAAGGAAAATTTAAATAGGGCATGAAGCCTTAAAAATGTTATCGCTAAATGTGAAATTCCATTGCATTTTTTCAGAAATATAAAGAGTTTAGATTATATCAAGTTTGTTTATAATAGGTCTTCTGTAAAATCACTGAACGGATTTGAAAAATTATTTCACTCATAGAAACATTGCGTTTTACTACACGTCCCTAAAGAACATAGATTATTTTTTATTTACTTTGGTAATTTTTTCACGAAATAATAAACACGAGCGTAACAGCGAACTAAAACTAGTATCTAATAAAAACCAAGATTCAAAGGCACAATAAGAAAAGAACAATGATATTGATAATTGCGATCACAATGCGTGTCCGATACACTGGCGATTCCAAGGCGTTAGTGACGTCACTGTAGATGCATCGAGATTGCAACACTGCATCTTACGGCCTATTGTCTCCCACGACCTGATTGTTTGGTGTATCATGCTGCGAAGCATGACCTCGTTGGAATGTTTATAGAAGATGTAGCTAATGAAGTGGTTTACCTGCCGCGATCAGTGCTAAAAGACAGAGCGATCACTTTAGAGCAGTTACTTTTTAACTGATATTCCACTTTCTTCTTGTATCTGCCCCTGTCCTACTCTTATATGAGATTAGCGAAACGTATTTTCTCTAACATATTGTAGATAAGATATGTCTTCATTTTACAACCGGCACGGCCGCCTGTCTTTTGTCGACTTAGTCTGAAGGATGCTGTCGGGCAAATTTTATTAGATAAAGTATTAACTGAAATAAAAATGAACCCAGGAATCATGATCCATAATATTATATAGCTCACATACGCTGCTACTAGACAAAGACGGGAACATAAATCCACTACACATAAACAATACGCAAACCAATTCATTCAAAGTGCATGCACGAAGTAACGGTTAAGTCACCGTCCATAAACAGTAGCAACACCACCCAGAACTCTGAATTAGAAACAAGACACAATAATATAATACTGCCTATGGACTTGAATACATCAAAAACGAAAAAAAAGTGTGTGTGTACTTATGTACACGCGTTAGAAGTTATACCTACTTCTTTGGCGTAACAAGATAAAAATCTTTTTAAAAGTTTTATCTTTCGCCTTATTCTACGTTCAAAATTCAAAACTAAAATGTTGACTATAGCTAACTTTTTTTTTTTTTTATAGTGGCATTTGTGTTCACATTTTGCCAATGTCAAGTTTGGTTTGTATATTTTATTATCTGTAGTATGTCGAAGTAAAGCAGTGGCTACCTTACCAAGACTTTACCGAGGAGTTTTGCCGGCAGCAGAAAAAACACTTGATTAGCACAATTATTTCAATTCACTTCATTTGAGCTCTTTAATAGAACTATATTGGATAATATACCACCATAATTATGCAATATAACACTAAGTATCACCAAAATAATGAATTAAAGCAAGAGCACCTCATGACACTTCCAAGTTCCCGCCAAAACCCCCCTATAGCTAACTTCAGGGTGTCGGTTTTTCGTGACAGTGTGCGCGCGCATGTAAAAATTTACTCTCATCATTTTTCCCTAACGCGCCAAAAGAAGTATAACTTCAAAAATACTGCACTGCGTACTTTAACACGTGGTATAAACCCATGTACTTAAACATAAAGTTTTTTTTTACGATAGTATGAATCACACTTGATGTATATTGAGTGCCTTGAGCTGGTTGAGTAAGACAAAGAGGCGCGAAAATTGAACTCCGCCTGACGGAAGTGGGCGACAAAGAAACAAAGCCATCTCTCGTTCAATGAAAAGACTTGGCTTCTTGCGCAATTCCTGCTATTTGTTAGGTAGACTACACGTTAGTTAAAACTAACAAACTAGGCGTTCGTTCCTTGGATAAAAGGTACCGTATTGTCATGGACGTATAGGCGCCCAGTCGCCCCCCACGTAGGCCAGGCGGTAGTAATAAGGTACATTCTTCGCGAAACCAAATAATAAAAAGTTAGGCTTGTAAATTTTCAGGGAGACACTCCAGAAACTAAAAATAACGATTTCTATATTGATATAATTTCAGATTTGCTTATAATATGTTGCGGCAAGATCCTCGGATGGGCACCTCGCGACACAGCTACGCCTGTGCCTACACCACTGAGCAGGTTCAGCTCCCTATAACTGAATGAATTTTCGTATTTGGAGTAGTAGTTCCAGATATAGAATGTTCTCACAACAAACTCCTTAACTTGATTTAGCATAGATCTATGCAGACATTTCAAGTGCCTGTAATATGACATTCGTACAAAGCTGCGGGTCAACAGAGAAACCAACTTTCTCAGCGTGGCGTCCCGTATATCGGGCTATTATAAACAACTTTCTATAAACACCGGCGCATGCGCACTTTACATAAACCGCACAAAACCAGACTAAAGCCTCATTTAGATGGGAGCAATTTTCTTGCATCGCACGAGCTGGTGGTAGGTCTCTCATTATGTAAGAGGCCGTCTGGGTGGGTACCACCGCAATGTCTATTTCTACCGCCAAGCAACAGTGTGCCTGCACTGTTGTGTTTCGGTTTGAAGGATATTGTAGCCAGTATAACTACTGGACATAATGAGACTTAACATCTTATGTCTCACGATGACGAGCGCAGTGGAATGCCACTCAGTATTTTGTCAGTCAAGGTGCTGGATGGTGTTGCTACTGTTTATGGGTGGTCGTATCGCTTACCATCATGCTCGTCTCGTCATTCAAAACAATAAAAAAAAAAAAACGAGCGTTTGTTAAAAGAACATACATTAAGTTGCCACATCTAAACATGCGTAGGCAATTCTCACCTGCGTTGAGGCAAAACTTGCTTTGCCTAAGCAATAAATAAATAATCAAAACATGACCTCACCAAAGCGACCATCATTAAATCTGCATACATTAATCAGACTAATATCCTCGTTATTTTATAAAAAGCCTCGCGCATCAATTAGTTCTTGCATAAATATCCATATGGACTATTGCAAAACATACTGAGACCTTGGCTAGTGACCAAAGGTATTGTGTAGTGGTCATTCAAGTGGGCGGTGGGGCGGTGGCGTGTTGCGTCACTCACTTGATCCGATACTAAATTGCTAAAACACACTAAATTGTCCACTAAGGACACCGATATAGGTTTGAGAATGTACGATCTTTTATTAAGTAAATAGCATAGGATTATGAAGAAAGGCTATTAGTGATAGACTTAGAACACTGTCGTATACTGAAAAAATAATTGATTAAACAACTGAGATAACGGATTTTATCGCGGTTTTTTATTTTATTTTCTTCCGATGTTTAGAAGGCTTTGCAGCACTCCGTGGTCACGGGGCAGACTGAGGTGTTGGTGGTCCGAAAAGTTAGTGTTACAAACGTCAAACGTCGGGAGAAAATAAAATAAAAAACCGCGATAAAATCCGTTATAATAGTTTAATTTTAATGTCTAACATTCGCGTAAACGTAAGGAATCATTAAACAACTGAGTTGAAGCAAATCATTACGAAAAAGATATTGACGCATGACTTAATACTAGAAGGTTTATTGACAGAAGCCTAATTCTTTCCCCCTGCCCAATCCAAGGCAAGACCTTACTCATGGCTAATGATTCGCAACGCACCTCTTATTCCTCTGGCTGTGGTATCATCATCATCATCATTATTATCATTATCATCAGCCACATGACGTCCACTGCTGAACATAGGTCTCCCCTAAAGATTTCCAGACGGACCTGTCAAAAGCGGCTGTGTATATAGGTGATGATTACTAAATAGTACCTACATGTTACCATCAAGTTTGCCTTTGTACAGACTACATTTCCTATATTTACTGCGTGCAGTTCAACTCTTAATACTGCATGATATAGAAGACAGCCGCGACACACGACAAGGGAATGCTTTTAAAATAATTGACGACTTACATAACATGCAGCGAGCCGCTTTGCTTTAAAGTATTTTTACTTAATGGACATATTAACATGGTCTTACATAGTGGAACTAAGATACGTTGAACAGGCGTGCCACTTAAATAGTAGATATCTATAACGTTACTAATAATAGAGTTACAGAAAACGTAGACATTCTTAGAGACTTGCTGAGATCGTGTTATTACAATCCGCCATTATGAATCCTAGCTTACAGGAGTTCCAGTAGCGGTTGTCAGAGCCGGATAGCTGCCTTAAGTAGTAGGGTAAGAGCTGAGCCACAAAGTTGTCGCTCTGAGTGGCGACGTAGTGCGGCGCAGCAAGCGGCTCGTACAAATTATCATCAAGCAAGATTAAATTATAGTGTTTTTGTTAGTATTCAAGTTTATGGAACCAGCTTCCGCCTGAGGTATTTCCAGCAGATATTGGTACCTTCAACAAGAGCTTATTCCTTCCTAAAAAAATAGCAACATATTGAATCTCTCAACTATTGTGATCACTTACCATTATTAATTGATCCTCGTACTTCACATGCCCTTCCATAAAATATAATATCAAAGTGTCACTGAAATCTAGCGGCCTCTGTATGCTTAGGGCCTAGGGGTCAGCGCCTATATTATCTATAGCAACACAAGCGTCTCAATCTGTTGATCGTGTCGGACCTTGATCATGGTACCTCAAATAAACGTTTTAAATATAGAGGATCGATACGATGTTTCGTCTGCGCCCTTGAACGGTGGTTAGCGTTCGGCTGTGATCGATCAGAGTGCAATGCATGTAACTAACATGTTAACAAAACAAGACCGAATGCACACAGCAATTATAGAAAAAATGCACGAGTTTCAGCATTTAGGGGCCTCTATCAAGTATGTACGATAGCTTCGCTACGAGACGACGTACGAGACGTAGACGTACTATGTAACTCAAAGTGCTGGATGTCGTCGTATCGCTTACCATCCGGCGGACGGTATGCTTGTCTCGTCATTCAATGCAAAAAAAACTAGACCAGCGTGGTGGTCCTAAGACCTAAACACTCTCAGTAGTAGAGGAGGCCCGTGTTCAGCAGTGGGCAATACAGGGCAATTTATAATACAGGGCTGGTAGAATATTATATATCAAGATAGGGCCGGGATTCTGCCCTACGTAACCTTACGAACGGAACTACATGCACGATCCGGGAGTTGCCTGTGGCCTTTTATGATAATATTCACGATGAACAAGCTTACCAGATGGGAAGCCCAAAAACTGCTCACAAACACTCGCAACATCCTACCGAACTTTGAATTGCAAAGGGTTTTTTTACATCAATGATTCCAAAGTAGTTATTTGTGAACAGGTTTTTGTGTTTTGCCTTTTTTTTTTGTTTTACCCACAAAGGGGTAAACAATAAAAAAAACAACATGCAAACTTCAAGTTATATACAGGCTTTATTTTATTTTTAACAAATCGGCGACAGAGTGCATTGCTTCACATGTTTTTCGTGAGTATTTTTTGTTTCTAGTGTTTTCTAATGTTTTTTTTTTGTGATACAGAGTAAATGAAACGCATTTTAAACGCGCGTTTTTGTTGCGTTAAGTGCGTGTCACCAGCTCGTATAAAATATGTCGTGTGCGCATTTTGTTCTTTTCTTTAAATTATTAAATAAAACAGTTAAACCGAATGAAAAGTCCAGTTTAGCGTACTTAGTCACTGAGCGATGGGAAACTTTCAACAATTGCAATTGTTTGCTGACCTACAAAGCAACCGGATACAGAGAACATTGTCAAAATTACAATGAGTCTAGACAAATAAAGGAAATCTAGTACCGTTATATTTACCCACTCATCATCATCAGCCACACAAAGTCCACTGCTGAACATAGACCTCCCCTGAAAATTTCCAGACGGACCTGACAAAAGTGGTCTGCGTCCAGCGTGTTTTACTCATTACCTGGAGTTAATTTATTTATTGATTTAAGGATCACCAACATGACATACATTAATATTAGTAATTACAAGTTACACTATACACTACTCTTAATATAAATGTTGCCATAATCATAGGCGACCACGACATGCACAGAAACGAGATTAAAGTGATTTGAATTACAAACCTAACAGTTGAATTAATTGCCTACACATATTTCGGCCTATAACTTAAATTTTGTAAAGCGCAAGAAGTGAATTTTCTGTTTATCCTGATAATGAATTTATAATTACAATGAATTAATGGGAAAAATACATCCTTTTACGCGCAATTCACATCATTTGATATCCCCCTGAATAATATTGCGTCATATTAAAGTTCTTTGTCTATCAAGACTATTTTCCATTAGTAATGTTAATGCTCAACGTTATGTCATCTGTAGTAAAACTTGTTTGACCACTTACAGTTTGACATACTATATTTTTCGCTACTGTATTAAAATAGCCCTGATGTAACATAATATTTTAGGAATTGAATTTCTGTTTTCGTAAATATTTACGTATATGATTATGGCATGAGTGATAATTCCGGGGATTTTCAAGGTAAGCGTAGATACAAGACAATGTTTGGATACTCTTGCAACGTTTATAAAAAAAAGTATCAGTTTATGTCTTCGGCGACGAAATATGAGCGTGCAGGAACTATTTAACAGAGAAAAGATCAAGTATACTTGAAGTAGACAACACAGAACTTAAATGGACAGATACGACCTGGCGACCTTCAAAAAAAGAGCGTATTCCCACCTAAAAGGTCGGCAACGCATCTCTGTGCCCCCTGGTATTGCAGATGTTCATGGGCGGCGGTGATCACTTACCATCAGGTGAACCGTATGCTCATTTGCCCCCAATATCATAAAAAAAAATAAAAAAAATGGCCTGATGACCTATCAAGTACGGAGCACCACACCTGCGGGATGCGAAACTTAGTTAAGGTCTTGCAAAGGTATACATATATACCTAATCTATACTAATATATAAAGCTGAAGAGTTTGTTTGTTTGTTTGAACGCGCTAATCTCAGGAACTACTGGACCGATTTTGAAAATTCTTTCACTAATAGGAAGCTACATTACTCCTGAGTGCTATAGGCTATTTTTCATCCCGGAAAATCTTTTTCACGCGGGCGGAGCCGCGAACATTACCTAGTAGTGTATAAAGTATTTGATAGGTCTTTTGTACGCGAGTTTGTCTTAGCAGCTAGGCATCGATTTTTCTGTTTCCGATGTCAAGTAGCGTATTCAAGCGTTGTTCTGTTTTATTTTGGAAGATTATGAGGAACTGGATTATGTTTTTACATTAAAATTTGTAAGTCAAGGTCTGTACTCATGTGATGTTGCTTTTCATTAGGCAAGCAATCTAATTTTTTTTTTTTGAATAGGCGATCCTGCAATCAACACCGGGGGAAACCTGCGAATGGGATACTGGAGTCCCCCGGCTTGACGACTGCAGGGGCCTGGGAAGGAAGTGGAATAGGATGATGGAAGGAAAGGTGGGGAATGGAGTAAGGTTCTCAGGATGGGCGGAAAGGAAAAGGGTGCCAGGAAATGTTCGCGGGCCCTTTTAGGCCTCAATGTGTTATACAACCAAGAGGTATACACACTGACTGTGTGCCTCGGCCCGCGACTAATGTTCCCCCGCGCATGGGCGTGCATTGGGTGTGTAGACCCAAAGCACAAGAATTGCCTCGGGGGGCAAGCAATCTAATTAGGTACGTTACTTCTCATTCGGTCGTACAAAATAATACAAAACCGCACGTTTTTCAGGTAAAGCACAAAACCAGTTACCAAGCCTTGTGAATTCCAATCACAAAATCGCGATTAATGTATCTAGTATGTATAATTTTGGACTTGTGTCTCCAAAATGCCTAGCGAAGTATAAATATGTCATTGCGAAATGATTTCAATTCCGTATTCCACAGCAATCATGATTATGGACTAGCATATTCATGCATGGCACTGCCAGGAAAATCCAATAAGTAATTTGCTGGTGTAGTGAAATCATTCATGCACACTCACGCCCTTTATCCCCGAAGGGGTAGGCGGAGGCGTAACTAGTGCACCCACTTTTCGCCGTGCGTATTCCGTCCCATGATGTTATATAGGGGGCGAGCCTATGGCCATATCAGGCACATATTCCAGACCCCGGACATTGAGTAGAAAAACCCAATATCACTTTGCCCGACCCGGGGATCGAACCCGAGACCTCATTATTGCAGTCGTAACGTAATACAACTACGCCACCGAGGCAGTGATATCGCTTTGTAGAAAACCAAAATTCTCACCAAAAATTGTTCGAACCAGAGATACAACCCGGGACCTTCCGAATAACTTGAAGTATAAGAAAAATAGAACAATACGGAGATAAGTTTAGAAACCTCATATCGAAGCTTGAAACATAAAAGGCGGATTTTATTGCTAAGGTTCGGTGAGGCACGCTTGGTTGTGCAGTATGGCGTCATTGCCCTGAGTGAACGAGGTCGGTAAAGCGGGAGACGTGAATATTTAGGCTAGTTGTATAGTTTATAGCAGTATCTTTAGTTCGCGATTGTCTTGTGTAACTTTCTAGGGTGAAAATTAGCCTATAAGATCCTTCGTCTTCGGATTCATGACAATATAGGGTCATCAGATTTACTTTAGCATTTACAATATGGATTAACCCGTCAACGCCCGCTTATATATAGCTATAAGCTAATTTCCTTATATAAATGGACTCCGGTGTCCACCGCGGGCTTCCAAGGATTACAAAGGTATTGTATGGAAGTGACCAAATTATTCGCCTGCGTGTTGCTAAAAAAGAACATTAAACGACTCGAACATAACGCCTCACGACAAAACGTAGCTTGAATATTTATGTTAATTAATGCATCTAGAAAACATACGTGTATGTAAACTGTTGAAATCCGTAACCCGTGCATACATTGAAATATTTATCAGATAAATGGCCGTCAGCTATTGTTATTTTAAGTGCTGCAAAAAATTCTCGATCCTCTACAAATGGACAGCTTTTAAACGGATCCTGATTCTATTTTCGCATGCAAATAACTTTAATGATAAAAACCGTACAAGTGCAAGTTGGACTCGCGTGCCGAGGGTTCAGACAAACTTGTAAATAGGGTATCTAAGTATACAAGTTCAAAAGTTCGCAAAAAATAATTAATAATTTAATTAGGTTTATAGACTTTGTAAATTCGTTTTTGTTATTGAAGTATATATTTAGTGTTTTCAGATTTTATCCTTTACATGTGCTGTAAGACCTTGCTTCTTGCCAAAATTCATAATTCTAGGTCAACGGGAAGTACCCTATAGGTTTTGGGTCCCTTGCGAAATCACAAAATATGCGACATAAACAGTCATAATATCTTTTCATCACGTTGACTTAAAAGTTTGATTTTTTTAAAGCTGAAAGAGATCGTAGCCAAGTATTTGATATAAATTTCAACTTGGTATCTCCACGTGTTCCTGAGTAAATGGGTCTTTACAGAAAGACAGACAGACAGACAGACAGATGAAAAACAAAGTGATCCTATAAGGGTTCCTTTTTTACTTTTGAGGTTCGCAACCCTAAAAATACTTGCCTCTAGGTTTGGCACTTTTTAATGTAGGTTTTATGGAGAAAGGTATTGATACTATGATTTTTCTGCATATCGGCTCTGATATTAATAATTTTGTTCTTTTCTACTTAACACTACACGTGGATGGAATTGGCTCTTCGTTAATTTAAATCTTAGGTCTAGTTTAGGTATACAAAACTCTCGCACGACGGACATGAATCTTTTTTTAAGACCGTATCCCGCAATTTTTCTGTTATCGTTAATCAGTGCTAAATGTCATAAACCAACTGATGCAGCATCAAAAACCAGTTAATTTGAATATTCTCGTTCACGTAATACGAGAAATTCTGCTTTGTACATTTGCCTTTAGCGTTAAGCTTGAGCACAAAATATGCAGTGGCCATTTAGTGAATTTGTTTTTGAATTTATATTTTACAGGACGTAGCTTTTCGGTTTATTTTTGATTGGAGCCTTATTTTATTGCAATAACTAGATTTCTAAATTTAATCAGTATCTGATCGTAATATTGTTAACAAGTTTTTGCCCGCGGCTCCGCCCGCGTGAATGAGTTTTCCCGGGATAAATGTCCCGCTTTATATTTTCCCGGGATATAAAGTAGCCTATGTGTTAATCTAGGACATAATCTACCCGTGTGCCAAGTTTTATGAAATCCGTTCAGTAGTTTTTTGCGTGAAAGAGTAACAAACATCCATACAACCATACTTACAAACTTTCGCGTTTATAATATTAGTAGGATTCCTATCAATACGGATTTTTTTACGGAGCTTTGTCGAATATTACGACCAAGTCGCTTCATACGTCCACTTAAATATATTTCTACAGACTAAACATGCATCATAGTACACTTAAAATATTTTTTTACCAAAACCCTAGCCCCTTCTGACATAGGAGCCGACAACATACTATTAAAATCCCCTATATTACTAACTAAAATATGAGGTCCACTCCGTACACACTCCGACAAAATATGGTGTACATCTTCCTTCACTCCACAGTCAGAGCAGTTTGGTGAAATATGGATTACGTTTAAGTATATTAATAAACTGCTCTTAAATAGACAACGATATATTTCGTGAATATCTTATTTTATTTCAGTTACATAATGTCCCTGTTAAAATAAAGCTAGCCTTTTATTAGTTAAAAAAAACTAAAAAACACGCTTTATAGAAAATCCAACTAAAAAATAGAAAATAAATTTGAATTAAGAATAGTGTAAATAAGAAAATAATGTGTTTTATTGTAAAAAAAAAGCGTGTTATTTGGTTTTTTTAAACTATTATTTATTTTTATTTTTTTAGTTCTGTTCACTATTGTCTATTGTTTTTTACTATGTCACTAAAAATATATAAATTGACAAAAATCTCATTTTGCAAATTGAATAATGGCATAATCTTATCAAATTAGTGTATTGTTATTGGTCCTCGACAAACCTACAAAGTTTGAATAAAATCTGACCGTTTAAAGTGGGTCAAAATCGCGCCCAAAGGAGTCGGAGTCGGAGAGTTACAAAAATACAAACATACATACACACAAACAAACATACAAGTGAAGCTAATATAAAGCGTGTAAAAACAACAGACATTTGTATGTAAATGATAAATATTAATACATAACTAATTCGACTCATTATATATCTTTATTGATTTAAATATAAAAAGATCATATCTGAATGATCTTCATATTGGCGAAATATAAATAAAGTCTTAAGATAACATTGACCCCGCATCGGAATATTTGTTGCATCTACAAAACAAATAACGTAACACACTTTACACGATTTATAGTTCGAAGCCGTGACCTATGCATGTTTTGTCTGTTCGAAAATGAACTATGCATAATGTTTTTGTCTGTCCGTCGGTCTATTCGACAGTACTCGTCAAACCGGTCCATTGGCCCCCCGAGGCAATTCTTGTGCGCTGGGTCTTCACACCCAATGCACGCCCATGCGCGGGGGGACATTAGTCGCGGGCCGAGGTACACAGTTCAGTGTGTAGACCTCTTGGTTGAAAAAAACACATTGAGGCCTAAAAGGGCCCGCGAACATTTCCTGGCATCCTTTTCCTTTCCACCCATCCCGAGAACCTTTCTCCATTCCCCCACTTTTCCTTCCATCTTCCTCTCCCACTTCCTTCCCAGGCCCCTGCAGTCGTCAAGCCGGGGGACTTCAGTATCCCATTCGCAGGTTTCCCCCGGTGTTGACTGCATGATCACCTACCCAAAAAAAAAAACCGGTCCATTGACACCTGTGCTGGTGTCTGGGCTAAGGACGATTGCAGACCAAGAGCAAACGTAATCTATCTCAGTACATTGTGCTTAGAATGTGGCAAAAAAACATGACACGACTCGGTTACGTTTTATTGGGAGTGGTTGAGACAAACACGTGACTGACGTATTGGTCTCTCGATTAATCACAAACATCACTGGTGGTAGGTCTCTCATATGTAAGAGTGCGTTTGGGTGGGTACCACCGCAATGTCTATTTCTACCGCCAAGCAGCAGTGTGCATACACTGTTGTTTCGGTTTGAAGGACATTGTAGCCAGTGTAACTACTGGACATAATGAGACTTAACATCCTATGTCTCAGGATGGCGAACGTAGTAGAATACCACACAGTACTTTGTAAGTCAAGTTGCTGGATGGTGTTGCTACTGTTTATAGGTGGTCGTATCACTTACCATCAGACGAACGGCATGCTCGCCACGTCACTCAATGCCATAAAAAAAAAAAATTAAAAGACATCTACTTACGAGTTGCGTTTTTTGGAGACATTCTAATTGGAGCAGGGTCGGTGTTGTTACTTTTTATTATTGTAATAGCTCTTGCTCGCAGCTATTTTCACGTGAAATTTCCGGGTTAATAGTCCAGCTTTATATTTTCTCGGGATAAAAGTAGCCTGATGGATGATAGGAGAATGACAAAGAGGATATATAAGGCGAGTGTGGATGGAAGGGCCGGCAGGGGTCGACCGCACCGAACTTTCGAATGTCAGATATCTGACATTCTAAGTAAGGGCCAGGTCAAAAGTACCCTGAACCGGCGGGAATGCATGAAAAGATTGATGAAGGTAGAGGAAGCGAAAGTGGTGTGCCAGAATCGAGCAAAGTGGCAATCCATGGTCTCTGCCTACCCCTATGGGATAGAGGCGTGATACTATGTATGTATGTAAAAGTAGCCTATACCGGTTCTTCCATCCACACTCGCCTTATATATGCTCTTTATTAGTTTCCCTTCATCCATCCTCTCAAAATCATTGCTACAATGCAGTGATAGAATAAAAAAATCTACAACTGAGTTTATTGGCGCCTCTTGTAGACCGGTACTTTACAGAGTTTCGGCTGATTTCACCATTACTATCGAATTACATATTGAATGATCTTCCACCCAAAAACCAAAACCCAGTTGCATACCCCCCAAGGATTGCTTGGGGTGGTATGCAAGAATTGTTTTGTGTGCTCGGTCTTCACACCGAACGTACGCCCATGGATGGGAGGACATTTGGCGCGGGCCGAGGCACAGTGCAGTGTGCATACCTCTTGGTTGTATTAACACCTTGAGGTCTTTACTGTCCCGCGAACACCTTCCTTTCCTTTGTCCCCTCCTCCCATCCTGGGAATCTTTCTCCCTTCTTCACTCCCTTTAGGGACCACTACGGTTGCTAAGCCAGAGGTTCGCCTGTGTACCGTCCGCACAAGTAACCCGGTGATAACAGCAGCGGCTCCCCCCTAATATAAAAAACCTGGTTGCATACGACTACTCGGTGTAACATAGCAGGTATTTAATACGTGTTAATCAATATCAATGATCCCATTGTAGTCGCGACACGCAGCTCGCCATTCGCACAAAACGACACGCGAAATGCTCACTTTCATACATCAACTTGGCTAGACTTATAGAAAAGTTCGTATATAAACACCCCGATATAGAGCCTGCTGCCTCAATACACATTACATAACTAGTTTTTCGTCTACTGCTTTCATTTCACTTTTGAACGTTTCTTTATTTATTTTCGCTCCAGAACTATACTTTCATTTTGCCCATGAGAAAGTTGTAATCATACAAAAACCATAATCAGATGTTTCACAAAAATAACTAATTCGTAGTTTAAGTAAGATGAATTTTAAAAAGAACAAACTTAGTCAAATAAAAAAATAATTAAAGAGTTCATAAACTATCGCTACCTACCGTCAATTATCAGAACGAATTTGGGGCCGCAATTTTATTCCTCTTCCAAATTTAATGAGCACTTTTAACTGAATCTTGGCTGGGCTAGAAAAACCGCTTGCTATTTTTAACGGATTTTCGGCTATTAGACTTTAGCGCAAGGTTCTTTCTAATCTCATGACTCGCCATTTTGGTAACCACTATATTCTTTACCAAAGTCACTATAAGAAAATACAAAGCTAAATAAAAAAATTAAGCCTTATTTGCCGAAGTTTAACGACATAATTTTGAATATTCAAATTTCTGTCTTCGATTACTAAGCCGGGCTACAAAATTTTATGTGTTCGTTTCGAAAAACCACAGTAGTTGTTCGGAATTTCAATTTGTGCTCTATATAGATAGGCACAAGGCAACTCACATGCCACGGACAAAGCCCAGCAGTGTGGGTGCATTTACGCCTCTGCATAGCCTACCTAAGCGTATAGATAATAATCATAAAACGATCTATCAATAAGCCAAGCCACCACTAAAAGCCCAAGCCATTGCTACGGCATCAAGGATTACGCAGTTCAGATTCAGCTGTTTTATAGTTGTGTAACGTTACGTCGGTCCTGAGCCCTATTAATCAGATATGCGAGGTTGGCCGGCGGACCGCGTCACTTGTCCGGCTTCCGACACGGTCACCCGAAGCCCCTCCGGATTTGTGCCTATCCTATTTTCATTGCACATTTATGGATCATTTGTTTTATGGAAGTTATTGAACGTGGTTTTATAGTTGTCAATGTAATACCAACCCAACTTTGAATAACGAAATACAATTATTTATCTGAATACGCAAGTCGTTCGCAACTCTCATAGTGCCCAGTAAATTCACTATTTTTTATGTATTGCATTGAATGACGAGACGAGCATGCCGTTCGCCTGATGGTAAGCGATACGACCACTCATAAACAGCAGTAAAACCACCCAGCACCTTGATTTACAAAGTACTGTGTGGCATTCCACTGCGCTCGTCATCCTGAGCCATAAGATGTTAAGTCTCATTATGTCCAGTAGTTTCATTGGCTACAATGTCCTTCAAACCGAAACACAACAGTGCATGCACACTATTGCTTGTCGTTAGAAATAGACAATGCGGTGGTACCCACCCAGACGGACTCTTACATATGAGAGACCTACCAACACATGACACAATGTTCTTCAAAGTGGAACATAACAGTGCTTGCACGATGCTGCTTGGCTTCAGAAATATAGATTTCAGCAATTCCCGTCTAGAGACTCGCGTATACGAGAGACCTATCTAATAAAATTTATTCTTTTGTGATCATTAATCATCACTTGATGATCAACAGTAAAAAAAAGACTTGTTTGATTTTGTTTGTTAACCAATTCTCAGATAAAATTATCAGTGATATGAATCAAGTCATTGTCTTTTATTGGCGCTGTTTTATCGGTCATCTTGTTATTGCAGGATGACGTTTGACTTCGGGAATCCCTTAAAAAAAATTCTTAAAATGCTGCCTCATTAGTTCAAAATCATGTTAGTTAATTATTACATCATAATTGACAGTCCTAAAAAACTAGACAATATTTATTGTGAAACTTATCCAAAATCCGGGACAACTGAACTGGCGGTGACAACCCTACGAACCAGTCCTAGTATAATAGTCTGCAGTACTAAGGCTAGACAATAAAGAAGTGAGTGTTATGGTAGACCGACGGGTGCCATCGACCCGCGGCGGTCGCGACGCTCTGTCTGCCCTGTCTAATGGGTAATGCAATTAGATCTGGATATTTTATGGGCAAGTCTGGATTAGGGGGGTAGACCTCTCAATTCCCCATTTGAACATCGAAACCATGGTAATTTTGTGTACTCATAAGACTTTATCATTTACACGAGTATACCTCAGAATGACGAAGTTAATTTATTGCCTCGTCAAAATTACATTCCACCGTGAAAATATTAATAAAGTCTACATAAAGTTTTATTTTAAAACTTTCATGAATATAGTTTACCACAATGTGCACCAAAACATGTTTACGCTATCGTAGGAATTATTAGGTAACGGACAAAAGATGACGTCAGTAGTTCTACACCGAACCAACTTGGAACTTGAATCAACAAATCGTTCATTGACGATATGTACCTAACGTGACCCCTAGACCCTGGGTACGATATGTACCTAACGTGACCCCTAGACCCTGGGCTTCCACCCACGTCGACCTGTGATCTTTACATATAACATGATTTGCCTAATTAGATTTAGACCTAATAACCCTGATAACACATTATGGGTTGACTAGCAAAATCCACCTGGACTTGTTACATCATATTTTATCGTTACAAGGATGTGAAATGTAAGAATTGGTAAATACAGATATCATCCTGGAATGGTTCAAATTTAATTTGGTGGTCAGAGCCGCACGTTTCCCTTTTCTATTTAGGCCTGATTCCATATTCAGACATGATAAAGTTATTGTAAAAATTTGTTCCTTTTTTAAAACAATTATATGACAAAACGCACAGCTATTACCCACGCCCGTCATACTATGACGTCACACACTTATGCTACACTATACCCCTGGCATGGCTTTATAATGTTTAACAACTAACAACATTCACATCACTTAGGGCCGTATTAATAAACCAATCTCAACTTTAAGAAGGATCTTAAGTAGACATCTAATAAGTCGAACTATTTAATAAACAAAGCTCGAGCTATCACTAAAGCGCCTGTTGTCAGCTAAGTGGCCGCTGTTTAATAAACAAAACTCAGCTGACAAAATCCATTACATACAGTAACTTAAGAAACTACTTAAGCTATTGTTCATATTTGTTTATTAAATAGCAATTATCTTAAGATACTGACTAACTTGACAGCGTCGCCGCTGATATCGCACTTCAGAGCCAAATTGTTTTGCATCTATTAATAGGGCCCCAAGTAACCATGTCTTGAGACATCAGATACACGATTCATCATCATTCCAGCCCTGTATTATATACTGCCCACTGCTGAGCACGGGCCTCCTCTACTACTGAGAGGGTTTAGGCCTTAGTCCACCACGCTGGCCTAGTGCGGGTTGGCAGACTTCACATACCCTCGAATTTCTTATGGAGAATTCTCAGGTATGTAGGTTTCCTCACGATGTTTTCCTTCACCGTTATAGCGAACGGTAATTGATAAACAATACACACGTAACTTCGAAAAGTCAGAGGTGTGTGCCTTGGGTTTTGAACCTCCGGACATTGTCTCGGCAGACCGTTCCATTCCCAACTAGGCTATCGTCCACTAGATACACGATTATCCACTCTCAATTTGGCTTACCGTATATTGAATGTACCCTTATTCTTAAACATTTTACCAGGAAAGTACTTAGTTACCTTCAGCGTATGAATAGCAGGTTAAATACCCCATTAGGTATGTAACCAGGCGTGCCGGCGAACCGGCCGCGGTACAAACGACCCGAGTATACCGTTACAAAGCGCGTGCACTTCACGGGCCACTGCTTCGCTATTGCAACCAATGCTTTGGAATACTATTTGAGGGTTAATACTTCGATTTTTGTACGCATTTATTGAACTGTATTATAAGTTGATGATTTAAGGAAGCATATCTTATGTAAAGCTTCTCGTTATAATTTAACTAAAATGGTGGCGGGTTAGGAGTTTCGTTTTGTGTATTGCGACTGAACAGGGTACAAACTCTGTTTAGGTTTCAGAGATATAGCCTGTCAAATATTGGAAATTAGGAGACTTGGACTGGGTTTTTTCAACCGTGGTTAGGGTAGCCCTCGGTGTTATTAAACTAGACGCGCTCGCAGAGTCATGAGTGGGCCAGGCGTCAAGATTAATAAGACCCGGACAAAAATGATAGCCACGGTTGAAAAAACGGGGCTTTAGGCGCGGTTGTTTCATCCGTGGTTAAGTAAAGTTAACGGTCTTATTGCACTGGAGGGTCGCGCAGTGCATACCGCTCGCTGTGAATTCGCTTGCACTTCGCCTGTATGATAAGAGTCTTAACGTTAGCTGACCACGGATGAAACAACGGCGCCTTAATAGCTTGTAGCTTAGGTTGTCTAGCTCAGTACAGTTCCATGAAATTATTACTAGATTCAAAACCGTAGGTGGCGTTGATGTTTAGGACTGGTTTGAATTATCGATTAATTGTAATTACAGTTAATATGGTCAAGACACTATAAAACCGGAAAAGACACACGGGTCGGACATTACAACACGTGATTTAACTTCTAAGTTCAAACCAAGAACAAAAGAAGTGGCGCCGCAGTGACAAGTATCGATGATAAATCAGGTCACAGGTCAACTACAAATTATTAGCTCCACTGGAGTACGCGCCAAATATTAAGAGGAGAGACATTATCTATAATTATAGATACTTTAATTTGGGACATACGTGAAGAATCAACATTCAGTAACATCAAAGAATGTCTAAAATCAAGCAATGAAACTTGGAACTACAAGATATTTAAAAAGAGTATGATAAAATGTAATAAAAAGTTTGATGCAATAAATGTGAAAAAGAAGATTACGCAAACAATTGAATTTTCGCCATAACATTATGTAATAGAATCAACTGACGGAACTCTACACTATACATTCATGGAATGGATATTATCGTTTGAGCCTTTACGGTTTTGTCTCACTTGCATTTTCAATTTCTACTCCCGACGACCGATTCAAATTTTAAATCATTAAGGGTCTAGTAAATACTCGTGACGTAAATGTATTGACCTGAGATGCTCCCAAATAAATTGTAATGAAGCGAGTTATTTACATTAACTCTTTAATACTATAACTCTCAAACAAAATTTACTTGAAAATGTATAAACTTAAGAGAGAAATGACGCCATTACAGTAGCAAAATAACCAAATATTCAAAGATACTTTAGCAAAGTAAACGAACATACAATAAAAAGCCACAGCAGTGAGTAATGCGACGAAAAACATGAACGTTAAAACGGCGAGAAGATTTACTTGAGATTGTGTAATGTGTGTTGAGTAAATCAAATAAGTGATTCAAAGGTTACTTTAAATATCTACTTAGTACAGTCGTGTTAAAGTATTTGTGAATGTGGCAGTAATAAATTCTTAAGTACTGTAGTAGAATAAGACTCTTGACTCAGTCATGCGTGTTTGTTGTTCTAGTGCACACTACAATCAACCGAGGTCCTTAAAGATTAGACCTCTTGTAAGGCTGTAAGTTTATCAAATTCAATAAAATGCGTACAATGATAAAGATATTTAAATGCCAAGAAACAGCTAGATTTGATAAAAAATTGACACACGGGTAGACCACGTCCTGTATTAACATATAGGCTACTTTTAATTCGGTAATTTGCTATCATTGGAAATAATAGACTTTTAAAATAGATGGCGCTGGTGTATTGCAGGTGGCGCTATGAATTGATACAGTGAATTCGGAACTTTTGTAGCGGGAAAGACGTTAAAGCGTGCGAAGCCACGAGTTAAATCTAGTTCAGAAATAGTTGTAACGTTAGCTTCATTGCGTTTACGTAAATACTTAAATAAAAATGCCATAAAAACTAATATGCAAAAATATTATGCAAGTATTTCAAACCGTTATTAACATAAAAACAGTTTGCGTAAATAATATTTATTCTGGGATATTTAAGAAACACTTTCTTATAATCGAAATAATTCGTTTTCATTTGTTGTCTCAAGTTTGAAACATTCTCAAAAAGTTCCTGCATATACAATTCTGTAAAACAAGATCTCTAGATTTTCCCTTTTAGTCACCAGTCTTAATTTTTCGATTTGGATTTTCCACTTAGAACAAGTGATATCTAACAGACCTAACCGTTTAAAGATTTTAATATCAATATTAAATTATAAAAATACAATTTACACAGCATATATAAAATATTTACCTACAAAGCATCACAAATTATAACACAAAAATCGTAAGAGCCTAAGGCCAAAGAGGTCAACTAACCTCTCCAAAATCAGACATAGAATCATGCGTAGCAACAGTACGTTGACCTAGATCGATCGTCACATCCTGGGGTCTGCCATCGTAATCAGTATGCAGATCGGCAAGACGTTAATTATATTCCATACACGTTGTAATTGGTCACAACGAATTGACGAGTTGGATGGTTGAAATTAATGATTTTGTAGCAGTAAATAATATGTAGTTTCGATTGAGCAGAAAAAGTAATTTGGGCATGAGTTAAATACGCACACGCACACTCACGCCTTTTATCTCCGAAGGGGTAGGCAAAGGCGCAGCTAGTGCACCCACCTTTCGCCGTGCGTATTCCGTCCCATAATGTGATAGGGGGCGAGCCTATCGCCATATCGGGCACGAATTCCAGACTCCGGGCTGATACTGAATAGAACAATCCAATATCACTGCCCTACCCGGGATCGAACCCGAGACCTCAGCATTGCAGTCCTACCGTAATACATCTTAACAGAAGATTTACTCATTGCTGTACACGGATCTATAAATAATTGCTGCAGCGATAAAATATACATGTATTCTAAATGCAAGAATTCTCTAAATGGAAGCAACAACGTTTTAACACATTTTGAATTGATAACAATGTGGCTGGGAATTTAAAGATGTTTTCTATGCATAAAGTTCAACAATTCGTTAGATAACTTTAAATAGAAACGCAATATAATCTACACAAAACTGTGCTATTGTAAGAAGTAATAAAATAGTTGTAAATGTATGTTATATTATGTTGTTACGTTATCGTAACAATCGTAATCGGATATTGTATTATAACTAGTATAGCTCACAGCTCTAACCGCGCGAAAAAGTTTTTCCGGGATAAAAACATTTTCCCGGGATTAAAAGTAGCCTATAGCACTCAGGAGGAATATAGCTTCCTATTAGTGCAAGAATTTTCAAAATCGGTTCAGTAGTTCCTGAGATTAGCGCGTTCAACCAAACAAACAAACAAACTCCTCAGATTTATAATATTAGTATAGATTTATGGGACAGGTTGTATTTTATAAAATATATTATACTTCATTACGTCTAAGCTGCATGTTGTGATAATTACTATTAATTATAGTAGAGTTAAATACAATGACCTTTAGACCCTAGTAGAGGGCGAAACGCCAGCTGAGAACGAGGTCTCAAGTTCAATTTCCGCATCGAAACAATAAACATGTCTGCTAATATTTGTTCCGTGGTACGATATTGACTTATATAAATTTAACTAAATGGTTTTATAACAAGAAACGATTTAAGGTTGTTTTATTAATAAATACGGTAAAGGCTACTGACATTATTTTACAATAGTAAAAAGTACCGGGATGAGTGCCTTGCCCACTCTGTGAGGAATGACACTGACGAGTCTCTTTGGGCTCCAGGTATGGGTTGAAAACTATGTATGTTATTCTTATTGGCAAAAACATTTATAGAGGAACATTAATTTCCTTTCATAAAAAAAATATCACGAATACAGAGATAATAGAACATCAAGCAGAGTAACAACGTCGAGTCCAATCTATTTACCTACTGTTTGTCGTAAATATTTACATGTAGCGATATTAAAAATCGATTAAAGTTGGAAATGTTAGCAGACACACGGCATGCATGTTTCTAATTATACTATCGGTTCGTTTCCAAGGTGAAGACGAGATAATGAACATGTCAACGAAAGAAACCATTTTGAAAGAGGAACTTTGCATTAAAAGGATGAAACATTACAACAAGCAGACATTGCAAACAAATTAAAGGAAGGTTATTCATTCAAAGTAAACTGAAACGATGATAAATATTCATAACAACTCACAAACAAAATTCATTTTCATTACATAAAAACTTTGTGTGTGCCTAGATTACTTATTCTTGATTGATAAAGAATTAACTGCATCGGTTGCAAGGCCACAAGCCTAAGGCTCAGAGCGAATTCGAGTCTATAAATCTTTAGAATCCTATATTTGTTTTTGACGTTTCATGCTGACGCTTGCAGCGCAAAGAAAATTCGTATCGAGCTCGTGGCTCTAGGGTAATGGTTCCTAGACAGACACAGTCAAAATATAGCCCAAAAATGATTTCCAAATATACCAAAGAAAGGTTGAATTCTGCGACGATTACCATAATACTGGTCGTACATCTGATTCCGGAGCAGTCTTTACGTTAAATTTACAACAATTGACACAATGTTGAAACTGTCGCAAAGGAAAAATTCCAACATTTCCAACCATTTCACTTTTATAACTAAAAAGTAAATCCACTATCGAATCGCAATTACAAAAGCGGTTGAACCATTACAAAGTCGTTAGCCACGGTGCGGGGAACAATACTGTAAAGAAAAAGTAGACGTGAAGAAATTATTTTGCTCACGACAGCGATCGGTTATACAACTAAAATTCGGATATAATGGTGGAATAACACGCACTTAGATCCGCTTTCTTATAGGATTTACGATAATTCAAGCAAGGTTATATGACTGAGTTACTGGAAGATAATTTGCATTTTAACCTCAAACCAACTGAAAAAGAGTTTCACGTGAGACATATGGAGTTTTTTTTTTATATAGGCGATCCTGAAGTCAACACCGGGGGAGACCTGCGAATGGGATACTGGAGTCCCCCGGCTTGACGACTGCAGGGGCCTGGGAAGGAAATGGAAAAGGATGATGGAAGGAAAGGTGGGGAATGGAGAAAGGTTCTCAGGATGGGTGGAAAGGAAAAGGGTGCCAGGAAATGTTCGCGGGCCCTTTTAGGACTCAATGTGTTATACAACCAAGAGAGAGAGTATACACACTGAACTGTGTGCCTCGGCCCGCGACCAATGTCCCCCCGCGCATGGGCATCCATTGGGTGTGAAGACCCAGCGCACAAGAATTGCCTCGAGGGGCAGACATATAGAGTTAGGTAGTTTCAGCACACATCGAGTCAGTAACAAGAGAACTGAGACTCGAAAGGTAGTAGGTAGTAAAGAAAACATACATAATTTGATGATATCAGTTGTTCACACTTGACAAATGACAGCAACAAGCATCAAACATTATCTTACTGATATTTTAAATGCGAAAGAATGTGAAAATGTTTGGATTTTTGTATGTTTGTTAGAAGTAAACGAAGAAAACACAAAACGGATAGTAAGCAACACCTAGTATAACATATGAGATGTCTCTAGGCATAAACTTTTTGAAACCTCGAAACATTCAGTAGTAAAATTAGATCACACACCTTTTAAGTTCACAAGAGCTACATTTCCCGAGTTTATTATTACACCTGCCAAACATTTTTAAAGGCATTAATATTAACGAGGTTGTAATACCGTCTCGATTCAAGATTGTGGGTCGATAAACTGCGGTTCAACAGGTCACGACAAACTACGGTTATCGTTTTTATTTAATTCATATCGTATTGTAGAACGTTTAACTAAGATTGGATCGTAAAAACCTATTAGGGGACATTTCAAATGTAGGAATACTGATATGAATTTAAGTAGTTAGAAACAAGAAGTTATATATTTTTTTTATAATAAAACACTGATTGCAATATACTAACAAATTAAAAAAATACCCGATGTAAATAAGTACGGTATCCATAGCAAGAAAACCTTTATGTGATGACCAAGTATGTTGCAAGTCTGAAAATTATGGTACCGTAAGGTGCTTGAACCTTGTAGTTACGAATGGGCATTCGTGTGACGTGGGTACTTCACAAAACTTACTTGGGATCAACCCCGTGTATATATTAAACATACATCTTTCTTTTTCGACCTGACTTGATAATCAAACCAAGCATCTCCTAGTTCAGGGTCCATATTATAATCAGCCGGAAGCGATTGTTAGGAGTACTCATTGTAATTCCGAGGTAGATTCGCTATATGAAACTTATTGCTTTACCGTGATGTGGATGAAAGACCGCCACAATCGATGGTTACGTGTGGTCTATTAGTACTAACTACTAAATAGATTACTCTGAACAGAGATACGTCACAATGTTGACGTCAATGCTATGAAACGACGGTAATAGAAAACGAGTCCGTAATAGCCTATTTATATCGACTTAAGTGCTTCCTATTGACATTTTGAAAAATGCATACAGATTGAAGAATATTGATGTATTTTTTTTTAATGGCATTGAATGACGAGACGAGCATGCCGTTCGCCTAATGGTAAGCGATACGACCACCCATAAACAGGAGCAACACCATACAGCACCTTGACTACCACAAGTATGAATCAACCTTCTGAATCAGCAAATTCATCTTATCCAATAAATAGTAATCGTCCTGTATTATACTGTCCCACTGCTGGGAAGTTTACTAGTAAGAAGCTTTTTCTATCCATCACTTTGGTCCAGTGTGGGTTAATAATCATATACTTTTGAAATTCGTATGCAGAAACCTCAGGTATGTGGGATTCCTTACAAGGTCAATCAATATTGTTTCTCTCTACCATATCATAAAAATTCAAACCCTAAATTACTCACCATTCTAGAACGTCTGGGTTGGAACAAGAACCTGGCAGAATGAGACACCATTCTTGAAATATCAGGATTTATTAGTCCACCGGCCACGAGCCTCATAATGGCACATATAATTCTTGAAATATCAGTGTAATTTGCTCGGTCCACAAGCGTGTGTTTGCACAATGTAATACACAAAGTACTCTATAGTCTATACCATAAGTATTAGTAAATAGACCATAAGTAGTAAGTACAGTCAGACACATGAGCTGCAGAACAAATTCCAAAACTTCAAATCCCCTATTCCACCATATCCTAAAGTATGTAATATAGTATTTGATCAAATGTTCCGTGGGCTCTGATGAGTGATATAGGACGATAAATCGGCCGAATGGGCAAACAGCTGGACGGCCAATGATGAACGTTAAAAGTAATTACAGTTGAAGTTGGTCCTAAAGCTATTACGATCAAAATATGAAACAAATACATCCTTCTCAATGCAAAAGCATATCTACTCTTATTTGAAAAATCGGTCATTCATGAAGTTATGCCTTTTTTTCTTGGTGGCACTCAAGAGTTGAGTTCGAAGGTATGTGAAGTCTACTAACCCGCACTAGACCAGCGTGGCTGACTAAGGCCTAAATCCCTTAGTAGTAGAGGAGGCCCGTACCCAGCAGTGGGCCAGTATATAATACAGGGCTGGTATTTGTAGTCGAGTTCGAGATTTGTAAGGTGAGTCGCGATCCAGTCAACTTTGGGAACTACTGGGCTATAAACTTTTGTGTTCTTAGCAGAAATATTCCTTCTTATTTCACACAGAGAAACAAAAATGTTTTAAATAAACTTAACGCGTATAGACTAACTGATTTTTTAAATTTCTTTAATTACCTATGTGGCTGACGTTCCATGGACCATAAAAGTCATGGTTTAGTATCTAGTGTGTAATGCGGGACATGACCGCTCACCGGATGCCTGTGAATCCCACCAAACTTTGTTGAACGTCGCTAAACATCGAAGTTGAGCGGTAATTTCTTTCCAACTATCCTTATTTATATGTGGTATCAAATACCACATTAGCGATGGTGACTCCGCTCATAATAACCTTTCTGGAGACAAATTGTATTCTGTTTTATTGCGAGCGAAGCCGTGAGCAAATGTTAATCTTTGTACAAATTGTTCCAACATGTAATAAAACTATTAACAATTTATACGTCTGCAACGATGTGCGAATTATTTTTTTAGTAAGTAAATGTTTCTTTAACTATAAAAATACATTGGACAAACTCCTTATTATGAACCTACCTAGACAGATAGTAGAAGCTATAGTGTGAAGTATGAAGTGCCTTCTTGGCCATCTTAATCATGGGCCAAGAGATGCGGCGTTTGTGAAGAGGTCACTTCATCCAATGCCGTTGTTTTTTCATGTTATTGATGAAACAAGGCCTATCGTTTCTTGGCTGTGTATGTGGAATTGGACCAAGAAGCTCCTGGGTTCGAATTCCAGATTTTTTTTGCGGATTTTTCTTTTTCCCTCGGAGTTCATCGGAAGTCGTGCTGTCCTTGACAACAAATTTTGCGCTGAGCCCCATTGGAATAAGATACTTAAGTTAGGTAAGAAAATATATGGAACAAGGCCTATGACAAAATAATATAGGTAACTAGGTACCTATTTACATTTAAGAAAACAGACTGCATTTATAAAATATCTGAATGCTAGTTTACAAAACGTAAAACCTACTGCTCCCACGGTTCGCTGAGTTTATTTCTGTCCCAACTGACAGACAGCGAGCTTATGGTCATAATGAATAATCGAACCTAGAACATCAAACTCTAGTCGAGACGAAAAACCTTATGCCATTTTTGATCAACCATGTCAGTATCACAAAATTAAACACCTAAAATTACAATAGCGTTAATCAAAACTACAGACGTCACGTCTCATGCATTTGTTGATGACGTATAACCCTCATAAGTTTTTATGTGCAAAAAACACATCAAGTTATACAAAACAACAAATTAATAAAGAAACATTCCTAGTCAATTCGATGGATACAACCTGAATGCCGTTAGGGACGCTACATTCGCAAAGCTATATTATGAATCATCCAAACATCAATGAAAATGCGGTTGACGTAAACAATTAAATACTTATCACCTACCATCAAACTCGATATCCAGGGTGAAAATAAACTGCAACAATCACAATAACACACGCGACAGTCGACACAACAGTTTGTTGACACCAAATACTTTAACACTTGCACAAACACACGTATTCACCGAACGGCGGTCGAGCCGAAACTGACGAATGAAAGATGCAACGCAAAAACCTTCGCGATCACGCTTTATAAAAAAAACACTCTATTGCATATCAATTAAAGCACACTTTTATGTGCTATGGGTTGCGAATGTGTCCATACTTTGTACCGCTTGCAAATAGGTTATTTATTACGTTTCTATAAAGTATATTCAAACCATACAGCCATGGAGTCATGTCATAAAAGGTAAGCTTGCGTAATTGTTTTCCTATATAAGTAAGGCATAGTCCTAAAATTAACCAGTTCTCTAGTATTAGCAGAAAGAAACGTAGTTGTATCTTCCAACGTAAATAACTGCAACGCGACGTTATGACTTATGCTGAATGAAAGAAAATACGATGAATGCTGATTGACGATTGTAAATAAGGCCAGGCGCAGACACGTGTAACACGTAATTTAATTGAATGTGGACGGTATTCATGAGTCCATCTGCGATATTTGCCTTAAATATAGCACCAGATGGATGCAAATAAAATAGGACGAGCCTTTATTTTAGCTCAAGGTACGCCAATGAACATGGTCACCTAATAGTAGGTAATCGGCAAAAACTGGTAACTATTTAGGTACCACCAGGCAGCATAAAAAATAGCGTTAGGTATAAGTACAACCATTTTTTTTTCGCGGGGAAAAACGCATTATCGCTACCACCACTGGGGGGGTGAGTGGAACGGTTATGTTGGTTTCACCGGTCTTACAGCCCAATTTCGACACTCTGAAGTATGGCTTCATCCGAGCGAGCATTGGACCGAGTCCTTAATCTTATGTACACCCTACACCGGCATACCAACCAAAACCCGCGGCGGCCTTCTTCAGCGCCTCCGAGATGGTCCCGGGTTTTCTTGTTGCACTAAGATAGCTGCGCGGGACCGTCCTTGCGCGATGCCGCATTGTGGCTCCTCTGTACCAGGGGGCTAAGAAGCCCCGGAACTCCTAAGGACGCTTTTCGCGTTTACGGCAACGGGAGACCGACCACCCGCATTGTCATCCACCTCGGAGTCGCTTAATTAGTGTAGTCGAGCAAGCAACCCCCCACTGCTCGCCCCGCGACTGCCTCTAAGCCCCATTTAGTCGCCTCTTACGACAAGCAGGGGGATACCGTGGCGGAATCCTTAGATGCCCCCGAACCACAGGGCACGAGGCGCCCGTCAGTCGTCCACCCGGCGCCTCCTACGTCTCCTCTGGCTGCGGGCGGGATCGTTCTGCTCACGATCCCGCTCGGCGCTCTCCTTCAGCGAAATGACGGTCTCGCAGAAGGAGGCCATCGCTCGCCATGACCTCCAGCCGCCGACCATGGCGGATACCAGGGCTGGCAGCAAGAGGTCTCCTCCGAAGTATAAGGACAACCATAGTGGTATGAAAACAGTTGACACTAAGTTATTTTTATGCGATGCGGCTAAGAACCAATGCTCCACTTTGTAAGCAACTTTTTAGTTTAAAGGCCTATTTCAACTTTAGAGTAAATGCCACTCATCACATAAATGTATAATCCGACCAAATACAAAATTCACACTCTAATCTAGGCTCCCAAATAAAATAGTCTTATCTGCTACGATAACTGCGAAATAAAAAACTTGTGAAACACGCCCTAAATGTACTTAATGTCGACTTACATAAAACGTTGCGTCGCTCAACTGTCACGAATCACGATCCTGCCCGCCAGGATTCTTTATGCTGGGTAGATATTGACCTTGAAATTGAACTTTTCGGTATAAGCCACGGGTTTTTTACCACGCATAAATTGCTTGGTAATCTGTATCCAGTCAGATAAAAAGTAGATATAATATCAAGAGAGTGCCTACTAGTACCACTAGCCCCCAAAGCAATTTTTGTGCGTTGGGTCTTCACACCCATGCGCGGGGGCATACTAATATTACTACTACTAGAGAGTAGGTACGGGTACTACTCTTTTGCAACAAGCAATATCAGTTTCACACAAGTTGTATTATTTTACCGCGTATACATAGATCAGTATGCTCGGTAATAAATATATCAGGAGTACAAGATTCTTGCAGTCAGTCTGATTAAAGAACAAGTTGTATTTATATATGCACTAGGACCACTTTGCTCGTATTTATTGCAGTAAACAAGCAATACAATAATACTATTGTATTAAAAGTTCGCTTAAAAGGAAACCTCTTGAAGTTCCTTATATGTTTTATGTCTAAGTTCAAATTGGTACATATTTTTAGGGAGTAACGTAACATTAGGCAAGTGACCAGCTGTATCCTCGTTCAGTGAATAAAAAATCCATTTGTGAGTTCAACGACCGCGTCGGACTTACAGAAAGCAGTCACTATGACGAAGTGTATCTATAAATTCCTAATAAGTATTTATAGCGGACAAAAAAAACTCCTAAGATCTAGAAGTTTTGTACAATTAGTTATAGTCTATCACCTAATTCCAATAAAATACCCCAACAGCTAACTACGCATAAATGGTAAGAATAAATCTGCAAGCATGTCAAAAATACTTTAATGTCAGAGGAATCAATGCATCACAACATTTAACAAGAATGGAAAATGAAAAATAAGGGTTTAATTGGGAGGGCAATCTTAGGCCCTAAATGCAAGAGAAAATATGCAATTCTCCCGGAATGTTTTTTTATTGCCTTAGTAGGCAAACGAGCATGCGGTCCGCCTGATGGTAAGCAGATCCGCCGCCCATGGACTAAAGCAATGCCAGAGGCACAGCCAAGCCGTTGCCTACCGGGAGGAGAGCACTCTTTTAAGCCTCGTTTAAAGAAGGACAAGTCATAGCGCTCGGGAAACACCGAGCCAGTGGTACCAGTTTAGCCGTTTATTTACCTAAATCTCAAAAGCCTTTGACTGCAAAATTTCTCTTATTAACGTACAAACACAGACCCGTTCCGAATTGCTTGTACATGCAGACAAGTTGCATAATCACAGTTCGCAATACTCGGTTAATGTTAAACGTTCTTATCGGTCGGTCTCGAGTCGACTGCTTGACAACCCTGATTGGATCTGTACCTATTCTGTGGACAATTTGGATTCCATGGGCAATTTTTCAGTTATGTGGGTGAGGAGTTTTCCAATAAGTATATTTTGTCCTTGACGGCTCAGCGACAACCCTACATAGTGCAAGACTCTTTATAGTGGCTCGTTCCGAGGAGTCTCCTTCCAGGGTCACTTGTTGTACTTTTTCTGAAGTGCTAAAATTATTATATAGGTGAAATGTCATAAGCCTCAAGGAATCGACGCAATAACTCGTACAGAATTGTCCTCTTCCACTCATGGCCACATGAAATGGGTACTAAATAACACTAATACATGCAAGCCGCAACAGTTGAGACCCAGTTGCATATATGCATAGTATCGCGCCTGTATATCACCAAGGGACGGCAGATATGGAAAAAGTACACAATTTGTCAAGGTATTTTCCTCGCAGTATACTGTCATATCGCTGTCCAATCTAAGTATTCATAAATGCATAATGCAACGGAATAACAAGCCTTGTATTTTGAATCGTAAAACCAAGAAATTAAATCAAGCCGAGTATAAAGTATTCAACTTTTTCACGGTTCAAAATCCTCGCGTGCTAGTTTAAAATTATGAGGGAAATTAATTTCATGAGCTAGACAAAACGATGCACGACGTGTTGATTTGACGAAAACCTAAACATAACTATGCATTCAGATAGTTGTTTGGCGGTAGAAATAGATTATTGCGTTGAATCTAACCAGACGAACTTAAATGACAGACACAGTCCCATTCCCTAGACGTACGATCAAGTATAGATAATTCCATTCACGATGACGCGCCCTACTAATTTCCCTAATCCCATACAGTCCAAGTGGGCAACCTTCCGCCTGTTTTTCAGTTCTGTAAATACACACCAAACACCTATAATTGCCCACGCATACTTCGATGAATAATCAAAGTCCCTTTAACCCGCGAAATTCCTGCTCAAATATTGGTAGCGCGCGTCATCGTGGATGAAATTATCTATATTGGAAATGTTATAAATAGCTGCCTGTTATGTCTGAAGAATGGAGGATGAATGCAGGCGGCTTTGCCAGGTCCGTCTGGAAATCTTCAGGGGAGGCCTATGTTCAGCAGTGGACATCATGTGGCTGATGATGATGATGATGACGTCTAAAGGATGCTGAAGATTCTGGGCATGATATCTTCATCTTACATCTTCTATAAGACATGCACAGAGGCCGTTGGCGCGCAAAGGCAGTATCCGCAAATATTTGTGTCATGTTTTGGTTTTTGTATTGTAGAAAACTTCTATAGTTACCCGACACCGAGACGAATGTGTACCGTTTTGTGACTGCTATCATTAGGTATAATCTTTTTGCTTATTATACTCAAGTACCCAATTACAAGAAAACCTTTCATGTGCAATCAGGAATTTGTGTGAAACTTTCTGAATTATTGTTGGGAATAAGTATTTATTGAAATGTATCCTCATATCCCAGGCAATATTGAAGGCTACTTCGCCGTTTTCGCTTATAGTCAGTCAAGTTCTACGCAATTCTTGTCACAAAAATGTATAAGCCGACCAAATACAAAAGTCACACTCTAATCTATGCTCCCAAATTATTGGTAACTAGCTATTGCTCGCGGCTCCGACCACGTAAAAAAGTTTTTCCCGCATTAAAGTCCCGCTTTATATTTTCCCGGGACAAAAAATAGCCTATGTTACTCAGGGATACTGCAGCAATCTAATGGCGGAAGAATTTTTGAAATCGGTCCAGTAGCTTTTGACTTTATTTATTTTATTTTTATTAGCTATTTAATACGATAACTGTCAAACATAATTTACTGGAAACTTGGGATATAGGAGTTTAAGCTATTAGAATTTATATTTATAGAGTACTGTGACCGATATCAAGTAAGCCCGCGGCAGGAAACCGCACGACATTTAAAACGATCTAGATTCAAACTCACTGACCGCCCGTCACGTTTGCTCCACCGCACACAACATTACTTTCCGCAACCGACAACCAGTTGTAACTTAGCAGCCCGGCCTTAGAATTATCTAAATGTTTAAAAATACACCGGCCAGCATTACAGTATTAAGGCTGGCTTGCTCAATGACATACTATATAATATGTTTAGCACGAAACACATTCAAAACCTTTTGCTCCGCCTGTCTTCCATTAGCAGTTGACAAAGAAAGCACTATGGTTAAAACGTATTTAGCTTTAATCATATTTTCCAGGAAAGGCTTTTGTCTCAGAGAATGTGTTTTATATTTTGTAAATTGCTCAAAATGTCTCAACGTCCTAGTACTTAGGCACGCAGAAATCTGCGGTTAGCTTAGGCCAACATAGCTACACCTATGCTAAATTTCACACAAAAGTCGTTTATTGAGTGAATAGACCGTAAAAAGCGTTTCTGCAATTTTTTACTGTATTTATTATGAAAATGAGTCGATGTTTTATAAATTCTCACTGGAAATCGGTTTATGCGGGGCGATAGTCACTAATTATGAATAATTACAAATTATAACGGTTACCTGTCAGTTGTCGGGACGGTTACCTAGTTGCTCATTTACCCCCAATCCATAATAATATTATACATTTAACATTTAATGTACCCATACTAATTTTACTGCTCGGTCCATAACTGTGGTAACAACAAGTGAAGTCAACAACAACTAGGGCCTAAGTCAAGTGAGTGTTGGTTGGGGTTGCATGTTTCAAAGTTCAATGTTGTATTAAGGATTGCCAGAAGAGATGACTCCGCAAAAGTTTTCGGACAATAGGGTATATGTCAATTTTTTTTTAAATACATTTATCAAAACTTTATGTCTTCTAAAATCTAGAGGAGAAAGATTTTTTAAAATACAAGCAATAATAAATGGGTTATAAAGATTTGAAGTTTGGTGGAAGGGGCATCTGTCAGATAATGGAAACATCAGAATGTGACGTCACCGACTGCCGCCAGCCACAACTCGGCGTGCGTGCGAAAGAGATAACGCGATATCCCCACTACACCCCCATTTTTACTCACAACAATATTTCAAATATGAATAACTGCTTTAGTTGTAAACCAATTGTGATTCTGATTTTACAGATTTTTTTTTCTTATTATTTTCTGTTACAAATAATGTACAAAATCAAACATAGGAAACTACCCTATTCTGCAGATATAAAATCACTGCCTTTTGCAGTTCTTTAAAGTTTGTTGTGGCGGCTGTAAAATTGTTAAGGAGTGTGCTAACTGTTTGGGGATAATTCCGGTAGTGGATACTTTTGGGACTCTGGATACTTTTTGAAAATGCCACATGCGTGTTATCTTTTATGAAATGAAATGAAATAATTTATTCGAACCCATAAAATGTTATACATAATTTAGATTCCGTCAATATTAACTTTACCACCAGTTCGGAAAGCAGTTCAGGCAAGAAACTCTAGTGTTGCTCTTTTCAAAATTAGTTCAAGGTATAAAATACAATGCATTATGTAGAGAAAAAAAAATACAATTCAGTATTTGTTAACTTTTGTTTAGAGCAGTTCATTTATATACTCGCAAAACAGGTAATAAATTTTAAATTCCAACACTAGTGCATAACTATCTCAGGAATCATGTAATAATTTGATCTGAAATGTTCAAGATGACGCTATTAATCTAAGTTCAAGATATACCCCTAATACTTAGATATAGTAAGCGAAAAGGGCAGACCAGTCCACACAAGCAGCACTCGTTCACGAGTATGACGCATGTGCCAGCCATCGGCCTCCTCAACACCTCCTTTAGGTCAGTGTATTTTGTGAGTTTCTCAGGTATTGTGTTTGCAGATTCTGGGTACTACGTATCGCTATGTCGCGCTGTGTGTCTTTACTAACAACAGTGCTAATATCAAGCCTATTGTAAGGAACGATCTTGTCAGTTAAGATGGCTCTATCATAGAAAAGTTAGTGATTAATTTTTGTTACACACACTCACGCCCGTTATCCCCGAAGGGGTAGGCAGAGGTGCAACTAGTGCACCCACTTTTCGCAGTGCGTATTCCGTCCCATGATGTGATAGGGGGCGAGCCTATCGCCATATCGGGCACAAATTCCAGACTCCGGGCTGATACTGAGTAGAAAAACCCAATATCACTTTACCCGACCCGGGGATCGAACCCGAGACCTCAGCATTGCAGTCGTACCGTAATACAAGTACGCCACCGAGGCACCGAGATTTTATAGTACTATTTCTGTGATATATGTATAGTATGGAATGGACGTTAAATAATCTCATGAACCATTCCTAATTTTCTTTTAAACCTATCAAAAATCTCAAACTTAGCCCGAAGTCTATAAAATGGCCCGAACTTTAAAGCCTACCTCCAAGACCTGCAAAATCCTATCCCCACCATATACCTGGTCTGCAAGGCCCCTTCATGTTCCCGTCCTGCGCAAGGTCTTCGATGAATGAAGTAGTGAGCTAAAAATAGATGGTTCCCGTGCACAGATTACATTGAATGGGGTCCCCGCCCCCGCCCTGCCCCCTCGGTCCAGAATATAGGGCAGTGTGTCAGTGACGTCACGGGCACTGACGTCACCGACGCATCCCAGGTGAATCGGGGTAATTGGGTCACCGTTGAGGCTTCGATTATTTTTTTGTTTTTCATTTGCTTTTTTATTAATTAAATTAATTGACGTAGTTTATTTCGGATTTAAATAATCTTAAGGTGAAATATTTGCACGCAACTTTTCATAGCAAGGCAGCAAACCCAGTGTTCATTGTTGATCATGTTCACGTACTATCAAGATATGAACTATTTGCTTTTGTGTCCGCTCTTTAAAAAACTGTTATTCTATGAGATGCTGCAAAACAATAGACTCATGTCCTTTATACATGCAGAATTCTCAGGTATTGTGTTAGTATTTCGGTAACCCAAACATCCCACGAAACCGATACGAGTAACTGTATGTGTGTATGGATGTTTATTACTCTTTCACACAACAACTACTGAACGGATTTCGATGAAATTTGGCACACGGGTAGATCATGTCCTGGATTAACACATAGGCTACTTTTTATCTCGGGAAAATATAAAGCGGGACTTTTATCCCGGGAAAACTCATTCACGCGGGCGGAGCCGTGGGCAAAAGCTAGTATCTTATAATGTTCACACGCTGAAGAAAGAAAATTAATTTATACAATGTTTGAATAAGATGTTTTAAATAACAATGTAACCTGTTTTTAAACCTACACGCAGAATAGTTACAATTTTCAAAATTGTCCTCTTTTGTCTTGGTACTACAAAGAATAAATTGCACCTTATGGTTGTTACCTACTTGCTATAGTGTTATACTGTATTTATAATGCATTTAATGTCCATTTACGGAGTTTATGACGTATATATTCATGGCCCGCTGTTTTAATACGAATCGACTGAATTAGCGGGAGCAAAACAAAAACAAATAAAAACATTTTAACAAAAAAATTAAACCACCGAAAAAACTGAAAAGCAAAGTATAATCTACATTTTTTATTTAACCTTAATAACTAATATATACGTATATTTGGAGTCGATGCCTAATTTAAATTGAACATTGTTTTTTCGTATATTTGTTCGTGTATTTGCTTAGCTTAGCTGGCAATTTGAAGAAGGCACCGACTCCAAATATAGGATGTATAAGTATATTAGTTATTAAGGTTAAATAAAAAATGTTTATTATTTTTTGCTTTTTAGTTTTTTCGGCGGTTTAATTTTTTTGTCAAAGCGTTTTTAATTTATATTTTTTTGTAGCTATAAACTACATGCTTAATATTTAATACACAACTCAGTATTCAAATCTGTGAGTAAACAATAAATAATACCTTTTTTCCATCCTTAGGGTAGATTGTTTTCCAAATTTACATGGGACCAATTTCGAGGTATACCTTATCCAATAAAAAAAGAATTATTAAAATCGGGCTACTCTGTAAAAAGTTATGCGTGGACATACATAAAAAAAAATATATACATGTCGACTTGAGAACCTCCTTAGTTTCTTTATTTATTTATTTATTCAACAATATAGCCTAAATACCCGGTTTGGGTGTCTGTTTCGTCGGTGGAAAAAGGTTCCCAATTACAACTATTTTCGTAGGCAATATGGCTTAAAATGCGTTGGAAAACAGGGTGGTGACTTAAAAAAGAAGGTCTTCAGCTGGGGACGCGAGGCCCCGGGCGGTTGCCCGGTTGACCCCCCTCTCCCATCCCCTCTCCCCTGTAGGCCACCATGAAGACTATGATATAAATCGCTAAAATATAGTTGGCGATAGGCTCGCCTCCCTATCACATCATGGGACGGAATACGTACGGCGAAAAGTGGGTGCTTTAATTGCGCCTCTGCCTATCCCTTCGGGGATAAAAGGCGTGAGTGTGTGTCAGTGTGTGTGTGTGTATAGTTTGCCCATTCCGCGTGGTTTATAGCTACTAAATAATGATGCAAATGTTCAATAATAAGCCCCCTAAGCTTTTCATAAATTAGATTACCTTTTAGACTAATATGATAAAAATTGTCTATGCAACAATAGCAGCGGACTAAAGCTATTAAATTAAATAAAGCCCATTCTATGAAAATAAGGGGAGGCCGCAACCATGGGGCGTTCGCTGAGGTACAACTGATTATGTAAAGGTAAATAGATAACTATTTATATTTTCAAGTTTCCATTTCAAATGCTTTACACACATCGTATAGAAGGCAATTATAACTGAATAATTAGGCGTGAAGATAAAGGTTAGTTATTATAGAGACGTTGACGAAGTTACGTACATTATGCGCGGTAATAAATCCTTATTTTCTTGGTTTTAGTTTTTATTCTTATTTGATATTATCTTTTACTCGCCTTGCTGCCTTCGTCCGCCTGAAAGAGTTTTTCCGGTATAAAAAGTCCCGTTACGTTTTCCCTGAATAAAAAGTACATGTTCTTCCCAGGGTCTCAATCTATCTCCATTCAAAATTTCATCTAAATCTGAAAGACAGTTATGAGTTTATCGCGTTCAGACAGACAGACGAGGAGATTTACTGGTGGCAGGTCTCTCATGTAAGAGGCCGTCTGGGTGGGTACCACCGCAATGTCTATTTCTACCGCCAAGCAGCAGTGTGCATGCACTGTTGTGTTTTGGTTTGAAGGACATTGTAGCCAGTATAACTACTGGACATAATGAGACTTAACATCTTATGTCTCAGGATGAAGAGCGCAGTGGAATGCCACACAGTTCTTTGTAACTCAAGGTGCTAGATGGTGTTGCTACTGTTTATGGGTGGTCGTATCGCTTACCATCAGGCGAACGGCATGTTCGTCTCGTCATTCAAAGCTATAAAAAAAAAAAAAAAAAAAAAAAAAGATTGTGTTTTATAATATTTAGTGATAGGATGGTAACCCCATCGTTCTCATTAGCGGTCTTATCTAATGCTTTATGCGAAGCTCTGGGCGGCAGATCATTGCGAAGCCTTTTACAGGATTGCCAAAGATGGACAATGTTTTTCTTTGTGCCCCTTGCAACGCGAGGAGTGAGGGCCCTCGAGGCGCCAGGCTTTGGGAAGCTGCCTCATTCGCCACCATCTAAGGCCGAACACTGATCGTACCTTCACAATGGTTTCTCTTCGGCGTTCAATTATACATAAAAGATCAGCTGCACACATTCCCAGCTTGAATGGATCACGAAACTACTGTTCTACAACAGAATAGATATTAGATAATTTTAATATGCTAATTCGAGAAAAGGTCAAGTTTCTTAATCCATTCAAAGAACTATCTAAAAATCTTTGCAATTTTCTCATTAAGACAGAACTCTTAAAAATAACAAAGAATAGAAAACAATGTTTTTAAATCAAACGCTGCAAACATTAAAACCACGCATAAAATCTGGGTCGGGTGCATTTTTCATTTGCGAAGACATGTTAAGATAGGCCGCGGCATGAAAGCGGTGATGAGCATCTCTTTGCATTCCGGAATAAGCCGCGAATGAGGTGCTGAGATAAATAAACCGCACCTCAAGTATGAAAATGAAGGTAGATGTGTGTAGAGCATATCTTTAGGGTGTCTATTTTGAGGTGTATGCAAAAAAGTAATGTACTTGAATGGTCGTCTTTTATCTGAATCTAAATGAGAAGACGAGCAAGCTGCTTGTTTGATGGCAAGCAGCCGCTTACCATCAAAAGCCAATCTTAGCCAATTAGTAGCCACTAATTAACAGTTTACAGTACCAACGCTACAGATAATTTATGAGTACAAAACTGCATGGCAATGAATTGCACCATCCTACTGACATTCCTTACATAAATCACAAAAGACAACCATCTTGGCACTTCAAGGATTGAAGAAATTTCTGCGCATTTTAAATTAAGGACGAGGGAGGGAGCCTGTGAATGAACTTGTACAAGACATGATTCATGATCAATTCTCACGTCATTTAAATACTTACGGCCGATCCCAATAATCTATCCCAACCGTAAACTACTCGTTAATGGTATGAATCAAACTAATCAAAATGACACACCTGTAAACATGTCAAACAATCTTTATTTTGATTAGTAAATTTTCGCTATGAAACCGATGATAGCGGGTAAGATAGTTTATAGGAATCAGCAATAAGTCTATAATGCATAAAAGCACCTTCAAGGCTCCAAACTCGACTGCAGCGCTGCGGTCGCACTGCCTCCACGCGACACTTGGTGGCAAATTGAGGTCGCTCTTATACTCCATCGGTTTAGGTATTTAACTTAATGTAAACAAATCATAAGTTAGGTATTTTACCTGTCCATTTCTCTTTACAAACTATGTCATTCCAAAATAAACTTCATCATAACCTACACCTTAGCACTGTTATTCCCGTTTATTAAAGTTGTTAGGTTATTATAAAGTTATAGTTATTCAATAATAAGCGCGAACAATTAAACATCATAAATTACAATACTTTTATAAAGGATCTCGATCTGCCAACTGTAAAAGAGCTAATACGACAAAAAAAACATTCTTCCAATGGATCGTAATAGATAACCCTACAAAATTTAAGAGTACGACTGTCACGTAGAACGCCATTAAAACTGACCGGCATTCAATTTAATCTGTTAACTAGACACCAATTATATCTATACATTTCCGCATTGTGGAAATGTATTTATTTATCATAGTTTTCGCTTTGTTTTTGATAATTAGTTGTTGTTAGTTATTTGTTTTATTTATAAAGTGAATTTAATAATTTTAAGTGTCTGTTGTACGCCGTAGTTTCAGTGACACAATAGTCTTCGAAAATACTTTCGTAAGAAAATGTTATGTTAATTAAATTTATGACAAATCCAATATGTCCGATAAAAATTCGTTCGAAAACCTGTCGAGCACGTTAATTGCCCGCGTGCCTATGCTTTTACGCTGTTTATTTACCATTTACAATGTATAATATGGAGTTAACATGAAACCAATTAGAGTACCTAAGTTGGTTATAATTTATATAATATATTGTGTAGTTTGTAATGTTTATCAAATCAACCATCATGAGCCGCGGCTTTACTTTTATGTCTACAGACGTGTCTGAACCCTTCGTAGTAGGATTTTGGATTCCTCACAGCCCGTGTTTGATAGGTAAAATTGTATCATTAACAAGTAGAAAAAGTTTCAAATTCAGCTGTTGGTAGATACTTATGTAACGGTCGTTTTCAATAAATTTCAATCTTAATTTTCAATCCGATCCCAGGAATAAAACAATCAAAATAAGTCATTCGTAAGCACGCCAAAGCACTTGGTTTCATTGGTCCATTTTGGCGATGGATTGAAAAAAGCGATTGCGATCCTTTAATAAAAACGGCGGTAAATGCCCAAACGATCCCCGATATATGAATCGTTTGATGTAGCTACGGATTAAGTTTTGACCCGAAGTTCATCGTGCATCCCGCTGCAGTGCGGTAAAAATATGCTAAGATATAGGTAGTTAAGTAATCTTCTATGCACTAGAAACGAAGGTCGTGGGCTCTCTTTGATATGAGCCAACTGAATCAGTCGCAAATACCTAAGTATGTACCTATTAGATTAAGTTTTTGTATTGATAAGTTTATCATATTTGTTAAGAGTTTTTAATCTTAATTCCTAATACTAACTATCGTGTCAGGACTTTTGTGTGCTATTGCAGTCGTTAGGTAGATTTTCTTTAATGAATCTTAGTTACGAAACTTACGAGGGTCGAAATAATGCAAATAATTTTTGAATGCTTTGATTTTTATCTTTAGGTTGTATACTGTGTGTTATACATATCTGTTGGATGAAAATTACCTATTTAAGCTTACCTTTTTATTATGTTTTAAGTTTCAGCTTTCACGATTTATACAGACACATATTACGCCTTTATCCCCGGAAGGGTGGGCAGAGGTACAATCAGGGCACACACTTTTCGCCATATAAGATATGAAAAGCATACAAATTTTGAGAAACCCTTCGTGTTGTTCGGATATAGCATTCATTTTTCTCACGACACACTATCGTGCGACTTCCCGACAAGAGCTAGACATCCTTAAAACATGATGTAAAAAAAATGTTTACGAATTATTAATAAATGATTTTATCGCTTGAAATCTGACGCTACATAAAAGCATATCAAAATAGGAAAGGAGCTATTGTTCTTCTTCTTCTTCTTCTTCTTTGGTTACTGGCGACGAGCTTGACTAAGAAGCTATTCCGCCAACGTCACGTTGTTGAATATGATTATGTTCAGTGACTGAGACTTTGGTTAGTGAGAGAAGATAAACGAAGGAGATTGGATGATTTACAATTTTTTTTAATTATTTTTTTCTCCCTCAACTGACGAGGAGCTATTGTATTATTTTAATTAGGCATAATCAAAATTATAACTACCTACTCAAAATAGAAAATACGTAAACAATTCAAAGTATTTTTGGTATACCTATTTCTAATAATAATTAAATAAATATTATAAGATAAACCGCATAAATAGATACTTAAGTAAATCACAATTTCCGAATTGTACCGAAATTTCAAGAAATTAAAAGAATCTATTTTAAACGATTCAGACAAAAACCATAACATTATTTTAGGCAAGTAATAAAATCATACAACTGTGCCCAAGCCCCGAATGATAGCGTGAACGCTGACATTGGCCTTCTGTGCATCATAATCGATACAGTATCTTAACGTAACAGTACAAAGAAAACAAGCATTATACTCACATATTATGACAGGAAAGTCGAAGGAAACAGCACCACCACTACAAAACTAAAGTGCGAATTAACAGACGAACAATAAACACACGAAATTATTAGGGAAAATTCTACAGAAATAACTTCCCACGATCAACGGCCGCCCATTTTGTTTTCTTTGAACGCCTGTCAGGTTTTTCTTTTCAGCGTTAGTGTAGTTCGTCCAGAAACCGACACGCGGCAATATTATCCTCCTATTAAATTTAAATATTATAAATGTTATTTTAAACATGAAGAATATTTTTAAATGTGGACGGGAATCAAAATTTAAATTAAAATAACACTTTACACAACTATTATTTATTTCGATACGCTGGCGCCATCTTTGAACAGTAATAAGAATCATGAAAATGCAATCGCAACAACTTTGTTCCTTCGAAGCCTTAGTAAATACTTGTAATAGTGTAAGCAATATGCAATAGATGGCGCTATTTAAAAATTAGAAAATATACGATGCATTTAAACCAAAGGCATTAATGAATAGTATAGTTACGTTATAGACCGGATATGTGAATCAAATTTTTCATCCATAAGTTTTTATCAATTGGTAATAAGTCGCTGTCTTATCTAACACGTCTGTGTGATAATAGTTCTCGGCATGCTTAAATATAGTAAAGAAAAAAAATTGGAAGGAAATATGGCAATTTGCGCATTTTAACATGTCAAAGTATGTTCTAATTCATTTTACATAGATGTTTTGCTACTTTACGGTAGATTGAGTTACTGACGATCAGGCACAAAATGATTGTATGACAATTTTCCCAATGTCCGCTCTATATAATCTTAGAACTGTTTGATCTAAACCAAATGAATCTTAACGTTGAAGAAATCTAACAACCTATCGATCCAACCAATTGAATCTTTAAAACCGATCGAGATCTGTTTGCTTATTTTAATAATATTAATAAAAGACACGGAGTAGCCTGAACTTGATACATATTGCTCCATCACATTAGACATCCTAGAATTCAAAGCTATAAAAACACCCGCACAATTTTTAATATTTAATACAGCTTATTAAACCAAACTAAAAACATTAATGCGCTCGAGGCTTGATGGTGATGTTAGGGATGATGTACAACTTGGCGATGTCGAAACGGCGACCGGTGCAGAAGTTGTCATACTGGTCGTACGCCAGCTTGGTGCCGATGAAGGAGACGGCAAAGATGCACACCAGCAGCAGTGCGCAGACGGTAGGACAGAGGATCGCGCCGAGCTTGCTGGCCCGGTCCGACCGCACCGAGCCCAGCTCTGAATCAGACACGCTCCTTCTTTCTGATTCTTTTGTCATTACTGGAAATTGATGATAAGCGTTAAAAATCTACACTAGGCACCTATCAAGCATTCCCTACTTAATTCAAGTTTAAATGAAATGTGATTGTTTACTTTAATATTGTTTTTCATTATTATTTTTGGGCTGCTTCTAAGAGCTTATAATTTTATACAACCTGTACCTATATGTGACTAATTATCATTATTTTTTTAAGCTATATGCGACCTGTGTTTTCATGTAGCAATTATAGTGTAATAATATTTTACAAGTGTCATGCATGCCTCTTTTCTGTATAATTAGGTAGGTATTGTGCCTTGTTAGTTGAATGTTATATTGTAAAAAATAATTATGTAATTTATACTGTTGGTTTGCTAAATAAAGAAAAATAAATCTAGAATTTTATTTCGTATCAATTTAATAACCACAGTTTGCGTTATCAACTGAGCTACAACTCTTCTAGATAAGTCATCACTTGGACCTTCTAGTCTCGTGGTGCCACGTAGTACAACTGGTATCATATTTTATATACATCAAAGGTACTTCTTATATAGTTACTTACAATTAAAATGTACTTAAAAACTAAAGGTACCTTTATAAATATTTCCCTTTGACTGTGTTAATGAATATTTATTTTATATATGCACATTTTATTGACAAAAACTTTAATTTCTCTTGTGAGTGACGCTGTCAACACGTATTTTTTTCAAATATTATAAACTATTTCTCAAATAGGTTCGAAAAACTTTTTCCTTTTCTCTATGTTAGTGACTAGCTTTACTTACGGCTTCGCCAACGTTAAATTCCTTTGCCGGGATAATGTAGCTTCCTATGCTGTCAATTTTTAGAATTGAAGCAGTAGTTCAAACAAAGTCAACTTTATAACATTAGTAGGTATATTTAAGTCTAATATTATGCTCGCGAATCTATTAAGAAGAAATGTATTTAATCCAGTCTTTACATGTAGAATGAGGCTCGGCGCAAAAATGGATTTTAATATCCAATCTTGGCCAAATAAGTTCTGAAAATTCGACAGTCCAATCTAACGTCCATCCATAAAGGGGACACTTGGAAAGATGACCTTATAAAGGTCGCCTGAAGTCGCTGGTAGCAGGGCACTTCCAACGGGTCAGTCTGGATTTTTTTAGGAGAAGCATACATGTAGCCTGCAGATCCAGTTTTGGACTTCCTATGGCTGATAATGATCATTGTCTATCTTACTGATTCCTCGTCCTATTTACATTTTTCTTCTTTCCTCCATCCCATGATTGCCTGTAAGAAATTGCCCTGAGCGACAAGGCAACGATTGTACTCTTTAATTTAGTTATAGGGTTTATTTAGAAATGTGTCATTACGTAATTTATAAAAATAAATATATTTTGAAGACAATATTCCATACAAACAAATATGTAGTTAAGAGAACATAGCCTCCTAATTTTGTTTCAATAACATCAAAATAACTAGCTACCATCTAAAAAAAAGCATATTCTGACCACGGTGAGTATCAATATTATTCGGCCGGAACCCATATTTTATCATTTTTATCATATTAAAAGAATATATATAAAATATATATAAATAAATTATATGCTTGAAAAGTTACTTTTTTTATCCACATGTGGCTCTAGTTTCGAGTCTGTCCTGCCACCTATAATTATTTTATACCAGTATTGCTGAAGTATAATAAAGTGTCCCACTTGTATCAAAGTAATAATGTCAACAATGAGAAAGTGTATATGTTCAGATTTTCGTTAATGTTAACGAAGAAATCGATGAATGGATGTTGATGAAATTTAGCAAGTAAAGTTAACGGTCTAATTACACTGGACGCGCCTTCACCTCGCTGTGAATTCGCTTGCGATTCCCCATGCAGTGTGTTAAGAGCCTTAATTTTACCTGACCACGGATGAAATAGCCCAGCTCGAGTCTTGCAGTAACAGGCTTTTTTTAGGAAAAGTTCACAGTGGGACTTTTATTCCGAAAATACCATTTTCTCATGTAGTGCCACGAACAACAGCTAGTTCCGAATAAATGTAAAACTACGTCCACAACCATCTATCACTCTCAGGTCGCAACGGTTCTTAAAGTATCATCAATATTCCGTTTATAAGACAATTATGAGTTCAGAGCAAGTCATTTAAAGTTTGCCAACAATACTTTATTAATGTAATGTAGTCATAATGTGACCATTTGTCAAATTACCGCCGTTGCAAATTGTTAAACAGACCGTTTGTGCCGGTTCTAGTGCTTCAGGCCAGTTATTTTACTGACATTTGCCGCGAAATGTTCCTTCGTTTCTATCTATGGAGTTAATTTGTTGTTTTGTACCTGTTTACAGGTGATGATGTTGAAAGTAGATGTTCAAATCTATTTTGGGAATCCAATTTCGAGTTTGCTCAACTGTTAAAAATTACGGATATAGTTTATGGGATGCAAAATCAAATATCGACACTATCACGCAATATTCTTAAAAAATGTTGCTGATTTTTTCTCACTTTTAGAAAAGGAAACATTTCTGTCAGATTTGTTACTGACTTTTTTTAAGATTAATCACGGTGCGCAATGCTTTATAATACCAGTACTTTTCAAAACTAATTTCTGTAAATTATGAGAAGAGTAATGCACTATGCAATACATTTTATCAGGTAATGGATTAAAAAAATACGAATCATACTCAATAACATTTTTATTACTCTAAACACTTGAAGGTAATTGGCAAAACGAAAAACGCATTATGTATTTGCGTCTAACCTTTTAAAGATATTTAAACTCATTCGAATTTGAAATAATGTTTTAGTGTTGTTAAATTGTACTTTTTTGAATTGTCTACGAAAAGTTATGTTATGCAAAGAATTATGCATTATGCACTTATAAAACTCGAACAGAATAATAATTATCAAATAGTATTAATTCTTTTAACCGTTGGGGAACGCAATATTGACAGTGCTAAGTACACGTTGGTTTTCTGTAGACTAATATCGAAGCTGAGACTACAAAATAGGACGAGTAGCATTATGATGCTCTTTGATAGGACGACGTACTGAGACATGCGATTGCTGCAGACAGAACTGCATATAATTCTCTTTGCAGAACTGCCTTTAAATTTATTAAATTCTTTTGGTTTTACAAAAATGCGTACAACGAGTTTTGATTTCAGAAGTTGAATAAGGAACTCTTTGGAAATAAGTTATATTGAGTCATGCTTGATAGACGTAGGAAGAAAAAATAATTTAGTTAAGTGTAGTCAAAGAGAATTTATCAAAGAGCATTATAATACTACTGAAAAGTGCAGTGATATTTAATACGAAAATAAGAACGTTTTCTTAGCTTAATAGATATGAGACTGGTGTTATGTGCAATACTATATTTTTGCGTATTAATCACTTTGTTTGTAACGTTGTTACATCTTATGACGTTGGTGGATCCAGGACTAAAGAATATGGGAAACAAAAAACCATTAATTGAGTATGATCATATTTCTTTGGTAAGTCTTATAGAAAGTTAGGTGTAGTATGGAGGTAAAAATAGACGTACCTAATAATTTTCGTAGTATATTATAAATGCTAATATTTCTATGGTTTGCGGACAAGTTGGGACACATTTGTGGGATCAGTAGTTGCTAATATCCGATTTGGCTTTTGATGCTTATCTCCTGTATTTAAATATAATATTTTCGATAATTCTTCAAAATAACTTATTTCTTTACAGTCTCAAGAGGTGTACGACGAGTTTAAAGAAATACTTATCAACGTATCGAAGGATGCACATTTATAGTTCAGTTTGGAATATACGAAACTCAGAAGAAACTATAAAACGATGTCTACATTAGATAGCTATCAAGAAATCTATTATTGTAACATGATATCTAAGAGTAATGGTAATAGACGAATAAATTACAATTTATGTTATCAATATTTTTGTAATAAGTCACGAGATCAGAGGTCCAAACAGCATGTACTTAAGAGAAAACGAACCTCATTAGTACTTGGTAAATCCTGTTGACACATGCATTCAGTCCCTCGGAGATTTGCCTTAAATCCGTCATTGATCCAATAACTCGTTGATCTAAGGTTCTGAAACCTTCTGGAGACACAAACGTCTGTTGTTGGTGGATTTTAAAATATGATGGCAAGTGGACGATAGCCCAGTTAGGAATGGAACGGTCTGCTGAGCCAATGTCCGGAGGTTCAAAACCCAAGGCACACACCTCTGACTTTTCGAAGTTAAGTGTGTATTGTTTATCAATTATAATCGTTCGCTTTAAGGTAAAGGCAAACATCGTGAGGAAACCTGCATACCTGAGAAGTTCTCTATAAGAATTTCGAAGATATGTGAAGTCTGCCAACCCGCACTAGGCCAGCGTGGTGGACTAAGGCCTAACCCCTCTCAGTAGAGGAGGCCCGTGCTCAGCCGTGGGCAGTATATAATACAGGATTGATTGCATTGCATTGCAAAATATGATAGCCTATACTCTATACTGTAATCATATGATGATTACATCATAGAGACATTGGTCTCTTTTCCCTATCTCTGCTATCGCAGGATGAAAATATGCCTACATCAAAACCTTTTTTTGACACAGTAGGTAAATTGATAAGTAAAGACTCCTTTGCATATAATCTTGTTTGATTTATAGCATCACATTCTCTCTATTTTATTTTATCTATGGGGTGTAGAAGGTAAGGAGGACTACTCAGAATAAATAAAGTTATTCTGAGGAGGACTAGATATCTTATAGAGAGCGTGCATGAACTATAGGGGGCAGCACAAAATCGACACAAGAGCCACATGTGGATAAAAAATGAAACTTTTTAGAACAATATTTTTTTTATATATTTTTTTTTATTGCATTGAATGAGGAGACGAGCATGCCGTTCGCCTGATGGTAAGCGATACGACCACCCATAAACAGTAGCAACACCATCCAGCACCTTGACTTACAAAGTACTGTCTGGCATTCCACTGCGCTCGTCATCCTGAGACACTGGTGGTAGGTCTCTCATTATGTAAGAGGCCGTCTGGGTGGGTACCACCGCAATGTCTATTTCTACCGCCAAGCAACAGTGTGCATGCACTGTTGTGTTTCGGTTTGAAGGACATTGTAGCCAGTATAACTACTGGACATAATGAGACTTAACATCTTATGTCTCAGGGTGACGAGCGCAGTGGAATGCCACACAGTACTTTGTTAGTCAAGGTGCTGGATGGTGTTGCTACTGTTTATGGGTGGTCGTATCGCTTACCATCAGGCGAACGGCATGCTCGTCTCGTCATTAAATGCAATAAAAAAAAAAAAAAAAAAAAAAAAACATAAGATGTTAAGACTCATTATGTCCAGTAGTTATACTGGCTACAATGTCCTTCAAACCGAAACACAACAGTGCATGCACACTGTTACTTGGCGGTAGAAATAGACATTGCGGTGGTACCCACCCAGACGGACATCTACATAACGAGAGACCTACCACCAGTATAATCTTTTAATATGACAAAAATGATAAAATATGTGTTCCGGCCAAATACTATTGATACCCATAATGTCCAGAACATGCTTTTTTTACATTGGAGCTAGTTATTTAAGAAAAATTAGGAGGTTATGTTTTAATAACCGATTTTTTTGTATCGAATATTATGTTCAAAATATCTTTATTTTTATAAACTACGTAATGAGACATTTCCAAATGCTTTTGGAACTCATAACTACGTATGTTTTATACAGCTTTTATTATTTTTGTCGATTTTCACATAACCATGGAATGTAAGTACTTAGGTACTAGATATTCTTGGGATAATATACACCATTTGATTTGTTTATTTTTATGTTTTGGAGCATCCAGATACACAGGAATACATTATCAACAAATTAAATGTTATTGTTCATCGTTTTAATGAATATTTTACGTCAATAATATTGTACTTGGTATTGACTCAATACCAATTACCAAGTAACAATGTGCTGAAAAGGAGTCAGATTGCGCCACTAGATGGCAGAGCTTACGACGTGTACGTTCCCTATATGGGGAAAAGTCGAAAAAGGGTCCAGCGTACATTTTAAATATCAGTTCAAAAACTGTTCAGAGTGGCGCTGGCGTAGTTGCAGAGCAATATGAATGTAGCAGTTGTAGACGGATTGAAGTGTGCCGAGTATACAGTGTAAATACTATATTGAGGATACAAAATATAGACTCCATTAATTTGTGTAGTCCAAAGTAATTTTGTAAATTCTTCTAACCTAAAATAACTGCTGTGAGAAAAGTATGAAGAGTAATTACATTTTTGTGAACTTTAAATAATACGTTTAGGGATTTTTTTAGTGTTAACTATTATAAAAGATTATATCCACAACAACAGAACGATAATGGGCAAATATTGAATGCACCGCAGTTACGAACAGACGGTGTGATGGTTTTGTAAGCAGAAAGCGTGCAATTTGTCAATATTTGATTGAAATAAGTATAAGTACTTACTTAATATGGAAAAGAGCAATGATAGACTATATTGTGCTGTTTTAGGTAGCTTGAATGAATTATAGGTGGTAATATATAGGTATATATTATGGTGGTAGGTCTCTCATATGTAAGAGTCCGTCTGGGTGGGTACCACCGCAATGTCTATTTCTACCGCCAAGCAGCAGTGTGCATGCACTGTTGTGTTTCGTTTTGAAGGACATTGTAGCCAGTGTAACTACTGGACATAATGAGACTTAACATCTTATGTCTCAGGATGACGAGCGCAGTGGAATGCCACATAGTACTTTGTAATTCAAGTTGCCGGATGGTGTTGCTACTGTTTATGGGTGGTCGTATCGCTTACCATCAGGCGAACGGCATGCTCGTCTCGTCATTCAATGCCATAAAAAATAAAAATAACAGTCAGTCATTTAATACAACATGTTTTGCTTGGTTATAGAACCAAGTGAAAGATATTCCTTTTTCTTTTCCTTGTCCATGTTTCCCAAAAGTATTTTTGATGAAACTTCTTATCTGAATGCGGATTTTTTATAGTCTTAAATTTAATAATAAAGCTTTTCGTACACCTCAGTCGACGTGCAAATAATTTTCAGTCTCAAATTTATAAAGGTGTTCTTTTTTAATTAAATCTACTGAAAAAAACACAACATGTATTTTTATTGAAAACTTCCTATTTAATTCACAACGAATTAAATATTTTGTGTATAAAAAATTTTTGGCGTTTAATTAAATAATTAATTAAATTTAATTAATTAAGCGTGTGGCTATTGCAGCGCCCTCTAATTAACGCATTTCGACGGATAGTGGACACTTTTTCATTCAGAGATAGTCCTCTTTAACTTCTAAAGTCATAATTTTATCTTTCACAGCTGTCACCTTGAAATTTTCTTTTTAAAACTTTTACAACAAAATATTTTTCCAATCCAATATAATGCTATTTAAAACATGTCCAAAGGCATGGCATTCATTGTGGCATATTCCATATTCCTGCTGGTTTTGTTCTGTGTGATGTGTTACCTGATGAGCAACATCAACCCACTACCCTTGACCATCATAGGACATCATACAGCTAATGGCACAAGGATGTTCCTAGATTTAAACGTAAATATGAAAGTAGTTTCTTTATTTCTTCTACTTCTTCAGCCTTTAAAAGTCCACTACTGAACACAGGCCTCCCCCAAAGATTTCCAGGCCAACATGTTGGAAGCTGTTTCTTTATTTATTAAACTACACCAAAATAACCTAATACTATGTAAAACAATCTTTAGGAAGGCCCTCCGTGATAGGTCTAACATCTACAAAATCTTTTGCAGTTGAAACCTCTTATCGTCGACAAACTAGCGACAGATGACAACGTCGAATACGGTTTGGAAAAAGTGCGGGACGACGAATATTTGTCATCACATGCATATCCACTTTACTTGTACAGTACTGCAAGAATAGAGGGATTCAACGGTCCTGATATATTGGAAACTGTACAACCTCCAGTGTGGCCGCCACAAACCATATCTAGAAACATTGTTCACTTACCAATTATTATTATGGAAGAAAATGACACATCACGGCTGGAATTTGAAACTGCATCAATAAAAGCCTACAGGAGGTCTGTGAATAATAACGTAGATGATAATATGAATGCTATTATCTTCAAAGTTCTGCATGGCAATAGCCGGCCACGAATTGAAATTAAACTAGGGAATGATAAAAAGTCCAAAATAAATAAATCGAACCTCAAATTCGCCGAACCTTTTCTGCCTGACAACGATAAAGGTATGGAAAAATCAAAATTAAGAGATTACAAAATTATTAAAATGATTTCAAACGATACCGTTGTGATTTATGACGATGAAAATCCATCAGAATTGAATAAGAAAGATTACATACAAGATATAAAAACTTTGAATGAAAAAAACAAACATATTACAAAACAATCAATCATAGATATAAAAAATGAAATACAATCAATTACACATCGAAATCCGCAGAAATATGCTCTAAATGTTAGTTTAAGTGATTCGGGCAACGTCAACGTTCATAATGTTACCAATGGCACAAAAAGTTGATAGCTGTAATGCAGAGTGCATTTTAATTTGTCGCTGTTGCAATGGAAAACGAAATATTTATGAATTGCCTCCTGTTATGTGTATATCAACATTATACACTAAACTAAATACAAGTAAAGATAAATCAAGGAATTCTATTTTCTGTTAGTACCTAAAGGAAATCCCTTTGTATGTAGCAGTGATTTTATTGATAATGATATACTACCATCCACTTTGCGTCTAATAATAATAATTATGAAGAAAAATTAATTGTAAAACAAATGTAATTTCAAATTTTTTGTAAATCACGAGATGTCGGTGTTAGATTCAAATCCGATCGCTTAGCAAAGTTGCATGGCTGCTCTTTTGCACTGTCTAATTCAGTTATGAAGCGTCGAGTTGTGGTAGACTACTGCAGAATCTGTTACGTTTTTACATATCGATTGTTGGGTTTTCTGGATAAAATAGTTAAAATTCGTTTTATTGGCTATTGTAATTTGTAAGTGATGAATGGAGGAAACGATGAATTCTGGCATTAAACAAGCTACGGAAATATATGCTTTGTCTAGTTGTGATTAGTGATTACTGAAACAAAGGAGATGTCCGCTTTTTGTATGGGTGCTGGGCCTCAAAATCTAACCAGGCTCAAACTTTAGGGATATTAAAGGGGCAAAATATGGATCTTAGATCCGTTAAAAAAATTTTTTAGACACCTCCAACTATAACTAATTTCTTTAAAAAAAGATATGTTAAGTGTAGTTTTTACGCATACGCATACTCACGCCTTATATCCCCGGAGGGGTAGGCAGAGGCGCAACTAGTGCACCCACTTTTCGCCGTGCGTATTCCGTCCCATGATGTGATAGGGCCTAGGGGGCGAGCCTATCGGGAACAAATTCCAGACTCCGAGCTGTAGAAAAATCCAATATCACTTTGCTCGACCCGGGGATCGAACCCGAGACCTCAGCATTGCAGTCGTACCGTAATACAACGCCACCGAGGGAGTAGTGTAGTTTTTAAGCAAAATAAAATTACGTAAACCTCAAAATCGGAGGTCTATAAAATTAAACGATTTATTGTAAAAGGCTAGTTTTTAGGAGTTCTATCCAAATATATATAAACTGTATTGGTTAGATTTTTAGGCCCATTTTTGGAAATGTACTTTAAACAACCAAAAATCTCCGATTAAGTATATACCTGTCGAAAAATGTTGATTGCTTTAGCCGTATTTTAATTGGCATTGCGCATCCAATGCAGTTACTCAACGCTTGAAAAAGTAATGTTAAGTTATTTGAAAGTAGTTACAAATGTTTCTCAATTAAAATAAGAATATGCTCCAATTCTTTCAACCTTTTCGCATAAAACAAAACACTTTCGGGTTTAAGGATATCTTATCCAAAAATATCACTCCAAATATATGGATATATCAGTTAATTCGCACATCCTGCGTTGCCCCACTTAGCCATAAACAGAAATATTAACGCGATATCGTTTCTAACTAGCGTACACCTTAACAGGGCAATCGAATTAAATTGTAGGCTATTTGTTCCTTTTTAACACGTGTTCGCAGATTTGCTGCCGGCAACATTATCAATCAGAGAATGTCGGCCATTACGAAATAATTGTACGGCTAAATGCTCAACGCAAGGACTCCGCACGTTTTGAAATGGTAAATTTAACAGCGTTTCCAATGTAGATACTAATTACTTGCGTTCAAACATCATAGGAGGCTATGTGATTGGTATTTTATTAGTTGCATTTACATATTATGCTGTTAAATCTTGTTTATGCTCATTAAATAATGACGGATGAAATATTCGAATGATATTTTGGATATTTTATTCACAATTCATAATGGCGGTCAAATATGGCGCGCTTTTGCCGTTAAAACTATTTATTATGCCTATCAAAGACAACACCTGAAAAATTTCCATAAACAATTTATGGCCTTGACTCTATCCAATGGAATATTGCCCTATGATTCTATTTTATGTATTGTCACCATGTTTCCGTTGTAATATAAATGCTCTTTGCCATGAGGTCTCTAACAATATTACCTATTGAGTGGAAGTTTTGTGTTTAGTTTTATTAATCAGTGTCCATAAATAAAATACATTTGAATAATCAAATATTACATTCTTGGTCTGTGATATCAACATTTTTAAATAAGCACATGTCGAAAGATTTTTATTCTTATAAAGGCGAAATCGAATGAAAAAATTGCATCACGCGATGACGAGTGCACACAAAAATGCGAATTGTTAAATGGAGTATTAGAAAATAATTCGGTCACGTTTTGATGCACGTATCGTGTTTTGGGTTCTAATGGCAGCCTCCGTGACGCAAGCCGCGTTAAGAGCATCCAAAATGTTGCAATTGTAAGATTTAAAAGTACAGATAATTCTTGAATCCGTTGTACAAGGATAACAGAAAGTGGTTGCTGGTGCCAGCGGAGGGGGTCGCATTCTAATCTCTCATTGGGAGCAAAAATAACAGGTATTAATATGGATCTCAAAATGGGCATAAAAATAAGGGCAAAACTAAATACTTAGGTGCAATACTTATAATTACTTATTCATAAAGCAGTTTATAATTTCCTTATTGTATGTGTGTGTGTGTATGTGAATATTGTAGCATATGGTCTTTACATACATACATAGTATCACGCCTCTATCCCATAGGGGTAGGCAGAGACCATGGGTTGCCAGTTTGGTCTTTAAATTATTTTAACACCTATTTCCTATAATTCCCAATACACAAGATTCAAGAAATTATAAACTTAACTCGAAATAGATATTAGATGAAATTTCAGTAACAACTCTATATAAGTTAGGTAGGTACTTATTTGATCATAATTTTCATTTAACGCTTATTGAAACCTTGTGGTTTCTCCAATTATTCTGTTTTTCAGATAAACAACTAATTTGAATAGTCTCACAATAACATTATATTTTAATAGAAGATGGGCTTAGAAGCGGTAGTCATCTATAGCCTGTAGACAATGCTATAACGTGGCTTAACCACTCTAAGTTCTATAAATCTAATCATTAGCCTAACTCGCTAAAACTCATCATTGTGCGATACTTTCAATCCCAATATAAAAAAATCGCAGCTTCACTATCAAGGGCTAGGGGGCTACGGGCCCCGCTATTCCTAAATCCGCACCCACAACTCTGCTGTTAACAAATGTTCTAAAATAATAATTTCGGTTGAGTTAGCGAGAGAGCGGGCCGCGTTCCCACGTGCGGTGCGGCCGGCGGTCTGCCTTGAACGACCTTGCCGCCCGCCGTCTCTTGCGCCCATTGCACATGCATTAAACTCGTGTGCACGTTTTGAATAGCGACGGATACTTATACTTGAGCTAAGAGCTAATAGATCGAGGTGTGCCTGTGGGTGAGGCTCACTAGATGTTTTAGCCACAAGAGCAGGGCATAGTAGGTGAATTGTTACTTCATAGTATTTTTTCATTGATTCATAACGTTGATTGAATGGCATGAATGATATCTATACTAATATTATAAAGCTGAAGAGTTTGTTTATTTGTTTGTTTGAACGCGCTAATCTCAGGAACTACTGGACTGATTTTGAAAATTCTTTCACTAATAGGAAGCTACATTACTCCTGAGTGCTATAGGCTACTTTTTATTCCGGGAAAATATTTTTGTCCCGGAAAAACTTTTTCACCAAACCATAAACACCAGCTTATGGTCTATCCATCCTACTTCTGATTCATTTGACGAACTTTAAATTATTTTTATTATAAAATTATTTAGGTTTTTTTCATACGGGCTCGGCAATGTCTCCTCTGCACCAGACGGTAAGTGGAATGGGATCCAGATGCAGTGTCGACTGACGAGAGATGGTTATCGTTGGCCAGTCAACACAATTATGCCAGCCTGTTTAAAGTGGATTTACACAGGCTGATCCCGGAACGCGACACACTTACGTGAGCCACTATGGCTGTGTGGCGGCATAATTAGCAACACCGCCACCTATCAACATGGTTGGGAACTACCTCAGTAAATTGTCAACTAGATGACCGGGTATCGATGATTAGCAGATGACGCCCAAAATCTACAACAGATGGCATTGAACGATCCAGAATTGCGATAGCAATATTCGCGCGAAGCGCGGTATATATACCACCTCCGAGTAGGATCCATCGGAGGGGCCGCGGCCGGTCAGGCGCAACATCTGCCTGATTGGAAATCTTCCCCTTCCATAGAGGAACGCATCCATCTGTTCCTGTTAGTAAGATGTTGTTTCTTTGCTAGTTTGAAGTCAGTTTTGTCTCCGGCACATGCATCAAGCATGCACGTGCCCGTATAACCGGTCTAACTTGAATAGTGGAAGTGTCTTAAAACTAGGGAAGCGTCTATTGTTGAAGGAACAGTTTCTTATTTTAATACTTCGGACGATCATTGAAGATATAAGATACTAGATGGTGCTCGCGGCTCCACCCGCGTGATAAAAATGTTCTGGGATAAATGTATTCTCCCGGTATAAAACTCAGGAGTAATGTGGCTTCCTATTAGTGAAAGAATTTTCAAAATCGGTCCAGTACTTCCGTAGATTAGCGCGTTCAAACAAACAAACAAACTCTTCAGCTTTATAATATTATATAGTATAGATAGTATAGATTGTATTATCAAATCCCTACCTAATTATTAAATTATCCTAATATACCCATTCCTGTCCTTAATGATCACCAAAATAATGGATTATGGACGCAGATTGAACTACAGATTGCAGCTTACATGAACGTTGCATCGTATTTATTAATGGTTGCACTGTTATCAAGCGAATGCATTGTAAATCAGTACCAACGGAAAATAACCAAGTCGACCCCGTTTCTTTGTCTTTAAAATTCCTTTTTTATACCGCTCTCGTTCCGTCAAAACTTATTAATTATATCTTGTCATTTTGCAGACCAATAATCGGAGTTGTCCCTTGACCAAAATAAACTTTAATGGTGACAGTCGTTAGACCTTATCAAAGATACTTGGTCTGAGTATTTTTATTTATTAACTAATAAATTTATAAAACAGGGGTCATATATATTAATCAGTGCTAGCTCGTATATATATGAGACTTTAGGTACGTCACTGCTTTGTCTATATCGGCCACCAAGCAGTAGTATGCATTTTTTTTATTGCTTTGAATGACGAGACGAGCACGACGTTCGCCTGATGGTAAGCGATACGACCACCGATAAACAGAAGCAACACCATTCAGCACCTTGAATTACAAAGTACGGTGTGGTATTCCACTGCGCTGGTCATCCTGAGACATAAGATGTTAAGTTTCATTATGTCCCGTAGTTACACTGGCTACAATGTCCTTGAAACCGAAACACAACAGTGCATGCACACTGCTGCTTGGCGGTAGAAATAGACTTTGCGGTGTTACCCACCCAGACGGACTCTTACATATGAGAGACCTACCACCAGTATGCAAGCGATTGTATAGTTGAAAATCAAGTCATCTGTTATTACACAATATATAAAGTTTGAAAATGACCTAAATAATATCATTAGCAGTTTAATAATATCATTCATTGGGTATAAACTCACTAACACATTTTAAAGATTGTGCTTTACATTGATAAGTGATCTTTGTCTCGTCAAACAAAAACGGGGTAAACAAAAAAAAAATACTTTCTATTACATTTGGACCTCTAATATCTGCAGTCACACCAAATTTGGAGTGCGTGATTTATACAATGTAACAGCTTAGTAACGTATGTGTTATGTTATATTACGGGAAATGATAAATTAAACGCAAGGTCGGATAAGTATTACAACTTGTTTAAATTCTATACTAAACAATTTCATCTCATGTTGTAGGGTATGGTCCTATATTTTTCTTATTCTTCTTCAGTCTTTGAAAATCCACTGATGAACACAGGTCTCGCCGAAAGATTTCCAGACCAATCTGTTTGAAGCGGCCTGCATCCATTAATTTAACCCTTGCTTGTGGTGCAGTTTTAACAGACTTTTTGCCTATAGTTCTGACTACCAATCATCAAGCACCAGCGTTATGGTTTATAGTTCAAAACATCTTAATCTTAAATTGAGTAATATTTTTCCTTCACGGTGGAACATTCGCATAATTCAAATTAAGAAAAACAAAAAACCCGACTGCTTCAATATCTGCCATCTTTATTAAATTCATTGTAGAACTGAAAAGATAGAAACAAGATTTTAATTTGAATATTTTATTTTGGTTTTGAATAATCTTAGTTGACAGTGTTCACAAACGCTGTCAAAAGACCTGCTGCCAGACCTCAAGACATTGTGAGCTCTTACTGCGTAGACCGGACCGCAAACAATGACTAACATCTTAAAATTGTATAATTGTAAATTGAAGGTAGATATGTAACACTAACTTTTCGGACCACCTCAGTCCGCCCCGTGACCACAAAGTGCTGCAATGCCTTCGAAACGTCGGGAGAAAAATAAAATTAAAAACCGCGATAACACATTCGCGTAAACGTAAGGAATCATAACACCTTTGTCATGAAAGCATATTGAAATAATAATACGATTGTTGACAAACTTTCTTTTATTCCCAGTAATTAGTCGAAACATCTTGAGGTTTCTGTCGACTTAAGTTATAAGGAAAACAGTCGGCATTTTGATGAGTCAGGCGAAGCCCTATCGACATATTTTGCGGAGCTTTTTCTTTACCGAAGTTGTAATTCACTAATTGGATCGTTTGTTTCATCATTCTTGTGTTTTGTTTAATATTTGACTTTATAAGAAAGTCTTTACAATTTCATATTGAATTTACGTAAGTTTAGCAAACTTTAATGTAATGAAATCCCATTGTAACATGTTTACTAAAGGCTACAAAAATTTCCGCCTTTTCATTTCTTTATTGATACAAAAATATTCAGTCAGGTAAACTTAACCCGCACTAGGCCAGTGTGGTGGACTAAGGCCTCATTTTCGGAGACGCAGGCGTCGCGCGGCGCGTGTGACGTGGTGTCTCGTGGCGCGTCGGCCGAATTTTCCGTTTACAGAGAGGCGGCTCTTGCAGTAGCACGCGTCATCACACGCTTAAACTTGTGTTTAAGCGTTTGTAATGTATGGCAATGTACTACGTTGTTTATAAAGACGCGAGGCGTGAAGAGTGGCACCGCCCAACGTAAGGTGCGATGCCCCGCGTCTCCGTGAATGAGGCCTTAGGCCTGAACCCTCTCAGTAGTAGAGGAGGCCCGTGCTCAGCAGTGGGTAGTATATAATACAGGGCAGGTATGGTATGGTAAACTCAGGAACAAAATATGTCCTACTCATCGGTAGGTGCTATTGAGAGTGGGTCAATGTTAGGCATAAGTAGGTACGTATCTCTAAAGGATATTGGAATCATAATTTTTTCCGACAAAGCACAGTCAAACCGTTCGGTCTAGAACCGAATATGCACAGAAATTTCATACATAGCGTAAGTAAGCACTAACAAAGGGTTTTTGGATATTCATACCTTAAGGGTTGAACCCATTAGGCACAAGGCTTTATATACATACCTATTAGTCTCAAAGTATTTGCTAGGAAAACACAGGGTCCGTTCCGCTCACAGTTTGCCCATTGTGTCATGCAGGAAGTAAATTTTTAATTGGTTATTGCTTGCATACGCGAGATGAATGCTAGCTCGTAAAGTACTAAAACACGACCGGTTAGTGATACCAAATTACATGAGTCATGGTCGCAAAATATCCGAAACCGAATTGCGACCATGCACTTTGTTTCTGTCTAAAAATAGATTTTTTAATAGAAGCCTTAAGCTATTAAATACACTACACAGAACTATGAAGCACTGCATTGCAGTGAAGTACGCTCATAACACTGATATTAGATACATATCAACAGAGTTCCCAGTAATTATATATATTAGCTACAATGTTAGGTACGTAACGTACAATCACCCAATTTGGTGCTAGTACACTTTCTCCAGATATAACGCCCATTTTTCATATTTTACCAAGCATCGTTTCGGAGTTGTACAAAGGAAACAGCAGATAATTCTTATTGTCTACTTTAGTTATAAGTTGCATGTTGCTGATAGACGACGCGCAAGCGGCTTATTTAGAACCTTAAGTTGGTCGAGCATACACTTTTCTGACTGTACGTAGTTCAACCTTTGAGGTTGCAACAGTGGTGTTCTCCCCAATGGATGTAATAAAGCTAGATAGAGATAAAAATCTACCGTCTCACGTTATAGTATTGACTTTGCCAAGTTATAATAAAATTAACGTTTAAGCGTCTATCTCACAAATCACAATAACTATGTAAATGATAATCATCTAATAAATATAACGAGACCGAAATACAAAAGTCTTCGTTTCAACTATGCAACCTCGTTAACAAATAAAATTTATTTAATCGTTACGAAACGGGTCTATTTAATCCCATTGCAGTTAAGTGTGAACTTACTAGTTAACTTTGCCAAAACAAACCCGACGACAAGTAATTAAACAACAATAACGTAATCATAAGCTGCGTCTGAAGTCTCCGAGTTAATTGAGTTGTGGAGAGGCTTATTGACGGGCGTGTAAGAGAAACTTTTTCAATTTGCCTCGACATCCGATACCGCGGCAAACGAGTGCTCCTGTTTGAGTTTATTTATAAAAGAAAGCTGTCACTTTTCGGTTATAGACGACCTTCTGAAATTGCTTCTAAAATTGGTATCTTATTCCCTGATATTTTTTCAACTAAGGAGAAACCTTTCAGATTTTTCCTATCGAACAAAATCAACCATATTGCCTTATACCTACTAATGGAATCTTACTCCCTGATATTTTTTCAAGTACCTAAAAGGAAAATTTTCAGAATTTTCCTACCGAAGAAAATCTTCGAAACGATGACTCAATTTATGGTATGAGGTCGTCCATTAATCAGGTGAGGCTCGAAAAGGCAAAAATCACGGGGTGTAGTGATATATCACATGTACTTATTTTCCGCATTCTCACACCTTTTATCCCCGGAGGGATAGGCAGAGGCGCAACTAGTTCACCCACTTTTCGCCGTGCGTATTCCGTCCCATGATGTGATAGGGGGCGAGCCTATCGCCATATCGGGCACAAATTCCAGACTCCGAGCTGATACTGAATAGAATAACCCAATATCACTTTCACCGACCCGGGATTGAACCCGAGACCTCAGCATTGCAGTCGTATCGTAATACAACTACGCCACCAAGGCAGTATTTTTCGTTGAACGCGCGATTCAAATTAGACTATACTAACCTGTATTTAAAGATTTTTTTATAAGACACTTTGTACTAAAAAAAACACTTGATCTTAGGTAGGGTGTGTTAGTCTAAAACGTCACCACATATCACCTTGGGGGGATTAAAAGTTGCTTAAAAACACCACCGATTAAGGGACGACTCCTATGTCGTAACCCACGGTATAGGCATATGCAACATGCATTAGCAGACCAATTTACCGTCCCATAAACCATTAAATAGTACTTATCTATACCGTTAACATAATACATACATCAATATATAGTTTACAATTGAATGACTTGCACAGAAAGTACGAGACTACAAACTGCAAAGGATTCGATCGAATCCTAAACAAATATTTGCAGATTCACACATTCTTATTGCTTTGTGTTCGAATTCATTCAGGACCTTTTATGTTTGTCTCAAATAGAAAAGGGAGCATAGAAGAAATGTATTGTAAACATAATAAAATGATGAAAGTGAGCGCCATTAATCCGTTACTGGTAACTGAAATGCCAACTTAAAAAAAGGATGAGGTTCTCAATTCGACGTGTTTCTTTTTATTTGTTTGGTACCTCAGAACACAGTCATTTATTAACAAATGTGGAAAATTCTTTTGTTTATATCTCAAAATAGCAACTTTTTTCTACGGGAGAAATCGTACTTCCTGGAGTAGTAATAAGCAATATTCTCACAAAACGCAAATAACGGAATTGTTTTATGACATGACCTTGTAGATACCAAAGAGGCTCATATGAAAGTAAAAAACATACCAACGTATGTTGTTTTAAAGTAGAAGTTATACTAATACCTCATCATCAATTGATAGTAAGCTATGTCTATAAGGGAAACTAACCCTTAAGATGTGCATGCATAGCTGTGTTCCAGTTTTAAGGACATTGTAGTTAGCGTAATTACTGGGCGTTATGAGACTTAACATCTAATGTATCAGGGTGACGAGCGCAGTGCCTTATGATTTATAGTTCTGTATGGTGTTGTTACTGTTTATGGGCGGGTCGTATCACTTACCATCAGGCGAGCGGCATACACGTCTCGTCATTCAACTGCAATAATATACCCCTAGGACCTATCCTAGATAGAGTGACGCGCTGCAATGAAACTAAAACAAACAGGCCAACTTTTCTGAAGCTAGTATGTGTAGTCTAGTATGTGTAGTCTTAAGCTAGTATGTGTGTAAAATACTTATAAAGCTATAAACAGTCGATACAATTAGTAAAATGACGCCAGAGCCCAGAATATAATGGTTTCAGTGAAGCGTGAAAACTCAATTTTCACATGACCTTTGATAACATCAGATAAGTGGGGTAAAGAGGGGGACATAAACACGTGAACTAGGGATGTGTATCGGATTTCATATCTCCATAATTCAAAACTTCCGAACGATATTCGACCGTAGCTGTTGGCATAGAAAAGCCATCACAATAATCTTACTGATCATCATCATCAGCCACACGACGTCCACTGCTGAACATAGGCCTCCCTTAAGAATTTCCAGACGGACCTGTCAAATATATAATATAACTATCTTACTAATATTATAAATTTAAATGTGTGTGAAATTTTTTGGGTGCTTGTTTAAAGTAAAAGCAATAGCCGCTAGTCGGATTTGGATGGAATTTTCGGATAAAATTTTCTTAAAGATACTCGTACCATTTTTCTTGGTCCTGCGCTAGTCTCATTCACACAATAACTGAATTTTAATGATGATATAGAGCCCCCTAGGTATATCTCAAACACCGGTTGGTCTTCAATCCAACGATACGTTAGTGACTGATTACGACCATTCATAATTTTCAGCACTATCGTAAGGGATGCTCTGCAGAAGTCGGCCTCCGCACGTCAACTTCCAAAATAATAAAACAAATTATTTGCATTAATATCGACGATATGCATGGAAACGACGCTATTATTATTTAAACAATATAAATACAGAGTTCGTACGTATGTTAATATTATCCCAAGAACTAAATATTTTAAAACATTTTTTAGCACAAAGTGAAATTATCGTAAAGTAACTTAGCTATAGTTAATTTGATTACGTTATGTAAGCCTTAAGGTGCTTCAAGAACCTTAGCAACTGTTACGATCATAGTGGTGTAGTGTTAAGCTTCACTTAAACGGATAAACTATTGCTCGTAATAAATTGATTTGTCTAAATTAGACTCAACAAACACATCGTCTGCGCTACACCCTATCCAAAGTGGAGCAGCTAGCGTAAACTAGCCTACGAATTGCGACGTGACACGGGGCAGGCTTCAGTCATCGCCTCGCAAGCTCACACGTACAATGTTAGATATTAGATAAACAAGTGACCTTTTACGAAAAGACCTAGATTATCGCTACTCGCCCACAACCCGTTTATTGAGATTGTTTTAGCTCATTCCATATGTGCTAGTTTTGATAACTATAAAACAACTAGATTTTGCTCGCGGCTCCGCACGCGTGATAAAGATTTTCCGGGATAAAAGTCCCGCTTTATATTTTTCCGGAATAAAAAGTCAGTAAAAGCCTATGTCCTTCCTGGATTAACACATAGGCTACTTTTTATCCCTGAAAAATATATAGCGGGACTCTTACCCCAGAAAATGAAGCGTGCTAAAACAGATACTACGGCAAAAAAAAAAAAGCATATTATGTTCTGCTACCGAGGCGAAGCTGGGACGGCTTTTTGCACGTTGAGTGCTAGAGATCTCCTTTCATTGACAATCAAAATCATTGCCGTAGGGGTCATATCTCTGGTATGACGAAGAGAGAATTTCAGTGAGCTGGTCACTACAGACCTTGTGCAAACAATTCAACAGCCAAAGAATAGTCGCATTACTACCAATCCATAAACTGTAAAGAGCAAGCGATAAACTCTCAAGTTGTGACAATGTCGGCAGCTGATGTCATAATTGAGCGCGGATTGATCTCCCGCGATCCCCGCTGACCCCTGGATTATCTCTCTCGACATTCATTCAATGAATGATTACTACAATGCACTTATAAAGAATGCATTATCATTTTCGCGTGATACTTATTTTATGTTTTTTGTACATCTTTAGTCTGTACTTACATATTCTCTGTTACGATTTGCGTGAATTCCCCGAGGTTACGAAACATGATATCGCTACGTCGCTAAGGATGTAAGCCTACAATGTGACAAAGTTCCTTTTCCTATCCTCTATTTTTAGAGGTGGGATTACAGTACCCAACCAATATTAGAGTTCAAACACCAAACTACCCACTCCCGATTTGATTGTGATTACGAGCACGTTTAATTATACGGAAAATTACTGGAAAAGTGAGAGTGTAAATACTAGGTATGTAATAGTGTGGGTCAAACAAATATTTGTGCCACTGCAAATGTCCGACCTTTATGCAGAGCTGGTTTCCAAACCGCCAGGCCAAGGAGGTCGTCACAATCTCTGTAATATTATTTTTAAATATCATGCATCGACTTTACTTAGCATTCAATTTTGTGTTTTTGACCCTTTGATAGCATGTAATTTTTTCACCTACGCCTAAATGCTCTACTTTAGAGCAAACGTAAAAAAAGAAAGAAACATAACAATAAAAGACCTACGCTGAGTTTCTTGGTGCTTCTTCTCAGGTCAGTGGGCTTTTCCGAAGCACTGGTAGAATCTTTTAGACGATAAAAAACATTGTAAAAAATGACTTGTAAAAGTGCCCTTGGGGCCTAATTACTTAATAAATTTGAATTTGTTTCAAAGTATCCAACACTATGACATCCAATGACTGTTGGATCGCTACTCGCCAAAACCAGGTCAGTTATACATGCACTTGCAGGTAATACTTTCAAACCCAATAGGTCGGTAGGATCTCATTGTCTCAACTGACATTGATACCACCGGTTGCAAAAAAACATAGTTTGCAGCTTTTCTGTAGTACATTAGTCAATAAATTTGTCGAAGTCTCATTACATCCCTTGTCATTGTTATTTTCAATTCATCCCCTCACTGTCGACAATAACAAAATTCCTCAAGCAATGACTTCAAGGATCATCATGATAAATTACACCACGTTTACCTTCATTAAAAAAATTAAAACAGTTAAACATAGAATGAAAACGAGTATAACAATTAGTTTGATTTAATTTATTATAATGAAGTACGTATATCAGGGTCACACGTCGGTAATATTTTGATTACTAGTGTTGAAGTCTGAATTGATCGAGGTCGCAATTTGTTTACTTCGCATAGGCCTACATACTACGATGTACTTGTAATGGCCGAAACACACTTACGTCATTTTATCTATTACTAGGTGTTGCTTGCGGCTTCGCCCGCGTGACAAGCGTTTCCCGCTACAGAAGTCCCTAAAGCACAGTACGACGTCAGAGCTATCTACTTAAACAATCAGATTCAAAGTATATATTATTTCCCATGGGAGCAAATTACAGGGATAAAAAGTACTCTGTGTGTTAATTCCAGGACATGTTCTACCCGTGTGCCATATTTCATCCAAATCCGTCCAGTTGTTTCTGACTTTACTTTTAACAAACATACATAACAACATTACATACATAACCAAACATTTTCACAAACTTTCGCATTTATAATATTAGTAACATATAACTTGAGGATGTCGCGTTGGTGTTGTCTTGTCATGAATGCCTGGTCCTGTATGGCAAATATAGTGGATTCTATTGAGGGAGCTAAAGTAACATAAGATTCAGTAATCGTCTAACTGGTGTAATGATAGTAGGCAATGTGTTTTGATTAAAAAAAACGGACGGAAGGTGGTATGTACAGGGCGAGCCAATCGCCATAATCATCATGAACTAATAAGTTAAGCGAACAAGTATTTTTATTGTCTCCTAAAGCAAATGAGCTAACGACCCACCTGATGGTAAGTGGTCACCATCGCCCATGGGTGTCGGCAATGTCACGGGCACGGCCAAGCCGCTGCCTACCGTAAAAAAACTAGGATTTACATTTGTTTCTCCTACCAAATCGATCATAAGCATGAATTTCATATATTATATTCTATTTCCATTCCTCATATACCAGGCTTAATCAACGAAGTATTTTTCGAAATCATGATCGCTTAATAATGTTTCAATCATAATGATATCACTTAAACCCTGATTATCATCACTCTCGGTATTAAATATTAGTGTCATCATCATGAATTGATAATCATTAATATAATTTATATCATAAGCTGAAAATCGAATTATTGGGTCATTTCATACTAAACGATTACCGCTGACCTTAAATACACAGAATATTAGAAGAATTATGAAAGCGCTTGAACATATTTAAATATGCATTCAATTTTTAATTACTTGCCTCTAAGGTAAACAGCGCAGGCAGGTCATTTGCTGCCAATTTCCCATGATAAAAGAAAAATTATACTTAGAGTTTGCAAATGCAAATGCATAGTCGCAAATGAAACAAATAAAATAAATAAACTTTCTTTCTTCATCTATTAATTCACAGAAGACATGCACGGTGGCAAAGCCGCGGGAATTAAACTTGCAACGAATATTCGGCTAGTATTAGGTTTTGGGCCTATTCGGTAGAATATCAAATATATACTATTCGGCCGAATAAGTATTGTAGACAGGTTATAGGTAAAAATATATATACCTACTAGCTGACCCGGCAAACGTTGTTTTGCCATATAAGATCTTTTTAGATATTATTTTAGTAGAAAAAAATGAATAATTGATCAGTTACCGACCGGGGTTAAAAGTTATTAGCCCGTCAACGCCCGCGTATATATAGCTATAAGCTAATCTATACTTAATAGCTTTTGCCCGCGGCTCCGCCCGCGTGAATGAGTTTTCCCGGTATAAAAGTCCCGCTTAAAATGTAGCTTATATGACACGTTCGTAGATTTACCATAGCAGCGCCATCTATTGATTACTTACTCAACCCAGTCGAAAGGTATCGACATCTGTTAGAATCATTCATAGCAGCGCCATCTATTGATTACTTACTCAACCCAGTCGAAAGGTATCGACAGGTTTTGGCGGGAACTTGGTAGTGTCATGAGGTGCTCTTGTTTTAATTCATTATTTTGGTGATACTTTGTGTTATATTGCATAATTATGGTGGTATATTATCCAATATAGTTCTATTAAAGGGCTCAAATGAAGTGAATTGAAATAACTGTGCTAGTCAAGTGTTTGTTTTGTTGCCGCCAAAACTCCTCGATAAAGTCTTGGTAAGGTAGCCACTGCTTTACTTCGACATAGTACTACTACTACTGAGGATAACAAAGAAACAATATTATATAGTATGTAACTTCTAAAAACTTTGACACTGGCAGATGCGCAAACCGCGCCTTGCCAAAGAGAAAAAAAAAAAAAAAAAAAAGGTATCGACATCTGTTAGAATCATTTGGAGTTAAGATAATTGTGACTGTCAAATAATAACAGACAAATAATTAGCAATAAATTAAAATTGCGACTATAATTTGAGATTTAAACTATCCTATCTCTCAAGTTGGATCGAACTGCACATGGTGTGCGAATTTTATTATAATCGGTTAAGTGGTTTAGGAGTCCATTGAGCACAAACATTGTGACACGAGATTTATATATATTAAGATAAGATATTATAATACTTAAGTATTTTTTCGATTATTTAATGAAATCGAGCATAATCACCAACATAAAAATGTCTATGAATCAGAATTATCGTAATTAAAATTATTAGTATAAGATTATGATGCAGTAAGACACATTTTTAGACAGTAGGTATTTTTAACTTACTTTACTTTTTCCGTTTAGACGCAGCGTATGTGGGAGTTCGGTTCATTTTAAAAACTAGCAAGACGTTGATATAAGTAATATCGGGCTATTTGCGCTAGAAGCCGAATATTCGGTATTCAACGTGTGACCGAATATACTATTCGTTGCAAGTCTAGTAGAATTATAGAATTAATTCATAAAACCGTTGTTTATTCCGCATTCAGTATTTTGTATGTAAACGCATTCGGGATAAAGGTCGCACTGTCATACGCGGGACATTGAACCTGACTACTGAACGGTTTCTTCCATGAATAATTATTTATATTCTATGAATTTATATTAATATCTTTTTGGAACCTATAACATAATCCTAGTTATAGGTTAGAAGTAATTTTGTTGTTCATTCAGTTTTAGTCACAGTTGTAACTAAAACTAATAAGTACAGATGCAAACAATTGTGGTACATTACATAATGAAACTGCAGGCTAGGGTGTTGTTTGCAAATTTTTTGAACAAAAATAAAGTAACTATATTGAGGTTAGGAATAAAAACAAATAGACTAAAAATACTTTTTTTTGCTTTATAAACATACTTGTCTATTTTTTACCGCCAAGTAGCTATGTAAATGCAGTATGCACTGTTGTATTCCGGTTTAAAAGATATTGTAGCCACCATAATAAGTGGGTATTATTATGCTTAATTTTGTATCTGGTCCAGAATCCCGTTTCGTTTGGCTTCTGAAACATGTTTCAATAATGGATATCCATGCGTCAGTTGTTTTTGTATAGTTTAACATTGTTTTACCAACTAATAAATAAATAAAATAACAGCGACAGCCACATAATCTTGGGTCCTATAGTAGTACTTATATGTGATTGTCTTAAAATTTAATTAGGAATTTAGTAACTAAATCTTTAGGTCTCAGAACTGACTCTAATAATGGAGACGTAGATTATAGCCATCAAGAGTTCATTTATTGCAGAAATATTATTTTATTTGGTTTTGTTTCTATTCATGTGTCATTTTAAAATAATATATTACACTGACCTCTGATCACTAATTAAATTAAATTTTAAATGTCAAGTATGGGTAAATACCTATGATAAATATATTTGGTGGCACAGTAACAATTATTTAAAATTGGTTTATACAGTAAAATATAGAATACTTTTTCTATATACAATTTTGAACAGCCTAAAACTAAATTTCGTCGTACGTAGTTATTTATGACTTTTGCTCACGGTTCCGCCCGCGTGATTGAGTTTTTCCGGGATAAAAGTCCCGCTTTATATTTTCCCGGGATAAAGACTAGCCTAAGTATGTAATTTACTGATAATGTAACTTTATAATGGTGAAAGAATTTTTAATATCGGTCCAGTAGTTTTTGAGTTTATTCGTTACAAACATACAAAAATACAAATCTTTCCTCTTTATAATATATACTGTAGATAGGTAAGTACCTAATGCAGTTTCTATCGCATTTTATTTACAAACCTATGCCCCATTTAGACTATTGACGAATAATTCGTGGACTAATACGACTATAATTATAAGTAACGAATTTATCTCAAGCTGGATGATCTTCCATATTAGTTTCTACGTCAACTTTTAAAGTTTACAAGTTAACTTGTACTTACCTTGACTACCAAATCTTTACTTTGTTTAGTCATGTCGTCTGCTCCGCTGGATTAGATATGTGATATACTTAAAACTATTCATTAGGTTATTATATTGTATTGTCGTTGTTGCCGGTGGCGTAGTTGTATTACGGTACGACTGCAACGCTGAGGTCTCTGGTTCAATCCTCGAGTCGGGCATAGTGATATTGGATTTTTCTATTCAATATCGGCCCGGAGTCTGGAATTTGTGCCCGAAATGGCGATAGGCTCGCCCCCTATCACATTATGGGACGGAATATGTAAGGCGAAAAGTGGGTGCATTGATTACCACCTGATTATGTAAGATCTTAGAAAGATAAATTATGTTTGTTCAAACTGCAGTCCTTAAGTGAGAGAAGAGATCTTTTGAACTTGGTCTTTCTCTACAAGTCATGAACGGTATTATTGACTCCCCTGCATTACTAAATAAGTTCTCGATTAAGGTACCAAGCAGACCTCCTAGGAGGCTCGGACCTTTATTTTATGTACGTTTTACCAGAACAAATACAGGAAAACACGCACCTGTCCCTCGTCTGTCTTGTTTGTACAACCAAACAGTAAATGAGTATTGACATTTCTGGTGACAATTTGTCATGTTTCAAACGTAAAATTGTAAACAAAACTGGATCTTAATTGCCTTGTTTATGTTTATCTTTTAGTTTTATTTTATAATTTATTATATTTGTTTTTTTTTTATATTGTTACAACATTTTTAATTAAGATAGTTTGTTATAGTTGTAAGAATACTACTTTAAGTTATTTTTTGTTTTTGTATAATTCCTATGTGGCTCATGTTGTGGTTGCATATAATCAGAGTTGCAATTATTGTTTTATTTATAATGAATGTGTGATATATTTGCAAATTATCATTGTGAACTCAGTTTGCAATCCTAAATAAATAAATAAATTAGTTGCGCCTCTGCCTACCCCTTCGGTGATGAAAGGCGCGAGGTGTGTGTGTGGTGTGTATTGTCGTTGTTTTCAAAATATTCACTTATAAATAATGTAGTTTATGAAGCAAAGTTCTACTTTTAAATAACCCTCCGCAGCCATCGGATCAAAAAGGTTAAAAAAATAAAAGACACAAATCGCTGTTTATATCACTTTTTTATAATTTATTTTTTCACAACATTTTTATTTAATTTTTCTGTAAAATTTACAATAGCTTAAAACTCCTCACAAATATATATATATGTAAAGTTTAATATGCATCGCAACAACAATCCCGCGGGCGCGGGACGACAACTCCGAAGTGATGGGAATTAGGTTACAGTGTAAATATTTTTTTTTCGATAGAAACTAACGATAAGCTTAATACAAACGTAAGGCATTATGATCTATAAACCCTATGCTAGAGAGTCTGTTTTGTGTCGGCCGTCGCTTTTAACATATGAGCGATTTGACCGACACGGCGCGGCCGCCGCGATCTGTTTGCCTGCGGAACAGCTGTGGGGTGGTTCGGAACGACCGGAACTGATCCAGATATGACTGTTCAAAATCAGACTAAGAGGAATGTATGTTTTCAATTTGAATAATTACAATATTTTATGTTTCTTTATGAGATGACAAGCTCACTCGCCTGGTACTTAAAACAGAAGCAACCATAGATTTTTCCCGTAGCATTAGGCCGAAATTGTTTTTGCAAAAAATGACAAATAAATGTTAACCCGTAATTCCCACTTTAACACGCTTTCAAATATTTTTTGCATTGAATATTAAAGCGGTTCAAACATTTCCTGTTGAAGTGATTCATACACAATTATTTTTTCGTACAAAGGCAACAATTTGGTTTGCAATTAAAATTAAGTGCAATTTTAGCAAATAAAGCAATCGACGAATTATTAGCGCGGATTTTTAATTGAACGTTGTTTCGTCCGGCTGTTGCTCACTTTTTTAGTAACCCTTTAATGTGTGTAATGGCTGTTAATGAGCACTAAATCTGTTGTATGTTTTGCCCTCGCACAATTTTTTTAATGTTTGTAATAGAAAACAAATTATTTTAAACAAAGTTGCATCCAATTTTTTATCATTATTAAATAAAAGTTACGTTTCCAAATAATTGAATTTTGTCACTGGGGAAACAATAATTAATGATTCGGTTATCATTATCCTTTAATAATTCAACGCCCGCGGTGGACACCGGTGTCCATTTAGATAAGGAAATTAGCTTATAACTATATATATGCGGGCGTTGACGGGTTAAAACCACGTTATTTATTTTTAATAATAAAAATGTCATATCTGGACTTTTGTACACATGTAAATCAAAAAATTGTATTTTCAGTAGGTATATCGGGTGACAGGCCCCGCATAGCTGTTTCGCCGGCAATACCCCAGATATCCGAGCCGCGCTTTGTTTCGGCGCATGCGTACATCGTTTCACACGATAAGACCAATTTTAAACATCGATAAAGTATCGGGTGTGTTGGCTGTAGCGATTATTCCCGGTTACCGATTTCCGTTATTTTTTCTCAGAACAATTCACAGTGTTTACCGGTTCACATTTCATTCCGGAAAGTGATATCCTGTTAGAGTACCCTTTCTGTTGACACATTTGTTTATATTTGTCACAATTTCTACGTAGTTTCCGATAGAACTTTTAGATAAATAGTTTGTATGCAATATTTCTTTATTGACTTTTATTTTTAATCGAGTTTACATTTGAATAAATTTACATTAAGATTCATAGCAATTTGATACTAGTCGGCATGTTCTATCAATAGTGCACATTTTATCACTTCTCCGAAATTTTATCTTTAAATATTTTTTTTATAACCTCTATCATTTTCTTATTCTTAATGCCACAGCAACCACACCCGTACAGCACACCAAGTCCTCGAATTAGTGTCGAATAAATGCTTAAGTGTGGAACTATCATTTTCGAACTATTGGTATGCACAAAACGCTTTCAATACGCAATGAGCTTTCTCCAACTTATGTCATACGCCGTCATCGTCTTCATGCCTAATGAACTAAGTACTGGTAAAAGAAAACAGAAGTACGCATTTGCTACAAATAAATTCTCTTTTATTTGTTGTGGCGCAACAAATAAAAATGTTATCTGTCATCAAAATTATAAAATTTTTAGCAAAAGTGCCTTATCAATTTGGATTGACCTTGAATTTAGCGTCCGCGATGACCGATTAGCCAAATATAACTACTACACATCATTATGAACTGAAGTACGTAATGGAAAAATTATTAAGATAAGATAACGATGGAAAGGCTTAGGCAAATTATCTCAAGTTAAGTTTAAGACCGCTGTTAGAGCGAGGTTGGCATAATTGCTGGTAATGCCCCACCATGCCGCGCCAAGGTCACGTCTTTGTAGCAAGACATGCAAGTGTCAAGTATTAATAAGGCCTCAATTGTGTACGGTAATATGCGTAGATTCCTCATACGCATGCTCACGCCTTTTATCCCCGAAGGGGTAGGCAGAGGCGCAACTAGTGCACCCACTTTTCGCCAAGCGTATTCCGTCCCATGATGTGATAGGGGGCGAGCCTATCGCCATATCAGGCACAAATTCCAGACTCCGGGCTGATACTGAATAGAAAAATCCAATATCACTTTGCCCGACCCGGGAATCGAACCCGAGACCTCAGCCTTGCAGTCGTACCGTAATACAACTACGCCACCGAGGCAGTCCTCGTGATTCCTCATGATTTTAAAATAAGAAGTCGCAAGTCGTTAATGGTCGGGATTTCAATTAATATACGTAGATCTTAGTTGTTTACATTAATTTTGTGTGTTAAAGTGGTTTAGGCGCGGCATGACTTATGGGCAATAAATTGTCATACATAATTGAGGCTAAGATTTGACTAATATGACTAAGAAAGGTGTGGCGCGACCTTTAAGTCGGCAAGGTCTCATTGATTCACGCAATGATTATTTAAATTAATTTACAGCTGCAATATGACATGAATTATAGAAAGATCTGTGCAATTGTTTTGACGCATACAAAAATCAAAATTTCAACTTCTAAGATGCCACAAGGCAATCAGAGAACCTTTGTACCATCCCAATAACACCCGAACCGTTCCATATATACATACAACGACATACAGATGCACGCAAACGCCGTCTGACCAGTGCTTAGAAATACAAATTAAAAGTTACAAAATAAGGCTAGCTGAAAACTGATGGTAACTTTAGAATAAATCCTAAACTATAATGCAATGTCTCTCAGGCGGTCGGTTGTGACGCCGCCGTGTACGGAAGAACTAACTGTAAACAAGCTGTCTCGGACCATGTTCCATCATCAAAGAATACTAGAGTTCACAACGTGTTGATGTGCCCGTTCGAGAAATCCCTCGATGATGCAAAATGGACCCCGCTATGGAATAGCCTCATGTCCTAAAACCTTCGAGAATTCCGTATAATAATCCTCATGTTAACTGTCTTCGAACACGCAACTTTCCCTATAGCGTGGACATGTAAAGTTACAAAAAATATATAAGAATTTCCAAGTTCACGCGAGGAGGTAGTTTTATAACGGAACTCGCCAATAAATCCTTTTTACAAATATAAAGTATACAATCACAGTTATTTTACAATGACGATAGAATGGCGTTAAAAATAGACGTCGAAAAAACTACGAATCACAACTCACACACGCCCGTCTCGATATAGTAGCGAGTTACATTAGTGATAATAAAACGTGGTGTTCACCCAATGTGGCTACCACTCGGCCGATACCTCTTTAGCGGACCAAGGCAACCATGCTGATTTATCAAAATATCCCAAAAATAGATAAATATACTTTTTTAATCTAAATAAGCAAAATCAAATCAAAAATCTAGGTCCGATTTCTCATACAGCTGTGTTCAGATTTTGAATTTGAAACGTTCAATACCTTTAGTACAACAAAATGGACCTTCTGTTTCATGATGTCCTGGTACATTTGCCGTCTCACAGAGCAAATATTTTTACATTATTTCCATTATTGCCCGCCAAGCCACGCTAAAGAGATTTGTCATAAAAAATTACATTCACGCATTACAATTATGGAATATAAGTTTACTTTTGTTTTAACTATTTTTATGTACTTCATTTATCTCTAAGTACAGATGATTTGGAACTACATAGCTCTAAGACTCAACACGTTCCGTTTTACTTATAAAAAACAAACACGCTTAAAAATCAAAAAGTTTGTAGTCTTCATACAGGAACAAACTAATACAGTTTTTGTAAACATGCACGGCAGATTGTGTGAAACGGAACGTGGCGAGAGAGAAACGTCTACTGGAGCGCCGTGTGACGAGTCCAAAAGATTTCTCAAACGTAGCGCGTAAAGAGCAGAGCGTCAGTACCACAGAAATTTAGAACGTTAACATCAAATACACAAAAATGAGATCTTAAATTTTGGTTCGATAGTGAGCAAGTAACAAATTCGTTCGTAAACTCGATAAATTGTTCAATAGTTTAGAAGTTAAATTGTACTTGTTTACATGGGATATACGTTCCATTTAATAATACACATATACGAGTATACAATAGACAGTAGAGCGCTCATAGCGAGCTGCGAGACACGTATGCGTCGGCACTAACTGCAGAGTGCAGTGTGCGGCTACACCACACGATGGCCGGCAACAGTTACCTCCCTAGTTAACACGCCCCGCAAGTAAATACAACAATAATAGTACATCTCTCTATTGGATTTAAACTATGTTAAGTAATATAATTATATTCATCGACAACACTTTACACTACAACAATAAAATCACAATATTCTTTCTTCGTAACCTCTACAACTTTAATCATATGATGAAATGTTAATTATATGAAAAACAAAAAACATTTTCATAAGTACATCTGTGTAACTAATCTGACGACACTACTTGTATATGATCTTAAAATATCTTTATATATAATGGATTTTTTTATATTTTTTAGTGTTCAAAAAGCGTGAACTTTAATATTGTACACACCTTAGTTTATATTTATTTTTTTGGGGTTTTAATGTTTTTTTTTTGTTATATATGTATATGTTAGATCGTTATTTGTACGCCAAGCCGTATACAATACTAGAGCGGTCACGTGTCGTGTATACATACGTGTTTTCAGTTCAGATTCATAAATATATAGTAAAATAAGTTCTCTGTGTGTCGGCCGGTGCTGCGCACGCGCAGGCGCGCCGCCGTGCCGCTGAAGGCCGTCCCGCAAGGCCGGACTCGTTGCTGTACACTCGCTCGCGACGACCACTAGTTCCACCGCGACCCACTCTCCTCTCTCCTGAACAGACCCCACGCTCCGCCACACTCTACGCAGCTCGCGGACGATCGCCGCGTAACGTCGTGCTAACTTTCCCCGCTTGACAATACTTTGATCTCAAACTTCAACGACGAGAGACATGCCACTACCTACATTAACAGTGACGGTTCCTATACATAGAAGCTTAAAAATAACTAACTAGTCTTTTTCATAGGCAGGTGGTCGAGTGGGACTCGCCCCCGGCGCTAGGCCGGCGCCGCTCGCGTGGAGTGTAATTTTCGTACTGCTGACATATTAACCGATCAACACGAAAGGAGTACGACTAGAAATTAGTTCACGCGCCCGCCGCCGCCGGCTGACCACAATTGACGATGGAAATTGATACCACGTGAGCGGGGTCCAATTGACAGGCTGGTCCGCGGGGCACACACGCTTAAATCCGTATATACATTTGGCACTAGATTGGAGGCGCAGCACGCGCACGACGGTCACGCGGGGCACAGCGCGGGCCGGCAACACTCGCAGCACGGCGCGTATCCGCAGGCGTAGCACGCGCAGGCGCAGCCGCACGGGGCACACGCGCCGCTCGCACACGCCACGCACACCACGTACGGCACCAGCACCGCACGCGCCACCAGCTCGCGGCACGCCAGCGCCTCGATCAGCGCCAGCGTCTGGCGTCGCTCGTGGCCCATCAGGCACACCGTCGACTCGCGCACCACGCCGTGCAGCAGCGTCAGGTACCTGGACAACAACACGCATCTCATGTAACGTCTCAACCCACTGGTACACAGTACATACATAACATCAGAAGAAAACAATAAGCCACACGACACTCACCTATGCTTGAGCGCTTCCTCCTCGCGGCCGACGAAGTGGTTCCGCAGGTAAGCCTCGAGCTTGGCGCGCTGCTGCCCGAGCTCCGGGAAGTCGATGAAGAACCTCGAGCACATGTAGCGCTCTAGCGTCTTGATCTTGTCGGGCCGCGCTGGCCGGTAGGCCTTGGCGAGTAGCGCACAATACTTGAGCAAACCGCCGCCGCGGATCTCCTCGGGCTGTCGCGTTGCGATCAGCTTCTCCGAGAGGTGAAGCAGTGCCTCGTGGAAGTCGCCGTACACGGACTCCCCTACCACTGTCGGGTAAAAGTTTTCGCCGATTGGCAACTGGGCGCACTCATGGAACGCCAGCAGCGAGTCCAGTGCGATCTGGAACGAATCCACCGAGAACTCGAACTGGCGGCGCATCGTGTCGACGAATTTGAGCTCGACGGATTTGTGGCCGCGCGAATTACCCAGCGAGATGAGCGACCACCGGTCGCCGTCAGAGTTGACGCGCACCATCTTGGATACGTAGGCTTCTTTGAGTCCAGCGGGTGAGGCGCGTCTGCGCGGTGTGGCGGCCGGCATCAGCGTGGCGAGGTGTCCGAGCACAGCCGCCTTGACTCGGTCGCAGTGGCGCGCCGTAGGCAGGTCGGCGGTGAAGATGAGGTCGATGTCGGAGTAGGGCTGCGGGCGGTCGGCGAGCACGTGGCTGGCGGCGCCGCCGTTGAGGCGCACGTCACGCACGAGCACGCCCGCGCCGCCCGCGCTCGGCGCCGCCTCCAGCCGCGCGCGCACGCCCGCCACCAGCTCGCGCAGCCGCACGTTTAGCGTGGGGAAGTTGCCGCGCCCGTGGATGGCGACCACCTCGTCCATCACGTCGTTCAGCCGCCGCACCTGCTCGTAGCTGAGCACTGCGTGTCGCTCGCCCCCGCCGCACCCCTCCTCCGATGACGTGTAACTCGATTCGCTCTGAAACAACACAAACTAATCAGCACCCTCGTACAAACAATATAAAACACGTTGAATTCCAAGAGGTGTAAAGAAAATAAACGCTTATCTATACTAATATTATAAAGAGGAAATGTTTGATTGTTTGTTTGTAATGGATAAAATCAAAAACTACTGGACCGATTTTAAAAAATTTTTCACCAATATTAAGCTGGGCTTTTATCCCGGAAAAACTTTTTCACGCGGGTGGAGCCGCGGGCAAAAGCTATGCATTATAATTAGGCTGCTAGGCCCCGTGACCAAGGAAGCTCGTTGCAACTATGGTTATGATTCAAGCGCAACCTCTGGCCTGACCTGTATATCAGCACCAACAACCGCAATTCAATTGATATGACTCTCCGCACAATGGCTTGCGGGCGGACGTTCCAGTCGCCGCTGCATTGTTAACAAACATGTTTAGTCATTGTGTAGAACACTCACTGCGGTTTCGCACTTTAAATAAAATTATATTCTAGCATATTGTCTGGATAACCACAATAAATGAATAGAACAGCTTAACGGTGCAGTGGCGATCTGAGCTTCCGAGTTCGATCCAAAGAGAATTAGTTTCGAGATTTAAAAGGCATGTAATGTACTCGGGAATCGGGATTACTCGATATAAATACTGGTAATATGGCTATCATCGCCTATGATGAAATACAAAGCAGACAATCATGAGAATCTGACTTATTCTCCTTAAAGCCAAATTTCAAAAATGTGATAATGCAAAAAGTAGTACTTGTTTTTCCTAACTGGCTCTATGCCTCTATCCTTTGGAACAATTTTGCCAATGTCGAAAGACCGTACAATAAACTCCCAAAACGTAAAACAGTTTTACCTCCTATTTTTCTACCTCCAGCTAAAATAATATATACCTAATACAAGAAATGTTATTGCGGGTTCCATTTATCACCTCCTAATTGACGGATAGATAAGGTATCTTAGCGCCAAAAACTATATAAACTAACTTGTTTTTGTTCCATTATAAGGAATAAAATTTACAAGACTTTTCCAGTAAGTATAGCACTTTCTTTTCCAACATAGAGTTATAACGTTTATTTGCAATGCAAAAGACCGCGCCAGACATCCAAAGTGCCAAATTCAATCAGGTTAATTTAAATTAACATTTATAAATACAAAGTTGGCGCTTTCGTAATCAATTGAAAATAATCTTTATTTAACAAAAAATATAGAGAGTTTTCTTGAAGTAAATTAATATCCTTTTATGTAGTCTAAAATCTGATATTGTCATTCTATTGTACCGTCTTCTGTCTAGATGGGTAAATATGCAGTACAGTAGAGATGTGCCCGAGTCTTAGAGATACGTAACTCTATTGAGTAACATTCGCTTCTTTTGATTGTAGTCTTTATGAGCCATGATCTCAAATCATCAGAATTCAGAGCATTATAACCTGCAGACATTTTAAATACATAAATAGCTGAAATCAATAGCCCCATCGCATTCGTGTCTTGACAACCAATAACGTGTTGTTAAGTGCTCCTTTGTAAGGCAAATGCAATAATGGTACTTGAATCGTCGAAGATTGATACACAATGAGCCCATTACGCGCGCACTCAATCTGCAGGAAGGATAACATTTACTGTGCATTGGTTTTAACCACGATTTCGTGAGATAGTCTGTGGGTAACTTTGGCTATGTCTAAGACAAAAGATATAGAATTATATTATGCCACGTGAGATAGACTAGGATTAAGTATAAGGTGTAGAAATATCAATATCCTTCTTTGTAATTCTTCTTTGTTCTTCTTTATCAATATTCTTCCTTCAATTACTACGCCCGATGAAATTTAAGACTCTTAACGATTGATTTCCCAAAAACCTTTCTCAGCGTTCAGATATGCAATCATACGCAAAATTATAGAAATTCCTCATATTGTATCCAGCTGTATCAAAACTATCCAATACACCTAAACACCAGGTTTTCCCGACGCCCGAGCAAATCACCACCAGACACTTCAAATCCGGTCAGTACAATTTATAGTTCATTAAAATAGTTGTTGGCATTAACAGAGCCGTGTCCTGTTGTCCCACTTCCTAGTGGTCCGTTCGGTTATTGTTTGCATTGTTTATAGTTCAGATCCGTGAGCGGTGACCTAGTAAGGTCGTCTAGTTTCCGAACAGCATTTATCATATTAAAATCTAACGCCGAGATTGTACATTCATTGATGGCTGTACGTCATGTTAGTTTTACTGTACGTAGCATTATTTTATCATCTCATTTGAAGTCAAAAAAGCAGTCGTCTCAAGGTGCTGGATGGTGTTGCTACTGTTTATGGGTGGTCGTATACCATCACACGAACGGCATGCTCGTCTCGTCATTCAATGCCATAAAAAAAATCGTTACAGTAGATGTTACTCAGCTGAGTAACATTATTTTTACAAATAGGGTGTCTTTATATGAAGCGAAGTGACATCTGTCATCACGTCTGTCATTACGTATGACGCTATCTTACACCCGATAATGCTCAACATTTAGTATATTTCTTTACAAATAACAAAAATATTTTTAACTGAGAATGCTGCAATGGAAATCTTGCTTTCGGTCATATGGTTAGATGTCACAATGAAAATATATCGCGGTATGGTTCACAAAAGGCTTCGAATATAGAGCCCGCGGCGTGTGTTTGATATAAAGGTATTGTGTGATGAATCATAAAAATTATCACCACTCATCAATTACTATAAGATAGTTTTGCAAGTCCCTCGCATGCAATGCGTGTATGAGGCTTTGTATATCTCAAAAAGGTTCCCAAAAATGAGTATCTACTAATCAATAGGTCAGACATGAAATCATTCTTGGTATTCCTACATACCACTGACTGTTCTCTAATACAAAATAGATATCTTTTTCGATAAACACCAAATGAAGACGTTACACAATGAATAACAACGACCATAGACAAACACGTAAATCAAACAAATTAAAACAATTGCGTACACATCATGTGCTCAGCGCAGCTGGCCACACAATCGCGCGGATTTAATTTTTTTATTGTATAAATGTAATTATTCGTATTGAACGAAGTTTAATTACTGACGTACTATTGTTTATTTCGGTATGTTTAGAGACATTTACTGCCAGCAATTTAATGACAAACATATTAAAATAAACATAAATCTTTCCCGATAAACTATTTATCTACATAATTGTTTTTATTTTATTAAATTTCTCACTAAAAACTACTTAAATCACACATTAGAATAAACAATTTCTTAGATAAATCTTTCTTTATCAAGGATTCCATTTAATTTCATTAGAATTTACTGCTCTAAAATAGAATGAAATTAAAATGAACAATAATTAAAAAAAAAAGAACCGGTTAATTTTTTATGTTCCTCTCAATTGAGTAGAATGACTGGTTGGTAGAACATAAAATAGTTTTTATATTATTGCGATAAATGCTACGCCAGTAAAAATTAATGTGTTGTCAGCGAGATTAATGAATTCCGATATCACTAAAATTGGACAGAAAAAAAACAGAAATATTTTATTAAATCGGTTGTTTAAATATTTAGTTGGTTGTGTGTTTATTTACAGTCTACAGTCAGCGGATAGGGAAACGATAACGTAGTTTCAATTTAAAAGTCACGACATTTTTCATCATATCTACACTGGTCAATTAATCTATAATTCATCGTGGTACCTCACCAGTTCCCCAACGAAAAACTAAACATGTAAATGTTAATGTTTTTTAATATTTATTACCTATAGACAATTCGCATGTAGTCTTCACCTTTAATTACAATGCCATTAAGTTACTTTGTTAATAATTTAAATTTAATTCATGTATTGGTGTACATTGGTTGGGTATCAATTTAAAAAAAAAATGTTGCCACTAATTTCGTAACATCGGAAATTATTCATCAGTCATTCTGTAAAAACTGAGTAAAAGTGTCATTGTCACGGGCGTTCTCGCGGGCGATCAGCGCGGCCTCGTCGCGACCGAAATGCATTGTTTTTCCTCGTCAATTGGAAACCACTATCTAGCTGAGGTCGAATACGCAATCGTAACGAATCAAGACTACATTTAGGGTTGTCACGCGAATAAATCGAAAGAAATGCTTCGCTCTTTATTTTGGTCAATGATTGTTACAGCGTTCTCTTTGTTACGTTTAAATGGTTTTACAATGTCCGGTACATCAGTTTTTTTACATAAGTATACCTACAGTAAACTTTTTTTATTTGACATTACTACATTTCACCTGTTCAGTACCGTGCAGTAAAATTACGACAAGTAAGACAACTCTAAACATCTTTCCTATTAGGCAACCCTATCGGTACAAGTCGCATTTTTTTTGTCGGAACACGTAGAAATCAGCTGTTCGGCAAGGTCAGGTGTTGCGTGTTTTTGCCGCGGACAGTCGTGTGCTTGTGAACCGTGGTCTTTGGATGCAAAACTATTTGCTACTGTTGCGGTGAAGCATGATGATACTTAGAATAAGTCGATGTGATTGCCATCGTTCATTAATCCTTACAATTACCCGAAAACCTTGTTTTTATATTAATGGATTTTTTAAGCATTGTTTCATTACCTACCACCTTATTCAATTATTTATCGTGCAGCAGTATTTATGATGTACTCTACGTCTCCATTCTAGCACTTGAATGCTCCATCTGTCTATCTTCAGAAATGGCCACTTCCACTTCAGCGAACTTAAGGATAAACTGATGATAAATATCTATCTACCCGCTTTACATCTCCATTTACATTAAAACTAGTTTTTGCCTTCTCCTAGGTAAATATAATTGTGTAAAAGATAATACGCATTCGATCAAACGTGCGCGAATTGAACAAGGAAAAATATTTTTTGACTCAACGTTTGTTATGTTAATAGCAGGAAATAAAGTAATTAATCGTTATGTTTTGATCATTTGTACCATTAAATATAACATTGCTACCGCATTTTTTACCACTCACGTGTGACCTTAACCCACAATAAATTCCTTTGTTACGTTACGAAGATATAGCGTTAAAAAACTAGGTGATAAAATAGGTTAAAATCCGTTAATGTTAATCATTTTCAATCTAAGTATAAAAGTAAGTTCGAACCTATATCTTTGAAAGTAGAATGTACGAATACACTATCGCTGAGCTGTCGATCTCAAGATCTGATATCAGGTCAGCCTGTGGCCATTTGGAACCCATTCATCATTTTTTTTTCCGATAAATGTAGATCAAATCACCACACATGTGTGTATAATTAAGGATGTTAGTATGACCCGTGCACACCACACAACACACACAAAATATACATTATACCATGTTATCTCTTGTAAATAACTTGGACATTTAATATCAAATACACAAAATTCCACTCAGCCATCTCACATAAAATTAATGCAGGCATACAGGTTTTAGATGCACTATCGAGGGCAATATTAACAAGTCTATTACCCCGAGCAGTTACTTCGCGTAAACATTCCTGAGAAAAATTGCGAAACATTGCGCCAATGTGAACGTTTCACATGTAAAGAATTTGAAGGCAAATCCTTGTTACAACGCTGCAGTCTGATGCACTGTTACATTGTAAGTAGAGATGCCGTTGACACGTTCTTTATTCAAAATACAATAGGGATATAAGGCCACTATTAAGTATGTTTTAATAACCCTCATATTATACTATTCGTACATTTACTTTCTTCCTGTTAATTACATCATCGTTAATTACATTTTTAGTGATAATAGCAGCTTCCTATTTGTACTGTAGTTCTAAACGAAAAGTACGGCTATTGTCAATAATGTTTTATGAATAAACTTATTCTAAATTTAAATTTGCTGATACTATTTAAAAATAGGAAATAAGTTAGTTTAAAAATTACGGAACACTGAAATACTTAACACATTTTTTTGGCAACCTTACATAAAAAACAGCACGCGATCTCGTGAACTCATATTTGCGTGCGAAATTCAGGAACGACGACGAAATGTCACTATGGATTAATGTGCGACATTATGTCCGTGTGTATGATGCGACATCCGCTACTCGGATAATAGAATTTTGAATAACACGCACTAATATAAAAACATACACCAAGTAGTAACAGTTAAAGATCGGCAAGATTTGATGAGACAGAATTGAAGTTTTGTAGTAATATTGTAAATAGAGAATAAGCTTACGAACATTAAAACAAAAAAAATGTACTCAATGTGCGTTAATACTTATCGAACAGTAAGAGACGATTAAGCCGATAAGTCTACGTCGAAATTGAGCCCGCGATTAACTTAAGCCCAAAAACGTCATGCAACTTACGTAATACTGTTCGCAGGTAATGATAAGAGATGGAGCTTGTATCAAATGGCGCCAATATTATGAGTGTTTTTATGAAAACATGTTTTTTTTTCGGTAGGCGATCCTGCAGTCAACACCGGGGGAAACCTGCGAATGGGATACTGGAGTCCCCCGGCTTGACGACTGCAGGGGCCTGGAGGGGACGTGGGAGAGGAATATGGAAGGAAAGGTGGGGGACGGGAGGAAGGTTCCCGGGATGGGCGGCAAGAGAGGGTGCCAGGAAATGTTCGCGGGCCCTTTTAGGCCTCAATGTGTTTTACAACCAAGAGGTATACACACTGAACTGTGTGCCTCGGCCCGCGATTAATGTCCCCCCGCGCATGGGCGTGCATTGGGTGTGAAGACCCAGAGCACAAGAATTTCCTCGGGGGGCTATGAAAACATTAAGTGATATCACAGCTATACACAGTTAGAACCTTTTAAGTGGTGAAGCCATGGGCCACGTAATTTTGGGATGAGCACCCCCCCATATACGCCTATGGATAAATCTATGCTTTAGAAAGTTTTGCCATCAGCGCAGTTTGCCCGGCTTTACCGTCCTACTGTTTTAAAGAAAAAAAACTGTTTATGAAGTATGACTGAAATTTTCGGAGGAACATTGATTTCCCTACTTTCGAGTTTCGTTTACAAGTTCAACATTGCACAAGCAAGTAGGTAACCCACCCGATCGAATCTATCTTTCAAACTTCAGACAAATTATACGTGTGTGTTTAATTACAATTGGAAATTACAATCTGCTGGGTATTTCCACAAAAAAATATTTACAAATATTTGTCACAAACAGTTTAGTTACTTAATTATGATATCACGAGGATAAATATTATCTAAATAATTTACATTGCGTCACATCCGGAGGATGTTGCGATGTTTTGCGACATTGTCGATTGATAGTCGACTCTCGTGACTCGACGGATTCATTGGCGCCGTGTGAGAAACTAGTGACCCTCTCGTCTACTGGGACAAATGTTTGTATGTTTCCAAATATTTGTGTCAGGTTGATGACTTTTTTGGGAAAATATTTCATGTTGGTAGAGCCGCGACCGACTAATATTCTCATTAAAACAAACAACTTTATAAATAAAACCGTGTTTAATCAACAATCGAAGAAATAATTTAAACAATACCTAGCAACAGAGTTTAAGAACAAAACAAGCGTGATAAATTCCACACGGTACAGTGTGAAATACGCGAAACAAGTGTGGAATGGAAGGAATGTACGCGTAGAAACGCGTTGTGCGGCACAATACGAATCGTTCCGCTGCCGCCCGTGTCTAACTCACAATTGACTGTATAATGCGTAGAATAGAACTTGATCAGCTACTATAGGCTACAAAAGAAACAATGGAGACCCTATGCCAGGGTAATTTCGCTGATTTTGTCGTAGCTTGCAAGTTGCGTGAATTTATTGAATCTAAGTAAAAAAAAATGAAAAGCCGGGTGCCGTTAAATATAAGTAACACAGGGAACTGCTACATTCAATTTTAACGGTTCTGTATGGCGTTAGCTATGTGATGTTAGATCGCGCCACTATCTGGACTACATTGACGAAGCGGGAGCCATAGCCAGCGCAAGCACGTCGCTCGTCACGCGACCACCGCGCCGCGTCACGCTCCAGGGGTTTCTCGGTCATTATCAACGCGTCCACACTACACAATTTTTATAAAAACCGACGCCAACAAATATTTATGCAAAAACATTAATGAATATTTATATTTCATGCCTCACTCGAAAACGGGCGTCGCGTGGAGAAACGAGAACAAAAATGCCATGACCTTGCGAGTGGCGTGATCCGAGCACGTTCAAAAAACACAATAAAAAATAAACCATTTACGTAATAAATTATCTCGGAAATCCGCAATTACGCGTGCAATTTTGCCGGAGTTGTCTAGCGTAGTCGTTGGCGAGATTGATAGGGTTGTCAATCCGAAAGACTATTAAACGCATGTCGGGTCAAGTATGAGCGGTGTCGTTTTTATTCCAGTATAGAACCGCGACTCTTTGTTCCCGTGACTTGTCTTGCCACATGCCTGGCTAATCTACCTAGAAATCTTGCTTTCCAATCCTGGCAATGTTATATGAAGGTAGTTTCGAAACATGCCACCGTTTGACCGAAGACAAAAGGTCAGTTTCATATTTCCAAACGTTCCGAAACGCAATTGATACGCAATCGAGCCGAATGGAACGGAATGGCGCGTAAACTTAAATTAATGGGACAGATGGTATTTAAAAACTTAAATCCATTTTGATTTCAATATCATTAGTGGGATACGAAAGAGGTCCATCCACGCAACCTACATCTAGACAGGCGTGGTACTTTCGATTTCGTGAGGCCGGTAATTAGCATGGCCTCGTCGTACGTGAGCTGCGTAACACGGAGCGGAACTAGACCGAAGGATCCGTCGCGGTTTCCGAACGTAGCGTCGCGCGGGAAGGGCCGCCATTTTCACTTTCTTTTAAATTATTTGACCGTTCTAAATACAATATGCAAGTAAGGTTGCTTAGCATTACGGACGGCGGGCGACTTGCGTCACCAGGACTTGCTGACGAAACCGACGCGAAGAATTTCGATTTAATTAAGACTAGATGTGTATTGCGGAAAGCAGTTAGCAATATTTACTTCGGCTATTTTAAAGTTTGTTTACAAACATGTAAATATAGATAGTTGCTATACTCGACGTAGCAAAAAGTGCAATCATTGATAAGCAAAAAACCTATTACATGTGTTTACTATTCATCGACGTATAACATCCTCCATTACTATATCCTTTGTACTGTAGAGTGGAACAGACAACGAAATATTATGAACATAGACGTGTACACGAAGGCATTTAACCCCCTTAGAAGAATTTTCAAAAATCGCTTTTTGGTGGTTATGTTATGCGGGATCCCTGGTGCAAAATATTATAGTTCTAGTCACTGGGTACCTACGGCTGTGCATTGACAGGCAGTGTATGATTCAAAAGATTATAATATCAATCATCGTTTTAATTGACCCCTAGATCGGGTGGTTCTTTTTACAAAACACTCGTTAGTTGAAGGTGTCTCCGGGGTATAAAGGCATGAAGAAATTAACTTATCTAAATCGTTACAGAATCCAAGCCCTGACATTCCATAGTCGACGGCTACTAAACCATGTCAAATAGAAATCAACTAAATTGTTTTTGACACAGCTCTCCGTAGGATATCGGTTGAAGTGAGTTTCCCGTCAAAATTGTTATTCCACGTTGTATTATGCTGGTTCCTGGAAACCTAGCGTGGATAATGACCGTCTTCAAGGGTCTACTTTTACTGTTTGTTAGTATTGATCTTCCTTTATTGCGATGGTGAAAACCCCTAATACTCTAACCACACAAAGGTTAATTTCAACGCTCATAGGAAGATGGCATAAAATACTGCTTTAAATTGTCACAAATTCGATGAGACTATTGCGGTAAGACTTCCACGAGGACAAAGTACAAACGAAAGTTAGTCCTTAATTTGATTATATTACAGCGGACTACCATTCAGCTACACTCAGTCTTGTTTGAAAAAGCGGTACCGGCAGAGGTACCTCAAGTCCCAACTAGACTTTCGCTACACCTGACCATATAAGCTGACGGTAGTGGTGTGTGACAAACTATGTGAGCGTTTCCGATCGAATTCCATCACGATTAGTTCCATTCTGGTTGTACAAGTCGCGCATTTCTGTGTTCTACTTCATTATGTCTCTTTTATGAGAAACTGGTAATACGTACCAACGTATTGGCTTTGTTAAGCAGGTTATTTTGGTCAGCGGTCTTTCTATCGGTAAGCAGCATGCTCAATACGATATGCGAAGCTGGACAGTAGTTAAGTCTGTCTTAGGATGACGAGCACAGTGTGGAAACAGCTTACTTTAAAGTTCTAAGGTTTCTAATGTTTACAGCCAAGTTTTGGGAGAAGCTTGCGCTTTAAGTTATTTATTTATCTTAAGAAAGCTTTCTAGAACTCTTATATACACCTGATTATCACAAACAACATTACAATTACAATAACCCCATATGAGCTAAAAAATATCATTTTCAATTTTGAATTAATTCATTCAACCTCATTACGATAACCAGACCACAACGAATAAGATTACGTTTCATTTTTGTTTGTATTTATCGACTTTATAATAACTACCTATTTAAGTTTGTAGAAACATTAAATATTAACAGTGTTGAGATTGATGTTGTGGGAGAGCATTACATAAAGAACAATATCGTATCAATGCCTCTACTTATTGGGGCTTTGATACAAAAGAAACTAGTAGAAGAATCATTATTATGTCTTTTCCTGGAACGTCAGTCATTACACCTGACTCCTGAGACAGTATAGTCCATTCCAAATTCAAATGTGAAAGTCACTCTGTCTGTTACGTTATTACGGCTCAACCAATGTTAATGAAATTTTGTACGGAGTAAGCTTAGATCTCAAGAGACGACAACGCATAGGGGCGAAGCCGCGAGCAAAGCTGGTTTGTCAATAGATATGTTTTCTTTAACGATTGCCAATCATTTTACTTGACACAATATCCTGTGATGTATGAGGGTGAGATAATATGTAAATTCAAATCGTCCTAGATAGCTGAAACGGCCATTTTTTTTTTACCGATTGCCGTCGAAAACAATTCCGATAACCTAAATAAAATAAATAAATCCTCCTAGCCAATTTCGGCCACGGAGGCCAATCTCAACGGAGATCAGCCAGGTACGCAGGAGATATTATAGTGCACAAGTGTGTGCACAATACACAGGTGCACTCGCTATTCCTTCACTCTCATAGTCCGGTGAGACATGACCGGAGAGAGATCAGGCGCAGGACCAACGGCTTTACATGCTTTCCGAGGCATGGGGTATCACACCACCAACTTCCTGACTCCGAGCTGCGATTGAGTAATTTTTAAGATGGAAAAATCCAGTAACAATGTTTTTGGCTCGACCCGGGATTCGAACCCTGGACCTCAGCGCGCATATCGTGCTCGTAACACGTACCCAATACAACTACGCCACCGAGACAGTCACCTACCACATACGTAACGTACATGGTAAAGACCGGCTGGTAACAGCGCGGGCGTCGCCAACCTGCTGATATCGAACGAAAACAAGTTTTTTTATAAATTTGTTTGTCACAGTATTGACATTCGTATCGGTGTTTTTTTAATATTGTTGTCCATGTTATTGAGATTTATAGCTGTTTCGCCAACCGGGCTGATAGTAGTACTATTATTATATTAGCTGACTAGCTTTTGCCCGCGGCTCCGCCCGCGTTAAAAAGTTTCCGGGATAAAAGTCCCGCTTTATATTTTCCCGGGATAAAAAGTAGCCTATGTGTTTATCCAGGAAATGATCTACCAGTGTGCTAAATTTCATCGAAATCGGTTCAGTAGTTTTTGCGTGAAAGAGTAACAAACAGCCATACATCCATACTTACAAACTCGCGTTTATTTAGTAGGAAGTATGATTACTCTCGCCTTTATATATGATTTTTATTTTATAAATACATAAGCTCAGTTATATTCGGGAATAGCTTTATGACATTTAATAAGTTATTTACATCCCATATGAAGGTCAGATCGAGATTAATGGCCAAAGGGTCATGATTACACAAGATATTATGTGTAGTAAATACAAATATTTACGCGTATTCAAATTAACCCAATTTTTGTTACTAAAATATAGGACAACATTAAATAAATATTTTGTACTGATTATTAACTTACTGTATTAATTATAAATTTTATTCATTTTTCTTTTGTGTATTTCCGGAGGAAGAAATCAGTGTAAATAAAACACACGTACTTGTGATAATTATAGGAAAAAAGTTAGATACATTTTAGGAGACACGTAAGAGAACGAATATTGCTGACATATTACAAACAGGTCACTCTATCTGTGCTCAAGACGCTTACTATCAGGTTCAGTGGGGTCACTTTGCACGATAAAATCTTTTGGTGCCAAAAATCCAGTATTCGCATTCGCATTCGCGAACAATGGAGTCAAATATTCGCATTCGCATTCGCGAATATTGGAGTCAAATATTCGCATTCGCATTCGCGAATATTGGAAATTGGACATTCGTTACATCACTAATAGGTATGGGTTAATATTATTTTCTATGAGTGGAAATAGAAGACAAAAGTAAACAGCTGAACCTATACACAGCAATAACTTGGTTTCCTTTATCATACAAAACCTGAGCTAAATCAAAGATAAAGATATAATTAACACTTAAACATACATTCAGGCGTCGCGTTTCTACTTTAATAAAATTAACAATATACGTTGGCTTCTTCTATTCACAGGGGTTAGGGATTTTCTCCACCACGCTGATTTTGCGGGTTTACAATCTTTAGATACCTTTTAAATAAGGAAGAAATCAAGTATATAAGTTTGCTCACAATTTGCTCCGTCACAGTATTTTTATCACTGTATTTTATGGAACACATAGCAACTAAGGCTCATTGATCACATATTTTTTTACGATTAAATCGTATCATAAATAATACATTCGTATCTAATGAAAGATTTATATTGAAATTATAATTAATAGTTAACATTTATACTGAGGCATTAATTACATTATAAATGTCGGTTGATTTTTTTTAATAATGCTATGCCACTTTTTCGAAGGACTTTGTAGTTGTTACTGGGCGTAAGATCAGTTTCAGGCGTGTGCTGTGAATTGTGAAATATCATATCGCACCTTTAGAACGAAAACGTCACAATTCAAAAAAATCGAAAATTGAGTTATCGTCATAAAATGACTTAAAACTGGTATATGTATCTATTAAAATATAATAAAAAGGACCGATATAACAGTTTTGTCCTGTTCCCGCCCGAATATGGCTGTGTTTGAACTATTGCTTTATCGAGAACTTCGTTTTAAGTCATTTTATGACGATAACTCAAATTTCCATCATTTTGAATTGTGTTGTTTTCGTTCTAAAGGTGCGATATGTAACCCAATGTTAGTTTATATTAGAATGACGAGACGAACACTAGCCTGTCCGCATAATGACGGCTGATAAGCGGCAGCAACACCGATCACAACCACATTAAAAACCACTTTAATGTCATTGCATTTCTGACCCATGTCAGTAACCGTGGGACAAGGTCCATACACAAAACCATCCCATAAAACACCGACAATATACGGCCAACGACTTTATTGCATAATTACCATTGTAATATGTCAATATGTAATTTGCCAGTCAGTCACCCGGCTTTGTTTTTGACATTGGCCGAGTGTCACGGTCGCAGAGATCGCGCGATATGTCCGTAGATCTGATCGATATATTTATATTTTATACAATGGGTTTGGTGCGTCCGGATTTAGCATTTAGTTCTGTCCGGTTTGCGGTGTCCGGGTCCGGCAAAAAAGCGATAACAAAAAATTGTTTATCGCGTAGGATGTCACTTTGTTGATGACATAATTGTAATATTAATGTTTGCATTTCGATATGAAATACTGCTTTATGATTAAGTTAATAAAATGTAATTTTAGCAGGAATTTTGATAGTCGATTCGGTAGTTTCAGAGATACCTCCTGATTCCCTAACAAAAACTTAACTACATAGTGGCATTGGAGTATAATAGATCTCATTAAATACTGTATCTCCATTACACTCATGTTTACTCATAAATCTGGCGGAAATATCCATCTCCTCGCGTATGCCGAAAATAATCAACCTGGGTTTCGAACCCAGAACATTAACATAAGATTGGCTACCAAACCAGCAAGACAACCTTCATCATCATCATCAGCCCGTTGCAGTCTACTGCTGGACATAGGCCTCTCCCAAGATACGCCACAGAGCCCGGTCTGCTGCTTTATGCATCCAGTCGCTGCCGACCCTCTTGTGCAAGTCGTCCCGCCATCTCGCCAGACAAACTTGATATCCACAAAAACATCTGTCACTACAAAACCTGAACTTGAAAGTAATTTTAAGTTCTATTGACTATAATACCGAGAAATCGGAAAAAAACAAAGTAGGTCAGTTGAAGATTTCTTGTGATCCGCCATTGCCATTCAATCGTTCAATAAAGTTACACCATTCGTTTCCTTCATTCAACTGCATCATTACTGTCTGTTGTATCGCTAATCTTTATTACAATACTTGGATAAACATTATTGGAAAATTTGCCTGATTTAAACTTCAACTTTGGTCAATTAATTTAAAAATATATTGGACTAGTTTTTAGGTTGTGTTTGTACAAAATTAAATTGTAAATAATGGCACAGCAACGCTATTAATATTAGTAGCATATGTCCACAATCCAGAAGAATCATAGTAACGATACCAGTGTTAAAGTAACGAGAATAATAGGCACATGAGAAAAAAGCACTGAAAATAAAAGGGGCTTCTTTGGGTCTCTAAATATTACTCATACAAAACGCATCAGCAATCACTTCACATCTTCTATGATACTATACTACACTGATCAAGCCGACATGACAACTTCATACCTCCCGAAAAGTCTACAGCGTGAAAACTTCAAAACCCTAATCCTAAGCGTGACGAAGCTAAGCCACGTATGTCCATTACTGGATCAAGGGTGGCCCTTGGAAGAAGGTCCTGCGCAAGGGCACCTCTGCCGCGAGTGCGTTGCATACTAACACTGGTCCCTCTGAGCCGACACACTTGGCACCGACGATCCTCGTGACCTCCTATGTGGAGCAAGACTTATACTGACTTGTCAGTGTTAAACGCAAACTAAGTTATAAGACATCATTGTTATAACCATTTAGACACTTTATACAAAACTGAACTAAAAGATACATAACTTGTGGGACTGTTTCGAAATAAAATTATAGGTTTTTCATACTAAATTACTCCGTTAATAATTTTTATGTCTACGTTTTGTTTCCGTCGTTTTCAAACTTCATCTGTCATCCGCTTTTCTCTTTTTCATCTCGCTCACGCACTATAGTCCATTGCATGCATCACACTAACGTTCCATTCCCATATTCGGTTCGAATGAATTTCATTGAATTGGCTTAAGAAGACATTTTTATGAGCATTGTATGATGCATCAGTTTTAGTCATATTAAATCCACAGTAGTAGAGGAACCTCATGAATAACAGCGAAGCAGTATACAATCGAGGTACCGTATTATAATGACGCAACAAAAGTGGAGTATACCGCTAAAAATATAAACAGGGGTTTTGGAAACATTCAACATATTTCTAACGGCCACAATCTTCCAAGAATATGAAAAACGTTACTTAAAAGTTATTAAGTGTACTTGTTTTGATTTTGTGAACCCTATACTGTGTACAACTAGTTCTGTGAACCTTATAAAAAAAAAAAAAACATTCTCATTGCAAAAACACAGCGTTATTATAATTAATACTATTTTCCATTAGGAGCAGAGGAACGTCGCATTGAATTTAAAAGTCGCATTTGATATTTGGTATCGTGTATTACAATGAAAATATACGAAATTTAATTATCGAATATAATTTTATCTCTGAGTGATATAATATCAGCAACCCGTCGATAATTGCGTACTTTCACTTTGATATGGCGGACCAAGGTCAGTCCAGATGCCGTGCTAGGGCTGCCATTTTTATACAAATATGCACATTAAAGTCTTAATGTATTTATAAACAAGGAACATATAAATGCCACCGAAAATTATATTGTTAATTGTTATTTAACTTGTTTTTTTTTATAACAGGTTTATTAATTTTCCTGTATATAAACAGAACGTAAATATATTTATTCGTTTTAGCCTGTCGCCAAACGGATTTTTGTTTTGTAAACATTCTTTAATATTCTGTTCGACATTATCATCAATAAGCAATACCATAGTAAATAATACTATTTTTTGGTGAAAGACAATACGCTCTCAAGTATGCACCTGAGAACTCATTATGACAGTGTTCATTTTTGAAGTTTACCTAAAGAAGCTCCAATCTCAATTTCAGAAGAGCTCCACAGTGATACAATTTAAAATAAAATTAATATTATATTACAATATTTTATTATTAGTTATTTTTATTTAACAGAAAAATATACAAAAGAAAAATAATATTGTTTATGCGAGTGGCAGCCCTAAGCAACACGATTATGTTTTTTGTTCGACAAGGTCACTCCACGGTGTCGCCGTGACATTTGCCACGTAAAATCTATTTATCTGCGTTTAAAAATAATCGCGAGACGCAATGGATCGACGCGCAGGTTAAACTTATAGATGATACTAAAATTATACAGAACTCCTTTAGGAATTGCGTATTATTATGTTTTTTAGTGGCAATATCGGATTACCCCGCCTGATTTTATCCGTGAATTAATTATCGGTTGAAAGAAAACGTGAGGAAACGTAACACCTAATCATTCAATTAGAATTTCTTTGACCTTTACCCAGAATATCTGACATTCGAAGGCTCGGTGCAGTCGACTCCTACCAGTCCTTCCATTCACACTCGCCTTATATATTCTTCAATCAATCCATCTCAATCAATTTTATACTATAATAGCGGTACAGTCATACATCACTGCATTCCACAGCATATGCCTCGTCATGACGCGGGCCTATTTGCCGCCGATAAGATACCCGGCTTGTGCTAAATGTGTCGTGTCAAGGCTCCAGGTTGCGCAACACTTGTCACAATGTTTGTAAAACGTGTTTTTTGCACTTATGATTTTCGTTTGTTTTGCGTTCGCGACACTTTTTGACTGGTGTTACTAGAGGCCAAATCATTGCTTTGAGAGGTCGGGTAGCGTAATTTTTACCAACCTATCTGGTATTGTAGATTTTTATCGCTGAAGACGATTCACCACCAGGTCGACTTTTTAGTTTACCGGTTATAAATAAAACGACGTAATCTTACATAACAGTAATTTCCATTTTTGTAATCAAGCGATTATACAAACTTCCAGACTCATTAGAAAGCTAATTTCCACGTAGACAGGTAGAAACCAAAATTATCTATCCGATAGTATATGATTTAAATATGTGGAATGTGAAATGGCTCAGTTATGAATTGTTAAACATTGTGCGCCGGATCGTACGGGCCATCGCACACGAGGCCGCGACGAGCGTCGGCGACATTGAGCGGTTTCAAAACGCATCGTGCGACCCACATACCCGTCGCATCCGGCAGCAACGTGGAAAATGTTTCACTTCTTTAATATCAAGGATTTTGGACTCACGATGCGGCGGACCGCGATTTGGTTTATAGCTATCAAAACGCGAGCGAGATGCGATAAGAGGATGTTTTTATTTTAAACATCTCAATAGCGAGACGAGCATGATATGCGACTGATGCTAAGCGCCACACCCACCCATAGACAGTAACAATACCCTATGACACAAAAAAATGTACTGCATAGCACTGTACTACGCTCAGCTTCAGATACTAAACCTAATGCTTATAATAACACAATGTAGCTCCTATCAATTAACTCTGGTAGCATGTGTTATCTACTTTGAGACAATGTAGCAAATCAACACACAGATTGTTTGACCTAATAATCAAACCCTCAGCATTGACGTAATTTCCAATGAAGTAGCTACTCATGTTTAGGCAAAAAATGAAGCGCCGTCAGTCAAACCGAGCGCACGATAACAACGGGCTAAAATTACGCGCCTTCGCGGAATTTCACATAACAATGTTACGTTAACACTTTGCATAAGTATTGCCGAATTTGAGTTTATTTTCAACGAAAATTGGAACACAAAACAGATCTCTTTATTTGATATTTTCATTTAGTTGAATTGTTTTTGTTGTGTTACAAAACGTAAAAGTAATTCAGAAATACTTGATATTATGTTCTTTTACTTTATTTATTTAACATTAAGTATAATATTTTAACCATTTTGCAGTTTTTTTTTATATAGCGCAAAATTCTAGGCTTCAAAGTAAGCCTAAGGTCATGAAATTAATTCTCATTTTATTAACACAATCAAAACTCGAATTAAACCTTAGTTCAAGGCACAAACACATACCAAGGTGAGACCCCTATACTCGTCAAAGTAGGCAACAATACATAATATTAAAAAATACCGCGTCGACCTGCATTAAAAGATTGTCGTTCGGCCATGAAAACTATTTATATAAAGTCTACATTTAAGTAAATTAAACATAAAGAATCCTCGAATGAGCCGCATGCTTGTGCCGCATGAGATAACGTAAGTTGAAATAAATCGATTGTTTGACACATGAAAATCGATTTTCGAATTGGAGATTTTAAAGTGTTATGGTGTAATCTATAAAGCAAAGGTATTATATACGTTTTAATTACTAGAAATGATAAATAGCATACTACAAGATTTGAAGGGTGCTATTTATGTAGTGCAAATATCAATTTTACTGTTGCAATACCCACGATAAGCTTACCAAAGCGAAAATACATTTAATAACGAATAATTTTTTTGCGAATCAAAATCGATTAGGTCATAATCGATTTATTAACATAGAATCACATCTCAAATGCTGTTTCGCAGGTATTTTGCATGAAGCGTGATTCGTTATCACCGCATATTTCATATGTCTTTATAACCTTATCAGTCTTTGCTGATATTTACAGTTACTTCAAACGAAATGACACTGACACAGTGGTTCAACAATGCATACAATGTACAGTATTATCAGGATTATAGTGCAATTAATTTGCTATAATGATAATGATCTGTTTTATCTATACTAATATTATAAAGCTGAAGAGTTTGTTTGTTTGAATGCGCTAATCTCAGGAACTACTGGACCGATTTTGAAAATTCTTTCACTAATAGGAAGCTACATTACTCCTGAGTGCTATATGATTTTTATCCCGAAAAAGTTTTCCACGCGTGCGGAGCCGCGCGCAATGCTAGTTAGATATATTCCCAAAATACTTTTTTTATTGAATGTGTTGGGAGATCACTCATAGATTTTCGCAAATATTCAATCACAATAACTAATCCATGGAAGCGTTGAAACTCTATTCTGATATATTTCATCGATCAGGAGATATCAATCATGATAAAAGATAATGATTTTCAGCCGTAGGAGGTCTTATCTTCAATAGACAGTATATTTCCATTGCAATCTATTTCATTTCCATGTGTACGTACTTTACCTAAATAAATTATCAAAACTAGACCCCATTGTTTTTCTCGCGCTATTCTTTATCAGTCCATACTTATATTGATATGAAGGCAATCAATTACAAACGAAATTAATCTATTAAATCCGGCCATTAAAACGATTGTCATTTCGTGAAGACTTTTTTTTTTTTTTTTTTTTTTTTTTTTTTATTGCATTTAATGACGAGACGAGCATGCCGTTCGCCTGATGGTAAGCGATACGACCACCCATAAACAGTAGCAACACCATCCAGCACCTTGACTAACAAAGTACTGTGTGGCATTCCACTGCGCTCGTCACCCTGAGACATAAGATGTTAAGTCTCATTATGTCCAGTAGTTATACTGGCTACAATGTCCTTCAAACCGAAACACAACAGTGCATGCACACTGTTGCTTGGCGGTAGAAATAGACATTGCGGTGGTACCCACCCAGACGGCCTCTTACATAATGAGAGACCTACCACCAGTGTATTTATGTAAATAAACCTGATGATAATAAGCTTATGGACATTATTATGAGGGTTTAGTTTGTGTGTCGGGGGGAAAATGAAACTACTTAAATAATTAAAAAAAATATTTCAGTTGTAGTAAGCAGCACGGTCCTTGATTGACACATGCTGGTATAGTCTGATACATTATCAGACTATACCAGTAACTACATAGTTAACTAGTTACTATATAGCAGTTGAAATAGATTTTAAAAAAATATATCTTATCCATTTTTGATTACTCAGTCTAAAGACCGAACATAGAATCTCACCAGCTTTAAAAGCAACCGCGAAAGCCTAATTCAACTCTAGATGGAAGTGTGGAAGATTTCGAGGGAACCTTGGAAGAGAATGAAAATTTTGACATTAAATTCTTCTCTAAATATACCATTCTACTATCTTTAATCTAAGTGGGGGAAATCCCGCGCCAAAAAACCCGATAATTGATCAATAATGAACGACGTCACACCTCACGCGGATTCGCGTTGATTCACCTTTTTAACTATTAACTAATCGATTTATCAATTGCCAGTGGTTATGCACGTGCTACCAATATTCAAGTCCTACTGCCAAGCTAGACGACAGTTTAATTTCGAAAACATGAGTATGTATTGATAGAAATATCAGGAGAATATTGTGTTACCGATGCGTGTTCTTTGCATATCTAGTTACATAGACACTGAAGTTACTGAAGCCATCTATGCTGGCAATCCAGTTTCATTGAGTTTTTTTTACGGCCATGGCAAACTGACTCCGCTGCATCTGTAGTCAGCGAAGGGAGGTCCTGGTAGTGTCCACTGACGAGCGATGACTATTCCTCGTCAGTCAGTAATTTTTCTCGGCAACTAATTGCCAACGCTTGCGCGACCTTCTAAGGTAAAAGGTTCAGGGATAAAAGAAAATGAAAAAAAAAACATTCTTCAATAACCCTGCTAAATTTGTTAATCAACAATTATCTAGAAATTGCGCATTATCTTAGACTTTTTGATAGTCGAAATCAAAATACTTTTTATCCACGTAGACAAGCTTAGACTATCAAACCATTATAAATGATAAATAAATAATTGCGTTGAAAGCGAAACTGGACAAACAACTAGAAGCGAATACTGGAGACATGATAGAAGACCATGAAAAGTCTTACGAACTTATGTTGAAGGCCATTTGAGCAATGTCTTGAGATAAGAATTGGGAACGTGAACTGTTCACTCAGAACCAGCGCAGAACTGTCAAGTACCTTACAATATGACAGAATTAAGACTTATTCTCCTACTGGCCGCTCAGTCTTCTTTAGCATAATAGCGCAACTGTGACAATACAAATAGTGATAATCACATATACAATAAAATATAAATCGTGTGCTATATAGTTGTATGTACCGGCGATTTAACGCAAAATGGTGTTTAATACTATTGTAATAATGCAGTATTTGCACAACAAAACCGAACATAGTTACATACACAATAAACCAACATGATAATTCTTGCTTATATTATTTATAGCTTTTCCATAGTAATGAATTGTTTTGCGTCAGTGAAAGAATAAATTGCAATATATCATTATGCAAATTCTATTCGATGTACCTATGCTGCTTTAATAAAGCACGCTTATTTTTTGGTTTAAGAAATTAGTTTTTATTTGGTTTATTGGCCCACCGACAATATTTGATAGAAACTGGTGAAATGGTCAGTCCTCGGGAAAAATAGAAATAATTTGTGTGATTTCGACAACCACAGTGTACTAGGACTGCATGGGCCATGAATACAAAAGGCAGCTTCTAAATAAAATGCCATATTTAATACATTTCCTGAAAGAAAAATTATAATTGGAATTTTCTATGCTTCAATCAGTTTTGATTTAAAACGAAAAATGTCCTCACAGGCCACTTAATATCGATCTCATTAAAACGAGTAAGGTTTTTATAGCATTGGAAACATTGAACAAAGGTCGTTAAATAGAATTCTGAATACGTTTAGATTAATGTGAATTATAACCGTGGATAATTTTATTAAAATCGATTTTATATCTTATTACTCCATGTAACATGGCGCGCGATAGGTAAAGTTTGGGGAAAAAATATGCCCAGTATTTATTACCATCCCACAAGTTGGCAAGCCTCTTGTACTATTGAAAGGACTTTTGGTCCACTCCGTTGTAATTTAATCCGTCATCCGTTTCGTCGCTTATATATAGAGCTATAAGCTAATTTCCGTATATAAATGGACACCGGTGTCCACAGCGGGCGTTGACGGGTTAATTTAGTTTTAAATTATTATACTCAAGTAAGTTTCTTTATGAGGTGTATATTTCTAAGTGGTAACAAATTCACATGTTATTTTGAGAAGTCAGACGTTCCACCTCACCCAGTTCAAACTCGGACCTTCGTTTTAGCAGTCTGTTTCACTCCACCACTAAGCTTACCCTCTTCTATAACCAAAAAGAATGTCTTATTGTGCGCCTTCAATTTAAAAAACTTGGCACCAAATGGGTTTAAATGTGGGTTACGAACGTTTACTTAAACAGGCCAATAAGTTCAAAATGGCGGTGGTAAATAAATTAATAGCATAAAAGACCTAAATAATACTCAGAAGTTTCGATTTAAAATGAGGTCGGATCTGAGATTTTTAGATAATTGAAATTTATAGTTACGTAGATATTCCATAGTCATTCTATTTTTACCTTACATTATATTATGTTTAACTGCGCAATTTTAAATTTGGGGTTTTTGTAGCCGTGTCGCATTCGGACAAAATGTCCATGTTATACTCTGAATTTCCTGAACAGGACTTTTTAGCCCAGTGAAAGTGTGTTACATTTAAGTACCTATTGTTTTATTTAATATCACGAGTACTTATGTCTACAACACGACATGCATTGAGGACTGACGCACATGTCTTTACACGAGAGCGATGAAAACAATTTGCTCCTTGCGTCATAGTCGCAGGCGCCAGTCGCCAGTTGCACAACACTACTGCATCACTTAATCGCAAATAATTTTCTTTACATAGAAACGAAGAAAAGAAATATTTTATATTGTTGACACATTTTTTTTAAGAAAATTCTACCCTCAAGTTAATATCATGATTAAAATCGGACTTTATCTTTGGGATATTCCTCGTCGCTTTGGGATTAATTGAACCTTATACGCAGACGCTGTAAACACCTGTTGCTGAAACGGAAAGGCATTACCAGAACTTTCAGGCTGTAATCCGCGTTTATCACATTGATAATGATAATTTGGACATCAATGACGGAGAATTGGATCATATGCTCGGACGTTAAGAGATAATGCGCGGCGCTAGAGGAATCAAACTTTTCGGCTGAGTCAAAGATACGAGTTCTGACTAAACTATGATAGGAAACCGGAGTGCGATAGCGTTGACTAGCTTCAGGGCAGCCGGAAGACAATTGAGACAGGGGGACAGTATCACGCTATACCGTGCGCTTTCCACGCTCCACGGTCGAATCGGCGCGCCGAATGCCGGCCTGTAAAATCGCATAACATTTGGCGCGACAATCGCTCGGCCGCCCACGCCACCACGCAACGCTCTGGCTATGCACGAAATATTTTTTCACTAATACGGAACTGGCGTTGGCCGGGCGCCATGACTCCCGAGCCCACTGCATCACATGACCGATAGCCGCTTACCTTTATGTCGTCGAACATGTCGCACGCCGAGATCAGGGACGCGGTGTCCGGGCTCACTTTTATCACACCCATGGCTGCGTCCCGGGACTGTTGGTAGACGGTAAGAGTTCCGCGGTTCGAAGCCACCGATACGGGATCACACGGAAGACCTAGTGGGCCGTTTGCGCGTGTTCAGATTCCTTGGTCGAGTCGGCTTCTGGTGCGGATGGTATAGTTTCAGTTTACACCACGAGTGACGCGTGAGTCGGTGTATTTTAGGAACACGAAGCGCGAGACGTGCTCACGCTGTGACCGAGCCGCGCGGACTGAAGTTGTCGAGGCGGGAGACCAACTTCGGCCAGTGAAAGGGTCGTGACGTCATGCCGCGATAAGGCGGCCCCCACGCCGCACGGCCGCGACTTGTTGCCACATCTGCCGTCCCTCTCACACTCGCTCTAACCCACCCTGGCTCTCGCTCACTAATGACTTGACACCTAGCCGCTTGATTAAACGAACACTGGTTGCTCGGCAATGCGCGTTCTCGTTTTTCTGCGCAATACGTTCAACGACGTTATGAACAAAGACACAGTTTCACTAAAAAATAAAAACCGCCGAAGCGTTTTATTGAAATGACGAGAATGGCGGCGGTGCCGGTCGTCACGCGTTAGGTTTTTCCATTTTGTGACAATTGAACGCTCTACATGGCACAATACGTAGCCCGTAAGTAATGTAGACGTGCGGGTAGTTAGAGGTGTAAAAGGGCGCGCGGGTATACGATGCGTACGTGCGGGTAGGTGTGGAGTAGTAGGGAGACGGTAGCTGACGTAGGTGCTACGGCGGCGTAGGGCCGTAGATCAGGTTGCTACGCGACGGCCCCCGCCGCCACCCCGCCCCGCCCTGCAGCCCCGGCCAAGCGGCGCCGCGAGGAATACCAAATCGAGTTTAATAACAACACTATTAATTCATAACATTAAAGAGACGGAATATTACATTAAAAATTTAAATAAGCCGCGGGAAAGTTGGAGATCAACCCAGTTTATCTTCGGAGCGTAAAATAAATAACTTTGTTACTACTGGGTAACAACTTATTTACTTTCTTTTTACTTTCATAAACTCAGGGTTTTATTTACCCTCAGCGATTTTTAAGCCAAAAGGAAATAAACTAGACAGATAGAAGTGAGAGAGTTTACGTCTAACTAACATCAAAATTCGAAACTATTGAAGCTCTTTTGGCATCGAATGATAAAACTAAAATCAACTTCGAATCTGTATTTTTTTAATCGACATGTGTTTAACTTATGGCTGCACAGTTCTCTTCCTTTGCGAACTAAATAGTCTAACTTTGTCTACACAAGGGGAATTACCTAAACCTTCATGATTGTTGCATACTTATATATATATTCCTATTGGCGAAACCACAGAGTTGCCCGACAGTGCAATAGGAATCCGATATAGTGATAGGTGCGCAAAAGACGTATACAAGCCCAGTAAAGCAACAATAAAGATTAGGATAAGATTGATCTAAAATGATAGATTGTCTAGATAACGAAGCATTAAGATAGTTTGCTGATGATTATCGCAGTATTTTTTTCGGAAACTTATCGCAACAGGTTTATTTTACCTGAATTGCTCGGGACTAGAATTTAAGCTCGATATGGCGATAAGTAAATTTCTAAGACATTTATTGAGCACTATAACTTAACATCTTCGACCTAGGATCAAGAGCGCAGCGCAGTGGCCCGCAGTACCTTGTAAGTCAAATTCAAATTCAAATCATTTATTAAGTAATTAGGCCCCTAAGGGCACTTTTACACGTCATTTTTTACAATGTTTTTATCATCTAAAAGATTCTACCAGTGCTTCGGAAAAGCGCACTGACCTGAGAAGAAGCACCAGGAAACTCAGCGTAGGTCTTTTATTGTTATATTTTTTTATATATATATTTTACAAATTGCAAGTAACAATATAAATTCAATTTCAAAGATGGATATTGAATGCGATAATTATAATTCAAAGTTTTGTATGGTGTTGCTACTGTTTATAGGTCGTTTCTCTTACCATTAGACGGGATGCTCGTCTCGTCATTAAAATGTAGGTAATAAAAACAGAAATAACGAATAATAATACGAGTATGACAAACAGTCTAACAAAACACATATTAGCTTGACTGCCTCGGTGGCATAGTTGTATTACGGTACGACTGCAAAGCTGGGGTGTGGGGTTCGATCCCCGGGTCGGGCAAAGTGATATTGAGTTTTTTCTAGTGAGGATTAGCTCGGAGTCTGGAATTTGTGCCTGATATGGCGATAGGCTCGTCCCCTATCACATCATGGGACGGAATACGCACGGCGAAAAGTGGGTGCACTAGTTGCGCCTCTGCCTACCCCTTCAGGGATAAAGGGCGTGAGTGTGTGTGTGTGTAGCATGTACATAAAATTAAACACCACGTGTCTATGGCAAAGCCAAATTAGACATTTATTGCTAAAAGCATAACAAGTCGTGTACATAACGTGGTAGAAATATTGTCATGTATCAAAACTGGTCTCTGACTCGAACCCGGAACGTCACGCGAGTGAGATGTGCCCGTGTCCTTGCGCACGCCAGCATCTCTACACGATTTACATATAAAAACTAGATTTATCTATGTTCTTTAGTTTTATAGATTTAGCCTTATGAACTCAAAGTTCAATGTTGGCAAGATGAGGTATTTTAATAATGTCCTATGTAATAACATAATAAGAACAGTCTAATAAGACTAACGTAATCAGTAACTAGATGTAATTAAAACTAGGGTGGAATAGTACTTGTCCAAAAATTACTCGACTTGGAAATGTTTTACAGACTGCATGATAAGAATTGTATAATTGCATACCCAGTACAAAATACCTACATCTCTAACTCTATAAAAGACTTTATAAAAATTTGGTCTTTACCTATGAAATTACCTTTTAGTATACAGAAAGTTAGTAATTTTTTAATAATATTTTTTATTTCTATCAATCTAAATATGCACCATGCTATCGATGCATCTCTGCTAGCGCAGTGGTAATTTTTAATGCTTTTCTTGAAGAAGTCATGGGTACGGGAACCTACAAACTCTTCAAAGGCATTTTGTACGGTCTCGGATGCATATTTTGATTGATAGAAATAAAAAATATTTATAAAAAGATGATTAACTTTCTGTACACTAAACAGAAATTTCATAGGTAAAGACCAAATATTAAGTGATTTTGAAGTCTCTTGTTGAAGTCAAGAGGAACAAATTGACTTACGAATCTTTCAAGACTTAGTCCTCGGTCAAACATCATCGAAACCATAATGAAAAACATATCTTGATTTAATAAGTCAACTAAAACTATAATTAATAACAAACAAATTACAAACAAAAACATAAAATGTCACGGCGAAATATCGAAAACAAAATGTTTATATTTAGTGCAAAAAGTTGACCTTTAAGAACCGACACTGCCGGCACTCGCAACGAGTCGAGGAAACGGTTCACCTGAGCAAACTTTACGCGCTACACGATGTACGGCAAATGTCACTTTAGGTGCAAGAATAAAGTAAACAATGACTGCTCTGTGAAAGAAAATTAATTTATTTTTACATTGAAGACACCTAGTTTTTATTGCTGTTGTATGGGACGAGCATCCTGTTCGCCTAATGGTAAGCGATACGACCGCCCATAAACAATAGCAACACCATAGAGCTTTGAATTAAAAAGTACTGCGTGGCACTCCACTGCGCTCGTCACCCTTAGACAATATGTTAAAACATAAAGGTTTTAATCAGTCCATATAAGGTAAATGTATCCTATATTTTGTATGGCGTTATCCCGGCCTAGTTACGGAGTCTACGTTCCAACCTAATGCCTATTCCGATCATATTAGGCATCTTCCTCTGTGTGGGAGTTTAATGGCGTTTAAAAAAAACACAACAATTTGATTATTTTTCTGTTCTATACCAGAAATAAATATTTGCGATACCAAATAATTCCTTTATAAGATCCGCAGCCTCATTCATAGCCCATCGAGTTTACCGAATAAAATGTAGCCGAAAAAGCTTAATCTCTCTAGAAAAACTACATACTATTGAAAACTTTATCAAAATCGGTTCAATAGTTCAGTAGATTGGCTCAGAAAAAAAAAACAACTGGAAACACGCGCGTCGTTTTGTAATATGTCAAACAAGCGTTTGCTTCATAATAACAAACCAATATTTAAATTTTATTTACGCATTAGCTTTTGCTCGCGGCTCCGTCCGCGTGAAAAAGGTTTTCCGGGATAAAGGTCTCGCTTTATATTTTCTCAGGACCTCAAACTATCTCCATACCTAATTTCATCGAAATCAGTTTGTTGGAAGAAGAAGAAGCAATTAAGCAGGCCGGCATAACTATTCCGACCGTCCGGTCGATATGTTTTTGGGCTTCTCTTCACTTGCCAGTCTTACCATCACGTGTAGTGAGCCGTGCACTTTGCCGTGCTTTTGGTAAAAAAAAATCCAGAGATTACTTCCTACAAACAAACACAAAGTTTACCTCTTCATGATATTAGTGTACATAAAATCGATATATCGACATATATTTTAATTTAGACGTAGTAACTACTACTACGTATTAGATCGGTGAAAACTGCATTCAATTCCTTGCAGTAGTTTTTGCGTAATACGTGTAAAACATACAGACAGACTGATAAAAATTTCAAGAACTGTTGTTTTTGCTTCTGTTGCTCTAATAAAGACGCATCATATTAGGTTTTCTTCAATATCTATAATAGTCATCGATCTCTTACTAATTTATTACATGTTTCCCAAACACATATGACGTCATCATCACGTTACGTGTAGTATATTTACCATGCCACTCACATTAGTGTACAAATGAGCGTAAAGGAGAAATTGTCTTTCCTCAGCGCGACTCAGGTGTAGCTGCCACGAGGGTGCTGCATGCGACAATGTGAATGTCAAATTTTAAATTACAGCTTCACCTTGACTCGACAATGGCCTAGATTATAATCCATCGATATTGCTGCGTTTGTTTGTTTGACTATTTCGGTGGAGTTGTATTGCGTGCGTAGTACGACTTCCGCTGCGGTCACAGGTTTTGATTCCGGGTCGGGCAGTGATATTGGATTTTTCTTCTTAATATCAGCTAGAAGTTTTGGAATTTGTTCCTGATATACCGATAGGCTCACCTCCTATTACATAGGTGGAATAATTAGTAATATTGGGAGCACTAGTGTCGCTTCTGCTTAATATTTCGTAGACAGAGACAGATTATGTAACTAGTTTTATATCTAACTCATTAGGGAACAAAAATTTAGATTTATGTCGTAGATCCACGCTGTAGCTCAGACAGAAAACCGGCAATCTCGGCTGTTTATATAGGTACGATATTAAAATAAATAATAAATATAAATACGTTCATTGGCTTATCTAAGTACGTGTTATTATTAAACAAGGCAATATTATCTTATCTTACTTCTTACTAATATTATAAATGCGAAAGTTTGTGAAAATCTTTGGATGTTTATTATAAGTAAACGCAGAAACAACTAAACGGATTTGGATAAAATTTGGCACACGGGTAGATCATGTTCTGGATTAACACATAGGTTACTTTTTATGCCGGTAAATTGCTCCCATGGGAAATCTATACTAATATTATAAAGATGAAAGATTTGTATTATGTTTTTGTATGTTTGTAACGAAAAACTCAAAAACTACTGGAATTATTTTTTTTTGAATTTCCAATTTTAAAAATTCAATCACCAATATAAAGCTGCATTATCAGGGAATAATATAAGCTAATTTTTATCCCGAGAAAATATAAAGCGGGATTTTAATCCCGGAAAAACTCATTCACGCGGGCGGCGCGAGCAGTCTATAAACTATAAAGGCAAAAGTATAACGGGTATATTTTAGATTTAAAGCATAGCAACATGGTTATCATCATCAGTGTAATATAAAAGAGCTATTGTCCTTTATGTTCAAGGTAGTTTTAATTGCATTTTAATATCTATATCAAGAATCGAATTCGCAACATATCAACGAGTGATACAAAACAATGCAAAAACACCAATGTAAGGGCTTATGCACATGATCATCATCATCATCATCATCAGCCACATCCACTGCTAAACATAGGCCTCCCCTAATGATTTCCAGACAGATCTGTGAAAAGCGGCCTGCGTGTAATGTACATGATGCTAGCTGACTATTAATATACGATATTTCTTATCACGATCTTGTTTTCCTTGCGTACACACTTGAAAAGAAAAACCTAAACTCTTCTACCAGAACAGTAATACAACCACTTTATTTGGACTATTGTAAATTATTAATTAAATTGGACTATTCTAAACTTAGATTAATAGCGAAAATGGACCAATCAGATTAATGTTTCGACATGCTTACAGAAGATTTTTGATTGGATTATTTTTACCATTAACGAGTAGTTAGCGGTTAAGGTATTTTATTTAAATCAGCCTTTGTTTCTTTTACACAAGTGTGCATAAGTCCTAATCAATTACAAACCATATCTGCAATGCCCTAATTAAACCTTTTCAGTTTTATATGCAAAGCAATTTAACACGACAGGATGTGGGCGAGTGATAACAGTACGTTTTTATTTAATAAAATTTCACATATCCTGTGCAATTTGCTGACTTATTAGTTAATGCAAATTCCTTTCTAGTCATAAGAATAGTTTTCCGAAATTCCAAAAACTGCATGATTTTGTCGATAATTGAGGAACGCAGTCATTTGTGGGTCGAAATTATTTGAACTACACTGTGCTTATCACGTGTATTAGAATAAACCTACGATGTACATAATTATTTTCAAAATATGAAACGCAATATCAATGAAGGCTACCTGTCGACTGTTACTAAAAGTATGGTGTACAAAGAAAATTTATTTGCATAAAAAAACTTTTTCCCTTATTTTACATTAAGGTAGTAAAACTGTCACCAATTAAGAAAAACTGTTTTGATCTGTGGAAGGTTTACTTCGATTCTAGATCCAGAGAGGTTGGTATCTGGTATAACACTATACAACCTGAACCTTTGAACATTTCTTGGATCAGCAACTGTTCATTAAATAGGTTAGACACAATATTAGCTTTGCGGCTTCGTTCTGGACATATACCCTTAAATAAATTTGCCCACATGATGGGGAAGGCCACATCCCCTCATTGCCTTGAATGCGATAAATTAGAAGACGTATACCACATTATCATGGAATGTCTTCGTAATGAAGATCTTCGGTGTCAATGCCGTGATATTGTGGAAGGTATCGGTGGGTGCAATAGTGTCCTGGCCTGTCCATTGTCAGCAGAGGCAAAGAGGCTCTATAAATTAGTAAAATTAGCACTAAGTCGTAGAAATTAAGAACTTTTGTAGTCGTATAGAGCGACATAGTCTTAAGTTAGACTAAGCTCTTTAAATAAAGATAAAAAAAAAAAAAAAAAAGGTAGTAAAACTGTGTTGAAGACCTGTTTCTTTATACTTTGTACTTCTACCAATCAACAATATCAGCAGAGTTTGGAATTGTGTCCCTTAAATGGCAATAGACTCGCCCTCCTAGAAATATTTTGATATCTCTGCTTACCCAAGAAAAGCATGATGCTATATCTCTAGCCTATCGTCCACATTCCATCACCACTCCAACTATTTATCAACCCGTGATCCTGCAAGTGTTACGATAGTGACAACAAGCGCCCATGACTTTCAAACGTGAGGCGATAACGACGAAATGATTTGATAACAGCCACAACGCTGATAACACCACTCGACCGCCGGATAACGTTTCGTAAACAAAACAATTTCGTACAAGGTATTTAATAATAAATGCATCAAGGACGTCGGAGTTCAATTCAAGTTTTGAACGTTCCTGAAGTTAAATTTAAAAGTTTAGAAACTTCTATAATTGAGCTCTGTTGTAATTTCAACAATCTTAATGTTTATGCCTTTTTAGATTTCTCCAGACATATATTTGTAAAACCTTAATTAAAAAAAATATTGTTATCCAAACAGGCTTCTCTCACTTTTAGTTGAGTGCCATCATGGTGTCTTGTAAACTCAAATAATATAGACAGATATGAACATATATTAATCCAAGATTTACAGGTCCTGGAAATCGTTGGGGAGTCCTATGTTCAGCAGTGGACATCATGTGGCCGACGATGATGATGACTAATCCAAGTCAAACTAAAGTGAAAAGCGTTTCCTATCATCATTAGTTTCCATTGACCATCCCATCATGGTCAGGCTCAATTGTAGTATTCACATCAATAGGTTTTTCTAATTATAGTATTTGAATAATATTTATTTTAATATACCGCACAATAGGAGGAAGTCACATTGTCATTCATGCTAACTTCATGATAAGCAAACCACTTCCTGATGGTTTTGATTAAATATTTAACACAGTAAAACTAAGGATGAATGCACATTATTTATGTATTGATTTCCAGTTTTAAGAATAACGCGGATGACAAAATAAGTTATTGGCTATGAGGAATAAATGTTTTTCTAACATAATTTGTAGCTGTATAAATACCAGAGATTTAATAAGTTGTTCTAATACAACAGACATTAAATCAACTGTCTAATAATTAAAAGTTGTTTAAATCGAAACACAGCAATGTGTCTACTAATGATGTTGATGTGTCTACGCTATAGCTTGCCAGAAATCGACAAAGCTGTAGTTCCTACTCCGACGATTGCTTAAGCTTATTCGCAAACTGTAGACTTTGGGCAAGGTATAAATGATTGAAAGCGTGTAACTGAAGATTGATAGACTTTAATGAAAATGGCGGAATGAAAGAAGATACAGAAAAGAAAGAGGAAATTTACCTAACAGTTAAAAGAACAGAAGAAGAAAGCATTGGTCATTGTATAGATTATATGATGATTGATTATCACAATTTTTTATACCCCGCAGGTGATAGGAAGAAATTTATCTCAGATAATTTCGTGTAGATAGCGTATTCAAATCCAGAATTTTAAGAATAACTTTAGGAATATGCGTAACGTGTGCAGCCTGAAGTTGGCTCACTTAGTTTTCCAATTACCCTGTAGGTTAAAGTCAATAACAATCCTGTTCATGATTAACTTTAGTATGAAGATCATAATAATATGTAGAGCATTAGTATTACGATTAAGAACAAAATATTGCATGGCAGTGAGGATTTCCTCGCAGTATTCGCTGGTCAATGATTAAACAAAATAATCCTATTAGGTATACTGATGATAATTTTCAAGAAGTTAGAAGTATGCTTTGAAAATATTAATTCTAAGAACATCATGGAGGCTACAATCGGAGCGGTTGTCGCACCGATCTTTAGGAGAGAAAGGTAAATCCCAAGGTCGGCTAGAAGGTCAACATTTCGCACCAGCGACCAACTGATCCGACCTTGACCTTTCACGTCAATATCTCGACCAAGTTGAGGTGTTCGTTGTCGTCGTTGTCGAACACTCGCCGTTATGCACACCTTAAGGCTTTTTTCATTAACAAAGTTAAATTGAATTCGAGCAGTGTTTTTTTTTTGGAACCTCAAATACTGTCTCGGTGTGCCTTTTTTTATAGCTTAGAGTAGGTGGGTCTTCTAAAAGTAAGGTGATTATGTGTCTTAATAAAAACATTAGGAAGAGATAAAGTGGATAAGCATCATCAGCACCCTAGGGAGGCTCCAATTCCCGGTAGAATATATTTTGTTATTTTTTATTTGTCACTAGCTTTTAGTTTATAGAGTCTTCAGATTGCGCGTTATTAATATCAAATATCATTGTACTATCTGATAAACTGTAAGCAAATTTAAAATTATCATCATGTTGCTATGTTACTGTTATTGTGTTATACCAACAGAATACTATCGCACATACTATTTAAAATAATGTAAGTATATTGGCAAGAGAACATTGTGGCGTACTCCGTGGAGCGAGGACGCGTTCACATGGTGGAGCGTCGCGTCGGTGATACTGACGCGACTCGGGTCACGCTTACCGATGCGATAACGACTAATCGACGATATCGGACTGTTTTCTACTAATAGGGTTGGCACTACTAAGTTTTTTTTTTTTTTTTTATTGCATAGAATGACGAGACGAGCATGCCGTTCGCCTGATGGTAAGCGATACGACCACCCATAAACAGTAGCAATACCATCCAGCACTGACTTACAAAGTACTGTGTGGCATTCCATTGCGCTCGTCATCCTGAGACATAAGATGTTAAGTCTCATTATGTCCAGTAGTTACACTGGCTACAATGTCCTTCAAACCGAAACACAACAATGCATGCACACTGCTGCTTGGCGGTAGAAATAGACATTGCGGTGGTACCCACCCAGACGGACTCTTACATATGAGAGCCCTACCACCAGTAACGTGTAGACTTTATTGGAGATTGTGGGTGTTTTCTGGCAATAGATCGGTGAAACCAACATAATCATACAACTCACCCCACAATGGTGGTAGCGATAGCACATTTTTCCCGCAACAAAATCCAATCGAATTACACATTCATTCAAAAATAAACCTATGTATTTTACTTATAAATGTGAATGTAAGTATTTGAAAATGTTTGGATGTTTGTACGAAGTAAACGCAGGAACCGCTGAACGGATTAGAATGAAATTTGGCACACTGAGAGAACATGCTCCTGGATTAATATATAAGCTACTTCTTATCCCAGACGCGGCGATAGCCTAGTTGGAAATGGAACGGTCTGCCGAGACAATGTCCGGAGGTTCAAAACCCAAGGCACACACCTCTGACTTTTCTGAAAAGTTATGTATGTATTCTTTGTGAATTATCGCTCGCTTTAACGGTGAAGGAAAACATCGTGAGGAAACCTGCATACCTGAGAAGTTCTCTGAATTTCGAAGGTATGTGAAGTCTGCCAACCCGCACTAGGCCAGCGTGGTGGACTAAGGCCTTAACCCTCTCAGTTGTAGAGGAGGCCCGTGCTCAGCAGTGGGCAGTATATAATACAGGGCTGGTATGTATGTATGTATGTTATCCCAGTAATTTGCTCCTAGGAGCTATTCGAATACGTAGCACTGACGGCACATAGATGGCGTTATGGATCGCAACTACTTAGGGACTTTCGTAGCGGAAAAGGCTTTTCACGCGGGCGAAGCCACGGGCAACGCCTAGTTAATAATATAAAGAGGCAAAGTTTATATGTTCGTTTGTTGAAGGTAATATCTGGGAGTACTAAACTGAATTTTATAATTATTTTACTAATAGAGAGCTACATTAACTTTGTGAAACTATGACGTCACTACTATGTTCCTAGTCATAAGTATGGTAGGTATAAGAAATTTTAAACTATAATATATAATTGATAATATATTTTTGTTGTTTTTACAGAGAATTCCTATTTAGTATCATTTACTAATGCCTATAAAGTATTGCCTTTTTAGGCTTTATTATTACTGCGACCATGTTAGTATAGTAAAGAGAATTGTCATTTAAAACTAAGTACTCACATTTATCCATATCTCAGAAGAATAGTGCTTGTTATTCTTCTGAGATCCATATTTAACTTTAAAAGTAAATAAAATAGCCAGCCCTATTCATTGCATACGTCACACGGCACGCATAGTGACTCCAGTCAAAATTGTGTCAATATTTTTGGATTTGGTTCGAAGTTTTTATAAGGTATCGAATATGTGCAACTATTTATAAACAAGTACAGTCAGCAGCATAAGTAGATGACAGTGGCGAAGGGTGAAATTTTTCAAAAGGGAACCCGAGGCAACCTATTTTTGCCTCAGTTAACATATCGCACGGTATTCACGGTATAGGTCTTTGACTTCAACTTCGACAGTGGATTAGTCTTAATTCTAATTCAACAATCTAAATTGTTACAAGAACAGCATATGTATTAGAAATATAATCACGATATCTAATACCTACATTTGTTTATTAATTTGTTATAACTTTCTGAGTAAATGTAATTTCTACTAACACAATATATGTTATTCGTCAAACAGACCAGCAGTTAATGTGTTCATAAATACCTCATATTATCTATATAAATAATAAACGTTATTCGTAAAGTTTTACTTGGTATCGGCGTGCCCTTTAAATTCATAAAATATAACTATTATTTACAAACAAATCACAAACAGTAATTTCCATAACAATGCACTACATTAATTTGTATTTACTAATTAAAAAACAACTTCTAAACAACACATAACTGTCAATAAATAAATTGAATTTGACAATTCACAGACATCGTAAATCGGTATCATAATAAATTATGACGTAAAAAGTGACAACAATACATAGTCGGTTAACGTGAAGCCGAGCAGGCTCGGGTTCCCTTTGCCCATATCTTTGGCGCGATTCCGACGAACAGAGAGAGATAGCAAGTCATAGAAAGTCTTATAAAGTGCTGCCACCTATGTCTAATAACATACTACGACATGAACCCGGTGGCCAGCGGGTTACCTCGCGCCCGTGGCTCCACAATTTCATATTGGTAACGGAATTTCTAGGAAAAAAAATACAAGGCGCGCCATCTAACGTTACTTAAACATTATTTATTAATATAACACATCGATATCGATTATGTTAACAAACAACAGGCAGATGGCCGATAGATGTCATTATTAAGTGATCATTAATGTTAGTTGTAACTATTATTATTGTTCCTAGCTTAGTATTTTCTAAATTTATAATTTACTAACTAATATATTGTGAAGTACCCAAAACTTAAAAGGGAAGCCGGTAGGAATCGGGTTATATGGACGCTTCGCCACTGGTAGATGAACACATTCAAAAGATCAAATTGCCTACACACTTTTATGTTCTTACTAATCTTTTTTTTCTCTTCACAAAAATAAAATAAAAGAGATTTACTTTACTTCAAACGAAGAAAAAAAATGTTTCAGTTTAACTTAACGCGTATATAGGCGACTTGAAATTTTGATTTTTTACAGATATTTATGCTGCTGACTGTACATAATATACATTCATTTGACATGATTTTTAATCTTTAAAGGTTTATTCTAACATTGGTTGTTACTTCATCATCAGCTAAGTAGGTACAGAATGTCTACTGCTGAACATAGATCTCCCCCAAAGATTTCCAGACCGACATGGAAGTAGTTTGCATTTAGCGAGCTCTTGCTAACTTAAAAGTCAATCAATGATTGAGTAAGACTTAGGCCGGGTTGTTCCATCCCTGATCAGGTGAAGTTAAGGCTCTCATTACCTTGGCGAATTGCAAGTGAATTCACAGCGAAGCCCCATTCGCCCAGTGGAGTTAGACCGTTAACTTGACCACGGAAACAACACGGGATTAGCATCCGAAGTCCCAGGTTCTGAGCGTATTGCACTGCCTTGAATTGCTTTGTAATGCATAGTTGCCGTGTTTTAGCCAACGGATTTAAATTACCGCAAAAAAATGTAAATAGCATAAAATAAACGAAAATCTATTAATACTAGTAGTGATACCCTGGACCCTGAAATTGATCTCAGTTTCCTTATTTCTAGGAACTACTTAAGGTCAGCGTAAGAACATAGTCTAACATCCATTCGGTCACACGTGTTGTATCTCCTATACTGCCATTATAGGGTCAGTAGCCTGCTAAGTTGAATAACAATATTTGTAGCAAACGCATTTATGGTGCAGTTTCGAACACAGCCGTTGCAGCAAACTGCAATCGGCAAGTGCATGCGTACAAAGTAAAATACAACTATAGTAAAATCCCTGAAATGATGTTCAAAGGTGCCATTGTAATATTGCGGTTAAATACATATAATAAATAGGCGTTTCACCGGTGAAAATCAAACACAACGTTGCCGCTGGCAACATAAACGGCCCTAGATGTCGTATAGCAGTTAGGATTTAATGATTTGATATGTCTGACAAAGTATTTTAGAAAACAGGTGTCAATTATGACGCCATAATATGAACTAAATTTACTTCCTATTCACCGTTTCTAGCCGAATTGCAGAACGTATTCGGTCCTAATACCACGTTTCTACGTCATGACGACTGCGACTCTCTCAGTTTAAACTAATCGCAGTCTTATCGCAGTGGAGCGTTCAGAACAGTACCTTTAGTTGCACGCACTAAGAACATTGTGTAAACAACTGGAAGATAGTCAATGGCCCTCTATCATAAATCGCAATACACGTGGATCCGCCATATTTGTTATTAGCAATACCCGATTAGCGCAGTTCTACTTAATGCAGTAATGCATGACTTGCGAGTTTGTGTGCAAAACACGCTTGAATTAAATAATTCTTAAACTCAACTGATGAGCATAGGTAGCCCATTACCTGATTGGAAGATTGGGGTTGTCATTACGTAAACCAAGACAGTTTATTACATATAACGCTAGTAATGATCTTCCTCATTTCTTATTTCTTCTAAATAAACTATTCTATTAAGGAGATGGAATAAGAACTATAATATACCTACAACCATACTAAAGCTGCAATAATTTTACAATTTTGAAATTAAACTACTATTAAGGATTTTATCGCGGTTTTTTATTTTATTTTTCTCCTGACGTTTCGAAGGCTTTGTAGCAGTTCGTAGTCACGGGGCGGACTGAGGCGTTGGTCACAAATGTAACAAATGTCTAACATTCGCGTAAACGTAATAAATCATTAATTTTAAAATACACTAAAAATAAAATGATGCCATAAATTACAGCCCCTTGCATATACTTAATATTATATTTGAAATCGAATAACATCCTATCGTAGCCAAAAATGGTCATACGAGAAGCGAGGGCGTCTGAAGCCGCGGGAATGGTGCTAGTCACTCGACCTTCCGCCCGGCGCAGAATTACATCGAAAATCGACACCGTACTTTCGACTGACATGGGGACGAACGTAAGGTGACACCTCGCAGGCGCGTGTTATTATAATGATCCGCCTGGTGGGCGGGTCAGGATAATATGGTCACAAAGAATTTCAAAGTGAAAGTCTTGGCCCTGGATGATCTATATTTAATAATGACCTTGTGGGTCGCAGGAAGGGAAGGACTTGAGCATTCCTGTCGTAGGATTTAATCCACAAATATTCCCGTTTACTGCACATAATTTTGGCTATTTCTGTGTTCTTTGTATAAAACTGTATGAAAAGATGAACAAGTCTTCCGCTTGATGCTTGCCATAAGGTCTACAGGTTTAGAACTCGAGTTACAACTGCAACTTCTCGAAATTACGTGCGTATTGGATGTCAATTATAACATCGCTTTAACAGTGAAGGAAAACCGCGTCTAAATCGGTCCATTCGTTTGAGAGCTACAATGCCACAGACAGACAATTTATCATTTTACTGGTGGTAGGTCTCTCATATGTAAGAGTCCGTCTGGGTGGGTACCACCGCAATGTCTATTTCTACCGCCAAGCAGCAATGTGCATGCACTGTTGTGTTTCGGTTTGAAGGACAATGTAGCCAGTATAACTACTGGACATAATGAGACTTAACATCTTATGTCTAAGGATGACGAGCGCAGTGGAATGCCACACAGTACTTTGTAACTCGCTGTATAGTGTTACTACTGTTTATGGGCGGTCGTATCGCTTACCATCAGGTGAACGGCATGCTCGCCTCGTCATTCAATGCCATAAAAAAAAACATACAGATACAAAGATAGTAGATACACACCCCTCTTTTTCCGTCTGCCAACCCTCACTAGGCCTTCGTGGACTAAGGCCTAAACCCCTCAGTAGTAGAGATCAGAGGAAGCCCGTCCCAGCAGTGAGACAGTATATAATATAGGGTAGGTATAAATATATTTAGCTATTACCTCGTCTCTTGATTCAGTTGTGTATCAGAAATAATTAAAATGTCGGAAACATACCTCATACTTATAATGTATTCTGAGTAAATAGCTCATGTAATTTCGTACAAATGCCGTGTGCATAAAATTAAGGCGTAAATTACATCGCGAACTGAATAATGTAGCATCATATACCTATCATTCCTGTCCGTAATAACCGATATCACTGAACAAAGCCACGGTAAAATCAACTCTATAGTATGCCAATAGAATCCTAAATTGATTGGCAGTGTAACGTGATTTTCGTCCTTCTGAACGGTGATTAATAATTTGGCAATTCGACTAAGCGTGATAATCGCCATAATATCGAACATTTTTGAGTCATGTTTTAGATTCACTTACGTAGTTACTGACAAAGTCTATCCTGCCTTTGAAGACAGGTTGCGTAATTTTATTCTGCAAAAAGATTTCCACGTTGGCGAAGCGGCGACCGAAAACTAGTAAAGAATATTATTATGAGCCAAGAAACTTATTTGTTGGTGATCTTTCGTCTTTATCTATTTTAAGTACTAAGCAAGTATCCAAATACTGATGCGTACTGGTTCAATACTAGTCGTAGCCTTTATCGTAATACTAGCTTTTGTTCACGGCTTCGCCCGCGTGAAACTATCTCCATACCAAATATAATCCAAATCCGTTCACTAGTATCTGAGTTTATCGCGTACAGAAACGGCGGGCGACTTTGTTTCATACTATGTATGGGAAGGAAGGATTAACACCGTTGATGTATTAAACCTTGTTTCATTTATAAAGCAAGTTCTATTTAGTTCAGTTTTGTTACTTTTGTACCAGTTATAGAGAACGTGAACGTCGTAAACTCTGCCATCTGGCCCCCCGAGGCTGGGTCTTCACACCCAATGCACGCCCATGCGCGGGGGGACATTGGTCGCGGGCCGAGGCACACAGTTCAGTGTGTATACCTCTTGGTTGGATAACACATTGAGGCCTAAAAGGGCCCGCGAACATTTCCTAACACCCTTTTCCTTTCCACCCATCCTGAGAACCTTTCTCCATTCCCCCACCTTTCCTTCCATCATCCTTTTCCACTTCCTTCCCAGGCCCCTGCAGTCGTCAAGGCGGGGGACTCCAGTATCCCATTCGCAGGTTTCCCCCGGTGTTGACTTCAGGATCGCCTACATAAAAAAAAAAACCTCTGCCATCTGGTGGCGCAATTTGAATCTTTCAGCCTATCGATACTTCGCATTGACTTATAATATTCATATTAAAAGGATGAAAAATAACATTTAATTTGTTGATAATGTATTACTGTTCATCTGGATGATGCAAACTTTAGAAATAAATAAATCAAATGGTGTAAAACGCTATTACGTTCCCAAGAATAGTACCCAAGTACTTATATTCCATGGTTATGTGCAAATCTACAAAAATAATAACAGCTATATAAAACATATATATGTATGAGTTCCAAAACCATTTAGAAATGTCTCATTACGTACCTAATTTATAAAATACAGAAGTTTTGAAGTTAATATTCAATAAAATCAAATTTGTAATTAAGGGAACATAACCTCCGAATTTTGCTTCAATAACATCGAAATAACTAGCTCTCATCTAAAATAAAGCATGTTCTCACCATTCTGGGTATTAATAATATTCGACCGGAACCCATATATTATCATTTTTGTCATTTTAAAAGAATATATAAATAAATTATATGTTTGAAAATTTTCTTTGTTTATCCACATGTGGCTCTCGTATCGGTTTTGTGCTGTCACCTATTATATTATATAGTTCGTGCACGTTCGCTATAGCAAACGAGCTACTTGCTATCACAAAAAGTGAGAATATTTATTCTTAATCTCTCATCTATAAAAATAGCTGCCAAACGCAGGTGACCTCTTTTAACAATGTATAAATAACGGGTCCAATTAACTCGTAGACCCTATTATCGTGGTCGGAACGATAAAATATATATTAAAAATATTATTACCCCTCGATCTAAACAAGTCATTAAATCATCGTAAAACGTCATTTATCTGTGTTGATAAGTGCACTATAATTGCTGCACTCGCCGTGGATCACTACTGTTATCTTCAAGCACCATTTCTCAAGAGGTAGGCACAGGTCTTATGCAAAATGCCCTAACTTATTCTGCCCTAAGTGACGCGACCAAGCCATATCTTGTAGAATTCTAATTACGTACAAATAACGTATGTATTAGCTCGATAGTTTATTTATTTATTTAGCAGCATCAACGGAGATTACAATAAAACAAATGGTAGTTGACTTCTGAGACGAACATTGCGGACTCAAACGAGCTTACGAAAAGATTTTCGGTCTTATTCATAATGACTCTTCGGAACTTTATAGGACCGTTAGTAGAGGCTTGTAAAAATTGTTATTCATAATGGTTCAAAAGCGCTAAAACGGCCTATAAGCCTACGGTGAAGTTGCTTTGATTTATAGGAGCTAGACCCCTTCTTTAAGCGTTCCGTAACAAAAAAATGGCCGCCGTCGGTCAGCTGTTTCGTGTTTGGCACTGATTTCCGATGTCAATTGTCAGTCGATTTAAAGTAAACAACACATCGATCTCGTAGCGCATAATTTTCGTTTCAAGAAGTATTTTTATTTACTTGTGTATAAATAATGGAAGCCTTACAAACCCTGCATAGCATTGCAGTAATTGAAAATATTTCACGTAGAAAAGTTTATCGTCAGAGTTTGATCCGTTTTCTCTGGATGACGAGGAATTCCGTAAACTGTATCGTTTTTCCAAACGAACGGCTGCTTTTATAATTGAATTAGTCTGCGAAGAGTTACAGCTGCACCGTAAAGGTAAGAGGTAAGTTAATCCTTTTCGATATTTATACAAACTTGGGTATACCTAATGATGCGTTACTTTTAAGACTCGTTTTCTTTACAGATTCAAGAAGATGCTGGAGACCTCTATGGATTATCTCAAGCCACTATCAGCCGCATATTTAGCAGAGTAGCGCGTGCGCTCGCACGACGTGCTGCAGATTATATAATGATGCCCACTTCTGTTGCAGAGGAACAACAGCTAATGACAGAATTCCACCATGTAAGAGGCTTCCCATCTGTAATTGGTTGTATTGATTGCATGCATATATAAATAAAAAAACATGGTGGTGATGCAGCCCAATATTACATAAATAGAAAAGGATATTCCCTCAATGTTCAGGTAAGATTTTTAGGAATATATAAAGTAAACTACGATAGGCTTTATTGCATAAAAAAGATAATAATTGTTGTAGGTTACCTGTGATGCTAGTCTTCGGATCAGGGATATTATTTTTAGGTGGCGAGGCAGCACTCATGACTCCCAGATATTTAATGAATCGACCCTCAAAGAATGTTTTGAAGCAGGTGAGTTAAGGGGTATACTTCTAGGAGATTCAGGGAGAGACCACTTAGTCATGCTGAAGAGAAGTATAATGAGGCACATATTTCAACAAGAAATGTTGTGGAGGGTTGCTTTGGTGTGTGGAAACAGCGCTTCCAATGCTTGCTCCATGGCATGTCTGTAAATTAGGCAATGTGAAGAATACTATTGTGGCTCTTGCAGTGTTGCACAACATTGTAATTGCTCAAAGAGAGACATATGCCACAGAAGAAAGTGTGTCTGATATTGAATAGGTGTCTGAATCAATTAATATTGAACCACACCCTAGACAGGGTAGAAATTCTGCCATTTTGCAGGCTTTTATAGCTAGGCACTTCAATGAATGAAGTTTTTTACACTCAAATAATTAAATTATAATTAAACATCCTAATTGTAGTTAGTCATTGTCATCATTTTATAAAATTTATATTTTTCTTTTATTATTACATCATTAATATTAAAAAAAATATTTCACTGGAGGTTATTGTCCATTTGAATAGCATGCTACTTTTTCCTGCAATGCATAAACATTATTTTGAATGTAATACTGAAAATAAGCTTTATTTATTTAAATATACATCAGTACCCTACAGGATTATAGCACAAGATTGGAAATACTTAATGATGATTTGTTAATACCTCCTTTATATTTCCAGGTGCACCATGCAGGTGGATTTTAGTATCCTACAGGATTATAGCATCAAACTAGAATGATTTAATAATGATTTGTAAAATACTTTTTGTTTTCAGGTGGCGGATTTGGAGGAGACACACTTTTTTATTTCTTATACATATATGCATGCATTATTCTGTGTATTGAACAAATTGTTAATAGTATTGAAGGGAGGGAAGGAAGGAAAGTGGAACTAATCCTTTCCACCCTGCCCATGTCTTCTGTACCTGCTAGCCCGTGTTGGTTCCCTAAATAATTTAAGTAATTGAAAAATGAATATTATGTATTGAATTATCATAAGAGCCTCTTATATGCCTACGTAATGAATAAAGTTTTTATTTTATTAAGTATTGTATTTTTTTTAACTAATACCTGAAAACGACGATAGCCAAGTTGGGAATGGAACGGTCTGCCGAGACAATGTCCGCAGGTTCAAAACCCAAGGCACACACCTCTGAATTTTCGAAGTTACGTGTGTATTGTTTATCAATTATCGTTCGCTTTAACGGTGAAGGAAAACATCGTGAGGAAACCTACATACCTGAGAATTCTCCATAAGAATCTCGAGGGTATGTGAAGTCTGCCAACCCGCACTAGGCCAGCGTGGTCGACTAAGGCCTAACCCCTCTCAGTAGTAGAGGAGGCCTGTGCTCAGCAGTGGGCAATATATAATACAGGGCTGATGATGATGATGATGAATACCTGAAAAATATGTTTTACATCTCCACATGAAACAATAGTATCTTACATGAATATAGCATAATACTGATACATGAATATCTCATTTATATTTCCTGCTGGAAGTGGAGTCTGATGAGGTACAACTATTATATTCTGAAAAATAAAATGATGATTTACTAGGTGTTGCTCGCGGCTTCCCACTACAAGTCCCGAAACACTGTAGCGATTTATAGCGAAACCAGTAAGACGCCAGCGCCTTTTATTTATAAAAACCACATTATTTTCCATGAGAGCAAGTTATTAGGATAAAAAGAAGCCTATGTGTTAATCCAGGATATGGTTTACCTGTATGCCAAATCCATTTAGCTTTTTCTGAGTTTACTTAACAAATATTCAAACATTTTCACAAACTTTCGTATTTCTAATATTAGTAATATAAGATTATCCCAATATTCTATTTATATGAATATATAAAAAAGTGGCTATAGCAGTAAGGTATACATGTGGAGCCATATTTATATACACCTGTAATGAGACTATGTGGTACAGAGAAATACAATGAGGCAAGTATTGTTGCTTTGATGTATGGAAACAGTGCTTCCAATGCCTGCTCTATGCCATGTCTGTAAAATTTGACCTTGTAAATATGACTAGGTATTGTGGCCATTGCAATTTTGCACAACATTACAATCGCTCAAAGAGACTTAAGTATCAGGGGATAGTGTGTCCAATATTGAATGAAGTGCACACCCAAAGGTAATAATTAAACATCATATAGTTTAGATACTTTTTGGTTTATAATTATTAAGTTTTTTTTTACTAGTTTCTTTTAATTTAAAAAATATATTTTTCTGCTGCTCATTCTTCATCTGCATGGCATGCAGCACTTTTCTGCACTGGATTTCGAATTCAGCTATTTGTTCTGCAGGTGCGCGACAAACCTGAAATAATGCAATGTATAAACATTCATAGTTGACAATAGCCTAGTTAGGAATGCAACGGCCTGGTGAGACAGTTGTCTGCAGGTTCAAAAGTTATGTGTGTATTGTTTATCAATTATTGTTCACTTTAGCAGTGAAGGAAAACATTGTGAGAAAAGCTACATACCTGAGAATTCCCCAAAAATAATTTTGAAGGTATGTGAAGTCTACCAACCTACACTAGGCTAGCGTGGTGGACTAAACCCTCTCAGTAGTAATATAGGGCCCTTTCTCAGCAGTGGGCAGTATATAATACGGGGTTGGTATGGTATAAACAAAATAAAAGAATTACTTAAATATGGAAATTAATTTAAAGTTTACCTACTGCAAGAACCTTTTTTTATTTATTTTTTGGCCGTGGACCTGAAGCCTCTGGAGGATGTGGCTCCACAACTGGCATCTAATAAATATGTTGTATTTATTTAAATATATAACAGCATCATTCAGGTTTATAGCATGGAACTGGAATTACTTAATATTGATTTGTAAATACCTCCTTCATTATTTCACCGGAAGGTGAATTTGGAGGAGGCACAACTATCACCTGAAAAACATAAGTTTTATTTATATATATACAATGGTGGGCAGTATTTAATACAGGGCTGTTATGGTATGGTATCCTACACAGGGCCACCAGGGCACACCATCATGTGTGTGTTGAACTATGATCTTTACATTGATTTTAATTTGACTTTTGGTATAACATTCCTCTTCAATAATATTATTTACAGTAGTTGTAGTATGTGTGAAAGCAGAGGGTTTTGAATATTTGTCCTGTAAAGGTGAATCTTCAATATGCTATAATATTCTCATCTAAAATATACAAATAGTTACAAAATCTATGACTCAGTGGTTACAAAAAAAAACATGCCATAAATGAATATTACCTGATTTATACTGTCAGAGTCAAATTCATTTGTGTCGGTGACAAATTCATTAGGCAGCCAGCTACTAATGTCTTCACTACTGACTCCTTTTATTACTGGTGGTGGGCCACCACCAGTCTTCAGCAGCTCCTTCCTCTCTTCCGCCTTTGCTTTTTAGCCTTCATTTTTAAGAGGCCCCACTGTGATTTCAGGTGCACTACTGAGCGTGGATACCATTACACATACAGTTAAAACTGAAATGAAAAAATAAGTTTGTTTAAGGAATGTCTTAATTGTGTATATTTTTTTTATTTTTTTTTATGGCATTCAATGTCGAGGCGAGCATGCCGTTCGCCTGATGGTATGCGATACGACCACCCATAAACAGTAGCAACACCAACCAGCACCTTGAGTTACAAAGTACTGTGTGGCATCCCACTGCGCTCGTCATCCTGAGACATAAGATGTTAAGTCTTATTATGTCCTGTAGTTACACTGGCTACAATGTCCTTCAAACCGAAACACAACAGTGCATGCACACTGTTGCTTGGCGGTAGAAATAGACATTGCGGTGGTACCCACCCAGACGGCCTCTTACATACAGAGAGACCTACCACCAGTTAAAATATTGTTTAACATGAAAACAATGCAAAAGTAGCAATATTAGATTTAAGTTAGCACCTCTTTCTCAAGTCATTCCACGCCGCCACCTTCATGGAATTGGAGTTTTTGTCCGTAGTTTTATTTTCGAGGACACTGACCCACTCCCTCACCAGTTCCTTTAATATAATCTTGAAAGCGAAAACAATACTGTTAGTAATGCATGCATGAATCGCGCAAACTGGAACTTTCAAATAAGTACGTAAAATAGCTGCACCAACCTTGTCTTCTTCCAGTCAATTTTCACCCCTCTGCCGTTTTTCTTTTTTTAATTGCTGCATACTTCCAATTTATTATTTTTTTCTGTTTTTAATTACTTTCCAGAACAATCAACAAACTTAATGAGAAAATAAACACTATAATACATACATTGGTAGTTTCCCTCCAATTTATATTTTGACAACTGACATTGACAAGTTGTTTTTTTTATAGTTGTTTCCAGAGACAAAGCTTGGTATAAATTGGTAGAAATCAACTGAAATATTTTTTTTCTACGTATTGGCAACATCATGTACTATAACGGCAATTCACTTATCGTAGCTACAAAAAATCATTATGAATAAGAAATTTTATCGAACGCTCGATAGGCCAATAGGACGTTATATCTAATGGAGGTTTTTACCTTCGATTAGCGTTTTATTATGAATAAGACCGTTTATCTTGAAATCAAATATAGCAGAGTGGACGATAGCGTAGTTGGGAATAGAACTGTCTATCAGGACGAATGTCCGCAGGTTCAAAACCCAAGGCACACACCTCTGACTTTTCGAAGTTCCATGTGCATTGTTTATTAATTATGGTTCGCTTTAACGGTGAAGGAAAACGCGTGAGGGAACCAGCATACCTGAGAATTCTCCAACAAAAGAATTTCGAGGGTATGTGAAGTCTGCCAACCCGCATTAGGCAACCGTGGTGGACTAAGATCTAACCTCTCTCAGTAGTAGAGGCCCGTGCTCAGCAGTGGGCAGTATATAATACAGGGCTGGAACTTTATTATTTTGTTTTACTGGAAGTGCATATCGTACTACCATTGAAGTACTGCCTCTGTGGCGTAGTTGTATTACGGTACGACTGCAACGCTGAGGTCTCGGGTTCAATCCCCGGATCGGTCAAAGTAATATTGGGTTTTTCTAGTCAGTATCAGCCCGGAGTCTGGAATTTGTGCCCGATATGGCGATAGGCTCGCCCCCATCACATCATGGGACGGAATACGTACGGCGAAAAGTGGGTGCACTAGTTGCGCCTATACCTGCCCCTTCGGGGATAAGAGCCGTGAGTATATGTGTGTGTGTGTGTGTGTGTATTGAAGAACTGATACACCGCGGCGCACTTGGCAACTAAGATTAAAATTTATTTCGAGCGGTCGTTGCGCCGGTAAAGGTTAATTGATCATGTTTATTTATGATGAACTTGACTATTAGTTAGTAACAATATCAGTTTTGATACTTTATACGCGTCATATGACTTCGATGGGCTTTAAATTATAGTCGTTTATGTATTTCTGAATTATATCGCGCGCATCATTTATTTTGATATATTATTTATTAAATTAAGCTACCGATGCATAGGAGAAACCCAATGGCTAGAGAAGCCTCAATAAGTTCAGTCAAAGGTTTTATTTTTTCAATAAATGTTAAGTGAAATAAGTATGCAAGTATTAACTTTATTCATATCTTCAAAGTTCATTCAAATATTGGTCTACCTACAGTTGTACACAGTTGTACATATCTTTTTGACAGCTAATAAGGAAACGGACCTAACCTTTATTGCCCATAGACAATATTATTTATATCACTTCTAAATCATGTCTCCGTGCAAAAGGTCACGAATGTTAGTTAAAATTTCGATAATTAGTTTACCGTCTCTTACAACTTTGTTCAAATGATAAATCTAATTACTTAAGTAAACTGACTAGACGTCCTCCAATTTGGGAGGACAGTTGTGCAATTGGGAGTTTTATTTTAGGTACATTTTAACAGGCAACAAGGTTAAAAATTGAAGAAATAATAACAAAAAAATACAATTAAAGATCTTGCTTATTATTTAAAAGTATGGACCCGTATTGTATTATGAAATTTCCGCCAAACAATCATTGAAAGAAATCACACGTCATAAATCAGTCGTTAAAAATTTGATTCCGAAAAGCGGGGGTCATGCCCCCAATACAATAAGTTTACGCTTGAGTACGTCCCCAGCCCTAAGTTTACCTTTGCGGATCCATTTCGAGTTCGCCAGTGACGCAATGTGTGTTTACCTGTAAAAAGAAGAAACATAAATAAGTACTGAAGATCTTGTAATTTATTTTGAAAAGTAAGGTATTATGTTTTACATCTAAAAATACCTTTATGATGATACCTGAATGATTTGAGGACATATTTTTTGCAAATTTTTTAAATAATATTGTCGTCATGAATGAATTGTATCAATCTGTATAATGTATACTGTTTAGCTAAATGTTCTTCATATAATAACAAACTTACATAACCATTTTCAGGCATAAGACCTATTGCAATGCAATGCAATGCAATCAGCCCTGTATTATATACTGTCCACTGCTGAGCACGGGCCTCCTCTACTACTGAGAGGGGTTAGGCCTTAGTCCACCACGCTGGCCTAGTGCGGGTTGGCAGACTTCACATACCCTCGAGATTCTTATGGAGAATTCTCAGTTATGTAGGTTTCCTCACGATATTTTCCTTCACCGTTAAAGCGAACGATAATTGATAACAATACACACGTAACTTCGAAAAGTCATAGGTGTGTGCCTTGGGTTTTGAACCTGCGAACATTGTCTCGGCAGACCGTTCCATTCCCAACTAGGCTATAGTCGCTATTGCGTAATGTTTAAATTGCTTTACACGAAAACTGTGTGTACGCTGTTCCAAATTTAGCTAGGCCCTAAAACTGTGAAACGGGGTGGCACCCCACCCTACACTGCGGTACTGTGATAACATTTTCCATCCATAAATTCGACGTACATTGCCGTTTCTCATAACTACATGTTTACGCGTAATAACGCTTAGCAAGCAATGTGTATAAAAGTAGGCGAAAATATCAAAGCTTCGCGGGATTGTTGCGAACTTTGGTATTTTGGTGGCGCGTGGGTGTTTGCACTACATTCGTGTCAATGCGAAGGTGAAGGTCATATCTGAAGGTCAGTGCAGTTGCGCAACACTGTGCTTCCGATCGATGGTGACCCGTGACCCCTGTACCTGTGAATTGTGGTTGACAGTAGGGTTGTGAAATTCGTAAATTAATTTCAATTTGTTCTTGCCGTATTTGTTTTTTTTATTGAAGCAACAAAAGGTCATGTATTTATTCTTATCGTTAGGAATTCAATACTGCGGACAAAAAGCATGCTTTGTGCTTTTTAATATTGTATAATACTAAAATAAACATTGAAATGGTTAAATTGTTTTACGTCAGTTACAAATTGCTCTAATTGTCCTTTTTATTTGTTAAGGCATTCAGTAAGACTTAAGAGCAGGCCAAGCAATCAAGCTGCAGCTTGAATGAGCCGATTCTCGAACATCCAGCCGATGTCACCTCCACAAAAAAACAACATGGAATATGAACTTTGTTACTGAGCGTAAAAGCACAGGTAAAAGCTCAACCTATTGCCGTAACTCCAATAAAACACCCAACGGGCGCTGTTAACTTGTTGCAGACAACAAAATGGCGACAACGAACTGCCAAAATTTGGTTTTCACACAATTACTGAGAAACTCAGTTAGTTCAACATACTAAACGTATCAACATGTAATTAGTTGACGGTTGCTTCAACTAAATTGCTAAACTAAACTGACACCCCATTATCGCCATGATATGTCGTATGTCTGGTGCAACAATTCCCTATCACTTCGCAATGCCCATTCCTCTAGATAACGTTTCTTATTACCATTCCCTGGCTGTTTAAATGTTCATAGGTGATACCATACCAGCCCTGTATTATTATACTGCCCACTGCTGAGCACGGGCCTTCTCGACTACTGAGAGGGGTTAGGCCTTAGTCCACCACGCTGGCCTAGTGCGGATTGGCAGTCTTCATATACTTTCGAAATTCTTATAGAGAACTTCTCAGGTATGCAGGTTTCCTCACGATGTTTTTCCTTCACCGTTAAAGCGAGCGATAATTCACAAAAAGTACACACAAATATTTTTTGAACAGTTAGAGGTGCGTGTGTTTGGGTTTGGAAGTTGCAGAGATTCGTCTCTGCAGTCGGTTCCATTTCCAACTAAACTATCGCCGCTTTTTTTTCATAGGTGATTGAAATACTCACCATCATTTGACTTTTAGTTTGCCTGCCTCATACAAAATTCATTCTAAAAATACGAGCGCATACTGAAACATATTAAACCATCCATATCACTTTGTCGTGTGGTTGTGTTACGGTACGACTGCAATGCTGGGGTCTCGGGTTCGATCCCCGGGTCGCGCAATGTATTATTGGATTTTTCTATTCAGTATCAGCCCGGAGTCTGGAATTTGTGCCCGATATGGCGATAGCCTCGCCCCCTATCACATCATGGGACGGAATACGCACGGCGAAAAGTGGGTGCATTAGTTGCGCCTCTGCCTACCTCTTCAGGAATAAAAGGCGTATGTATGTGTGTGTGTATCACTTTGTCGGTCGTCTCTGCTAGAATTATTTAACCATGATGTAATATCATCTGTTGTAATTATAAATAGTATAATTATATCATCAACTACATATGCCAAATATTCTACACGTATTATTTATTATTTACTAACTATAGCTCGCGGCTCCCTCCGCGTGAAAAGGTTTTCCGGGATAACAGTACCGCTAGATATCTCGGGTTAAAAGTAGCCAATGTGCTATTTCAGACTATAAGCTATCCCTGTGCTAAATTCCATCCAGATTCGATCAGCCGTTCGTGATTTGTTGATTGAGTAACAAACATCCAAACTCTCGCATCCTACTTCCTACTATAATATTATAAACGTGAAAGTTTGTAAGTATGGATGTCTGGATGTATGGATGTTTGTTACTCCTTCACGCAAAAAATACTGAACGGATTTCGATGAAATTTGGCACACGGGTAGATTATGTCCTGGATTAACACATAGGCTACTTTTATCCCGGGAAAATATAAAGCGGGACTTTTATCCCGGGAAAACTCATTACGTGGGCGGAGCCGCGGGCAAAAACTAGTTTATAATATTAGTCAGAAGTAAGTTTATCGGAATGCCTAAATGTCTTTGTGTCTGCGTTCAATTATAGGTATGTTCTTCCGTTCTTCAAGTGAGCCAATCTCGGTATTGCATTTTGTGTCCAACATAGCGATAGTGTGCACGTGGTGCTGAACTTCGGAGAACTTTGAGTCTAGCCTCCAGGGATACAGGCGTGATTATAAAACAGATTTCACTCGCGTCTTCGCCCACGTGAACATCTTTTCTCGAAATAAACTTATTAAATATGATATAGGCTTTTCCTATGTGGAAATAGTGAAGCTTAATGCTGTTTTTTTTTATCATTCAGTATTTCTAGAGATAACTCCCACACAAACTTTATAATTTTTTTTCTACATGTATATTAATGTAGAAACCAAACTAACGTAATATTAAAATGATGAAAATGTATATTACATTGATTACATTAAAAAATTTAAAGTATGTAAAGATAAAACTTGGTACAAATTGTCTTTACAGAACAAACATGAATATATTAAATAAGTACAAGGAAAAATTATATAACCGGAACAGCACGAAACATCGATAAAATAAATCCCTTTAATACATAGCTAAAGGCAGCCAATACAAAAAGGAGAAGTAACTTTCGCCTTATATCATGCTGCCCTAATCTTATTACACTGCATACCTTCAAAAAGACATGAAAAACTTTGAGGTAAACCGGTTTCGACGATGTTTTCCTTAATCGATACAACCAGCCATTATAATTAACATCACACTCTCACAAGTCAGGTGACTAAGGACGGGATTGATCTGCAACATCTCTTTAGTCAACATGTTTAGCTAACAGACAATATCTAAACAAATAGCTCTATAAATAGAAAACTGGAGCACAATCGATAAAACCCAATTTGGTACAGGGCTGCGATTAATCAAAATAATCGTTGAGGCTTGCACATCCCTAACCACTCTTGAATGGGGACGCGGTGGGCGTTCAATGAAAGCGTAGGCGTGTGAAAGAGACGCATATATTAGCGGTTTATGTGGGTGGGAGTGAGAGGGGAGAGGAACCCCCTCGGTGGGGGCGCTCGCCCACGCTTGCTCAATGGACGCTGAATGAGAATCCAGCCACTGTTCCGCACATTCTGCTATCATTTGATTCACACGCCGACCATTGGGAGTCTAATCGTGTTACGTGCATTTTATTATTATATACCTAATGAGTTCAGAAAGATCTTGATTTGGTAGTTTTAAGAGCTAGTTAATTTACGGAATTACTGTAGGGTAATTATCAAAGATTCTGAAATATATTACGTGTAGTATAATAGTACACACTAGTTTCGCTATTTTTAAATGGTTTTCTCTCAAAGGAAAAACTTCGTAAGCGAATTTCCCTCCCGTTAACTAGGTGAGGGCTTATGTCCAGTACTGGGATAACTCCGTTGATTAAGTCATGCTTTTGTTACAGTTTCATCTTGAACGTACTATAATTCGGCTACTAAATAACTTCAAGTTTGAGGAAAACAAAGCAATATTCCCCTCGGAAAATGCGAAGGAGGAAACTCCCTGGAAAATTATAAAACTGCGTTAACAAAATAAAGAAAACATGAAAAAAATACTTAGAAGTCTACGTTTGATTATATTTTTAATGGCGTACGTGTTCATCGCTTTATTGGTCTGGCAGCGTAATTAAGGCTGTGAATCGTAAGGTTCGATTCCTAGATTGAGCCACAAAATTTTGTGTTTTTTTGGAATATAATAATTGAATACACCCAGGATTTGAAGATTGGGATTTTGACTTATATTATAACAGATTCGCTCCCTATCACTTCATGGGACAGATAATATAACCTTAACAACATTGAGGGACGTCTATGTTAGGCCTTATAACTAAAATAAGCTTAAAAATCTAGGCGTTAAACCGCCAAGTAACTCTAAAACGCACACTTGAACATTTACAAACGTTATCTGTTGTGACGCGGGCTGAGACGTCAGAGAGGTGACGTCACGGAGGGAGATGGGGAGGGTGGCTGCGTACTGCGTAAAAGCGCACAGCATTTCTGTTGGACCGAAATCAAATGACGAATCTGCGTATTTGGATGGCGAAGAGAATGGTATGTTGTTGATAGAGTTAACTAATTTTGTCCAAGACGCCTCTCATCCGAGCAATTAAAACTATAAATGAGGTGCATGTCACAACAGATGTTTCGATATGTAACTGGAGTGAGCTCGCAAAAATGTTATTTGTTATACTTACTGTAATTTACGTTATGTAATTTATTTTATAAATAGTTATACTTAGTATGTAGTTGTATGTTAATGTTATTTTGTGATAGTCCCGCCAGTTCGAATTGGGTATATGACAATGACTGTGTGTGTGTGTGTGTGTGTGTGTGTGTGTGTTGAATAAAGAATAAATAAATAAGTTTTGAGATCACTCATTCATAGGTGACAATTGAAAATCAACGTTGTGAGGGTGTTCTGATGATCCATTTATGCGTAACCAACTCACTTTCACAATTTTATAATAGTATTAGAATTACATCACACACCCGCTCACGCCGTTTATGTCCTAAGGGGTAGGCAGAGGCGCAACTGATGCCACCCAATTTTCGCCATGTGTATGCCGTCTGATGATGTGATAGAGGTCGAGTCTATTGTCATATCTGACTTAAATTCTAGACTTCGAGCTAAAACCCAATATCACTTTGCCCGACCCACGGTTCAACCTCAGCAAGGCAAGGCATATCACAATACAACTACACCACTGACGCATTCGTTCAGAATTACATGAAATACGAATTTATGTTTTCTAAAAGAACATATTCAAAGTTTAAGTAAATTGAGTGTCAGAGCGGCAATACAGAGTAAGATAATAGAAAATGTAACATAAGCCCCGGGGATACGGTCTTATTCCCTCTAAATATGAATACATCAGATTTTACGCCCCACGGGATAAAGAACCTTTAGATGGACTGAATATATCGCGGATTTATACCGGCTTTGTTTTATACTTACTTGTGTTCGCGGATACGCTTGTGAACGAATTAAAAAAGAAAAGACCTAGTTCGGCGTAGTTATATTACGGTATAATGCTGAGGTCTCGGGTTCGATCCCCGGGTCGGGCAAAGTGACATTGGGTTTTTCTACTCAGTGTCAGCCCGGAGTCTGGAATTTGTGCCCGATATGGCGATAGGCTCGCCCCCTATCACATCATGGGACGGAATACGCACGGCGAAACGTGGGTGCACTAGTTGCACCTCTGCCTACCCCTTCGGCGAAAACGGGCGTGAGTGTGTGGGTGTGTGACTGTGTGTGTAAGACCGAGTTTACTTTGATATTAAGGCTGGCTTACAAGACTATTAAATAAGTTAAGCCCTAAAATTTTAAACCTCGTGCTGTCACTGTCATCCATTAAGAGTTGACAGAGACAGCACTATGATTAAAATACATTTAGCGTTAATCATATGAGTCCTTGTACCAGCCAGGCTTAGAGCTTTTCTCAAGGGTGGTGAAAAGCATAAATTAATTATCAAAATCGATTAGACTGGTACCTAGTTCTTCGCTTGGAGTCAAAGACTATAGACCTCTGACAGGTCTCAATTAGGGTATGTTAGGTAAACGACTGCCAGCATTGATCTATAATTGTCAACGCCATTTTTACTTATTCTTGTCCACAGAATAACTTTTTATATAATACACAATAGCAAAAGAATGTAACCTCGGAGACGAAAAGATATGTACATAAATTTTATTATTCGTAATGTAGGGGAAATTGCGTATTACATTTCATATTTACATGAAAGAGCCCGCGCGCCATTAACATATTATTCAGAAAAATGCTCTTTTAAAAGTATACAGCACAGGTTTTCCTGAATAATATTTTGTGTAAGTATTAAAAAATAATATTTCCATCCTACTTCATATTTATTTTAGGAGAAATATAAGAAAACCAAATATAGAAAGAAGTTTAATAACATGGGGCTTTAGTAATCTCCAGTTAAGTCTGTAATGGCCCACTGTTGGGCATGATCCTCCTCTGCTACTGAGAGGGTAGGCCTTAGCCTAGTGCGGGTCGACAAACCTAACGTACCTTCGCAATTCATTAGGAGTCACGCTTTGGGAGCTGACATCGAACCCACGACAATCATCTCAATAGTCCTTTTCACTTCCAACTAGGATATCGCCGATATTCGATGTTACTTTGATTATAAAAAATAGACGAAACGACGACATAGTAGCGGTATCTATACTTGCTAAGCTCCTACGATAATGTTATTAGCAAAACTTCATTTCGACACAGCTGTATTTAGTGTTAACAGTAAGTAAATAGTATCACATGAATGACCTCCACAGTTGTCTGGAAAAGTGTATTAAGATTCGAAAAATATATTTGAAATCGAGTTAAAAATTTATTTATTTATTTATTTAAGCACTTCATATACAAATGTATAAAGGCGGACTTAATGCCGTAGGCATTCTCTCCCAGTCAACCTTAGGGTGGTGCAGAGATTAACAAGGTAGGTGCATCAGAGGTAGTTATTTCGAAATAATATATACTTATAAATACACATACATAAATATTGATTCATACTATGATAAGTATAATGCAAAATTAATAAATATATATACCATATACAATATATAAACGTGTCTACAATAAATATATACGTAGTTACAAATTCATAAAATCCAAGACGTAAACTAGAAATTCACGATGATTCCGCTAATTCACCCGCAAGTAGTTCTTTAACTTTAACTTTAAACACGAAACGACTCGTAGACATCCTGATTCCAAGAGGGAGCTTTCAAATGGAGGGAGCAAAATGACTTTTAATTAATGTCAATGGAGCTCGTTCGTAGCTCATTTTATTCCCGTGCAAATTCTTAAAATTATACATTATTGTCTGACTCAAAGTAGGAGTCCTAAAATTAGGTCACTATATTTCAAACGTATGATGCACATTTGAAGACACATTTTAAACTTGCAAGCAATAATGTTATGCGGCATACTTCTGTGCGTCGAGACTCAATATTAGCGCATTGGGAATGCCGGCATATCTAACAAGTACGGCATATTTCACAGACAGCGCGTTATATTCTGCATATTAAATCTATGTCTGATTTTCAACAGAAACGTAAAAGTTGTAGAGAAATAAACTAATATTATAAGTTATAAACAGCCACGGATATTTTTTTTAAGCATACATAATTTTTTTGTGGATTTTTTAGCATGAAGTTTAGGGCTGGAGAAGTTGACCTACTGTTATTGGAAAGTATTAATGTATTAACGATACTCTTAGTGTTAGTGTATATGGGTTTTGGACTGGAAGACTGGTTTCAATTGCCAGGTAATAGGCCCGCGTGGTAGAATAAGGCCAAAACTCTCTCAGTAGTAGACGAGACCCGTGCCCAGCAGTGGGACAGCATATAATACAAAGCTGGTATGTCTATTATTTCGAGCTGCTAACCCTTGAGATGGTTTTTCGCAAGCATTAAATACTACACAACAGTTTACCGAGATAGGTACCACTACGCAGTTTATTAAGTCCTAGACTTTGCTCACGTCTCCGTCCGCGTGAATGAGATTTTCCGTGATTAAAGTCCCGCTTAATATTTTACTGGGATAAAAAGTAACCTATATTACTCGCTGATAATGGAGCTTTATATTGGAAAACAAAAAGAAATCGGTCGAATAGTTTTTGAGTTTATTCGTTACAAACATACAAAAATACAATCTATGATCTTTATAATAATAGTCTAAATTCTATGGAGAGATTTTAAATTCTAGGCACTATGATTTTAATGAGCTGTCGTGGCGATCAGGCGAGTCATCATTATTCGAAAAAACAGAAAAGGAGAGTGGAGGTTACAAACGATAACTAGATAGTCTCCGCGTCGAAAGCGATGAGCGCGGGTTATAATAGATTGCGACGCAGATGCTCACAATGAAGTTATGCCAACCGACGGACGCTCAGTCGTCATGCTCAAGAGAATGCCATTTACGTCAACTAGAAATATTCAGACTTAGAATGGATTTAATACCAATCAGATGTTCCGCGCAGCTTCTCTCATGTTAGTATTTTCTTAAAATAAAAGTGGGAGTGTTTTTATTTTATTTTATTTAACAAAAGGCATAATACAGAAAACAATCATTAATCAGTAATACTTAAGCACTAAATCACATTAAGTCTAGATTGCCTTATTGTCTAGATTGTTTATTTTAGATATAAGTAGCATGTTAAATTTAATCTAGATCTTGGTTTATCTGTTCGGATTTTTTTATCTATATTCTTTTTTGGGTTAACTTCTGAAAAGCATTCTCAAAACCAACACATTAGTAGTATTATCCGATTATAAAACACAGACATGTATCTTGATTTATAGTTTCGGGAATTAGTAATGTCAGCCCACGCAATCCCTGGGGAACTTATTATCACGGATAGTTGTAATAGGCTATTATTGTAAAGATAAACAGAAGATCACAAGATATCGAGTTTGTTGGTCCTTCGTGGAAGGGGAAGTAGATTTGGGTAAATTCCGTAGCAATTTTTTTTCTAGTCCTGAAATAGCTATTGAAAAGCTGTGACGCTGCGAAATAGGTGATATTGGAATGTTTCCTAATTTTGGTAAATAATGGCGTTTTTAACCGACTTAAAAAAGGAGAATATTCCCAATTCGTACTGTTATTTTAATTGTTTATTACATCAGATCTCCGTCATCTATTCAGCGATTTGGACTCCAAAAGCGGCAACCCGTATAAAATGTATTTTTTTTATGTTTTTTGAAGCCGGTTTTTCATGCAACTAAAGGCGACACGAGCTAGCTACTCGCCTGATAACCGTCACGAGGAATAAAACAGAAGTACCTTGTCCAAAAACTTAAAATTTCAGAGCTTTGTACAACTTACACTGAGCTCCTTATACTGAGACACGGTGTTCTTAAATAGCCACTCGATACGTTACATACAAAGTTTTGAATCTAATTCTTCTATACTAATATTATAAAGAGCAAAGATTTGATTGTTTGTTTGTTTGTTTGTAATGGATAAACTCATAAACTACTGGACCGATTTTGAAAATTCTTCCACTTATAGGAAGCTACATTACTCCTGAGTGCTATAGGCTACTTTTTATCCCGGAAAAACTTTTTAAGCGGGCGGAGCCGCGATCAGAAGTCTAGTGTGGTATAAAATACAAGTAACTTTTCCGGAAAACGCAGACTCGAAACAAACATTTACCAACAAATACACGTTGTTTTGGAAATTTAAAGAACAAAATGACTTTCAGTTCGTCCCTTGTTAATAAAGGCTTCAGTCAGCAGTATTTCAAACAAACCTACCGTCGGAGACTGCTTTGTAACAATAGTTATGTATAGCATATCGATATTTTCTATTCGATAGTAGCATGGCAAGTCTCAGCTCTGTGCTTTTAGTCCAAGCAATTTTTTCGAAAATTAGTAATTAATGCAGAGTTGTTAAGCCATTTTAACTAAATTGGTATATAATATATGCCACCAAAAGCATCACAGGACAACGCATACAATTCTTACGCCATCAAGTAGGTATATTAAATCGTAAACACGACTTATTTATTTATTTAATACTTCATACAAAACATGTAAAGGCGGACTTAATGCCGAAGGCATTTTCTACCAGTCAACCTGGAATGGTGCAGAGAAAAAAAAAACATAGTAGGTGCACGAAACAAATTTGGATCATAGTGTCGATTCAATTAAAATAGTAATATTAGGTAAAAACTACGTTAATAAATATACATATATATTTTGGTAATACTTATAATAGTAATAAATATATGTAGCATACTTAATATAAATAATACAATTACATAAATATGTTTATAATAAATGTGTTTATAACATATATAATTAAACACAATCACACTCACGTCTTTTATACCAGAAGGGATTTTATGCCAGAGGCGCAACTAGTGCACCCACTTTTTGCCGTGCGTATTCCATCCCATGATGTGATAGGGGGTGAGCCTATTGCCATATCGGGCACAAATTCCAGACTCCGGGCTGATACTGATTAGAAAAACCCAATATAATTTTGCCCGACCTGGGGATCTAACCCGAGACCTCAGCATTGCAGTCGTACCGTAATACAACTACATCACCGTGGCAGTCTTATTACAGCGGCAACAAACTGAGAATATTTCTTACCGCTTATCAACAGGTAAGCTGTATCCTGGCCAGCCTTAATACCTTAATACTGCGTAACAAAAAAATACTGAAGTATTCAATTAAGTATCGACAAACTTTTTAATTCATTCACATCCCTAATGTCGGTGGGGTGAGGTTCTATTTCGGTCGGCCTGAATGGCGCGCCGACTGCGACCGTACCATTCAGCCAGTTTTGCAAATACCAGCTTACTACTGCGGTGGAAAGGCTTATTAATAAACTAGGTGTTGTTCCCGAACTCACCGGCGTAAAATAAATTTCTCGGGATAAAAGTACAATTGTGGAGTTTAATAAATAAAAAATAAAATGCTTCATTCATCACGTAAGCGAACATAGTTGAACTTATAAGCCGAGATACATGAGAATAATTATTACTATAATTAACTCACTTATTTGACTTAAGACATTTTTAATAGGATTAAAATTGATGAAAAGGCACACCAACAAAGAAGCCAACCCGGTAGTAGGAAAGGAGATAAAGAATATTAACCGAATGAAAGGTAGCTTAAATGTCATCTGAGACATGGGCTATCCGAATTCCATCCAAATCCGTTCTGTGGTTTATATTTGTATCTTTAACCAACATTCAAACTTCTTCAGATATTAGTAAGTTTTTTGAGTGGCCTCCGTGGTCTTATGAGATCTTATTTGGACTGTCAACCGTGGACAACATTGTTTTCTATATACCGTGATAAGAAAAATAAAGAAAAGAAAGAAAAATCATTTATTGTCGCAGCAGTGAGCAAAGAATTAAAAAAACACAAAATAATAATACTTAATGATAATAAAAGTAAGCACCACGCCAACCCCATGTCCACGCCGCGACAATTAGGTGACCAACTCAGCATAAGCTGTGTTATGATGTTTATTGATGATTAGGGAATTTTCTTAATCAAAATCACCTATATTTTGTGCTAGTAATGGCGATAGGGTTGCCCCATATAAATAGATGGATACCCACGACGCGCGACGGAGCATCTTATAGGTACCCGCATAAGAAACAAATAATTGCATTTATGATAGGATATCTGAATGCTCAAATAACGCCCGTCTTCCCAAATCCCACTTCTTTTCTTTTAGTGCCGGCAAGTTATCCATAACTCTTGGAATCGTAGGTTATGTTCATGAAGGTCTTTTAACATCAAGTGATTCACCTTATACAAAAAAACACCATATTTCAGTTCTTAGATTACTACGTCACAAATTCTACAGAAAACGAAAGTTATCTCGGTACCGTATAGAGGGTCCCGCGAACGCGTAGGCGATCCGCCCACGCGCCGAGAATAGAACCCCATTCCACGGGACCCCGCGGACCCACCACACCCCCACCGGGGAGGGACCGCGTTTATTTTTAACTTACGGAAATATATGCATAACTTTGAGATACGCTTTAAAAAAGACTTGGCGAGCGTTAAATTTGAAATTGCACTTGTTACATATTCTGTATTTTTGGTAGGTAATAAATTACGGTCGTTTATCAAATATCATTCGTTTTAATCGTGAAGGAATACATCTTGAGGAAGCCTACATTCCTAAGAATTTATGAGAATTTCTAAGGAATCAGCGTGATGGACTAAGGCCTAAACCGTCTCAGCGTGTGGAGAGGCTCGCGCCCAGCAGTAGGCAGTATATAATACAGGGCTAGTATTACTATTATAGATGTTACATTGTTTTAAGAAAATACGAGCCGCTAAACAGTATTGTGCAAGCTTTGTTATGATCTAATTAATTACTGGGTTATAAGACTTAACGCCTAATGTTTCGGTGACGCTATACAGTATCACGGGAAATTCAAAGTATTAAGTGAAATGTCCCGCACATCCCCTCATTCCTATACCTAGCGCAAAAATATTATTCTGGTATTTAGTATATAAGTGCTGGAGATCATGGTGTCCACTGCTGAACAAGAATTCCAGTCGGACCTGTCAAAAGCGGTCTGCATCCAGCGTGTTCCTGCGACCTTTATCAAGTCACTTGGCATCAGTTGGCTTAAAATCGATACCGTCTACAAGTCTAGTTCGTACTACTTAACTTCTAAAGACATCATCAGGCAGGCCATTGTCCCCGAAGGGGTAAGCAGAGGTTCAACTTGGGCATCCACTTTTCGCCTTATCGGGAACAAATTCCAGACTTCGGGCTGATGCTGAGCAGAAAAATAATGTCACTATTTCGATTCAAACCTGGGACCTCAGACTAGTGGTCGTATAGCACACGCAATACAACGACGCCACCGAGGCAGTCAAAAACCACGCTGTGCGGATTGGTAAAATTTACATACCCTCGAAATTTTTATGTAGAATTCTCAGGTATGTAGCTTTCCTCACGATGTTTTCCTTCGCTGTTAAAGCGAACGATTATAATTGATAAACAAAGCACACATACTTCGAAAAGTCAGAGGTTTGTGCTTTGGCTTTTGAACCTGCAGAAATGATCTCGGCAGACCGTTCCATTTCCTACAAGGCAATCGTCCACTTTTTTCATTAAGCCTACAATAATTTCCCGAAACTTACGCTACACATAGCCTGAAGTCCTAAGCCGACACCGAAATATTTCAGGAAACGCAAACAAAACTAGGGCTGAGGTCTGAACAAACTAAACTTCGTATCTAACTGTGGAGCAATTTGTAAATCTTACTCCCTTGTTTATTTATGCTTGTTCTAGTTTTAGTTAGAGACGAGATTTCTTACGGGACGTGGGTTCGATTCCCGTGGTTATTTGGTGTGCGAAAAATTTACAAATAACTTTTTTTATATTCGAATGGCAATAGCTTGCAATGCCTCTGGGTTTAAGCATCGACGAGTGAGTACTGAGTAGCCATTAACAGACATTGTCTATAATTGTAAACCAGAAATTCCTTTAAACAAAGACATTCAACAGTTATAATCTTAGAATTGCAAACAATATCGGGTACGTATCATAAATCAAAACTGTTTCCAAAATTCAAACAAAAATCTCTTACGGCATTTAGCTGTAATTTTCCGTAGTTATTTATAAATTCAATAATGTCTGCGATATTTAAAACATCTTTCATCAACATGGGAATACCCTTAAAATAATTAAAATAAGAGGATTGGGGAAGGATAATCTTGAGTTAAATAACAGAAATGGTTGAGGGTAAAAAAAAAATTGTTTCCCCGTACGATTCGAGAGCTTTTACAATTAGCTAAAAAGCTTTGGCGGTACAGGGCGAGGAAGAGTAAACGTAACCACTCTTAAGGCTGTGGCGATTTTATTGTTCAGTTAATTTACCATTGTTTTTGTTCAATACTCGATAGAGTTCCTGAAAAGGGAGGTGATGTTAAAAAGTAAACGTATATTACCAAATTATTATGTTAAAGAAAGTTTTACGAATATACTAGGTTATTTGATATTAATAACATCGGTGGCGTAGTTGTATTACGGTAAGACTGCAATCTTGGGGTCTCAATTTTGATCCCCGGGTTGGGCAAAATACTGCCTACATTTTAATTCAGGCCAATTTCTATTTGACTACTAAATATCACACAAAACTATTCGCGACTTTTGCGTGTACAGCCAACAAAAGTGCAAAAATTTTCAAAGTAAAATAACTTTTAAAAATATGTAAATGAGAGCGATGTTGTTCGAGATATTTCCAATATTAGTGCCTACCCCTTTTGTATCTGAAAAAAAATATTGCATCCATTTTAAAGAATATTTGTTCCTTAAGCCACTCTATTTTACAGTTAAAAGGAAAAAGCGGTGCACTGTCCCGGACCCGATAAATCGAATTAGCTTGCGCTGCATTTTTCTTTCCAATAGTTAGAGCTCTTGAATGCAAGAAAACAGACTGAGCGCGGTGCTCTCAAGCTGTCTCTTAAGTTTAAACATTAAAGCTTATCGAAGAGTTGAAAAAAAATACATCAATACCAATTTGTTTTGCTAGAAATATGGTAACAAATTATGTTTTACCAACATGGTTTACCATATCAACAACATGCAAAATCTATATATATAGAAGCGAAGGGTCACTCACTCACTCATCAAGAAGTCTCAGAAACTACAAGTTCTAGGAGTCTCAAATCTTGCATGGGGGTTCCTTTTAGGACGTTGGTGCTCACTAAGACGGGATTTTGCGAAATTCGACCCCTGAGGGGGTAAAATGAAGTGGCAAAGTTTGTATGAAACTTCTATAGTTTTAATAGTAGATTTTATTCTTTCACTAATAGGAAGCAACATTACTCCAGATTGCTATAGTTTATATCCCGGGAAAATATTTATCCTGGAAAAAGCTTACACGCGGGCGGAGCCGCGGACAAATGCTATTATGCTAGTATATATAAATACAATTAAAATACCACAAATCATTTTTATAGTTGTCTCATACATTTTAAAATAGAAATTAAAATTTGTTTCATTTGTATTAATCGCTTTTTAGATGTGTTGGCAGCGTATAGAGAGTGTGGCGTTCTAGGTTAGGTTCCCGGGTCGAGTAACATTTTGTGTTGGCTATTCATTTGTTCGGGATAGAAGGTAGAATATCAAGCTGATTATGAGTTATAAAATTTAAATCAAATAATATGCTTATAAATATATTGCGCATACTCTGTATTTGAGAGGAACGATGAAAGAAGATGTGGAGATTGATCTTAAAGCCAAAACATGCAATAGTATCCGCTTCGAACAAAACCGGACAGCTAAGTTAACTGGCACAAAAAAAACTGGATCTGGCCCAAATTCATAAATATATCATGCTTGCTTAAATGTCGCCATACATACTCCGAAGAGAACGCACCCGGATATTCGCGTAATAAAAACACAAGTGAATATGTGTTTTAACAACTTAAATATATAGTTCAGAATCGTTGTGTACGGTGCACGTGTGTTGGGTTGTTAAACGGCCGAGATGCGTGGAATCATCAATGAATGTCAAGGGTACACGATCCTACGCGCAAACCGCAGTATAATATTATAATACGGAACTTTTTCGTTTTACTGAATGACACGTAGCCTGATGGTGAGAGTCTCAAATGCTATATAATATAAAATATACAATAGCAACATATATTATGGACATACTGAGACTTAACATCTTATGTCTCAAGATGACGAGCGCAGTGGAATGCCACACAGTACTTTGTAACTAAAGGTGCTGGATGGTGTTGCTGCTGTTTATGGGTGGTCGTATCGCTTACCATCAGGCGAACGGCATGCTCGTCTCGTCATTCAATGCAATAAAAAAAAACAACACAATCCTTACATAGTTGCATGATACTGCATTCCTGGGGCCGTAGCCAAAATGACTTGATATCGTTAACGCTAAGGTTATGTAAGGGAATGACATAACCTAGCGTTAGAATTATCCATAGTATATCTCATTCCCTATTTTCTATTAGCAGTAACACACACTCACGCCGTACATCCCCGAAGGGGTAGGCCGAGACGCAACCAGTGCACCCACTTTTCGCCGTATGTATTCCGTACCATGATGTGATAGGGGCGAGCCTATCTTCATATTGGGCACAAATTCCAGACTCCGGGCTGATACTGAGTTGAAACCTAATATCACTGCGCAATACGGGGATCGAATCAAAGGCCTCAGCACTGCAGTCGCACTGTTATAAAACTACGTCACCCAGGCAGTATTAGCGTAAACGAATACCTATAGAAAGGCATGTTAGAGCCCCTGGGATATTAGAAGTCCAATTTCAGAATGCATCGTGCTTTTTTGTACGCACAATGCGATAGACCTGCCCAGGTGAACTTTCGATAAGATACCTACGTACTTCTTCTAAAAGACCTACCATGAAGTAAGTGATAAGAACAACAAATTAATATTACTCAATATGTCATAGCAGGTGTGCATTAATGGATAAGTCATGATTGTTTATTATAATTTTAATGCCAGAGGAATGTTCGTTCTCAATTTCGAAAGGGAAAGACTGGAACTGGACTGACTGGACTGGAAGAAGGGAACGAATTCTGACTTATCTAAGTCGATTACAGCTTAAAATCTGCCTATCGACTATACATTTATATCAAACTTTTAAGTCTTACTGAGGAGGATGCTCAAGATCCCCGAAATGGAGGCACCGACGAGAAGCAAACCACAATGCAGATGGTAAGATAATAATAATTTCAAAGGGGAAGGCACAACGTGGATATGAATTATCTAGAACTGAGAAGAGTGGGCTGATGGACAATCAGTAGATGTAGGTATATTATACAATGTAATGTATTTTTTAGTTATGTTCTCAGTCTAAGTGAACGTAGCTCCAAGCTTTACCTAAACACATAACCACCGTCAGTCAAACAAGACAATTTGTCGGCATTTACCTAGACTATTATTATTCAAGCATTATTGATCGTTACACGCTGACCTTAAAGTCCAAAGATTTAGTCCGCCAGATTTAAATAATTATAAGGGCGTTACGATAGCGTTTAGGTGCGCCGCACGCTAGCAATTTATGCACACGCTAACTACTTACATATTTCAAGCGAGGTGTGAGGAATCATTAGTGCTGGTATGGTTCTGAATGATTGAATTTCATAAATGTTAGCTGTGTATAGTTTAGTGTGCAGAATAAATTTGGATCGATTGCAACACCATTTAGGACTGTCACAGGATTTCAGTACTCTCGTATATTTTTTTATGGCATAGAATGACGAGACGAGCATGCCGTTCGCCTGATGGTAAGCGATACGACTTACGATAAACAGTAGTAGCACCATACAGCACCTTGAGTTACAAAGTACTGCGTGGCATTCCACTGCGCTCGTCATCCTGAGACATAATATTATGTTAAGTCTCATTATGTCCAGTAGTTACACTGGCTACAATGTCCTTCAAACCGAAACACAACAGTGCATGCACACATTGCGGTGGTACCCACCCAGACGGTCTCTTACATATGAGAGACCTACCACCAGTAGGTAATCGTATATATTTATCTATACATTAATATGTGAATCAAAAACTTTGTACCCCTTTTCAAGCACATCCCGCGCACGTAGGGGTGAGTTTTGACATAATTGAACTTCATATAGAGGAGTGCAGAATAATAACATTCATGTATAATATGTGTTACAAATATATTAAATTCGACAGTCGAATTTCAAACAATAGACCATGACTGTTTTAAATTTCATCCTTGTTTAAAGTCCCGGACTTCAGTGCCCAGTAAAAATCCACACGTTTTGGTGATGTAGTTCCAATAACTACTGTTGCTAATAATCCTTAAAAGCGAATAACTCGTTTGTTGGCTTTTTGTTGAAAATTAACATGTTAACAAAAGTTTAGAATATGAACACATTCAAGACAAAAGAAATATTTCGGGTGTTTTACATCAATCTTTTCATCACACGACTGTTCAAAGTTAGAACGCTCAATATCTTTAAATCTATTTGCAAACTAATTCCTATTCGTGTCTTACCTAGTAACAACTAAACTGCACTCTGGTTTTCACCATCGTACAGATTTATTGAAAGTTGTGTTGCATACATTAACCGAGCAGTGGCTTATTTCTCCACGATCGATTAATTGAACGAAAAATTGAATGTTGTATCAGGAATAGCCAATAAACTTTGTTACGCAAATTCTTGTTAGGAAACTTAGGATTAGGTCTTTAGGTTTAGTAAGAACCTATGCTTAATTTAATAGGTGTTTTAGAATAGACAACTTTATTGAATAGTTTATACAGCAGAATTGATACTTACAATGATTTTAAAGAAGGTGTAATAATAGTCGGTGTGGAAAAGCGATAACTTCTAGACAACTTTAAGGTATGTCAATTGTTGAAGATTAAATAAATAAGATACAAAGGAACTGAATCAATAAAATATTATATAAGTAAAAGAAGAAAAATATTCTGCCAAGCAAGAAGAAACAAAAATAAAAAGGTAAACGCAACGACACTTGATAAACAGACATCATATACCGAGAATTCCAGTTCTGCAAACTGGAATTCTCGATATAACATACACACTCCATCGAATTCGTCTCAACATTTGTATGAAGTCACAGTTCCCACATCAAAAGCATGTGCTCCAATAACTAAAAATCAGATATCCAATCAATCTATAAATCGGCTTAATTTGTATCGATCGTAAATAACTTAATACAATAGGTTTGCATTAACCCAAATGTGGTAGAAAAAAACTGCAGAGCCGGTCGCCGCGGCCGCCTTTCCAATGTTATCAGGGCCGACGGGTTAGCAGGCTTATCACTGGCCACGTTATCAGTAGCATGTTTCATTACAATATTATGGAAAGCAGTTCGTGGGATGGTGGGTAGTTACACCTACTGGATGAATTGAGGACATTTTAATTTATACAATAGAGAGAAGCTGATGTCAGGTGGAGAAACTAAACTGAAACCTCTTTGCAATATTCTTGAAGTATTGCGGTCACATTGGACTGGCGCAGATAGAAGAAGAATAAAACATTATTTGTCTCATATCTAAAATATTATACTTCCTTTGCCTAGCATAATGACGATCATCTCGAAATATTTGGATATACGGCAGCTTAGACCATTAGAAAAAAAAAACGGTAAGCTTCTCATCATTTTGGAGATCGTCGTTATACCGTTTCAAGTGGGTATGTCTGGCATCACCAAATAAGTTTTAAAAAGAGTTTCTTTTAACAAAGTAACGTAAATGAGTTCACGAATTAGGTTAATAGACCTTTTGTCTGGTCAACCCACACGGTCTATCCAGTCAGGATCTACGCCTATTTACCAACTACCTTTAGCCAACATCGAATTATCGGCAATCAATTGCAATACATCAAGGTTGCTTGATTGGCCTGAACACATGTCAACGCAGTTGTTTTACATAAAATATTCATAAATGTGCAACAGTCGAAAGCGAAAATATAGCGATAACCACCCACTGAGGGGCGAAAATGTTATTTCATAACACCTGTCGTTGCAGTGTAGTTAGAACTTAAAATGAGCCATGTGTGAGGTTTGATGAACATTATGAAAAATATGGGTAATTTTTTGATGCGAAAAACAGGTTTCCAAAAAAGGATTGCTCGAAAATATGATAGGCTTGCATGTTATTTCTTGATAGCAGAAGTTAGGGAAATGAGCAGGTAAATCACCTGATAGTGAGTGATTATGATTGCCTATGAACACTTACCCTGCCAGGGAAATTATGAGGGATTGTCAACCTTTAAAAAGTCAAACTGAGATTCGGAAGGGTATTTAATCTCCATTAATCTTACAACATCGAAGATACCACTTCACTTTTGCTAACACTGTGCAAAGTCCACTTCTCCATCAGAAATAAGTTCAACGAAATGCTTGCTCCTCTGAAAGTAAGCTTGTTTGTCGATGCTAGGGTTAGATTAACCCCTCTTGAATACAAGTCTTCTCCCCTGTCCTTTGTAAAGTAACAAAGGCTCATGTATATCGTTTGTGAACGTGTCCGATGCCTTTGACAACTTGTAATCCTTTCAGTGCAATTCAGTTCAAAATATCTTATTCAATTGAGGCTTCAAAGGGAGATTGTGCGTTTATTTTATGATGACAAGACGTGTGTATTATTTATTATATCTTCCGTATTTAAACCTATAATGCACGATTGCGACTCATAAATGGATTTTTATTGTATAAATTATAAAGGGATTTTTAACGCTAACGATTTTATTAAATACAAAGTTCGCAAAAAAATCTTAATCAACATCCGGAACAATCTTAAAAAATGCCACTCATATCACCTTAGTATCCCTCAGAAGGCACAAAGGTAATAAAACACAAAACTAACTAGCAGTAGTTTGTCTCATGGTATCAACACCCAAAGACCGCGATCCTCTAATCCGGGTCTAACCATGCGTAGAGCGGAGCGCGGACGGCAGTTGTCCTTGCACACGCCCAGCTATACATTTACACGTAATTATAGGATCTATGGCCTATGCGGCTAGTTTCGAAACCCACCGCCCTACAAACATGGCCTTTTTGCAGTAAAAAATGTCAATGTGATTAGGGCAGGCCATATTGGGCTCCCGATACACATTTGTGTCAGATTGTGTTGCGTTTTTTTTTTTTTTTTTTTTTTTCCTTTATTTAGGCATCAAACAGTCATATTCTTACAAACTTAGTTATGTAACAATTAACAACCTAATACAATAGACCTACAGTGCCGAATCGTTAGTATCTTAGATTTAGTATTAGTTAAATTTGGAACTTTACATAGTCGAGAAATGTTTCAAATAGTTAGTGGTTAAGGTATATAGGCGAGTTATATTTTATTACAAGATCGTAGGAAAAACTTAGCCAGTAGTCATCGCTTGTTGTAATTTTAATTTTAAACCTTTGAGGGTGATATTAAAAATGTCGATGTTAGAAAACTCTTCATTGTATGTGCTGGTGGAACGATATAAAAAGGTGTTTAGTGTGTATGTTTTATGAAATCGTGGAGGAACAAAAAGTGGCAATGAGCGCGAGGAGCGTATAGGAAGACGAGCACCTGCTATAAAAGATATCTTGGCCAGAAGTGTCGAGGAATCGATCAACGAATTTAAAACTTTGAACAGAAAAATAATATCGAACATTTTACGCCTATTGTAAAGACTTAGGAATTTATGTCTATGCAGGGCATCATCATATGATTCATCTACTCCGTTAACGCGATAGTTAAGTGACTTCAAAAATTTCTTCTGTACTTTTTCGATTCTATTTATGTGTTTTTTAAAGCAAGGGCTCCAAACGGTGCTACAGAAGTCTAGAATTGATCGGACAAAAGAGAAATAAAGAACTTTGAGGGTAATTGCAGTTTTAAACGGCTTACTAATTCTGAGAATGAATCCTAAACTACGAAATGCGGTAGCTACTATGTGGTCAATATGATTGTTAAAAGTTAATTTTGAGTCCATTATTAACCCCAGGTCTCTAATGGTGGAGACTCGTTTAAGGACAGTATCATTGATACTATATTCGAAAAATATTTGATTAAATTTACGGGTATATGATACAATATGACATTTGTCTACGTTGAGGAACAGTTGATTCTCTTCACAATAACGTTGTAAGGAAAACAAGTCATTTTGGAGCTTAATACAATCGTCGATGGATTTAATTACTGTAAATAATTTAGTATCATCAGCATATAATAAATAATTACTATGTTTAAAAACGTACCCTATATCATTAATGTAAAGTAAGAAAAGTAAGGGCCCTAAATGTGACCCTTGGGGGACCCCGGACGGCACGGGGAGGAATTGCGAAGAGTAACCCTTTACACATACCGCTTGACTTCTGTTTATAATGTAAGATTGTATCCATCTTAGAAGATTGCCGTGTACACCGGCATTGGCTAGTTTTTCAATAAGCATGTCATGATTAATTTTATCAAATGCTTTTGAAAAATCTGTGTACACAACATCGACCTGAAAATTATTATCCATGGCATCCGCCAGAAAGTCAGTAAAATTAATCATATTAGTATCCACACTGCGATGTTTATAGAAACCATGCGATGTTTTGTTGGTGAAAGGACAGTGACGGTTATCCAAAATTGTCTTACGTTCCTTTAGATAATGTACTCTTATATAAATATTACTTAATCTACGAAACATAAATAATAGCTTCATGATACCGTCACGCGGTCTATTTTCCAATTAGTGAAAGATTTTTGATACTTGTTCAGTAGTTTCCTGGATTAACCACTACAAATAGAATTTTAGAAAGTTATTTTTAAATATTGGATTAAAATAATTTCCCGTGTCTTCTGCTAGTCCATGACCATCGACCTTCACAAGATGATAAAATTCACTTACTATTCACCTTTCGCGTAGTTGTGAAAATATGGTATTTACCTGCGAACAAACAAAGTTTAATTTAATGAACACGTTCGGTAAATACAAAATGTGAATCTGTAAAACCACCCACTTTTTTTAACTAGCTGATGGCTACGCTTCAGACGCAACTATAACGCGCAGTAAACGTTATGCAGACAGCTGCGTATTTAACCGAAGACGCAATAAGAGGGTGTTATGACTTATAAGTTTATTGTGTGTATCTGTATACAACAACGAAGCTCCCAAACGAATGGATTGATTTTGATGTGTGTTTTTTTAAATATACGTATGTGCTGAAAACGCACAGAGAGCGCGAAAATTAGAAACTGTGCGTCTACCTTCCGTACCTTAATTAATAATAATTATTATAGTACATATATTTTTCTAATAGCACTGTTCTAACAGTTGTTACTGCTACCTCTTTTTGGCGTATGCTGTAACAACCTTAAAAAGTAGTGCACTCAGTTTTTGTTCGTTTTTATGGTTTATGTAAATATTATAAGAAAACAGTGTAACTACTACTGGTTGTTCATAAATAAATAATGTTCAGGAACTATTACGGTTGAGCCCATTGGGGCTATTTTAGAAGGGTAGGAAATCTTAATTCTTACTTATATTATAAACGCGAAAGTTTGTGAGAATGTTTGGATGTTTGAAGTAAATATTTGATTTTTTTAATCAGATTTTTTAAGCAGGTTGCGCTGGCGTCATACAATTGGCATTATGGATAGCTGCAATGTCATTTTAGGGACTTTATACGCGGGCGAATCCTCAAGCAAGTTCTAGTGTATTTATAATCTTCCGAGTGTGTGAACGAAGATATTCTTCGTGTCAGGTGTAGACGTAGAATTCGATTCCGCGTACAGTAACTACACCGAAGCTGGCATCTACCATTGTGATTCCATTGATATATCGGTATTGCGACACGACGTCTGACGATGATAGCTACATGCTTCATATTACAATCGTCTTTGCAAATGTTACAATGATTTTGAGAACTAATTCCACTTCACTTTTACAGTGCATACTGCATAGGTATCTACAATTCTATTAATGTTATAAGTCCTCAGGGATAGTGCAATACCAAATTGAAATTTCTTGAAACGACTTTACTAAACTATATTATGTCGCTTTGTCACGAAATGTGGAAGTTTATGAAGATGTTTGGATATTTGTTACAGTCGCTAAATGGGTTTAAAATGTGCTTTTATACATAACTACTGCTTTAAAATAAAGGTTACTTATAATACAGAGACGGGTCTTCTGCAGGCAAAACTGTTTAATGTTAATTTTATAGGCTACTATGAGAAAAACATTGCAATTTAAATAATTTACATTTACGGTTGACTGTTAAGTATTTATATAAGTATAGGTACTAAGGCGGTGTTTAATGCACGCCGCGAACCTCTTGTAACAAGATTGGGACGCCCGCTGAATAGAAAGTGCTCGGTGACGGCCATAAGCTACGTCCCTCCAACGATTATTTTCCTAACGCCCCTGTTATTTATTTTAGAATTTGTAGAACATTGTAAAATTTATTTGGGAGCATACATTAGTATGACTTTGGTATTTGGTCGGCTTATAGGTTTAAGTGGCGAGAAGTGTTTATCAGCAAGCGGTGAAATCGGCCCTTAATGTTTTATGTTTACACGCATGTTACACATTAAATAAAGTTTTATTTCACTGTGGTACTTATTCTAGGTGGTTTACATAATGGTGTCTCTTTTGTTTTTGTCAAATGATTGACGAAAGGAACAAGCCGCTCGCTTGATCACTTGTTGATTAACAGGAGCAACATCATCGAGAACTTTAGATCGTACAGCACTGCGTTCGGCACCCTGACACATTAGATGCCTTATAATGGCCGGTCATAGCACTGACTACAGCATAATTCCTGCCGGAAGAGAATGGTGTATGCACACTGCTAATTGGCTTCAGCATAGACATTGCAGTGGGACCTACCCTGCTGGACCTTTGCAGACGAGCCATACTACCTAATAAGACAAGACAAACCATTTTTTATAATAAGAACTTAGTATACATAGCTAGTGCCTCGACTGCCTCGGTGGCGTAGTTGTTTACAGCACGATTGCATTGATGAGGTCTCAGGTTCGATCCCCGGGTCGGGCAAAGTGATATTGGATTATTCTATTCAGTGTCAGCTCGGAGTCTGGAATTTGTTCCCGATATGGCGATAGGCTCGCCCCCTATCACATCATGGGACAAAAAATGCATGGCGAAAAGTGGGTGCATTAGTTGCGCCTCTGCCTAACCCTTCGGGGATAAAAGGCGTGTGTGTGTGTGTGTATAGCTAGTGAAGACCTGTTTCACGTCTTCTGGGTAAATGCTACTCGCCACATAAATGTATAAGCCGACCAAATACAAAAGTCACACTCTTATCTATGCTCCCAAATAAATGGTTATCAAATGAATACTATCCTCATTAGCTGTTTAGTACGATAATTAAAAAAAAAGATTACTTCAACATTGTGAAACAGGCTCTAAGTGCACACAATCGCGCCTTTTATCCCCGCAAGGGTAGGCAGAAATGCAGCCATGGCACCCACTTTTCGCAAAGTGTGTTCCGTCACATTATTTGATAGGGAACGAGCCTATCGCTATATTGACCAGAAATTCTGATACTGAATAGAAAAACCCAATATCACTGCCTGACCAGGGATTCGAACCGACGACCTGAGCGGTGTCGTGCCGCGCTCGCACAACTACGTCACCGAGGCAGTCTAATTAAGAACTTAGTATAGTTACTATTAAGTGTATAGGAAAACAAATTCATAAATACATAGCGAGCGGTCATGGACGTGATACGTAGTCGATGTTGTGTCCTTTAAAGTTCTTTGTTTAACGATTAAGGCTTTAAGGAAACGCCTGACCCGAATAACATGAAATATTATGAAAGCGCGCTATCGTATTCACAAAGTGTACAACGGACGGTAACTCTGGTTGTAACTTTGTCCCGTTACGTTTCGAATTCACGTTAGCAAGTCTGCAAACGTTTTTGTACCTTTAAAAATAATTACATTTATTCAGGCATCGGAAAAGTAACGTTAGTCTCCAAATTACCCTTGAGTTAGTTAAGTAAGTATTCTCTATCAATCTTCTCTCGCTGCAATAGTAAAGAAAAACATATTGAGGGAACTCTACCTAAAATTTATGTTAGGTATGTGAATTCTGCCAACCGTGTGGTAGACTAAGGCGTAAATAATATGAACCTCTTTACTAATAGAGGTAGTAGAGAGTTTATGCCTTAGTCCACCATGCTGACTTAGTGCGGGTTAGCAGACTTCATTTACTCTAGAAATTCTTATGTAGGTTTCCTCACGATGTTCTCTTTCACCGTTAAAGCAGTAACTGATAAACAATATACACATAACTTTGCAATCAAAGGTGTGTTCCTTGGGTTTTGGACCTGCATTCTCGTCTTGGCAGACCGTTCCATTTCCAACAGGGCTATCGAGCACTTGCAATAGGTATAATATAATACAGAGCTGATATAAAAACTTAAGTATACTACTGCACTATTTACCGGCATCTCAATGTGTTTGTAATTCGACCTTCGCTTTCACATTCGGCATTGGCGCACAACTCTAGCTCCGAGTTATTCGGTGTCGGTAACAACACTAGTAAATGTCAGATCTTATTGGTACGTCTCTATGGTCCAATGGACTTCAGATGTGAATCATGAGGTTCGTTTCCCGAGACTAAAATTTGCGTGACTCAGAGAATCACATCCATGATGTCAAGGATACTTCTATCAGTCAACACATCTACCCAGCGACTGAATTGTAACCATTTAGTTCGGGACCGGCTGATATCTCATCACGTATGTATATAATAATAGTATAGCCCAAATTCAGTCAATTAAGTAATGTTGAAAATCACTACAAAAAAAATATATTTTGCGTTCTTAATGAAATAATTGCATTAATCGGTTAAACAAGTTATTACAACGCAATTAATATAAATAAACATGTTTACCTACTTAGATTTAATATTGCGAATCCGGGAATTAAGTATAATTTATGGAGCTAAATCTAATAAAAAGCATTTTCAGATCATAGCTCGCAAATATGACTATGTTTGTATAAATATTTAATTATAGTTTCTTTACAAAAAAGAAATGAGCGGGTGGTGGGTGGCGTGATTCTGCTGTTCGTAACGGAAAAATTTAGGAACTGGGGATGGTTCACTTACACGTTCATCGACGTGACTAAAGTATTTAAATGTCATTTGTAATATAAAGTTCGCGACTTTATTCCTGATGGGTTAGGTAGAAATACAATGGCACGAAGTGGCAGTGCACATTCCAACTTTAATACATCTGATGATTTATGACAGCAAACGAACCCATCGCCATATTGAAAGGTCAAAAAAGACCTCGAAGAACAGGTTCACAGCCCAAGGAAAGATGCTACTAGGGAAAACTAGTTCCAAACCTATAGCCGGTTCCAGAGCTTACAAAGATAAGAATTAGTAGGCTACATGACTTAGTTTACACTCAACAGTGTGTGCGGCCTGCACACAGGTATAAAAAAATTCTTAGCAATGCGAGCTGAACCATCAAAGCTTATATCTTGGTTCGCCACCTACATGAATCTTGTCTGGAACTATGCTTAAATGCTACAGCTGAGTTCGGATATATATACATCCCGCATATTAGGTAAACTATAACGCGATTTAATTTCGTTGCGGCGCCATCTATTGACAAACTTACGAACGCGTGTCGTCAAAAGTTATAGGCATGTTTCATTGAAATGTAAGCATTTACGTCATGTTACCGATCTTTAATAAATCTATCCCGGACATTGATTTATAAAAACCCTATATATCAATGATCCCGAAGGAGAAGATGAAATTTCATATTCCCTGTAGATGTTATTTTCGACTCAATTTACTGACGCGTATGGCAGATTTTATATTCATTTCTTATCGACGCAGAATCGCATGAGATAGAAATTAATCCATATTTTTTCTTCGAGTTGAGTTGAGCGAGATTCTACCAGCTGCGGGTTCCATTTTGTGTGTAAATAATCAAAGTTTCACTGGTGGTAGGTCTCTCATATGTAAGAGACAGTCTGGGTGGGTACCACCGCAATGTCTATTTCTACCGCCAAGCAGCAGTGTGCATGCACTGTTGTGTTTCGGTTTGAAGGACATTGTAGCCAGTGCAACTACAGGACATAGTGAGACTCAATATCTTATGTCTCAGGATGACGAGCGCAGTGGAATTTCACACAGTACTTTGTAACTCAAGGTGCTGGATGGTGTTGCTACTGTTTATGGGTGGTCGTATCGCTTACCATCAGGCGAACGGCATGCTCGTCTCGTCATTCAATGCCATAAAAAAAAAAAAAAAATTTAAGTCGCAAGTAACAGTAAATAATAAATAAATAATAGTAATAGTAAATAATAAATAATTAATATAATAATAAGTAGTATAGAAATTGTGATTGACGAGAACGCATAAAAGACTCGTCGATATATCCTTATCCGTCTTTTTTATCTTAAAAATACTATACAGCCAGATTTCTCAATGTTTTTTGTAAAAGATGGCTGTCAGAAAAAATACGTAACTTTAAAAAACAGAGTCAGGTAGTCCGACGGTATTTTTACGTATTTTGAGTTAAAGTATGTATTTACCATTCGTATTTAACATAAGCGTTGTAAATTCATATATAGAGCTATAAAGCGATGATTGCGGACAGAGATCACGTTTGGAGGATCAACGCTGGACCTGCGGAACGTCTAACCTACAGGCGCGACCGTGTGCAAACACTTTATGAACTCAAACAGTTAATAAATCTGTTTTGAAACCGACTTTACACTTTAAAACAAACTACTTATCTACAGCAACTATTTATCTACAGCATGAAAATACCGACTCGTGTCAAGTAGAACTATTTCACCGAAAAAAAATGTGTAATTTCATTTTGCGATTATATTTCGTATGGTGAAAATTTTATGGATTGGGTTGGATGGATGGAAGTAAAATACCCCTTAAGTACTCAAAATCCCACACCCTTAAAGGTGGTGGGAGTCAGGTATCCATTTTTGCCCATAATGATGTGAATATTTGTATGTAAATCAGTCATCATTAGATATTCATTTTGTTATTTTCTACGTTATAATAAAGTGTAGTTTACTTTTTACAAAATTATGCGTTTGTTTCAATCATAGATGGCGCTACTATCGAAGTAAATTGAGCTATCGTCATCGGCTATTGTTAAGAACACGCGCTAAGTTCGGTAATTCATGTTTCTGCCGCACCATTAAGCTGTGGAACAGTTTGCCAGCGTACGTGTTCCCTCCTTCATACAACTTAGGGTCCTTCAAGCGGAGCGTGAAGAAGCAATTATGCAGGCCGGCATAACTGTGCCGACCGACCAGGGATGTTTATCTCTTGCCGGTCGACATTATTTTGGGCTTCACTTCATTTACCATCAGGTGCAGTTTAACTGACGTACTAACTAGGTACACATCGCACCTTTAGGACGAAAACGACACAATTCAAAAAAATCGAAAGTTGAGTTATCGTCATAAAATTACTTAAAACGGAATTTTCAATACAACAATAGTTCAAACACCGCCATATTCAAGCAGGAAACGGACAAAACTATTATATCGGTCCCTTTTTTAATATATTTACTTAAAAAAGAGACCAGTTTTAAGTCATTTTATAACGATAAACCATTTTTTTTTTAATTGCGTCGTTTTCGTCCTAAAGGTGCGACATATTCCGTCCATTCCGGAATCTAACCTCCGAACGACGATTCGCATACTAGAGAATTATCTATTAAATAAACATCCAAGACTCCTAGAGGAGAAGAATAAACAATAACACCAGTTTAACTAAATATCAAAGAATAAATGTCACGTCAAGGGGTCGGACGTGAGATTTGGGACAATGCCTCTGGGAAATCATAGCATACGTGACGACAGGATCGGACTGACATCGGACTGAAGATGACTGTTGGGACAAATGTCACGAAAATAAAGATTGCAAAACTTTGTAATAACCACTAATATACTCTAGGCGGCGAACTGAAGATCGCAGTTAGAATCCGATGTCGCAAAACTAAAATTTGTGTATGATAATGACATTTACGTTGCCGGGGAATAGAGATAACCAGTAGCCACTAATTGTATGAGGGAGTTAGTCGAAGTGTGGACTAATTATACGTTTTTGTTAATACTGACAGGGTATAGTGATCCCTTTATCAAGTCGTCTGTCCACCTTGCAGGTGCTTGATAAAGGTCGCAGGAATACGCTGGATGCGGGCCGCTTTTGACAGATCCGTCTAGAAATCTTTGCGGGAGGCCAATGTTCAGCAATGGACGTCATGTGGCTGATGATGATGATGATAGTGACCCCACAGCACCTAACGCTAAGAGGAGTAGGATCGATATAGTGATCGATATAACGCTCTTTTACGTGGGCCACTATGGAGGGGTTTACACCTTGTGAATCTTCTATCTACTCATATAAAATGAGTTAAAAGCAGCCAAACATCCAAACGCTGTAAATATGAAAGTGCCCACTACCTCGCGGCTCGTGGCCGAAGGTCGGATTTCCATCAATTAGTGCGAAATCAAGACGCTCTCCTAAATTTACAAGGTCTGCTCCGCACTCGGCACTCCGTAAATGAGTATCGGACTGAAGTCGCGACCTCGCGCGCGGTATTGCTTTCTTTCGGCTGTAGGTGTGTGATCCAGTGAATGCGATGCGAATATTGGATCTCAAAGCTATATCGCTTACTCGCGGGCGGATACTGAAAAAAATCTATTAAGTTTGATTTTTAATTAACGGACCCTTTTATATAAAACCAATTACAGAACTAACAGTCACTCGATTGATTTACATTAGAAAAAAGAGTATCAATTGAGTGACTATTAGTTTCTCGCCATACCACTCATAATCCTATCCATCATGCCTTACGCAATTAACTGATACATTTTAAATTATCATAATTGTGTCGTGTAATTACACTGGCTGCAATATCTCTGAAGCTGAAACAACGTATATGCTACTCGTTGCCAGATATAGACAAAACAGCTTTACCTTACTATCGCATAATATGACAGACCTAACGTACGGTATCGACATTAAAGATAATTGGAGCTCTGTAAACATTAATGTTTAAAGCACCTCTAATACTTATATTAACCAAGTTATTAATTGACCTATTATTAATTTCATATGATTACAGACCTCCGAGTCTAAACTAGCTCAGGCCAAGGTTCAGATTTAAAACCAACAAGTAACTCAGTTCTACAACTAGAAATGTGTTTTATACCGCAAAATATAAGTTTGCATTACTTTTTCAAGCTATTAACATAATATTTTAATACCTGTATATCATCACCTACTGCTTGACATAAGTCTTTTCTAATGAGCACCAACCATCCCGGTGGTGAACAGCCCACATTATACCTGTCACCCTGTTCAAGTGATCAGTTCATCGTAGCGTATGAAGTTATTATATCTGCCTATAATTTATGCTAACAATTGCCATACGTTTCTTTTTTTGTAACCTATCAAAGTTACATTTGGCTTATGATTTTCCAATAAATAAACATTTAGGCATAGTCTTATATCTTTCCATAAAAGTTTAGCTGCAGTTGGAAAACTAACCTAATTTTCAATGGGTGATTTCTCGATTCGCAATGCTCGCGAAATGTTACCAAACATAAACAGTTTCATTGGCTTTGAAGGTAATGAGGATTTTTTGTTTGAAACCGAAATTTCCCACTGCTGGGTAGAACAGTTATGGTTCCGTGCAAGACGAAGAGCGCGATGCGAGGCTATTTTTATGATTACCTGCTGAAAATAGATACCTAATAAAGTTTTTATAATAGAGCTACCGGCTTTCGAACTAGGCTCTGTGTCCATAGAAATTGACTGTAACATAGGGCCCATTAAGACGAGGCATTTTTACGCTCCGACGCGCATTTTAATAAGCGCCCTTATTGCTTCTTCATCGCGCACATTTGTATATAAAATAATGCACATTCAAGATTGAACCTATTTACTGAATATTTGAAGTGAGCCGAGACGCGTGTAGAATACGTCGTGTGCTTAGGCTCTTACGAACGCTCACAATCCTAAAAGAATCTAATAAGCTGATAAGGCGGGAAGGTTTTAATATTTTCGAATCAAGAAAAAATTATAACTCAACATTTTGACAATCTAACGAAAATTCGTGCAAGACTTATAAACTACATTTATCTATGTTATGGCAGTTTTTGTACACGTTTAGGGGACAACGAACCTTTAAAATTTCCTGTTCAGTGCACGTACACCCGTATCAATAATTAGAACGATGGGGGGCGATTTACTGCCTAACACTCATTTACTGATTCACGTTTGCTCGGCACAGCAAGAGACTATGTTGACATTGCTGGAATTTATTTGTATCCGCCCGAATAACTACCGTACAATGCAATCCAATCATCCCTGTATTATATACTGCCCACTGCTGAGCATGGGCCTCCTCTACTACTGAGAGGGGTTAGGCCTTAGTCCACCACGCTGGCCTATTTCGGGTTGGCAGACTTCACATACCCTTAAAATTCTTATAGAGTATTCTCAAATCTCAGGTATGTAGGTTTCCTCACGATGTTTTTCTTCACCGTTAAAGCGAACGATAATTGATGAACAATACACATGTAAGTTCGAAAAGTGGTGTACCTAAAAAAGTGGTGTGCCTTTGGTTTTGAACCTCCGGACATTGTCTCGGTAGACCGTTCCATTCCGAACTAGGCTATCGTCCACTTAACCAACCACCACCGTACACAAGGTGTAAGACCAGCCACAGTAGCCCACGTAAGGTTGTCGCAATCCGGGATTAGTCCGAGTAAATTTTGTTAGGGAAAGGCTGGAATGATTATGTCAGATTATGTCAAAAAAGACGACACTCGAGTCTACTCTGCACCCACACTCGCAACTGCATAGCCCAGGATCTACAGAGGCATAATGACACTGACCAGTGAAGCACAACATGTTTCATGAAATATGAAACTTTTGAATCTTCAAGAAAAAATAATCAAATAGAAAGAAGTTGAAAATATTGATTACCAACTTCCCTCTAGCAAAGACCTATAGTATAAGGCATTTTACAACTGGAAAAGCGTTATGTATATTGTATGGCACTACGGACACCGAGTACTTTGGATCTGACGAATTTAAAAGTCCAAATATAGCAGTCGGAAGACGTAAGGATGACGGTCGCCATATTAATAACGGGCTGACTAATTATATATTGACTGACTGACTCACTGCGCGGCAACTTGTCATGAGCAGTCCATCTCGGTTTTCGCCAAATGTACGGCCTTTATCTAGTCGTAGAGGATATCAAATATCCTTCTATCAGTTAGAGTTGTTATTGCCATTGCACTGTGAGTTGTGAAAGAATATCTCCAGAGTTTTATGCTCATTCTTCTATAGAAATCGTTTTCCAAATTGACGGTAGAACGGCGTGGTACCAGCCTATAATACAGGACTTATATCCTAGTGCAAGAACAGGTCTATGATGTAAATGTAGCTTGATTAAGAAGAGAGCAAGGTCATGATCGTACTACACAAACAATTTCTCGCCGCCTATTTACAATGAATTATCACCTAATTCAACCAACAGTTTGCATAGACTATTCACATAACACGTTTTGTAAAGTAACCAGTTGGAATGACTCTAATAAATCAAGAGGTGATCTATAATCGGCAATTCATTTTAAGACTATGTGTGGTAATGACAGCAGCAGAAGAAAACCATCAAGGTATTCTTGAATGAAGGTTTTTTCTGGAGCCACTGCTATTGATAAGGCCTCTATGAGTTACTATGGCACTAAAGTATCTTAACTTACTAATATTATAAATGCGAAAATTTGTAAAAAATTGATGTATATTATAAGTAAACGCAGAAGCAACTAAACGGATTTGGATGAAATTGGGCGCATGGATAGGTCATGTCCTGGATTAATTCGTAGAGTAATTTTTATCTCGGTAATTTGCTCCGATGAGAAATTATGAATATGTTTAATCTGATTCTATAGGTAGATGGCGCTGGCGTCGTACTGTGTTTTAGTGACTTTTGTACCGGGAAAGGATTTTTAGGCGGTCGCAGCCACGGGCAACACCTAGTAAATACATATAATTGAATGTGCCAACAATTGGTCAAGAACACAGATTGCCCCGGATACGAAGGCCGTATCGGATCAACAAACCACTTCAATGTTTATTGCTAGATCACCATAGCTTTGCCCATATAACCAGGCCCTGAACATGGCCCCGACTCCAGGGTATAGGGGAAGGTGTGGACGAGCCATACTTAAATTCTACGGTTTTTATACATGAAGTACTCGTGGCAGTGTGACGGAGCCCTTACGCGGCCGGTTCAACGGACGGACATGCGGGCGACGATAGCACCCCAGGCGGTAGTGATACCAACAAACTTATCGATAATTTGGAAACAGTTTTTCAGCATTTAATTGCCTTTTCTAATTAGCCTGACTGTAGCGTGTTTAGGTAGGCTTGGAAACGGCAGTATTTTATGTTAAAATTTGTAGATCGTGTTATTCAAATTAGTTTGCCAATCTACAAAAAAAATATTATGACAGTTAAATTTTGTTGTCTAATTACTATAATTTTACTTCTTACGCGGACGATATGGCATTGTTGAGCGCGTCTCCTTGTGGTCTGCGCAAACTTCTGGCCGTATGCGAAAGGTATGCAGGAAGCCATGGACTTATTTATAATGCCAAAAAAGTAAGATTATGGTTTTTGAGTCTAGGAGTAAAAGTCCTAATATTATGCCATCGGTGTATCTCAATCGTTCACCGTTAAGGAGAGTACAGACCTTTAAATACTTAGGACATGTGCTAACTCCTGGCCTCAAAGATAATTATGACATAGAAAGGGAACGAAGGGCATTGTCGATTAGAGCAAATATGCTGGCTCGCAGATTTGCTCGTTGTTCAAGAGGAGTAAAAATAACACTTTTTAGAGAGTACTGCTGCTCATTTTATACATGTAGCTTGTGGCCACACTCAAAGATCGTACAACGCCCTTCGCATCATGTATAATAATGCCTTCAGGGTGATGTTGGGGCTGCCACGTTTCTGTAGCGCTTCTCGTATGTTTGCCGAAGCTAGAGTAGACAGCTTCTATGCCACTATGCGCAAGCGATGTGCATCCCTAGTGCGCAGGATCGGGGCTAGTCTCAACAGCATTCTGGCCATTATATCGGACAGATTTGACTGTTTGTATATAAGTCACTGTGGAGCTATCTCACATGGACTAAGGTGTTCGCCATTTTCAAAATTGTAATTGTTACTAACGTAGCTTAAGTATTCATGTGTACCTACTAACAATTTGAGTCATAGTTACTTGAAAATAAATGAATAATAAATAAATAAAAAAATATAATGGTAGGTTATTTAGGTAGGCTTGGAAACGCCGATATTTTACGTAAAAAAATTCAGACTGTATCATCCCAATTTGTGTTTTTCGATCCAGCAAAAAAGTATGATGCCAATTATTGGGATTGGAACATGGCCAATTAAAACTAATAAGTTCGGTAAACCTTAGGTAAACTAGTCACTCATCTGCCTACCCCTTCGAAGGTCAGCATGACCTTACATATTATCTTTACCTGCAAAGCTTTTTTCCTACTACATAACCCCACAACGATCGGAAAGGATCATTGCATCTGAATTTATCTTTCACTAAAACAACCGTTATTAAACGCGTAAACTAGATTAAATTAACTAGAAAAGTAATCAAGGCAGAGCTGAAACAAAAAAAAGGGGAAAGAAATGCCTCTTCGCTGAGATTGCTACGTGGGAGAAGACATCGATATACGCGTATCGTGATTCGTAACATTATATTAAATTAAAATTGTTTATTACTTTTCTGCTAGATTTATCGTATGTTCATCGCTGTTAACAGATTGTGTAATTAAAATGAGACTTCTTTACAGATTATGTTGCAATAAATTTGTTTAATTTTTACTATCGACTTTTCGAATATTTTACAGCCTTCATGGTCACGGGGACTGAGGTATTCGTCGTCCGAAAAAATTATGTTCACTTTGCCCGACCCGGGGATCGACCCCGAGACCTCAGGCACTAGGACAGCGTTGTAGATTAAGGCTTAAACCCTAAGGCAGTAGTAGATGAGGCCCGTGTCCAGTAGTGGGACCGTGTATAATACCGGGCTGGTATTATTATTATAATCTTTAAACTAACGCGTAAAACCAATTGAATATATTTATCGACAATAAACGATCATTACATCACTACAGTGCGACTTATTAAAACCAGCCTTAGCAAAGTACAGATCTTTACGCAAAGTAAGGGCGATCCCGTTACGTTAAAATTAGAATGTGAATACTCGTGAGAAACTGTTTTTTTTCACGCGTCTATGCCGGGACTCGGGATCAACGACTGATACAATTCTATTTATATCTTCTTAGTTAACTGGTACTAAATTTCATTACCGAGAATAGGGATTGCCGTGGTGAAAATCCCGGGGTTGTTTCCCGTTCCCACGAGCAGTGTTTGGAGTTAAACGGTATACATCCAATTCGGCGCTTCTTTTGTTGAACAACATAACTATCTCACTGGTTGCTGTCTGATGAATACTATTACAATTACAATATTAATGATACTCTTGGATCCAAGAGCTATATAATTTTATCGATATCGATGTATGGATTCTCTATCGCTAGTGGCTGACAACACCGCGACATTACATGTCATTAACACCAAGTATTTCGATCGCGGTTTGCTAAAACTCGCACAAAAAACATATTACAGAGAGTTTAATTAAAGTTGTTTTTACTGAGCATTTAAGCCAGTTTCAGGCTACTCCGGGGAAAATCTGTACGCTGTTATAAATTACTGTTAGGACTACATGGAGGCATCATTTTCAATGGTTTCCTTACTTAGAGCAAGTATTTCCTTCTCATTTCTATTTTAGATTCTTCTAATCCCTTGTACTCATACTTACAACTCGTTTTATATTATTATACTTCAAATTTTTCAATTGTTACATCAAAATCGGTAGTCAGCATCCTCTAAATAAATATTTCCTTCACAATTATAGAGACTAACTCCATGAGCAACCCTCGCTGAACCTTCTTAATGCAAATGTCGGAGTTCCAACAATGAATATGCAGGTTTTTTCTTCTCAGCCACTATATAATTTAGTACAAGAGTTCTTCTTCAACGTTTTAATCTGAGAGAAGTCGGTGCTGCAAACAACTTACTGCATATTTAATTTCAGTTAGACAACTTCTTTTTATACCGGCATAGCCACGACCCTTATAGATAAAGGTGGAGGCAACACTCTAAATACCTAACTGAAGACGACTGTGGTCGAAAGTTCTCTTTCTAAATACACACATAAGAACGAGATAGTGATATGTGTTTTCTGTCTTATTTATTCAGAAAGAGAGTGTCCGACAGTCGTCTTTACTTAGTTATTCAGAGTGTTGCCTCCAACTTTATCTATAAGCTTCTTGGGCATAGCAAAGTGAATCCACTGCACCTGAAGGTAAGAGCAGCAGGGTCGAGAGTGTTGATTAATTAGGTATGTTTACCTTCCCCAGTTGCCACAAATATGTCGGCCTGTTTAGTATCCTGTTCATAGGATGACACGGAACGCGACGCACTAACCTGGGCCACTATGGCGGGTGTTGTACCTTGTCTACGGTGGTCGTTATCCGTGCGGATAAGTATATTCATGAAACATGTTGTGCTTTACTGCTCAGTGTTATTATGCCTCTGTAGATCCTGGGATATGCAAATACAAGTGAGGGTGCAGAGTAGTCTTGAGTGTGGTCTTTTTTGTCATAATCATTCCGGTTTGTTCGTAACCAATTTTAGTTAGACTGATCCCGGAGAGCGACAAACTCACGTAGGCCACTATGGGGGGTTTATACCTTGTATGATGGTCACTATCCGGCCGGATAGTATGAGGTACCTGCAAACTTACCACAGCCCCACTCGTTTACGCAGTACAATTTTTCCGAACAGTCTTACGACAAATACTTGGTTATTATTAATGATATTAAGGCAATGGTAGTAATAAATGGTGCCAACTGTACCACCTATCTGCTAAGTTTTTTCTATCCTTATTTGTGTAAGCTCCGTAAGTTGTGTTTCTGCTTGGACACTGAATGTCACCCTTCATGAAACTAAGCTGCTGTTTAACAATAATCATGTAATCTTCCAGTTATATTAGACAGCCAATGTAAATTGTACTCAATTAATTAGTGTTTATTATTACCACAGTTACTTTTATATTTGGCCGTCTTATTTGAGAAGTAGCATTCACTAGGATGTCGAGGCACTTAAAATTTAATGTCTGAATTATCGCAGAACACTGAAGAGCTTTGTATTATAAAGTTTTGTGTAGTGGTGCTACAGTTTGTATCAGCTGAGTAGTCGTGACGACCCATCAGGCGAGCGATTTGATTACTTACTTCCTTCTTCCTTACATCCCCTTATGTGCAAATGCATGTCTATTCGAACATCATTACACTAAGAAGTAGGTATATTGTATAGTTCCGAAACGTTTCCGTAAAAATCCATTGTGTCTCCGACCCCGACAGCGAACAATTTGTCAAACGTCTAATCATTGGCGGATTAAAGCTGCGGTCGGGGTTACAAAGAACACGCTGCGTGTCGACCGCCACACGCTGGATTAAGCGTGCAGAGAAAAAGATGAATGACATCAGTATAGCGTAAATCTGGCAAACGGACGAGACGGTAAGTAGGTAAATAATGGCAGTAGCATGATTTGTAAAATTGACAGGCTTTAAAAGCTTCTTTGGAAGTAGTGGCATTTTTAGTAGCAAAGGAATCTGACCGTGCGAAATGCAACAGCAAAATAGTTGCATACTTCAAAACGGCTTCGTTTTGTATCATTAGCGCTCTAAATAAAAACAGCTACGAGTGTTACTTACAACAATGTTGCCATTTAACTGTAACCGCCGCATTGGTAATAAGATAAAATTCGTTTATTATTAATCGTGAAGTGCAGATACCCATAGTAATATAACCGATTACATAAACCGCACAACATTCGCAAATGGTTATTTTCTTCAATAAGAAGTGTTTTTCGTGCGTATAAACTGCAGTATGACCGACGCCTTACCGATTTGTATTGATATTGATTCGTATTCAGTGTACACCATGCTTTATTAAATTACTTTTGTTATTGTTATTTGTTTTATACCGTACTAATTATAGCATGTGTCTTGACTCAATAATAAAGATCTAACTGAACCTTGAATCTTCTGATATGGTTAGGGGTGAGTAGTTGGATATCAAATGAGAGCTTTCATATTACGATCCGTAATGTAGGTACCATTGAATTGTCTAGTTCTGTCCCCAAGCATTGTGTAAGTACTGTTGCGTTCCATCTTGGAAAACACGTAGCCAATGTAATTTTACCACTATTATAAATCCGAAAGTTTGGATGTTTGTAACTCTATCACAAACGAATCTGGATGGAATTTGGCACAGGGATAGATTATAGTCTGGAATAGCCCATTGGCTTTTTATTCCGGAAAAATATATAGCGGGACTTTTATCCCGTAAAAGCCTTGTCACATAGGCGTAGCCGCGAGCAAAATGTATGGATATTGTGAGACTTAGCGCCGGTTTCACAGGTTTCAAGTAAAGGACTTGTACAAAAACGAACCTACAATTCTAACCAAGGCAGTTTATACATTATGTATTTGGATAGAACTTCTAAAAACTAGCCTTTTACAATAAATCGTTTAATTTTAAAGTCCTCCGATTTTGATATTTATGTAATTTTATTTTGCTTTAAATCTACAGTTAATATGAACGTCTTTTTTTACAGTTAGTTATAATTGGAGGGTCTAAAAATATTTATTTAATGGATCCAAGATCCATATTTTGCCTCTTTAATATCCCTAAAGTTTGAGCCTGGTTAGATTTTGAGGCCCAGCACCCATACAAAAAGCGAACATCTCCTTTATTTGACAGTTATCGTATTAAACAGCTGATGTAGATAGTATTGTATTTTATAACCATTTATTTGGGAGCGTAGATTAGAGTGCGACTTTTGTATTTGGTCGGCTTATACATTTAAGTGGTAGCATTTGTCAGAAAGAGGTGAAATCGCCATAAAATCAGTCCTTATTATCATTTGTTTAAGAGTGACATAGAATGCAACGCCACGCACTATACTAATGGTGGGGTGGTGATGCTGTTTTTAGGCAATCGTATCTTACCAACAATTGAACTATTCGTCACGTCATTCATACATTTTCTTACTTAACATTTTTTATAAGAAGTTGAAAACGATTAACTTAATTGGAAAATCCCTTTCAATCGCGACACTAGTTAATGACAATAATTAATTACTCTGTCATTGTTATTGCAATTACAACGGTCGACATTAAATTACGATTAATGATTGTTCACATGAAGCCTCACGGATTAATTCTTATTAATCTTGTTTACTGCTGTTGATAACTTTTTTACACAGTAGGTACAGTGAGTAGATTGAAATAGATTCCCAGGGTAACGCAGTTTTTTTTTGCAAAATGTGCCTGGGATTTGAACTCCTACATTCTAGAAGGTAGTCGTTCATAAAAACTAAACTAAAAACCATTTTGTAACATGCTTAAATTTTTGTTTTATCGACCCCGATATCCATAGGATGAAGGCTGATAGAGATTAATGTGATTTCTAGAAACAAATTTATATTCTACTAAACTAATGAAGCCTTGAATCACTTAAATCAATCAATACACACACCCACAAATGCGCGCGTGCGCAAGCATGTGCAGGTTCAGTGGTGTGGAAAAGAGGATGGAAGATGTGAGATCATACATATTTATTCTCTTTCTCCCATCCCTCTTTTTTCCTTTTTTTATTTAATTTTCCTCTTCTCATATTTACATCATACCTACGTATAGTTTTTACTTGTCACTCTTGTACCTAGTTATGTGTATGTGCGTCTGGAGGTGGGCGTTGCTAGCTACGACACAGTTATCTTTTTAACTACCTGCTGTAGTTAGCAACATAGAATTGTACTCTATGTTACTGTACATTTTTTTATGGCATTGAATGACGAGACGAACATGCCGTTCGCCTGATGGTAAGCGATACGACCGCTCATAAACAGTAGCAACACCATCCAGCATCTTGAGTTACAAAGTACTGTGTGGCATTCCACTGCGCTCGTCATCCAGAGACATAAGATGTTAAGTCTCATTATGTTCAGTAGTTACACTGGCTACAATGTCCTTCAAACCGCAACACACCAGTGCATGTACACTGCTGCTTGGCGGTAGAAATAGATATTGCGGTGGTACCCACCCAGACGGACTCTTACATATGAGAGACCTACCACCAGTAAAAACGACACAGTTATCTTTTTAACTACCTACTGGAGTTAGAAACATAGAATTGTATTCTATGTTGCTGTAAAGTTTTTGTTCTAAATAATTTATTATAAATTTTATAAGCGAAATCAACAAATTGTGTAAGAATAATTCAGCATTCAGGAAAGGGAGTTTTCATTCTGAATGATTCGCCACAGCGTTGTGCCACGATGGGTTTTCATTGTCAAACATGAATGTCTCTTAACAAATAACGCAATGTAATTTAATGTTAATTCAATGACGATTATACCGCGAGACCGTGTCCGGTGTTGCGTTTAATATTGAATTTGATTTTTTTTTTCGTGGTAGAGGTCACGGTAAATTGGTAGTTTTTAAGGAATAAGAAGTAAGAACCTTTATGCTTGTAATGCTGGCGAAAAAAAAATTAAAGTTTCTGTAAAGGCGCTTCAAATTGTGTTCTTTTTAGATGCAAATTCGTCGAGTTGAAGATGACTTATAATATAAGACGGATAGCTATTTGACCGGCTACCGGATCCGACGAGTCACTAAGCCGGTTAGCCGGGTTTTTATTCGGCAACGACGAATTGTCACTACGTAACGTACAGCGAAATACTATTTTCAGAAGCCGTTCTTTTTATTAAGGCACCATAAATGGCTATAAAAGGTCTTTCACCTCAGCAAAGTCCAATATACATAATAAACTAAAGTTCAAAATCCAATTAAAGTTCCACGTGCGAATCTTCCATTGGAAGGCGATTTAAGTTCCTTCTCACGGAACTTGGGCAGAATATACAAGACAGTTTGCCCTCCTGTCAGTTTTGGTGGATGTTAGTATATTTACTTTAACTTAGCAACTTAACTAAGGTTAGTAGTTTAATTGGAAATATTATATTTTTATCTTATTGTCTTAAATAAAGGTTGTAGTTATGTTTGTTAATAATTAACGGATAACACACATACACCTCTTTTATTCCCGAAGGGGTAGACAGCGGCTGAACTAGTGCACCTACTTTTTGACATGCGTATTCCGTCATATGATGTGAAAGGGGGCGAGCCGTATTGGGCACTAATTCCAGACTCCAGGCTGATACTGAGTAGAAAAACCCAATACCATTTTACCCACCACGGTGTCGAACCCGATACCTCAGCAGTGTAGTCGTACTACTACGCCATCGAGGCAGTCATACGTGAACGCATAATTTTTTAATCAGCTCAATATTTCAAGGAATAACAAACTTACATGACTTTATTAGTATAGATGACATAATACTCCTAAGACCTTTGAAAATTAAAATGGACGCGCAATTCATAGTCTTAAAAGCTAAGATTCTTCATATCGCGATGAGCACAAAGGCTAACCGTAAAGGGCAAACTATTAACTTAAGATTAACAAACCGCCTAGCCGAGTCTAACCGTAGTTAGAGCGCCAAGTAAATATCAAGTTATAATTGCTCTGAGACCGTCGTACATCAGATTATAGTACATACTGTCTAGACTGGGACGTCATGAGATTATTCTATTAATTCAGCTCTAACTGAATTTCATATAGGCTGGGATAATGGTGACTCGAGGGACCTTGTCTCTCAGTTGACATTATATTTAGATTACAGAGTGCAATCACTTTGGCAAAATGAAAAAACCACGGCCTTTTCTATAAATTTCTAGACGTCAATCTATAATTGGTGAAGTAACAATCCATACATGACAGTTATCGTCATTATTTTACATACTAATACTAACATGAATCACGGATAACTTAATCTATGGTTCACCTATTCTCTCTGTGTGTAGTCGGTCGCTCATGACTGAAGATCGTGGTCATCATTGGATCTATCGCATTTAGAGCGGATTATTTGTCTCAACCGGTTTCTGTTCATCGCATCTTCAACTAATTTGTGAAACTTGGTGGCAGACGAGTCCATAATCTGGTCTACCCATCAGATTGGTGATCGGCCTCGAGAACGTTTGCCTCCGGTGTTGCTTACGATGGTAAGTCTCTTCAGATTCTTGTCCCCTTTCCGTACAACGTGTCCGAAGTATGCAAGGATACGTTGACGACATATGGTGGCTAAACGTGTCTTCACTTTAAACTGTGAAAGGATCGACTCGTTTGTGCGTTTGGAGGTCCACGGTATTCTCAGCATTCGCCTCCAGCACCACATTTCGAACGCATCGATCCTCTCTCTTTCTCGAGCTAGAATTGACCACGTTTCGACTCCGTAAAAGAAGATAGGGAATATTAATGCTCCGATGAGGCGTATTATCTAATTTACCTATTAACTCCATGCGATATCTGATGACTTCCTCGGTGGCGTAGTTGTATTACGTTACGACTGCAATGCTGAAGTTTCGGGTCGGGCAAAGTGATATTGGGTTTTCTACTCAGTATCAGCCCGGAATCAGGAATTTGTGCCCGATATGGCGATAGGCTCGCCCCCTATCACATCATGAGACGGAATACGCACGGTGAAAAGTGGGTGCACTAGTGGCACCTCTACCTACCCTTTCGGGGATAACGGGCGTGAGTGTGTGTGTGTAATATCTGATGAGTATTTGTCGCCATTGACATGATTACCCGACTGCGTAGCAAGGAAAGGTAATGATTCTTATTACGAAAACTAAGTCTATCATCGGGGATAGTGCAATACCGCGTAAGGGACAAGAAAAGTTTAGTATTATCAATCTAAATTCGGCTTTTTTTACTTACGCAGTATTACACTATTCCTGACGCTGTAATTTTTTGTATCTGTCTCTGAATGTAAATAAAAATCAAACAGATGATAAGGTTTAAAGTGAGCCTTGACATTTTGCCTTCTTCCTCATCGAACGCGTGCAATCCAAAAATTCTCATTATCTTTATAATTACGCTTTAGGTATCGAATGCACTTAAAAATTGATAATAATAACTAAAAAAAGACACGTAAGAAATAAATATAATTAGTTATGACTCTTTAAATAAGGTACCAATGAAGTGTCTTCCGAAGGTTTCGACTACTGTTCAAAATATTGTTATCATTATCATAATTAAAATATCATAAACATATTATTTCAAGACTTAATGGACGAATTATTGAATTAATATTATCACATTTTGTTAATAAATGATTATGAAAAACTTGATTCAAGATTGAAGTATCGAGGTATTCGTATTTAAGTATACGCAGACATTGACAAAGATAAAAATCACCTTCTATGATTTTTGCCTCAATAGAGGGCTACAGCTCTGTTTGCAAACAGTGAGGCTGGTTTGATTCCCAGGATAGACAACCAAAGTGTGTGATTGTTTTGATAAAAAAAATCACATTTCAGCTGCCTACGTGATTTACTGAGATGCAACTGAAAATAGGTGTATCGAAATGTTGCTCTAGGGATACTCCTACCTACTCTTTCGGGAAAACAATGCTTGAGTGAGTGCCTACTACGAAACAAGCGTCTTAAGTCTCTATTCAATAGTATTCTTCTTCACAGCGATAACACTTTCCGAAACGGTGTAAGATTTATGACGATTCAAAAGAGCTTGAGAAAGACTATTTGAATTTTGAGAAATTTTGAGTTTGTGTTTGAGTTGTATATATGTAATATGTGACACATACGCCCGACTAATCGTCTGTGAAACATCAATCCATCCATTACACCGGCGGGTGGCAGCGTTAATAAAAATGAAGTGGTCTCAGCAAATAATCTAGGTGACGCCCTAAATACAGTTTTATTACATGCTTTTCTATGTTTTCACGGTCAGTAAGTGGAATGTTTTTTTTTTATTTATCGGTATTTTATTTATTGGTAGTCATGTCGAATAACTGACTCACTGCTGAGCAGATATCTTCTACTACTGTGAGGGTCTAGGCCCTAGTCCACCTCGCTGGCCTAGAGGGAGTTAGTAGAATTCACAAACCCGATAAATTCTCATGTCGAATTATCAGGTATGCGTATTTCTTAATGTTTTTCATCACGGATAAAGAAAGTGATAAATTGACAGAACATATTATGTAACTTCGAAAAATTTAAGATGTGTCTTGGGGTTTAAACTTACGGACCTTGTTTTGGCAGTCCCTTCCAGTTCCATATTATAATCTTCATCTTCCATTTCCGTATTTTTATACGGTAATGTGACTGATGCACTCGATGGTAAGCAGAAAGGCGTTCAAATTGACGAGAAATCATAATCCCTGGTCTACTCGCACAATTATGTCGACCTTTTCAAAACCGAATACAAACTGATCTCGCAACGCGACTTACGTGGGCCACTATAGCAGGTTTTGCACTTTGGTTACGGTAGGCGCTATACGAGCGGATACAAACACCACCAGGATATAATAACAATAATAAATAATGCCTCCTAGCCAGTTTCGGCCACGGCGGCCAATCTCAACGGAGATCAGCCAGGTACGCAGGAGATATTATAGTGCACAAGTGTGTGCGCAATACACTGGTGCACTCGGTATTCCTTCACTCTCATAGTCCGGTGAGACGGCAATCCGACATGACCGGAGAGAGATCAGGCGCAGGACCAACGGCTTTACGTGCTTTCCGAGGCACGGGGGTATCACACCGCCAATTTCCTGACTCCGAGCTGCGACTGAGTAAAATTTAAGATGGAAAAACCCAGTCACAATGTTATTGGCTCGACCCGGGATTCGAACCCAGGACCTCAGCGCGCTAATCGTACTCGTAACGCGTACGCAATACAACTACGCCACCGAGGCAGTCAATATAACAATAATAAATAATAATAATACCAGCGCTATATTATATACTGCCCACTGCTGAGCACGGGCCTCCTCTACTACTGAGATGGTTTAGGCCTTAGTCCACCACGCTGGCCTAGTGCGGATTGGCAGACTTCACATACCCTCGAAATTCTTATCGAGAATTCTCAGATATGTAGGTTTCCGCACGATGTTTTCCTTCACCGTTACAGCGAACGATAATTGATAAACAATACACACATAACTTCAAAAAGTCAGAGGTGCCTTGGGTTTTGAACCTCCGGACATTGTCTCGGCAAACCGTTCCATTCCCAACTAGGCTATGGTCCACCAGGCTATTGCCGCTTATATATTCCCATATATGCCGTACACTTGAACCCGTAATCAGCGACATGTAAATAGCAGTTGATGGGCGTGTCACCCAGTAGTTAATTGCGGCCGAGGGTCGGTAGGCGGCAATCATGGGGCGCGACGACGCGGCGCCGGCGCCAGGCGTCGCAGGGATGCTGGGCAAATCTATTGGCAGATGGATAGGTACTGTTTTACTCTACTGTCCCGAAGGATATAATTATATTATGAACAAAATTTTGTTGGCGGTTCTGCCCGCGTGGAAGATCTTTCTAGACGGGCGGGTTTCTGGGAATTCTACCGTAAGTACAGTAGACTCACCCCTATAGCAGCGTAAGATGAAAATAAACGACGAAATAAAAAGGCGCTGTTTAAAAATATAGTCCGAATCAATTTCTTTTTTCTAACTGATTACGTATAAGTTTGTAAGCGATTTCAGCCTAGGCATAGTCAACGAGGTCACAGAACTGAATTGTGCGCCATAAACCTGACGGGACGTCAAGTGGCGTCGATAGGCGCTGACGTCAGTCGCTATCGGCTCGCGCCCACAAGGATTGCTTATCGAGATATAAACACAATCGATATTGTAACCACGTGCTACATTTTACTGGCAGATTTAGGTTGACGATACGTGTAATTTGGCTGTAAACGTCACGCTTGCCCAAAAAGTAGTGCGACTTTAAAATACCAAGTACTTACTGAATAGTACTGCGCAGCGTTTGTTTACTTCTTAGGGCATAATTATTATGCACACTACGTGCTTCAAACTGAAACGCGCAGTAGACCCAAGAGAGTCGCACACAGCGCGCTTATAAAAAATATCGTCTACAGCTAATATAATACGTCGTGTGCACTGATGCTTAGACTTTTATTTAATCATACCTATCCTGTTTTATACTGCCCACTGCTGGGCACGGGCCTCACTGAAAGGGTTTAGGCCACCACGTGCGGGTTGGCAGACTTTATTAGATGTTAATTTCATAATTTAGTGACTGAATCTAAATCGAAAGACAGTATGATGATAAATGACGTGACCATATGTGCCTCCTGAGATTTATTTATTTATTTTATTTGGAATAACAATCATATATAACAAGATATCGTTATTGTCTCTTTTAGATATATGCATCACACTTGCGCCTTTTCATACTACTGCCACGCGAGCTAAATGCTAACTAAACGTAAATGCTACTGTGGTTTGAACATATTGAGGGTGGTGAAGGTATTGGGGGGATCGGCAGAGATATAAATGTAAACCTAAACTAAAATCACATTACATTCGCGTGCCGACGCCAAGCTCAGTTGAGTCAATATTTGGTCTGAATTACGCATTTTGATCTATCAAGGTGACTTACGCGTAGTAACGCGCTGGTTATACGATTTTTCTATAAAACTAGTAGACGAGCAAGATGCTCGCATGATAGTAAGAGCCACGCTGTCAACTGTAGCAGTAACAGGCCGAACTTATGCTACCCTGCAGCGTCATGGTATTAGGAATAAAAAGACCTGAATCGAATTGGTACTATTGATAAATAGGCGGTTATCATAAGACAAATAACCGGAACGTCTCAAGACGTCATTCGGTTATACAATTGTGGATCGCATTTTCAGTTCGATAACGTTCTTTGTTTAACACTTTATATTACTTCACGTAAACACTTTAGAAATGTGGATGAATATTGAGAATGACGTAAATACACGTCGTGATCCGTAAAGAATTAACGTGTGGCGTATACGACATAGTATTTGCGTCATTCATTGTGGTATTATTTTGTGCGACGTGTAATCACGTCACTCAATTCACATGAGACAATGCTTTATAACTGTGTATATTTTCTAATCAAAATATTGTCTGGACTTAAAATACTTTATAGGTTCGAGCGTTAATATCCACCTTTTAGGACGTCGAAATCCGTTTAAATATTTGATATTATTTTTGTAATATTATTAAAGAAGCCAAAAGCCTAAACTCATTACAGTGTCGTTATTATGCTTTGTTAATTTTTGACGAAGGTTCCGTACAAAATAATGTTTGCTCGAATATAATGAGATTTTATAAATGACTGGGACAAGGATGTACGATCGGTTGCCTTTGTATCTTTAATATTGTGAGTAAAAATATAAAACATAGGGCGGAAATGATAGGTCGTAAGTATCAGCTTTATATCTATACTAATATATAAAGCTGAAGAGTTTTTTTGTTTGAACGCGCTAATCTCAGGAACTACTGGACCGATTTTGAAAATTCTTTCAGTAATAGGAAGCTACATTACTCCTGAGTGCTATAGGCTACTTTTTATGCCGGAAAAACTTTTCCACGCGGGCGGAGCCGCGCGCAATGCTGTTACTAATATATAAAGCTGAAGAGTTTGTTTGCTTGAACGCGCTAATCTCAGGAACTACTGGACCGATTTTAAAAATTATTTCACTAATAGGAAGCTACATTACTCCTGAGTGCTATAGGCTACTTTTTATGCCGGAAAAACTTTTCCACGCGGGCAGAGCCGCGCGCAATGCTAGTATTATATAAAGCTGATCTACATGTGTATCATTGCCAGGACGGGTTACGGGACTCCTCTACGACTTAGGTCAAGGATTTTATCTTCCACGTCAGGTTATTTCAATACTTAGATGACTTCAACCTTAAAATATACACATAGAATCTTCTTTTTCAAAGTAGAGAATATAATATTAGACAGTTTCAAGCCCATTTCGTTATCCTGATCTCGTCTACTACAGAGTACAGCATAACGTAAGTTACCGCGCTCGTGTCTGTATGGTTCCATCTACCCATGTGATATTATTATTATTATTTCTTTCCCCTTTTCTCCCTGTTATTTAAATTTACTCGACTGCCTCGGTGGCGTAGTTGTATTACGGTACGACTGCAAAGGCTGAGGTCTCGGGTTCGATCCCCGGGTCGGGCAAAGTGATTTTTCTATTCAGTATCAGCCCGGAGTCTGGAATTTGTGCCCGGTATGGCGATAGGCTCGCCCCCTATCACATCATGGGACGGAATACGCTTGGCGAAAAGTGGGTGCACTAGTTGCGCCTCTGCCTACCCCTTCGGGGATAAAAGGCGTGAGTATGCGTTAAATTTACTCATTTTGCCTACTGCGCATGCTGTGACTACTTGTAATTAAAACAACATTTAGCCTATTTTACGAAACCCTATTGTAACAAACTAGTAATAATGTATGTTTTGTAAGTTGTTCTACATCAAAATAAATAAATAAGTAACCAAAGCTACAAGAGACAACCACATTCTGATAGAGAATTTCGCACAAAATTCCGGACATGATATGAATATAAAAAGTCAAATGTCTGAACTGAGAATGATACCTGGGAATTTTGTCTTTCGCATAGAGGAATATATTTAGGCTTTAAAGCACTTTCTTCGTATATTATGTAAGCCATTCGCGATACATTACCCGGCTCACGTACACCATTGCAGTTATTTATCACACTAACTCCGTAATGTAGAGCGGTGGGATTCTGTGGGTTAAGGGAAACTAATATATTCCTAGCGACGCGAGGGAAAAATTGCGCCGGTAATTTTTAGTATGTAAATAAGTGACGTTGGCACTTTTTTTTAAATTTTCTACGTATGTAAAAGTTGGTTGTAGTTTTTCATAATCTATACTATTATATAAAGCTGAAGAGTTTGTTTGTTTGAACGCGCTAATCTCAGAAACTACTAGACCGATTTTGAAAATTCTGTCACTAATAGGAAGCTACATTACTCCTGAGTGCTATAGGCTACTTTTTATCCCGGGAAAAAATTTATCCTGGAGTTTGTCGCACACAATTTCGCTTTGTCTCACCAAAGACTCGAACATGATTCAAACCCAACTACGTTACCACAACATTAAAGCTTAAAAAAAGTTTCCCACAATTTCTACATCCTACGCCCACTCATAAAGAATTATACCATAAAGTATAAACCATATTAAATCCGTTTCGAACCCGCTACTTAACAGTGGGGTGTTATGTTTCCGTATTCAGTAGCAAAGCTCTCGACGCGTGACACCACGAACATAAATGCTATTGTGTGAAAATCTCTGCAGGGTTATCATGACCGATGTCAAGTACTCGACGGAATATTACAAAAATAAAATCGGGAATTGAAATAAAACTAGCTAACTAACTATTATTTCAATATCTAATATTCGTGTAAGCATAAGAATACATTACAAAATCTGGAAGTTACAGAAAATCGAGTAAAAGCAAAAAAAAACACACACACACGTAACACCTTTATCTCGAAGGAGTAAGCAGAGGCGCAACTAGTGCACCCACTTTTCTCCGTGCGTATTCCGTCCCATGATATTATGATAGGGGGCGAGCCTATCGCCATAAAACAAATTCTAGACTCCGGGATGATACTGAATAGAAAAACATACTATCACTTTGCCCGACCCGGGGATCGAACCAAAGACCTCAGCATTGCAGTCTTACCGTAATACAACTACGCCACCGAGGCGGCATAAAATATCCATCCCTACGTAATTCCCGCTGAGCTGTCAGTATAACGGGTAGCAACTGGTGGCAGTGGATGTACTGGCGCCGGCAGTCTCGCCACTCGCCCACAGGAGCGATGACCGCGTTAGCAACGAGATTTATGTAGATTAAACTGCGGGCCGGGGAAGATAGAAATAGGAAGCTTTGGTCAACACTTAATATGCCCTGATAATAAAATATTATGTTATTTTATGCGGCAAAGTGACTCCACTGCTGATGTTAAGCGAACTGGGCTCCAGGTGGAATGTCGACTGACTAGAGATCATCCCCAGTCGCCAGTCGATACATTTATGCCGGCGCAGCGTGTTAAATACAAAATGGACACAACCGTACCTAACACCACAGTTTTAAAAAAATGTACTACAAATTTATGCTCGCAGTCACTAATCGAACTCCATATAGCTATTGGATAGATAAACTCAATTTTCCGCACTGGGAATCAAACCCAATACCCCTCCCATCACAGCCCATACGTGCTCCTACTGGACGTACTTATCTAGCATAGTATAAAAATAGAAATGACCGAAACCTTTCAAGATAAATACATCATAGACTCTCCATTATCATAGCATTTTCCTTATTTGTACTACAATGAACATAATAATTTATCACGCGGGCAACGCTAACGTTATTATTGTGCCAGGGCCGTTGATTATACCGAGGGGTGGGGGGTCCGGCCCACTTGTTGCCGAATAAACATGACTACATTTTCCGTCTGAGGAAATTGTGACAGTGAATGAACAGAGCGTGGATTGATTCGTTTGACCCCGTTAGTGGATTGGTTGGTAACATGGGAGGTGTGGGTTCGAATCCTGGACGTTTGGAGAATAGATTTTGTTTTAATTGTTATTATATGTTATCTATATATTTCATTTCAAAACATCAGTCATATGTTTTAAATCACATAAATATAAGCAATATTTATTTAGATACTTATTTTATTTTAGGATTGCCAATAGAAGATGCACAGTTACAAAACAAACATAACATAGAACGTTATCTGAATTCCGTGCTCCTCAATTATGATGATTAATTCAGTTACTGGGCAGCCATTTAGGCTTCATTCAACCCACGGTACCTCGGAAGTTATTAAGCCGCGAGGGAAAACAGTGTGAAAGTTTAAAAGCGCGCGGCGAAAAATACAATTTTCCCGGAAACCGCACCGCCCACTATTTTCCCTAACATAGAACACGGCGCAAATGAAAGCAGTCGGAAAATGCTTTGATAAAAAGGTAACAGATGCTGGAGAAATCATATTTACCTTATCTGCCTGTAACAATGTGCGAGCTGGGTCATGAAACTAGCGATACTATATTATAATAGATTTTTGTATAATACTTCAATATTTTTATGTTTTTATACTAATATTATAAAGAGGAAAAATTTGTATGTAAGTAAGTTTGTAACGAATAAACTCAAAAACTGCCGAACGGATTTCGATGAAATTTGGCACACGGGTAGATCATGTCCTGGATTAACACATAGGCTATTATTATATTTTTATCCCGGAAAAACTTTTTCACGCGGCCGATGCCGCGAGCAGAAGTCTAGTCATATTACATTTTTAATTAGTCATACTTGTTTTTCCAATATTAGGAACGAGATAAGACTCCAATATTTTCTCATTCTTGGGTATAATAAGAACGCACTGTAATGTTAAGGATTTATGTACACGTGTTGTTGGTTTAAGTTACTTTATTAGACTGTTTACAAATACTTATATACTACTACACCACAGCACGTTATATTGATAATTATTAATAAATAACAGATTTATAAATAGAAAGTTGTTTGTTGTTAAACATATTATTTACAAAACTGAGCAAATAACAGAATACGCTAGTATTTCCACAAGTGCACGAGTATCCAACTATTTCTTTTTCTGCGAGTACGATCTCTTACAACAAAACAGCGTGAAGTGTTTAAAAATATTATTAGCAAAACAATGAAAAAGTATTTTAAAATATGTATCATAAAATAAATAAAATTAGTTTTCAATAAAATACTATATGATAAAAACGTGCTTCACTGGTAGCAGATACAGTTAAGTATTTAGGGCTGGTATACAATGCAAGCATAACTACCGTATTTTTTTCAAATTGTCAATGTCTTTCCTGCGCCTTCTTATTCCAACGAGTCCATTTTTAACACCAATCACTTATGAATATTTACATTTATCTTTGCTTTCCTAAAAGTTCCCACAATCGCTGGTTTAGGTGCCACGTGAGGGGCTAAAAGAGGGTATCTCCACCGGGGCAGCAAGACAGAAGACGCGTGGGAGTGCGACAGGGGACTAGGAGGGGGCGTTCAGGGGATGGGGGCCGTGGGCCGGCCGGCGCCGCGACTAATCCAGCCTTTGACACCATTCTAACTGCTGAAATTATGCGTAGCTTGTGATAAAATTTGACTCAATTACGCTTAAAAGGTAAATATAGCTTGCGTGTTCCTAGTTCTAGTTACAATGTACCGATAGTTTAGTGGGCTAATACCGGTAAGATGTAAGACGCGTTCTATTCCATATACTAGCATGCATTTCTGTCTATTTTATTGCGGAAATCGATACGTACGAGTGTGATCCTTAATCCAGGGTTTGATACTTCGGTCACCACTAGTTTTTTTAATCGCGAACTTAATGCCACAGAGGAGGATTGAGGGACGGTCGAAAAATCTAACCCAAATCGGCTCTTCAACGTGCTTAGATAAGTTTGCGCTGACCCCACGAGTAGGATAGTGGAAGATAAACGTGAGCGGGCAGAATTATGTCGCAGTGTTACGAGATATCAGACCAGACTCTCGAATATGTGACCGATATGGCGATAGTCTCGCCTCCTATCACATCATGGGGAACACACTTGGCGAAAAGTAGATGTCCTGATTTCACCTCTAACCACCCCTTCTGGCAAAACGGCGTGATTTGTTTTTGTCTTACGAGGCGGGCGACTTAGAACGACGCCTTATAGCGTGTTTTTCAATATGTATATCGTATACTAATTATAAGTACAGATTATATAATATACCTATTACTATTCCATCAGCTAATAAAGCTTTAGTTCTAGATTGAGGCCGACTGAGAAACTTGGCATTAAGAAACCCCTCTTTACTATTTATTTATTTATTTAAATGCGTCAACAACAGTACAGTAATAGAAATAAATGTAAATTTGCGTCCTTACTACAACTACGCACAGCATTCGTTAGCAGAAAGTATACAAATAGAGGACAGTGTGTGATTACAATAATTGCATTAATTAAATTAGATAGTTAAACGAATATAATATTGTAGTGACGAGGTTAGAAAATTAATTAACATTGTCATTATTTTAACTTAGATACAATTAATTACATCAAGAACCCTAGCGGTGATACACAGCTATGAGAGGATAACACAACTTATACATTGATACAGGAATATTAGTTTGATATTTCATTTACTTTTAGTCTATTTTTACATGTTGCTAGATACGTGTGATATGTCATAGAGAACAAGTCTAGATCCTTGCCAAGCTCATTATATAATCTACACATTCTATATTAATTTAATATGGGATTAAACGCACTCGATTGATGTTTGTCGACTTTCAGACGCCTTGCTAGTTATTTGTAGCAAGAGAAGCTATCAGACGTCTATGATATAAGTAAAGATTTAATTTTGATCCACGAAGTCGTATGCGAGTGTCAGAACGAGGGTTTTTCTTTTTCTGCTGCAAAGCAAGCACTGTTGTTTTAAATATTCCTGTGTTCTTTGGTTAATTATTGTAATGTGTATGAGACTTGAAAAATATCTGAAAATGATCAAGGCTGTTAACGGAAATGCAGAGCTTTCAAAATCTAGATTTAAGGTTGTTGTTAACGACTGGTCGCATCGCTTACCATCAGGCGAGTATCTTACTCGTCTTGTCATTAGGCTGTTATTGTGACATTAATAAAGCTATGTTAGCGCCACCCTATATACTTCACCGCCTGCCAACGACCATATAGCCTCTAGTCGCTGCCGCCTGCCATTAAAATTAATATACACAACTATTGGTAATATAATAAATAATTGATTACAAAATAACATTAACCCGTTATTAAAGCTGTAATTGCATGGTTAATGTAACTAAGCGGTTACTGTAAATAACAATTTGCATAGAGACCAACATGATTATAAACTAACTATATAATAAAATACTAATTGCGGTAAAATTATGGTAAAACTTGAATTTATTAGCATAAACATAAATATTAATTAAAGGCGCCGAGTAGCAGTGGCTAAGCGATTGTGCTGAGGTCCATAAAAAATCGCCTACATGCCTTAACGCTCTAGCTAAATCTAACGCGTTCCCACAGTTTTTATAATAGTTAACATTTAAACGACCGCAATCTGAAAAGCTGTAAGAAACCTTATCCCTCGGTCCTTGCTAATGGCCACTATTACGCCGTAAAATACGTGCTTTCAAAATCTAGGATAGAAAGAACGACCAACAAGAAGTGAAGTTATGTAGGGCATTGTATAGAGAAGACACCTTTGTTCCGAAAATGTAAACAAATATCTCCTATGAATAAGTACTGGAAGGTTCTGGATATTAATTTCCAAAAATCCTTAGTCACCAAATTATAAAGAAATTTTGTACAATATTTGACGCGTTTAAAGTCACCGATTTAAATTGTGGCCTCGTCTATCATTCCGTGTTATATAAGAATTTTATCAACGACCGATTTTTCCTAGATTTTTCAATCAGATAAAAGAATCAAATAAATTATTACCTGACCGAATACGAAAGTAAAATAAACAAACTATTTTCGCAGAACTGAAATTTTAAATTCGTAAAATTTTATTATGTACGAATTTTATTTTGATGAATGAAAACTTAACCCATTTATATCTATACTAATATTATAAAGCTGAAGAGTTTGTTTGTTTCAACGCGCTAATCTCAGGAACTACTGGACCGATTTTGAAAATGCTTTCACTAATAGGAAGCTACATTACTCCTGAGTGCTATAGGCTACTTTCTATCCCGGAAAAACTTATCCACACGGGCGGAGCCGCGCGCAAAAGCTAGTTTTTGATAAATTTGTAATCACAATAAGTTATTTCCCGACCGCGTGGGACGCAAAACGTCTCGGTCCACGTCTGAGACCTTTACATTTCCCTACAAAGTGAAACTTTAATTTTCAAGCAATTTTCGCGGTGACAGCGCGCTTTGGAACACTACAAAATGGCTCGCTTGGGTTTAAACTACGTCATTACTAAGAATATGTTTAAGTTTATCAAATACTAGACATCTGCTCGCGGATCCGCCCGTGTGAAAAAGTTTTTCCCGGAACAAAAATATTTTTTCAGGATAAAAAGTAGCCTAGTACTCCGGAGTAATGTAGCTTCCTATTACTGAAAGAATTTTCAAAATCGGTTCAGTTGTTTTTGAGTTTATCCATTACAAACAAACAAACAATCAAATCTTTGCTCTTTATAATATTATTAGTATAGATATACATTACTTATTACTTGTTTTAAAATTAAGTAAATGTAGCTCTACATTAAAGATGAAGTTTGACTTATTTTAAATCCAAATTTCATTACTAGGCAACTTACTTTTTCGATTAAACTTACCCGACTCGGGTTTACAACCCAAAATCTTATGAATCATACTAGTTTACACAGGGCTGGGCTAGTTGGGCTATTTTATCTATGCCCAAGAAATTACTTAAATTACTTATAGAATTAAAGGCATCTAGTAAAACATTGTATCGCAGGATTTCTATCACTGAATCTAGATCGACCGTCCGTTTGATCGTCTACTATTCCAGTCAATCAATTTCGTGTTATCCGATCGTCCATGAATGCGGCACCATTTGACACGGACTCTTTATTTATTCATGTCTTTAACAAAAGGCCATCAATATAGAAAATATTACTATAGAGCCATTGAGTTGGTATATTTGTCTACAATTTGAATGGGTCAGTTAAATAAATTAAAATGTACAAAATGAACTTACCACTGCAATATATTGTAGCCGTTAGCGGTTGGAGGAAAGGACATACCTGTAAAAGAAAATACATAATATAACTATAACTTCCAAGCTTATTAAAACCTTAGGCTATTTCCCGAAATAGCCAAAGATCCACATCTTTGGGTACCTTTTTGTTTATAAAAAGCGTGAGCGAAACTGTACATCAAACCTTTTCAAAAGGAAAGAAAATTAGGAACTGTTTATTTATTATTAAATGAGTAACATTTAATAATCACGGCTCCGTCCGCGTGAAACAGTCTTTCCGGAATAAAAGACCCGCTATATATTTTCCCGAGATAAAGAGCCTGTGTGCTATTCCAGGCTATAATCTATCACAGCGCCAAATTTAATCCAGATCCGTTCAGCCGTTCTGGCATGATTGAGTAGCAAACATCCAAACTTTTGCATTGAGTATAGATTACCCGTAGATCGTGGCAACCCTAACTATACGGCCAAAAACGAGCTACTCTCATTACCTGTACGCGACACTACCCCGCGGTGTCGCGCGCGTTTGACGAGCGGTTAACCGCGCCACACCTCTCTTACTTATCCCTTTGTCATAGGGCGGTATTAATAAATCAATCTCACGTTTGAGTACAGTCTCAAGTAGACATTTCATGTATTGAACTATTTAATAAACCAAGCTTAAGCTGTCATTTAAGAGCTTGTTCTCAATTGAGTCGGTGCTGTTACATAAGCAGAACTCAGCTGTTATTATCCGGCATATATTGTCACTTAAGATGTCACTTGAGCTGCTGTTAATGCACGTTTATTAAATGGCGTCTATTTTAAGATGCAAACCTTAATTTGAGAGCGTCTCAACTGATATCGCACTTGAGAGCGTAATTGAGTTGCATCTATTAATACGGTCCATAGACAGGTGTGCATGGCCGGGTAAAAATTGTGGGAAATATGACCCTATTTCGATTTTATTAGAGTAGATTTTGGGCTCACCCTGAAAGTCGTTTTTAGTTTAAAAGTCTCTTTGAATTATTTTCCAAAATAAGGAGTATATATTATGTATACTAATCAAGATCTCATTCTATTTTTATACCATTCAAACATTTCCACGAAACATGCGCATATAAGAAGTGTGGGAAGAAGGATCTTGAGTCCATGATGATGTGTAAAGTCGACTGAAGATCAGCAAAAGCTCTAACCAACATTTGAACATCTCTGCAGAGAGAAAAGACCTGTGTAACATTTAACAGAAATATATTTTTTTAAGATATTAATCAACAAAAATACTAAAATGATTCCAAAATTTTTTCACTTAGTAAGTCACATTGACTTCGAGTACAACCTATAATACGCATACGCATACTCACGCCTTTTATCCAGAGGGGTTGGCAGTGGCGCAACTAGTGCACCCACTTTTCGGCGTGCGTATTCCATCCCATGATGTGATAGGGGGCGAGCTTATCGCCATATCGGGCATATTTAAATTACTCTTGTGCCGAAAAGTAAAACATAGACCCTAAACAAAGACAGGCCACGGACCCAATTTTTATAAAACAGAATTCAAAATTCCTTATAAAATATACTGTCAAATCATTATTTATCTCGCATAGCACCCATTTGACATGTTGCTACTACGAGGTAATTTCCAACAACCAAACTCAGTATTTTTCGAAATACGTAAAGGAATATTTATCGTCGACCGCTGCAGTGAAATAGTGTTGCCAAATCGGAACGCGTGAAAAAATGCGCCCCCGACGTTTATCGACTCTTGTGTAAAACTGGATTACGATGACACTGGGTTGCGTATTTAAAGATAAATATTTTTGTCTTTTCATACAGGAGGCCGGTATAACTGTGCCGACCGACTAGGGATGTTTATCTCTTGCCGGTCGACATAATTTTGGACTTCTCTTCATTTACCATCAGGTGCAGTGAAGCCACTTTGTCGAGCCATCGACAAAAAAAGGCACGGCAAAGTTACCCCACTGCATCTGATAGGATGCGGAGTGGGCTCTAGATCTTATGTCTCACGATGACGAGCGCAGTGGAATGCCACACAGTACTTTGTAAGTCAAGGTGCTGGATGCTGTTGCTACTGTTTATGAGCGGTCGTATCGCTTACCATCACGCGAACGGCATGCTCGTCTCGTCATTAAATCCAATAAAAAATCGGTTCACCCAGTCGAAAGTTCTGAGGTAACAAACATAAAAATATACAGTTGATTTGAGAACCTCCTCCTTTTTTTGAAGTCGGTTAAAAATATAGATTTTTCTACTGACGAGCTATTATTATCCTCGTCAGTTGCCACAATGATGCCGGCCTCTTTAAGCCGGATATACATCTGCTGATCTTAGAACGCAGTACACTTACGTGGGCCACTATGGCAGGTTTTAACTCCATATACGATGTTCGTTATCCAAGCGGATATAACCTACCACCAGCAAATAATATGTAGAAGTCCTGATGTTAAGGGTTCTATGTTGACCTTAAACCAGGAGTGCTAAAATTGCCAGTAAAGCATGGCCGCAGAAATAAGTTGGAAATCGTTTGCGGTATAGCTTATAATCCGCGCGCGATCAGAATGGGATGGAACCTTGTCGACGTAAATCAAAAATGACAATTCCCGAGCGAAGTAGCGTTCGTAAAGTTCTGAATTTAAATTTTCTTGTTCTTTTTTAACCCCCGACAAAAAAGCTGGGTGTTATAAGTTTGGGGTGTGTATCTGTGTATCTGTATGGCTGTCTGTGGCATCGTAGCTCTTATAATTGTTATTGTTTTGTAAAACCAAAAAATTGTGGTTGTCTCAGTAGATTTTCTCCTCCCATATTATGTACAGTCAGCAGCATAAATATCTGTACAAAATCAAAATTTCAAATCGCCTATATACGCGTTAAGTTAAACTGAAATATTTTTTCTTCGTTTGAAGTAAAGTAAATATCTTTTATTTTATTTTTGTGAAAAGAAAAACAAGATTAGTAAGAACACAAAAGTATGTAGGCAATTTGAAATTTTGAATTTGTTCATCTACTTATGCTGCTGACTGTACATGTATACAAAATACGCATTTTTGTATTACGTAATTATAGTTATATAAAAATCCAGAAAATCTTTTCGTACATTTTTTTTCTGTTTTATTTTCATCAGTCACTTCCAAAAGGTCGCATCCCATTCTGATCGCCTGCGGGTTATATCAAAGATTGCCGATTTCTATATGAGTTCTATATCACCCGCTAATCCCCAGAAAATATCTTTATCGCTAATTAACTGAATAACTTCAAGCTTATTATCACTAAACGGCTGTACCATTGATCCGAAGAGAAGCAAGCAAAAAATCATATATAATAATTATTATTTACAATAATAATTCCGAACCGTACTTAGATTTACTTATAAATCTCTAAGGGTCCGTAAACACTTGAGTTGTCCAAATATAATTGACGGAAGTGGGTCAGTCACCCTTATGTGGTGGATGGCGCAATGCTTTTATCCAAATGGTAGGTAGGTCGTGAAAACGCGCGCATTGTTCTGCTCGGTTATTGTATATTACTTTCAGTAAAAGCTTCAATAGAGCTTATTTGACAATACGGGAAGGTTGACTTAAGCATAACTGAGCAATCAAAAATGACTGGGAGAGTCATATGGCATGGTTGTACTATAACAACTGGATGTTATATTTAATTAATCTTAGCATGCTGCGTGTGGAAGTGGACGATAGCCTAGTTGGGAATGGAACGGTCTGCCGAGACAATGGCCGGAGGTTCAAAACCCAAGGCACACACCTCTGACTTTTCGAAGTTATGTGTGTATTGTTTATCAATTATCGTTCGCTGTAACGGTGAAGGAAAACATCGTGAGGAAACCTACATACCTGAGAATTTTCGATAAGAATTTCGAGGGTATGTGAAGCCTGCCAATCCGCACTAGGCCATTGTGGTGGACTAAGGCCTAACCCCTCTCAGTAGTAGAGGAGGCCCGTGCTCAGCAGTGGGCAGTATATAATATAGCGCTGGTATTATTATTATTATTTATTTAAGCTACGTGTTGCTGCTTTTCATCAGCATTTGTAGTTCCATGTCAGGACATTCTCATCTATCGTTTAATAATGATAGGTTATGTTATGATGCATATTTTACGCGCATGCTCACGCCTTTTATCCCCGAAGGGGTAGGCAGAGGCGCGACTAGTGCACCCACTTTTCGCCAAGCGTATTCCGTCCCATGATGTGATAGGGGGCGAGCCTATCGCCATATCGGGCACAAATTCCAGACTCCGGGCTGATACTGAATAGAAAAATCCAATATCACTTTGCCCGACCCGGGGATTGAACCCGAGACCTCAGCCTTGTAGTCGTACCGTAATACAACTACGCCACCGAGGCAGTCATGCATATTTTAATTATTGGATAATAAAATTCCATTTTTAAATATCAATACATTAGCAAAATGAAACCGTTGTAAATGGATTTAATACGGATTATTTCAATTAACGCACGGGTCTCCTAAATTAAACAATACGTTACAATGCGAAATGAATTTTAACGCTATGTGGTTAAAGTACAATTTAGCAATACCAATAACGCAGCAAAATGTACGACCCAATTCGACTTGAATTAAAATTAAAAACAAATGACACACGTTATTTTGGGTCCGAGGGAGGATAGCAAAAACCATTGCCAAATTTTTATGCAATTAAATCTTGAATTAGTACACGAGGTTTATTTACATTTTCACTGGGATCTGGAATATTTCACATTCATTGAAACGGTGGGAATGGGTCAGTACTGAAGGGTCCATAAATCTATATTACTCAAGCAAAATTAAGGTTTCTATTGCGACACCAGTCTTTAAAATTGGTTTAATTAGTCGCTAAAATAACCCTGTTCAAACAAACATGCCATAAAATATATACGGAACCGGACATTCCAAAGGCAATATGTATAAAAACAAAGCTGTCGCTATATTTATGCTAATGACTTTGACATTATTGTTTCTTTACTGCATTACAGCATCCGCTATGATCATCATCGCTCACGGCCCTGTTGCCTCATGCGGGTTTATTATTGGTTCCTTGGTACGTACCGCTATTCTTGTATCCAAATACCCAGTTCATTAGTGAACTTGGCTAGTATTTTTTCATTTAATTATTAAATAAGATGCAGAATTACTTTAAAAATATTTTCCAGTAATTCTATGTGGATCTGTCGTGAATTTAAATAAAATATAATGTTATAAATTTTAAATTAGAACTAGCTGTTGCTAGCGGACTTGACCGCGTGAAAAGCCTTTACTGCAACAAAAGATCCTTTAATGAAGCGATCTATAGCGCCATCTGTTCAAGGCCAGCGCAAACTATCTGAAAATCGGATTTAAAAAAATCCTTTGGGAGCAAATTACCAGGTTATAAATTAGCCGGTATTTTAATCCAGGACATGGTCCATCCGCCTACCAAATTTCTTCCAAATCCGTTCAGTGGTGACTGCGTTTACTTTTAACAAGCATCTCTACATTTTCACAAACATTCGCATTTATAATATTAGTACCTAAGATAAAATTCACAGGGTGAAGAGAATCGATATTTTAAATACCAGCCCTGTATTGCTTACTGTCCACTACATGAGCCTCCTCTACCACTGAGAGTCTAGGCCTTAGTCCACCACGCTGGCCAGCTTTCAAAGCCCCCGGACCCATGAGCTGTCAAACTCTATCATGCGAAATTCGAAAAATTTGAATTCTTCTTCTTCTTCTTCAGCCTTTAGAAATCCACTGCTGAACATAGGCCTCCCCCAAAGATTTCCAGACCAACCTGTCAGAAGCGGCCTGCATCCAGCGGGTTCCTGCGACCTTCACAAGGTCGTCCGTCCACCTTGTAGGAGGACGTCCCACGTTGCGTTTGCCTATACGTAAATTTGAATTGATAGGTATTATTTATTTATTAGTTTGATATTTGCATTATTTACCTGGACGCCGGCGTCCGCTGCGGGCTTTGAGAGGCTGGTGTGGGTTGACATTCAATATTTAGGTTGAGATTATCAAGCAATATTTCCGTCTAATCAGTAGTGAAACCTCATTTTAGTGAAGCATGTATAAAAATAAATTTGTTATGGAATAATTACTGCTAATTTCATAACTGGGTTTTCACTATAAGTATCGTGGTTGGTAATTCTTATCCAGTCATGTACAAGTAGTATTCTCTGGCTTACCCTTATATTCATCTTTAGGAATCTAGTGATGGTCAAAGTTTTTACAATCGACTCAACGACTTATTTTTTTCTGTTTTGACACAAAGTGATTTTATTCCGAACAAACACACATCACGCCTTCATACCCAAAAGAGGTAGGCAGAGGTGCAACCAGGGTACCCATTTATTCCTATGATATAATAAAGAGCCTATCGACATATCGGGCACTAATTTCAGACTCCGGGCTGATACTGAGCAGATAAAACCCAATATCACTTTGCCCGACCCGAGATTCGGACCCGGGACATCAGAGCGGTGTCGTACCGCGTTAAATAGTACGTTGGTTTATAAAAGTTTTCTTTTGGATATTTTACACACATAGACTCCGAGTATAGTTTTTGACAAAATGTCCATGCCATTCTTAACATAGTTATGACTAAATATCGGTGAAAAACTATTTCATTCTTCGATATAAAAAAAAGACAAAAAAGTCGCTCGCTCACAAAGTTATATCAATACACGTAAATAACACTTTACTGATTTTTTACATGACTTAGAAACCTATAAATAGCAACCAAATACTCGTAAACAGCGGTCATGTTACTTAGAAATGATCGAGGAAAACCAATATGCAATTGTTAAAGATTCATGATCTAAAGTTCCTTAAATACAACAATCATAAGATTGTATCATCTTTAATAAAATTACATTTAAATTTATAAAGCTGAATGATTTTGATTGCTTTAACGGGTTTTTTATACATCAGTGGCTTTAATCCAATTTTTTTAGTAATATGAGTTATTGTCTGAAAAGAACTCGGTAACAATTAGAACCTTTACTATCTCAGAGTACTTTAGTCAACTAGCTTTTGCCAGCGGCTCCGCCCGCATTAAAAAGTTTTTCCGGGATAAAAGTAGTCTATGTGTTAATCCAGGTCATGATCTACCCGTGTGCCAAATTTCATCGAAATCCGTTCAGTAGTTTTTGCGTCAGAGTTTTTTTTTTATTGCATTGAATGACGAGACGAGCATGCCGTTCGCCTGATGGTAAGCGATACGACCACCCATAAACAGTAGCAACACCATCCAGGACCTTGACTTACAAAGTACTGTGTGGCATTCCACTGCGCTCGTCATCCTGAGACATAAGATGTTAAGTCTCACTATGTCCTATAATTACACTGGCTACAATGTCCTTCAAACCGAAACACAACAGTGCATGCACACTGCTGCTTGGCGGTAGAAATAGACATTGCGGTGGTACCCACCCAGACGGACTCTTACATATGGGAGACCTACCACCAGTAACAAACATACATCCATACATTCTTACAAAATGTCTCGTTTATAATATTAGTAGGATTTTAGAACGTCCTTTAACGTGGGACTTGCGTGTTGGAACTTGCTAGTAAAAGTTAATAGGGGAGTATAGTAACCTCTTATCACATGGTTTATACCATCTAAATGAAACAACTTGTAATTTGTCTGATATAAAAATCTGCCAGTGCTCATAAAAAGTTCGTCTTTTTCTTTTAAATTATGACTTCAACTGATTATCTATCGCTGATTTCGCGAATTTCAAATAACAATAGCAGATAGAAAACAATAAATATAAATTCTTAGAAATAAAAGTTGTCTCAAAAGACGAATCCTCATAAACAGTTGTAAATCCATCCAAAACATATGACATCAAACGGCATTCGTCATCCTGGGCCATTAGGTGTCATAAATATAATGCTCAGTCTTACGTTTACAATGTCTTTCAAACCAGAACGCCTAGCGGTAGAAATAGACAAATCAGTAGTATCTTATTTACTCTGACGGAATCGCATATAAGAGACACCTTTTTTTTTTTTTTTTTTTTTGGTTTCGCGGAGAAAGTGCGTTACCACTACCGCCCGGCCTTCGTGGGGGGCGACCGAGCGGTTATGTTGGGTTCACCGTGCCTTACGACCCGGCGTTGAGCCGCCCGGAGAGATGGAAAACGTCGGGCGACCGCCGGGCCGAGTCCCTAACCTATGTACAACGCACGGCATACCAACTAAAACTCCGCGGTGGCCATCTTCGGCGCATTAGGGACGGCTGCGGGCTTCCTCGGACGAAAAGTATCTAAGTTGTCGTCCGCAACCGCCCCTGCGCGGTGCCGCCTGGTGCGGCCCGTCTCCTGTTGTGGGGGGGGCTCAGAAGCCCCCGCGCACCGAAGGACGCTCTCAGCGTCTACGGCAGCGTGAGGCCTACCTTCCACGCTGCCGTCCATCACGGGGGTCGCAACAATGTGCTAAAAGGAACACAAAACTTAAGACGGACGGCCCCCTGCCGCCCGCCCGCGACCCCCGGTGGCCCCTATTAGTCGCCTTTTACGACAGGCAGGGGATACCGTGGTGGAATTCTCCAAACGCCCCCAATCCACAGGGCGGGAGACGCCGGTCAGTCGTCCACCCGGCGCCTCCTTCGTCTCCTCTGGCGGCGGGAGGGATCATCTCGCTCCCGATCCCTCTCGGCACTCTCCTTCTGCGAGAGGACCACCTCGCAGAAGTGGGCCACCGCACGCCAGGCCTCCCGACTGTCGACCATGGAAGCGACCACGGCCGGCAGCGAGAGGTCTCCTCGATATAAGAGACACCTAGCATAACCTCCTAGTAACGTTCAAACGTAATGCACGCTACTTTTTAGCCAAAGGAAATAACAATTTACAACGATTACCTAAACGTATTAGATTCGCGTAAATAATTACTATAATCGATTATTTCGCGCGAATCGCTCGTCCAATCGATCTTCAGCCTCAATTATTGAGTTGTGGGATAATTTGAAATTAAAATGGCAGTCGTTATAAGTGTTTGCGAGTTGGAAAATTAATTGTGTGAGGAGAATTTATTGGAATATGTAGTACTTATTTGTTTATGTTTTAAGACATAGTTTGTGGATTTACTTTAAGTATTTTTTATAAGAGAGAGCTAAACGAGCAAATGTCTCGCTTGATGGTAATGAGTACCGCCCATAATTATGTACAATTTGGGAAGAGTTTCGGGTAGCCAGAAGCGTAACACACCCACATTTCATCTCATCAGATCTCATTTACTAAAGGGCGGGCCTATTGATCTTTAAGGGCACGTTATTGGACTCCGGGCTGATACTGAGTAGAAAAAACTAATTTCTCTTCCCGGGATTCGAACCCGAGACGTCAGCATGATCGTACCACAATCTCAAACTTCGGGAACAATCTGTCTAACGTACCACCAATTTATCAAATTACTCACCCACTAAGGTTTTATAGGAAACGAGGGCTAAAAATACGCTAATGCCATTTAAAGTAAGCACATTCAACTTACTTCTTTGTAAACTTTTTTCCGGCTTCGCGTATAAATTAACCCACTTGTTTGATCCAAAAACTTAATTTTGAATGGCTTCTCTGAACAATTAAGATCGAACCCATAAACTTAGTTTGTTGACACGCTGCACAGCCTCGACTAACGAAGGAATAGGTATCTTGAATCTTGAATAGGTATCATCCATAAAGACTGAAAGTCCCTAAACATGTTATAAGGTGATAAAAGGATGAAATCAGAGATCAAATGAGTTTCGTGTTACTTCAAAAAGAAAACACCGTAGTTTCCTGTTGCAACTGAGTTTAAAGTTTGTTATTTGATCCTGGAAAGTAGCACTTCGAAGTTACATATCGGAGCGTCCAGAGTAATTTAGATCATGTCCATCTTAGGTTTGCATAAAACGAATAAATTTCTACTACTCAATATTTAACGAATGTAATTTTAGAGAAGTATATCCTACGACCAGCAAAAGACTGTCTTGTAAAACGACTCACTAAATAAGATTAAAAGCTAAATATAATGTATATTGGATTTTTCTTTTCAGTATCAGCCTGGAGTCTGGAATTTGTGCCCGATATGGCGAAAGGCTCACCCCGTATCACATCATGGGACGGAATACGCACGGCGAAAACTGGGTGCGTTAGTTGCGCCTCTGCCTAAACCTTCGGGCAAAAAAGTCATGTGTGTGTGTGTGTGTGTATATTTTATTCATAGTGCAGTCTTTCACAAAGACTCATTGCCAACTCTTAATATATAACAGTACGAAGTTTTAAATGTTTTTAGCGCTAAACATTTCTTAAGTCACTTTGCAACCATCCTTGGAAGAGAGTTAAAATTACTGTGACACTGCCTCATAAGAAAACCAACACAAAGTGACGGTTTGCTGTAGCCTTTCGTATGGGGCTTGGTAAGATTTGTAGAAACCCAAAAATATTGTAACTAATATTTACTATAAATATATTTCAATCACTTAAGAAAGTTAATGTTTATTATTGTTCGATATGAAATTAAAAATTAATTCATCACAATTGGCACGTTAAGCTCAGAAAATTGAAAATTATGTTTATTTATACAATGATGAGGGAGCAGGGGATCAAGATGGATTTAATGGCTGTATTTTCTATTTTAGTAAAAACATGGACTGCCGAAACGGTCCGCGGGTTTAGGACCTCCCACTTTTAGAGGATACGCCTGTATTCGTTGTGGTTTTCTATGACATGTGGAGCTATGCTGATTGATCGGATCAATAGGTGCTGTAGAAAAGTAATGAGCTTCCGTCGCATCATATCGTGTCCATTTTCTATAACGCAGTGGTAACAGTGGCAGACATTTCCTTAAGCCTGACTAGGTTTTGGCTTAGGACGGCTACATATCGCGGACGACTAAACCGAAAAAGATGAAGGGACGCAAACATTAATTATTGGCAAAAACGAAAAATAAGTAACTAAAGCGTTTACCTCGTGTAAGGTCTGTATTGAAATAGAGAAAAAACAGCCTGGTACTAAAAGTAATGAGACTTAGGGCGACCAACACTGGAAATCCGTTATTTCCTAGTTACTTAAAATATGATGTTAGGTGCTTTTCCCGCAAATGGGTATTAATTACTTATACCGTAATCCAGACAATGCTGTGATGCCAGTGCCGACCGGGTGCCCACACGGCAGCGGTGGCGGGCGAGGCGTGTGACCACGAACAATGGCAGCGTACGACGCCGGCGCCGCACCGCGCTACTTGTCATAAACCCGTCGCAACGGCTTTTTAATTGCGGCTCTGGCTGCGCAACTTTTGAGCCGAGGTTTATCGCGAGTTTTGAGTGTTTGAAATATATGATGGTTGTAAGACCAGTCATCGATCAATTGAAATGCATATGATCTAACTACTATGTGATCAGAATTTAAGACGAGATTTTCTTAAAGAATAAGTGGTTTAGGAACTTGTATAAAAGAACTTTGATAAAAGAAAATCTAAATAAATCTATTTTTTCTGGACGCCATAAACGGATATAGTATCTGCGAAATCTCCTTTTTAAGAGGCTTTTATTCCTCGAACTAGATATCTCAAAAAAAAATATAATTTCAATTCTCAGAAAGAAAAGGTTTGAACCCTAATCCTGGACCAATGGAGGACACACACAAGTGCATCATCTATCAGCCAGTAATATAAAGATGTGAATGCAATTCTATACATTAAAAATTAACAAAAGAAAGCTTAAGCAGCGAAGGTTACTTCCAAAAAACAATGTAAGTTACACAATGCAAGTGGTGTTTTGTTTACGACGTGTAATGACGTCGATGACGCAGACGCCCCGACGATGTACGTCTAAGATAACGCTGATACCTACCGCTGAATGAGCTGGAAAAACATATTCTCGGAATTCGACACTTCATGTTAACTCAATAGATTTTTAATACTAAATAATATGAAATACTACACTTATTTTGTGTGGGTTTATCTAACATTTTACTCAAGATTATCTATCCTTCTTTATTTGATTTTTGATTTTCTAGATCCTTCAAAGGTCGATAGGGCAGACAGGTGCTGGAGTAGAGACCAGGATTAGGTAGACGGCAGGTAGGCGTTCTATTCTAATAGGAAGCCTTGCTGCACGATGGACCGACGACTTGAAAAAGGCGGCAGGTATGGATGCGGGCTGCTAAAAACGGGGATGGTTCGCGCTCACCTGGGGAGGCTTACGTTAGTGGACGGCGATAGGGTGATTGATTGATTAATAGATCCGTCAAAGTGGATTTGACAACAGACCTAACAACGGCGAGGATTAGAACCTCTGAATGGTTTGATGGAGGCAACTGATGGTACAACTAAAACGTTTTACAACACGATGGCATTAGAGTAAGTTCGCTTTTTACTCTATTTGAGGTATTGTCTTTTGTAATCCTGCTGAACCCCCTCCTATGAGGGGTTGGCACATGTAGATAGATATTAAATACGAGACTTTCGATCTCACAAACGCATATATAAGCAGATTTATTCATCATTTGATTTTATTTTATTTAATTTGTCTCGGGACGGGTATCAAACCTGAAAACTCTTGTTTCATAGCTGTCTAATCAGATGAGTCACTGAAGCTGTCAAAACGTAATGCATTTATTTGTCAATGATCACACTTATATTGAACGGGAAAACCGGATGGTAATAAAATTTTCGTGGAAAACAAAGATGAATGGCAACGGTCGGAAAATCCAATTAGAACCGCAGCCTCAATAACTCATGCGTGCAATATCGATGCATGAATTATCAGAAACAGCCTTCATATGTCGAACTATAATTAAAATGTACACGAAGAGTGTTTTTTCTTTTATGATTACAACTTTTTATATGAGGTCAGTAGGTTTTTAATACCCGGCTATCAATATCTGTACCATCAAAAACTAAATTACGAAATACTGCATTGCCCTAGTTATTTAGACATCGGATGTGAAGCCTCATTGGCAATAATCCTTACAGATTTTAAACAGAATCCCCCCACCGCGTCTTTTTTTTTATTGCATTGAATAACGAGACGAGCATGCCGTTTACCTGATGGTAAGCGATACGACCACCCATAAACAGTAGCAATACCATCCAGCACCTTGAGTTACATAGTACTGTTTGGCATTCCACTGCGCTCGGCATCCTGAGACATAAGATGTTAAGTCTCATTATGTCCAGTAGTTACACTGGCTACAATGTCTTTCAAACCGAATCACAATAGTGCATGCACACTACTGCTTGGCGGTAATATACATTGGCGGTAATATACATTGCGGTGGTACCCACTCCGACGTACTCTCACATATGAGAGACCTACCACCAGTAAAATCTATCTGTCTGAACGCGATAAACACAAAAACTACCGAACGGGTTTCGATGAAATTTGCTATGGATATAGTTTGAGACTCCTCTGGGAAGGACATCCAGGGAAAATATATGCCGAGACATTTATCCCAGAAAAACTTTATCACGCGGGCGGAGCCGCGAGCAGAAGCTAGTTGGCAATAATAAGCCTGGTTTTTATGTGTCCCACGTCGAAATAGTCCTTGATTCTTGTACACCGGCGATTGTCAGCAGTCATTCTCAAGAGCCGGCTTCCATTTGCTGAGATAGCCTTGTTTACCTCTTGGGTTTGGAGGGATTGACATACTATGCAAAATACCCTCAAAATTGCAAAATAAGAGCATTAACATAAAACAAAAGGTATCAGTTGTGTTTATTCATCGTGGATGTAACGCACGTCGAATTGGTGTCATCGATCATGCGGCGAGGCTAATGGGCTTCTGATAGTAATGCGACTGTGTAACGAGTCAATTACATACTGACGGGCCAGTCACTCGACTAATTTAGCAGAGCAAGTGGCCCAGTCATCACCACCGAGAGTACCAAGTGACTTAAAATAGATGAGTCTGAACAAGTCATTCTGCTGTTTTTTATGGGAGCAAACGATATGTGCCAGAGATCACCACCCATAATACTAAAAACATTGGTGCGTTGCTGGCGATTGAGGTGGGAAGCCATATGGTAGTCTATAAACAGTAGCAACATCTCCCAGTGTTGCGTGACAACGAGTTGTAATTATATCAGAGATAATGAATAAATATCTAAGGAATAAATAGACGAGGAAAGAAATATACCACAAGTTTGACTTATAATTAACATAGCTTCTGAAAAGGTTTTATTTACTAACCACAGACACACTTCACTTGTATTTGTAGATTTATTACTGTTAAACGGTAAGTACGGAACTCTCCACGTCCTTCAAACACTGAAGTTGCAGCACAAACCACTGAACTAAACACTATAACACGTTAATAATACGGTGTAAATCACGTCAAGCTACAGCTCCGGTTGCGCAGCACGTCTTTGACGTTTTGATTTATATTGTACTAGGAGTACATAAATCATCTGTTGTTACCACTGTTGCGTATGTTTCGCATTTAAATATTCGCGGCGAAAATCGATTAGTCGATGATCACGTGATCGCATCGATACGGCTAATCGCATTATTAATCTAGTGGTTTACGTGGGATGGAACCGGTGTTTTAATGGGTAAGTGGGTCATCTGATGGTAAGTGATAATCTTCTTCTTCTTCAGTCTTTAAAAGTCCACTGCTGAACGCAGGCCTCCACCAAAAATGTCTTCCTCATAAAACAGCTAAAATATAGCAGAACTAGATTATAGTTGTTTAGAAGTCCTCTAAACAACTATTAACCAAGTGATCATCGCGGCCCATAAACATTACTACCTACCAATGGTATTATTGATGGGGACCCATTCGGCTGATTGTCTTACTGTTAGCATCCTACTGGACGCTCCAAACTCCTTCTAAATTTCTTCTTTTTATCTTTAAATAACTCTACGAGAAAGTTACTTCAAAGCCCAAACACTCAAACTTTAAATTATAAAACTGAATAGACTAAAAAGCCGTTTGTGACTTAATACTCTGTAATCTATATTCCCGGCATTATTTGGCATATCCCGGTTATAAACTGCAGCGTGCAATCGACTCGATCACAGCTCAAGGCTGCAGCGAGGAATTCCGAGAGAACTCTTCGTGGCGCAACACGGTATTGCAAACTCTGTCGGTAACCAGGAGTTAACGCGGATAAATTATAGTTAATGTATGTTTGGTATACGGTGTCGTCTACGATCTACGCAGTAATATGGGTTTATGATGTGTGTAGTGATAGTAGGGTAGGGGCAGCGGATTTGGGTTTTTAGTGTAAGGATCTGGGTTGAAAGAAGATGTAGTGACTAAGATTGAAAAAGGAATACTTCGGTGGTTTGACCACGTTGAAAGGATGGATGAAAGGAGAGTAACGAAATAAATTTATGTCGCGAAAGTGAGAAGGTGTGAGTTGATATATGTAATCTGGGTTCAATTGGCAGGCAGAGCAAGTATTTGTGCGAGATTTTCCATTACAATAACGTGTTGGAATTTTTTCCCGGTACAGCAGGAGACTTGTCTTCAATTACTTTATGGCCTATAGAAAGAAAGAAAACTTTGCTTACGCAGAAATATGCTTATATTTCTTAAGTCATAGTTCTGAATCGGGAAACCAACATGTTTTCTCCTATCAAAATTCACTTATAATAATTGTCTAATCAAACCAATATCTTACAGATTTTTAAGCCAAAATATACCAAACTAGACCAAGCACATAAAATAATTGTTTTTATATTTGAGTCTTCTAAACAACTATTAATTGTCTTAAGTAAGTCAATTAGACTAAATTGGAGCAGTAATAACCCGGAATTTCAGGAATCCACAACAAATAGAACAACAATTTGATGTCTGAGTATTTGAAGAACCGAGTAAACTTCGAAATAAAATCCGAGTAACGCAACAACCTTTTTATGAAAAGGGTTGGGCAAATTTTCTCCGAAGCATCTCAGTTACGGAGAATTTCCCGAGATGTCTAGTCAAATACTGTTGCCTTACAATTGTATTTTTTTCTGGGTAAAGGCACATTGTTGACTGTATGAATGAGCCGGTTAGATTAGGCTAGTGCCATTGTCTCACTTGATTTTTACGCCTATCGACAATAAGAAATGACTCGGAAACTATTTTTTCTAGTAGGATGTTAGTTCGTGTATGGTGGAAGTCTACCTCCATATTAATCACTAAAATAAATCCTGAATAAAATATAAATATTCGAATCGAATTCCAATGGAACGCACCCTTAAAATGTCCCGAATTAAATCAAACTAACGACCAATAGACCTTGGTACATCAATTCGTACATCAAACCCACGCCATCATGTCAAATGGAAATGTCCCGTGTATTCCGACCGTGTGGTCAACATAACGGCGCCAACCACTGCCAGACTCCACCGTGCTATTACCGCCAGCTCGCTAAATAATGTGTACTGTCATTAGGGATTTCACGCGGCTTTTAACCATAAATCATGGTCACTGTGGGTGGTCCTGCAAATTGGTGCAACGGCACACGCCCAGAGTTAATCGTTTGTTTGTCCCTGCATAGAGTTTCAATAGTGTAAGTAATGTAGTTCAATTGTAATATACAATCAAGATATTGTATTTGAACGGTCGATAGAAATGTCGAATTCATTGACTGATGAATACTCTATACAATGAGAGGGATTGCGTTGTTTAGAGTTCGACAGAATTAAACCTCAGCTCTGGCTTCAAAAACATAGCCACAAAAACTGCTGGACAATTTCAAACTTCAAATCGCTTATATAGAGTAAAAGTAATGTAATGGACCTATGATGACTAGCATTTTTTTGGAGTGAAAAATATACTAGGTTTAGTCGAAAAAAGAAACGGCCAAATAGCTATCTCCTAAGTTTGTGCAAAGTTGTTTAGATGTATATTTTTTTTTTCAATTTAACTTTACTTTTACGGTTTACCTATAGTCTTTAATGTTTTGGATTTGTAGCTATTTTCATGACTGACTGTGCGACATATCGTTTTTATAAAGCCCCAATTCCTTTTTCGATCCATCGCGAAAATGGAACACTCTGGACAAAGTTTTTTTTTACACATTCTTGCAAATGACTTATTTTGCTTGGTTTATTCTAAGGATCGGATCAAAGGTTATGATTGAGATTGTTTATTGCAAACGGGCGTCAGGCGAGACACTGTAGCGGGCTTTCACCATGTGGGTGTAAAAATAGGATACCCGCCCACCATCTTCCACTCATTTCCAATAACGTCACTCTTACAAGCGTAAACCACTGCGTCATAAATGTAAATGTCATTGAAACAATGCGTCACTGAGGTAGTTGAGGTTTAGAAGCCTATGGTCTCCGCCCACTGATATTACTGGCAGCCTCAGTGGTAAACGAATCAAAGTCACCCACGCGCTCCTCATTCCCACGCTCTTTGGTTGTTGTAGGAACTATACTGGCTTTTCTGGAAGCCCAAATAACCCTGCCTTTCCTAATCCGTTATCTTTACGGCTGGCAGCATAATTCTTTTGGAATTGTAGGTGTCTATGTGGGCGGTGGAGATCAGTTATCATCAGACGATCTTTTTTTCCAATTAAGGAAATAAAAAGAAAATCGAGTAACTGACAGTTTCTATATAAAGTTTTTCACCACTTGTAATGTCTTCAAGTCAAAGGCTGTATGATGAAGAACTCTAGCCTTATATCATATTATAATCACTAAGTGACGTGAACCGGCCAAGGTTCGAGATAAACTCGTTAAGTATCCCTCCCCTGCCCCTCGCCCCGCCATTCAGCCCTCATTATGTAAGACTTCGTTGTACGTAGCCACAAGTGCATCGTCACGACGGTAACGAACCGAAATACGTTGAACTCTAAATATAAACATGATACACAACACAAGAGCCCTGGCTAAACTGGATATACAGTCTACGTTAGACCTAAATCAAGTTGTCGTTCAAAGCGTGCGTGTATCAAGGAATGTTGAATGCAGATGAAATTACAAAATTGAATTTGCGCTCGGGGAACAAAATGCGCGGTAAATCCGTGGGTCGGTGCGGGCTGAATCGATGGCAAATGTAATTTGGGCGGACGTGGGCGTAGGCAATGTGCGTTAAGTTGGCCCACGAATGCGTGAACGCCGAAAATGAGGAACATAAAGCTTTGTCATACAACCGTGCAGTTAGGGTGACAGGGCCGTGTCACGTTAGCAATAATTAAAGTAAGCCTACTTCCTATCCAAATAATAAAAAAAATGTTTGTGGAGATGATTGGATGTTTTTTTGGTAAAACGCATATACTCGAATGGATTCGCATAAAATTAGGTACAATGGTAAAGCATATCTGCAAACACATCAATACTACCACAGCAAGATATTTCCCTAAGACCCTGGTACCTCAGTCCTACCTACGCCTCTAGCCTAAACTGACTCCGTCACCATTAACAACATTAAAATCGATCGATGACGACGCGGCCATTTTTGTTGCTGTCAAACTCGAGAGACATTTTTCTTGGCAAACACCCAGAATGAGGTTAGGTTGTCGTCGCGTCAATTTAATAATATTGGATTGCACAATATTTGTTATAGCGGTAATGTTTAGACTTGTGCCTGTCACAGTGTTGATGGGGATTAGTTCGCAACTGATTTCATAAGCTTGTGTTAGAAATGAGTAAGAATGCAGCTATCATAAGTTTTCGGAGACTATTTTCTGCATAATGGAAAATACCAGCCCAAAGTAATTAGATATGCGGATATGATGCACTAATAATTTTGGATTCACTAACGTATCTTCAAACTTACACTGATTTTTAAGTAGTTCACGATATGACAAAATCACAAACAAGCAAAATCGTCTTGTATCGATATTTATCAAGTACATTTTTGAATAATTACTTCTTCATTGGCGTCGTTGTAAGGCTATAAATACATTAGTTGATCTTAGAATAACAAAAAACAATCGGAAACTTCATCATTGTCAATTAGGATCAGCAGAACCTAATGACGCTTCCACACCTAATTAACACCTAACGGGACTAAATCACGAACAAGTACATCACTAGCTATCTTATAGCTGATCGCTTGTACCGAATATTGGAATTTAGACCTTTACATAATGCTGGGGCCACTATAACAACGAATGCTAATTATTGCAGTAATCGATACGCAGCGAAGGTGTAGCCATAATTTGCGTATTCATCTAATAATACACAACTATACAGTTTTGTAATTTATATTTTATACCATTTTTTTTGTGCTCTAGTAATATATTAAGCAATAAATGAAAGAAATATTGTCTGTGAATTGCAATATGTTGTCTGACTCGGAAATGAATACTTGAAAATAATTGGAAATCAGAAATTCATTCACATAAATCATAACCCAAATACGATACCATCGGCCCATTCATGTGATAGATTTTTGGCTTCTAATAGTAGAAGTTGATCGCATGTTGCCAGTTGCTAACCCACAGAACTGTTACCAATCATTCGTAACATAATTTCGTGGTTAAAACACGTACTAGTTTAGTTCAAAATATTGTAATTTCATCGTATTACCACGTCTACGGTATTGATATAGGTTATGAAACTAATTATACGTTAGTTACAACAACCGTTGCGCAGATGCGTCGCGGTGGTGCAACGCGACTGTTACCTGACGGTATAAATATTACTGTTAAGGAAATATTATGTTTCGCACTTATTAAGGACATAATAAACAGTTTAATTAGTAATTCGGTGGCTTAGTTGTATTGCGTGCGCGGTACACTGGTGCGATCCCGGGTTGGGCTGATATTGGGGTTCTCTGCTCAGTATCAAACCGGAATCAGGAATTTGTGCCCGATATGGTAATATCCCCCTATCCCATCATGGGACGAAACATACATGGGAAAAGGTGTCTTGGTTGCACCTGTGCCTAACCCTTCAGGGATAAAGGCGTGATGTGTTTATTTTACCGTGATTGACTTGCCTCGTTGATATATGGTAGTCCACAAAGGCTTAAATGGAAATATTGCGAAACTGCCGATTGTAAGTTTGTCAACGACTTAAGCCGAATATAGGCAAAGTTGCACCGAAAAAAATAAACATAGTGGTGGTATGGCACCTACCATCCTGAATAAACAGCGAAATGCGCATCAAAATCCGTTCAGCTTCTTAAACTTGTGGGAACAAAATATCCGACTTTCCTGTCGTACCTACTTACATAAAACAAACAACACACCTATCTCATTTGTAACAATACCAGCCCTATATAGTATCTCATTCTTGGGCAGTACGAGCCCCCACCTACTAATAAAATACAGCTTCAAAAGTCATGGCTATAAAAATACCTTGGAAACTTCCAACCCTCACAATGTTCAATACAAGATGGATTTCCCGTCATATTTCTTCGCATTACGCGTAATGGTGGGCGGGCGGTGTCACTTCCAAGCGATGCCGGGCTGCAAGGTAGGCAACGTGAAGGTTGCAACGTGCCGCTCCTGTCTGTCCGTGGTGAAATGCTACGTAAAATCTCTTACCGATGTAAAGTGCGGTTCTGATTGCGTAAAAGTTTCTCCGGAATAAAATGTGTAATCTTTTACATATTTGCCAAAGAAAGTCTTTAGGTAATGACTTATCAAAACAGGTTCAGCTATTTATGAGATTATCTCGGACAAACCGAAAAAGTCAAACCATGTTAACATAACTTCGGGAGTGTCTTAAATCACTAGCACTTAGTCCGTGATGTTCCATCCGTGGTGAAGTGAAGGTTATGTTCTTATTACACTGGATGAGCGCCTTCGCCTCGCTGTGAATTCGCTTGCAATTCGCCAGTGTAATAAGAGCCTTAACTTTACCTGACCGCGGATAAAACACCCCAGCTTTAATTATTTATTTTGACACATTTTCCATTTAACATGATAAGTGATACTTCAAAATATAATAAGTAATCACACCTTTAATTGGTGAAACATTAAGCACAAATTATGATATTTGAGTTCTTATACCCGGTCGTAACTCCTCGACACTAGTTTAGTATTAGCATACATCTGTTTGACATATTACAAATGTCACTTGCTCCGTGTTAATTAACCACTTGAAATCAATACTAATGTTTGGAACTACGTTGGTGTGTCGGTTTGGTTAATGGAGGTATAAGGCATCTCACGTGAGCATGGTTTTGTATGAGAAATTAAACTACTTAATTCCCTTTTGAAAATACCGGATGATAGCACGAGTCTATCCCGCCCTCACACCCGCCACTGCAACTCCTGTAAGCCAGGATCAGCAGTGGCACGCATTTTATGACACCGAGCGGTGAAGCTCGGTGAAACTCTGGGAACGCTAATTAGTCTTAACCCGCAACGAAGTTAATCAAATAGAAGAATAGGGAGGAGTTAGAAACCGGATGATAGCACTCGTACAATATCTTCGTTCCATAATATATACAAGAATCAATACCAACCAAGACTAGTTTATAAATGTCCCACTAATGAGTAAAATCCACCTCCAAAATTTAACATTAAGGGTTTTAAAATGCAATATCGTAGTTTTCCTATATAATCAAATCTGCTACATTTTGCTTCTAAAACATCACGCGGATGCTCAGTACAACCCAACGGAAAACAACCATTCTCAAATACATACACTTCTATAGTCATACAAAAATCTCCATAGAACAAATCGAGCAAAGTCGTCTACAATAACTAGTACCGCAATATGCACACTTTGGGTTCTCAGGTATAGCTTGTTTAAAGGTCATCATCATATTAGATTTAATGCTTTGGAGTGTTTGATCAAGTACCCAAGTTTCTATGCTTTTTTGGGTCAGTGACAAACACATTATGTTTTATAATATTATCTTTATGATTTTATCGTGCAGTCCTTGAATTTATTAGTATTAATACTATTCCAATTTTGACACAATTTAACCATTGTAAATTCATCCTAAGTGATTTAACTGTCAATTAACAGTCGATTTAAAGGAGATGTCCGATTTTTGTATGGGTGCTAGGCCTCAAAATCTAACCAGGCTCAAACTTTATGGATATTAAGGGAGCAAAAATATGGATCTTGAATCCACTAAAAATAAATTTTTTAGGCCCCTCCATTTATAACCAACTTTTTTAAAAATGTGCATATTAAGTGTAGCAAAATAAAATTACATAAATCTCCAAATCAGAGGACTTTAAAATTATACGAGTTATTGAAAAGGCCTAGTTTTTGGGAGTACTATCCAAATATATACAAAGTATCTTGGTTAGAATATTTAGCCCGTTTTTAGACATGTCCTTTAAGCAGTTACCTACGGTATTGTCGCATCGGTTGTTTACGATAGTTAATGTTCCTGCAGCGGCCCGCCCCGGGCGACACTTTTATGGGGGCGACAAAATGCGTAAATAAAACCTTTTACATAGTTTAAGTTTTGACCCATAAAACGCCACTGGAACATACCAAGAGTTGCTGTTTACAATAAGGTAAAGAAATCACAATACGAAAACCTTGGGCACATTCCTTATATAATATTTACATCCATATTGCGCCTCTGTTTACCCTCAGAACCTTAACCTTACGTATTAAAAATACCACCTCGGATAACTTATTGTTAAATTACTTGTTAACTGATCAACGGGCGATTGTTGGGCATACCAGACGCGGCGCAGGCGCACGAAATGTGAAGGACCAGTCACTGCGCCGCTCTCCGGTTCTTGGAAAAGGGCGTTGGTTTTATTGTAGGATAACGCTGGTCTTTTATCCCTAGTATATATATAAATCTTACTAATGATTCGATTTTGTGAAGGCGGTTGGATGTTTGATCAAAACGGAGCCCTTTCAGGAAGAATATCGTATTTCGTAACCGATATTTCGATCTTTTCACTTTTGTTATGGTATAATCAAAGTATTTGTATGGTTATTTACGCTAGTAAATATACCTGAGAATTAATAAACAAAAAAATCCGCTCTAGAAAAAATTATAAATTTCGCATAGTAATTAATAAACGAATAAAATTTGGCAGCAAAAGTGACCATGTCCCCATTTTCCTCCGTCAAGGACACAGTGGGACGTTCATACCGGACAAGGTATTCTAAAGTCGCGACAAAACATCTATTTTTTTTTAACTCAACTAACAAGATGAGCAGATCGCTTGTAAATACTGAAGTGAACACACAGATCGTCTGTTGAGAACTGATTTTTATTTTTTGTTTCTTATGCACCGTACAATCATAGGTACAACTACCCACTTCTTAATAATATTTATAACTATTAAACATACAATTTCTTACTAACAGTAATCACCTACTTTGTATTGCCTGCATGGACTGTGATTTAGAGTAAGTACTTTTAGTCTGAATAAAGCTATTCATCAATTACAATATAACACAGTATACTTGATTAAAAAAATATCGTAACAAATATTGTCCGCGTAATAGTCAGTTGTAATCCTTCGAAATTGAGTACCTAAGTAAGGGGTACGCAAGACCTTAGATCAATCATATTTTCAATTTATATCTTCTACATGTCACAATGTCCTAGATACCCTTAAAGTATATTCCAGCCTGTCTTAAATAGATTCTTTTCATTTGAAATACATTCTGAAAACCATTCAAAACTCGACCGTAAATCTAATCCAATAGCGTGAAAAATTATTTTCTTCTGTCCTGCTATTGTTGGTGCAGAGTGAAGGAATTTTACATCTACTGCTTTGAATATAACATCGTTTTTAGATTGTGGAGTGGGATTGAGGTCAGTGTAACGATCCTTAGGGTAACAGGTCTTTAGAACAGCCGCCGGCCTACTGACATTCCTTGTGTTTTACTGAAATAAATAATGTCTATGAATAGACAAACAAATTGCATGTAAATGTAGAGGTATACCCTGAGTATCAACTGTTATTTAATGTTTTTCTTTAACACTTCGCATATTTAATTCTTGCAATCATCGGAAAATCTTTTTATTTTATAACAACACAATTTATATATTTTTATTATCTACGAACTGCATTAAAATTATCATAAAATAGGCGTCATTTTCATAGCAATTCGCTAGAAATTCTCACTTGTAATCATTACGCCAGCAATAAGACAATTGGTGGCTAATTTCAAACGTGACTCGCCGAAGCCCGGTCATCATGACGATGTTATTTGGCAACATAGTGGATTAGAAATCAGGTTTGAAATGACAATGAGCAGGTACGATTCTTGTAGTAAGACAAATAGGAATATTAGGGACGATAGGCTAGTTGGGAACGGAACGGTCTGCCGAGACAATGTCCGGAGGATCAAAACCCAAGGCACACACGTCTGACTTTTCGAAGTTACGTGTGTATTGTTCATCAATTATCGCTTTAACTGTGAAGGAAAACATCGTTAGGAAACCTACATACCTAAGAATTCTCCATAAGAATTTGGTGGTGGATTAAGGCCTAACCCCTCTCAGTAGTAGAAGAGGCCCGTGCTCAGCAGTGGGCAGTATATAATACAGGGCTGATTGCATTGCAGTAAGACAAATGACCTTTGAACATACCTTGCGTTGTGGGAGCTGATGTCTCAAAAGGCTAACACAATCTATAAACAGCTCGTAAATCAAAGCAAAAATATGACACGGCATTTTTATGGCCGGTAAATGGTAGGCCTGTTACATGAGACCTAACATAGCTGGCAAAATGTAGCGGTTCTACACCTCTGCTTACCCATGAAGAGGGTAAGAGGCATGACTGTGTATGTATGGTTATTTAAAACACAATACCACATGAATTATAAATACAATACCTGCCTCAAAGAAACGGAAAAGGGATTATGAAAAGAAGAGCGCTATTTCGATTTCAGTAAATATCAACATCATCAAAAAAAATATTGGCAATACCCACAAATCAAAAATCAAAGTTGGTGCGTAGACATTGAAAGTGGTCCAATTATCGCAGCGTCGCACAAACACTATATATTAACACAGCACGACCGTCTGTTTGTTCAGATACATCAATATTTGCGCATATTGATGCATTCACGGAGATTTGTTGTGCAAATTGTTCTTTTCGTTATTATTTAACGTTGTTCTTTGTTGATTGTGGTGCTAAGTATTGTGGTTTGGAAATATTTTACCAGCCGGAAGCGGCGATAGCCTAGTTGGGAGTGGAACGGACTGTCGAGACAAATGTCCGCAGGTTCAAAACCCAAGGGCACACATCTCTGACTTTTCTAAGAAAGTTATGTGTGTTTTCATTGTTAATTATCGCTCGCTTTAAAGGTGAAGGAAAACATCGTGAAGAAACCTGCATACCTGAGAAGTTCTCTGAATTTCGAAGGTATGTGAAGTCCGCCAACCCGCACTAGGCCAGCGTAGTGGACTAAGGCCTAAACCCTCTCAGTTGTAGAGGAGGCCCGTGCTCAGCAGTGGCCAGTATATAATACAGGGCTGGTATGGTATAACAGCCGGTTGTACATCAAAACTAGCTTTAACGTATTTGTATTTATTTATTTATTTATTTATTTATTTTTTAAGGACAGCCAGTAGTGGTTACAATAAAACTTATACTAATAATTAAAAGACATTTTACAAAATATACAAGTGTACCACTTGTTTAAGGCAGTCACAACATCCACCATTCGTGATACAATAAAAAAAAAAACTAAAAGTATTAATGAACTAACTAAACTAAAAAACTCTGCTTACCAAACTAGAACACAACTAAAAAGAAATTAAATTATGAAACATTTGGAACAATGGTTATCATATCAACTATTTATCCGATATTATGTTTTGTAGAAAGTGACTTATCCCTCAATTGCTTTAAAACATTTCTTTTGTATTTAAAAAACGGTTCATTAAAAATGTCCACGGACTCACCAATCATATTATAATTACGGCACATTCTAGAAACAGCGGAGAATTGTTTAAGATTAGTCCTAGCATACGGTGGTTGCAGCAGCCCAGGATAGCGTCTGGGAACGCGGCGCGGAACATAGAAGTTTATTTGTTTTAAAAGTTCGGGACAATCAATATAATTTCTAACAATTTTAAATAAAAAATTCATATCCAACAGGTCCCGACGAATTATAAGACCATCCATGTTATAATGCTGTAGTTTTAAGTCGTATTTTTGCACCGTATTCTTTAAATTGTTACAATATATAAGATGTCTAACAAACCTTTTTTGAATACGCTCAATACGTAATTGATGAATTTTGTAATGAGGTGACCAAACAATGCTGCAATACTCAAGAATACTTCTTACGTACGCATTGTACACTGTTATTTTAGTAGCTGGATTTTTAAAAACTTTGCTATTTCTTATGACAAAACCTAAAGTTCTAGACGCTTTTGAAATTATTATATCTATATGTGGAAGGAAGGTTAATTTAGAATCAAAATAGACTCCTAAATCTCTGATTTGATTTGCTTCTTGTAGTGATGCACCATCTATATTGTAAGTAGAGGCAAAAATGTTTCTATTTCTTGTAAATTTAATGTGGTAGCATTTGCCAATATTCAATGCCATGATATTTGACATATACACTCACGCCTTTTATCCCCGAAGGGGTAGACAGAGGCCCAACTAGTGCACCCACTTTTTGCCGTGCGTATTCCGTCCCAAGGTATGATAGGGCGTGAGCTCCAGACTCGGGGTTAATACTGAATAGAAAAACTCAATATCACTTTACCCGACCCGGAGATCGAACCTAGCATTGCAGTTGTACCGTAATACAACTATGCCACAGAGAAAGGCACTTGTATTTGATTTTTATTATAAATGGCACATCTGTTAACGTTTAAACAAAGCATAGTAAAATTGTTTACCTATTCAATGAATTCTAAGCAATATTTCACACTTCAAGAATATTATTTTAAGAAGGTCTTCTTCACGCCGAAACGCAGATTATGTCGATAGTTGCAATAATCGTTTTAAAATAACATAATTGTCATCTCGGAAACAATCGTACAGGACCTTGTGACGACCAAAATTGTGTATATAAAGTCTTCCGTACCAAACGTTTCCTTGTTATTGGTGACTTTTAAATCCTATTAATCTATACTTAATAATATACATACGAAAGTTTGGATGTTTGTAACTCAATCAGGCCAGAACGTCTGAACGGATCTGGGTGAAATTTGGTAGAGATAGATTGCAGTCTGGAATAGCACATGTTACTTGGTAAGTAAGTAAGCATTTATTGACTTATGCTACTTTTTATCTCGGGAAAATATATAGCTGGACATTTATCTCTCTCTCAATAACTCTTTCACACAGGCAAAACCGCGAGCAAGAGCTAGCTCTTGCTCGCGGTTACTATTAATACGAAAGTTGTCGAGATTTTTGAATGTTAGACGTAAACGACACCGCTGAATGGATTTAGATGAAATTTGGAAAGCCGTTAGACTATATTAGCTACCTGTACCCTATTATCCCTGAGATTGCAGTCTATTTTTTTTACCCGGGCGGAGCCGATAGTAAAACATAGTAAATTAATAAAATAACAGTGTGAACCTCATAAGCTAAAAATTGGTTTTGATTTGAGGAATTTGTTCTTGTTTATTATAGGAGGAGTTTATTATAATAATTAGCGATTTAAATCTTCTTTATTTTTCAAAATAGCCTTGTCAAATTGTTTCTTTGCTCATGACAAATAAAAAAAGGAATACCATTTAATAAATTTAACAGAAAACTATAAACTTTCTTATTCAATTTAACGCACCCCTATTCTGACACCGCAATTGTATAAGTATTTTTTTTATTAGTCAGGACCGTCTATTTCGGGGTGTTTTTTCAGAGTCCATTGATGTTCGTCCGCTGCGCGCGCGCACGGCACCTATTACCGTGCCCGCGACCATAACAATGCCAAGGTGGCGCGACTCGCTTACACGTCGTTTTGTTTGCTTCGACAATTTATTATTTACATAATTGGGGCCAGGCGGCGGAATGTAGTCTGCTAGGTATACTTTCGTGCATTGATTATTTTTTATTTTTGAGATATTAGCAAAGTTCGCGTATCGATATATTATGTATTGATATAAAGTTTACAGATTGGTATTTGAAGATTTGAAATAAAGAAATGATTATTTATGCAGAGTTCTTGTAGTTTTCCATCAGATAATGATTTATTATTTTCTAATCTACCGGTAACTTTATACCACGCTATAAATTCAGGCAGTACCCGCCCTTCTACAGAGCAACCTTCTAATTTCCGACACCGCTTATAGCGGTCAACTCCTTACAAAGTATGAAATATAATATTCCCTCCGGATATTTTAAAACGTTCTTAATTAGGTGCCCGGTTTATTAACTAACTTTAGTTTTTAGGGAGATTTTAATATTGCCTCTGCTCAGATAACGTGTTTCAAAATTATACTTATTAAAATACAACCGTCCCAGAAACTTTTAAGATCGAACAAATTGGACGAATCCATGACCACATGAATGTCTCCAACTAAAAATTAGAAATACCAACTGCTTGACGTATGAATGCCTAACTCACACAATAAGTAAAAGTGAATTCCGTGTGACATGACGGAGCACGTGACAGTTGTCTGCACTTGGCGCTTGGGACCAGAACAATTATAATTCGGTTGTCTTTCATACATACATACATTTAATAATTGGTAACAGCGTAACTCTTAATTATAGTTCACAAAGTCATAGGAAAGTTTATTTCGGTATCAGTTCCCATAATATTACAGGCGATTAACGTCATATACAACACAAATTCCAATATCGAATCAACAATTATTTTCAAATCAACAAACTTACTCAAATATATTCATCGTCCGACTTGAAAATTCTGTTCAATGGCTCACAGTTTACAACCCAAAGTGAATGACACTATTTCATAATATAATGACATAATATTGTTACAACAAAATATTCAAATTTAAAATAACACGTTATAAATAGAAGTGTATATTATTACAAAAGTATTAATTTGATTACATTATCAACGAATCATATACGTTTGTAATGCCGAAAAGTTCCCACAATCCGAAAGATAAGTAATTTAAAGTGTCAACAATTAGATACGTTGATTACAATCATTTAATATAATTACAGATAACAGTGCAATATAGCACATGACTCATGAGGCAGTGTGCATGTTGCAGTTCATAATAAATAAGAAAGTTTCATACACATTCACATTGACTTCATTGTTCATTTAAAATTAATTTCGATTTCATTAACAGAATGACGCAATAAATCCTTGCTTTTTCCCAAAGCCCTTTCCTTGTTAGTTGCGGACTGCTGTAACCACTACTCGTTTGTCTATAATATTCGAAAAGGACATGTCCAAAAACGGGCCTAAAATTCTAACCGAGACAGTTTATATATATATTTGGATAGAACTCCTAAAAACTAGCCTTTTACAATAAACGGTTTAATTTTAAAGACGTCCGACTTTGAGATTTATCTAATTTTATTTTGCTTAAAAACTGCACTTAATATGAACATTTAAAATAAAGTTAGTTATAAATGAGGGGTCTAAAAATATATTTTGAATGAATCCAAGATCCTTATTTTGTCCCTTTACTATCGCTAAAGTTTGAGCATGGTTAGATTTTGAAGCCCAGCACCCATAGAAAAAGCGGACATCTCCTTTTCCGACATTATTTCTTCGACATATATTTTTTTCGTAACCTTCCATTAACTCCCTCGCGCCAAACCCCTCCACTTCGCCTCCTACGCGTAGATAGCGTGAAGATATCTATGTAAACAAAAACCAAACACGCTGGCCGCTCGCGAGAGCCGCGCACGCAACGCGGCCCGCGGCCTTGTGCCCAGTTCCGTGAAAGGCGATCGGTTTAGAGACCCGCCGGTAGGGCTGCCAACTATATTCATTAAATATTCGTTTAATTTACTATAATAGAATCAAGGGGGTAACAAGGTAGGTAACAAGATGAGTCCTCACAGTAACTTTTTTGCTTAACTTGTCACGACGAGTTACCTCGTCTCGTCTTTAGCACCACGCATGCAGTAGTATTACCACGAAAAAACATACAGTACTATGTATTTTAGTCTATGGCACTACGCTCATCACTTTAGATGTTAAATCTCATAATAAGTAATAACACTAGCTACTAAGTGGTAAGGCTAAGTGGACGATAGCCTAGTTGGGAATGGAACGGTCTGCCGAGACAATGTCCGGAGGTTCAAAACCCAAGCCACACATCTCTAACTTTTCGAAGTTATGTCAATTGTCCTGCGCTTTAACCGTGAACGAAAACATTGTGAGGAAACCATACATACCTCAGAATTCTCCATAAGAAGTTCGAGGGTATGTGAAGTCTGCCAACCCGCACTAAACCAGCGTGGTGGACTAAGGCCTAACCTCTCTCAGCAGTAGAGGAGGCGCGTGCACAACAGTGGGCAGTATATTATAATACAGGGCTGATTGCATTGCACTAACTACTATGCAATCAGGGCTTTAGAATGAGTCAGATACAACGTAAGCAATACCAAGGAATCGCCCACTGGAAACTCTATGTAATGCAATAAGACGTACGTTACGTGACGTGACATCACGTTGTCTCACGTAGACACTAGTCACTACCAGCTCTTTTATAACTTCACTATAAGTCTGTTGGCAAAATTAAGTTTAATAGAATAATTAAATATACATTAAATAACACACATAATTGACACGTTGCTTCAAACTTTTACTTTTAAGTTTAATTAAGTAAGGGGTTTTTCTACGAAAAAAAATGCACAAGGGCATTTTTACTCTGTTCTCATGAAATCGCGGTATTCCTTAATAATTATCTACATGCGACTATTCGGTCTATTTAAAAATCAATTAATCATACTACAGAAACTAAGAATAATATGAAATACATGTTTCGTGACGTCTTATAACGTTTGATTATAGGTTTCGTGTCACGTGACAGCTGCTAATAGGTTAAATGTAATGACTTACTCAAAATCAAGGAATAACACTACAGAAATAATTATAATTAATTAAATCACTTTTAAAACCCATATCACGTTACGTTCTATGAGGCAACATCTGTTAGTGTATGTTACATTTATATAAAATTTACCTACACGTCAGGGGACATCGTGTTAAATTTTACGAGTCAAACAACCTTAGTATATAAAAGTATTAATAATTAGACTCAAAATCAATAAATTATGGGGAGATTCATTTTTCAAATTGATATCGTTTACATTAACTTTTTGTCACAGGACAACCCTTTTTAATATATATTATTTATATAACTCGAAGTCGAAACCATATTCACAGATGCGTGTATGTAATGAGTGCTATCAGATTTTTCTTAGCAGGTCGACGTAATGTGTATAATAGTAGATTGTGACACTACACTTTCTTGATCGCTAGCTACCTTTACTTAGAATAAAAGTATTACAAAAACCAGTGAAATCAAAGATAATTACGTTTTATACTTTATAGTTTTCTCACTACTCTCAGCAACCTAAAACTCTTTGCCTTCATTGTTCACTACGTGACACTACGAAACATCACTACAGGTCACGCAATAGTTCTTAGTCAATAATCTACATTAAACTCTTTACACTCAAAATGAACAAATTAGATATTTTTTTTCATACACAATGTAACTCATTGCTCCCAAGCAATAATATCTTTAAAATTCGAACGCAATCTAAATGTAAACTCCTCGATATAAATAAGCGCATCAAAACAACTTGTATTAAGTGCACGTTACATGACGTCGCGTAACGTCACGTTATTTGTCACGCGGCAGCCCTGCGTGAACAATATTTCACAGGCAAGTTGCCGTGCGCGTGGCTGTCACTTGTTATATTACTTTCGATATCTCTGTATCGAGATTGCGCCCAGATAAGGCCCTAATGCATTTAACATAATCGACCAACCTCACTTCCGTCGTGCGACATTATGTAGAACGTTTTGGTAATAGCCTATGATTTCAAACCCGTATTTATGTCAAAAAGGTACAATTGCGTACTCCCATTTTATTGATTTCATATCAAAGGTACTTTCCAAATAACAAAAAAAACTATCAAAAACCTAGCATAAATAACCTACCTTTATGCTGGTAACTAAAATAATACACAGCCAAGTCTAAAATATCGTTCTATATTGCATTGTTCAATATCCCCGGATCGATGTAAAAATATTTGATATGAACGATGAGATTGTTGTTTGTGCAACATATGAAATAACCGTCGCGTTGGACCCAATTCTACAAATTGTTACACACAACCTGGTATTTGATGCTGTTCAATTGTTTTTGATAGTGGTGGATGCGGTGAAAACTTTTTCTATACAGTATCGACTGGACTATTGTCATATTTAAACAGCGGGATTGCCCAAGACCCAATAAATACCCTCCTTGTTCCTAAGCTATTCTCTTCTCTTGAATGGGAGGCAACTAACTTACAATTTCTTGACAATGCGTGATCCTTGGAGATTTTGATCACCTATCATCGAGTGACCAACATGTTTGTTTTTATATATTAGTTATAAAAAAATAGAGTCAATTTACCCTACTGTAAATTTCGACCTCCTTGTAAGCAGATGAGCATTTTATTTTTTTATTTATTTATTTAAGGACCTCCAACGAAGAATACACGACATATTATATAAAAACAATGATGTAGCATTTTCACAATTTACAGTGTGACGTGCTTCTTCAATTATAAGAGACCACAGCATGCAAATTTGAGTACCAGTACAATGGCTAAAAATGGATATTTGTTATAAATATTATTAAGAATTTATGAAAATATTATGAAGATTACAATAAATGAATACAATAAAACTTTTGCAAGGATCTTAAAACAGGCAAAAAACAATATATCATAATAAGAAATAACAAAACATAATAACATCTTACGTGATAATATGTGCTAGTGAATGTGATCAATTATAACTTATTCTAATTTATTTTATTTTATTTGAAGAACATAATAATTGCAGGACTTGTTTCCTATACTTAGAAATGTCCGTGATGTCTAGATCATGGGTTTTTGCAAGAGCGTTATACTGCCTACAGAGCCTTGGCACAGCAGCGAAATGACCTAAATTCGTTTTAGATGAGGGAACATTGAGAAGGTTATATACGCTTTTTCGTGGGATTCGAGTTGGGGCGTTAATACTCAAGGCACTTACAAGCTCACTGCAGTCCAATTTACCGTTAAAAATCTTTTGCAAAAATACTAGATCGATCATCCTTCTTCGTGCGGCTAAAGTACTTATATTGTAGTAGTTTAGGCGGTCTGAGTAATGAGATATTTCTTTAGCCAACTGATCACTATAAGATAGATGATATAAAAATCGTCTTTGAACGCTCTCCAAGCGTTTTATGTAGACGTCATAGTGGGGGTTCCACACTACACTGGCATATTCTAAGATAGGAAGCACGAGAGTATTGTAAAGTAATATCTTTGTCATAGGTTCTTTAAATTCTTTACTATTGCGTATAACAAATCCAAGAGTTTTAAATGCCTTAGAAGTAATGTTTAAAATATGTGTATCGAATTTTAATTTGGCATCAATCAAAATACCGAGATCGCGAATTGTGTCTACCTGTGTAATTTCCTGACCATCAATGTAGTACTTATTAGAGTTAATAATTTTATTGCGCGTAAACTGGATGTAATAGCATTTACTAACGTTTAGAGACATTCTATTATTATTGCACCAGTTGGTCATCCTATTTAGATCGTCTTGTAACTGGCTAGCATCCAAATTTGATTTAATCGGTTTCATTAACTTAACATCATCGGCATATAAATAATATCTAGTGTATTTAAAACAGGATGTGATATCATTAATGAAAGCATTAAAAAGAACTGGTCCCAAATGTGACCCTTGCGGAACGCCAGACGTGGCCCGGAAAGAATTAGAGGCATAACCGTTAACTACAACTCTTGAGAACCTGTTGCTTAGGTATGACGTGAACCATTGCAATATTTTACCACCTATGCCGAGTCCAGAAAGTTTACTGAGTAGAATAGTATGGTCTACTTTGTCAAATGCCTTACTGAAGTCCGTATATACGGCATCTACAGGGATACCCTTATCTACGGACTCCGATAAAGCTGAACTATAGCACGTAAGATTGGTTGTGGTCGACCTCGATTTAATAAATCCATGCTGGTAGTCGGACATGTATTGTTTGAGATGCCAGGTTAATTTACTTGAAACTAGTTTTTCAAAGACTTTACCAAATATTATTAAAATTGAAATTGGTCGATAGTTTGAAATTGTCTGCCTGTCACCGGACTTGAAAATTGGAACTACAAGAGCTTCCTTCCACGCATCGGGGAAAATTCCTTCTGCAAGAGATCTATTAAAGATTGATAGTAGAGGTTGTGTTAATGAGTTCGCACAGCTTTTAATAAAAATTGGAGGTATGTTGTCACAACCGGCACCTTTTGTTGCGTCCAGCGACTTCAGAGCCTTGTTCACTTCGTCGTAACTTAAGGAAATTGTGCAAAGAGTTGATGAAGTTGAGTTACAAATTAAATCTACTGAACAACTATTGTTGTTAGTTGAGGTATTATATACTTCTGAGAAGTTTTCAGCAAATAGATTGCAGATATCATACCCGACGGATGCAATTTTTTCTTTATATACCATTTTAGCTGGATAGGCACTACAGTTTTTTCGCTTATTTTTAATAAAAGACCAAAATAATTTTGAATTTTTAAATACAGCATACTCAATAGAACTGACGTAATCATTATAACAGGTGATTTGAAGTCTATTGCATCTTCCACGTAAAATGTCGAATGACAATCGGTCTAAAGGATTGTTATATTTTTTTATCCTAAGATGATATTTGTATTTCTCTTTGTATAAACGTATAAGATCGTGAGTGTACCAGGATGGATATTTTTTACTACGAGCGCGTTTTAGTGGAACTGTTTTTTTAATTATCTTATGCAAGATATCATAAAATTTAGACACCATGTTATTAGTGGTGGCACATTCCTTGAATTCTATTTCCCAGTTTATTGTATCAAGTAGTTGTTGAGTTTTTTCATAGTCCGCGGAAAAGTAATTTTGTCTGATTTTATGTAATTGAGGCAATAATTTAGTATCTTTGTTAGTTTTTAGATCAAACTCAATCGAAGGATGCAATAGGTCCTCATTAATTAAACTGTTAGTTGGGTGTATAAGGTTTGTAATGTTATGTGTACTTAACACCAGATCTAAAATTTTATGTTTGTCATTTAATATATTATTATATTGATGGATATTATTAAATGTAATAAAATCGATCAAGGATTTAGCGACTTCATTATTTCCAAGTTGCTGGTGAAGACGAGAACTATTATTTGTAAGCGTCCAACTTATAGTACTTAGATTAAAATCTCCTACAATAAGGCTTATTACATCCCTATCAATAGCTTTTTGCGCAGAGTTAATGAACATTTGTAGACTATTCAGGACTACGGGTGGCGGCAGATATATTGCACACAAGTAAATTTTATCTTTTGTTTGCCCTTTTGATATTTCAATGCAAACCCATAAATCCTCACAGTGACTTTCGAAGCAAATCAGCCTGTAAGATGTTAGGTGTTTTAATACAGCGATAAGGACTCCCCCTCCATCCTTTCGATGGCTATTAGAGGTAGTCTCGCGATCACGTCTGTATACAATATAATTATCACTAAACAACTCGGAATCATAAACACCACCATTTAGCCAAGTCTCTGTAAGCACAATGACGTCATAATCGTGCAAACAAACGTTGTGATAAAAGAGTGTAGTTTTTGTTTTTAACCCACGGACATTCTGGTAATATATTTTAAGTGATTGATTGAATGTGAATAACTATGTTACATAATAGCCTGCGTGTTAAGAATAATAAATAATATTTTTAATTTAAATTTAAATGAGCGATTTCAACATTGGATAATTATTGACAATTAGGCGTTCGGATTTTTCATCTCTTCTTATGTAAATGCGTCCGTTACGCACCCATACAAATTTGTATCCGAGTTCTTTAGCGCGTAGTCGTGCTGCGGCATGGAGTGATTTATTCTCGCTTGATAAATGTTCTACTACGTAAATCGGCTGTGGTTTGTCAGAAGCGATCCCAAGGTGACTAGTATTCAGTTTATCGGATTTCTTGCTCTTGTTAAATTTTATCGTTGCAGCAAGGAAACCATCGCGCAGTCGTGGGCTGCTAAATTGAATGAGAACAGATCGGGGTCTCTTTCCATGCGGATCTTTTTTAGCCAGCCGCATACACTGAAGTACATCGGAGTCCTTCACTGGATGATTTATAACGCTTGCTAGCTGGAGCACCGTGTTAACCAAATTTTCTGACTTGTTTTCCGGCAGGTTTTGTAATTCTAAATTATTCGCCCTGTTATATTGTTCTATTAAGTTTATCCGTTTGTTAAGATCCGTTAGAGAGTTCTGCAGAGCAGTGTTATCCTTCTCTAAGTTTTTTATCCTCTCCGATTTTTCTTCGATGGAAACTTTCATATCTTCATATTTCTCATTAAAAAAGTTAAGGGATGATTGAAAACCAGATATTAAGTCATTTATTTGAGCTAATTGTGTGCTAAGTACCTCCTGCAATAATATTTCTAGTTCTTGTCTGATAACAACGCGCAGAGTGCCAGCAGTAATGACGGAGTCATCTTTAAATGAATCCTCTTGTTCAATGTTTGGCCGCTTACCGCGTATGGTGACATTGTTTTCTTGCAATGGACTCGGTGAACGTCGCGTTTCGTGGGTCGAGGAACTATCATAAGAATGCGTTGAGGGGCGTATGGGCGTATTTGTATTGTCGCCTTTTGGTTGCTTGCAGTGACAACCCGGACACTTCCAAATCTCCTTTTGATTACTTTTCATGGATTTAAATCGTTTATCCGCGACATTAGCACAGAGTAAATCGAACCATAGTTGACATCCAACACATTGTAGACAATCCTTGTTTTTTATAAAATTCATACAACCCGCACATTTTTGAGGCATTGTGTTTGATGTAGTTTGGTAGCTGAGACCGTACCACAATTATCTATGACCGTACCCTCAAAGCGCTTGACGCTGGGCAACCTGCGCTATGCGTATAGAAATACAAAACTTTATAATAATAGTAGTATTACACAAACTTGGCGATCTTTGTGAAATTGAATATATTGTTGAATTAATATTTGGACTTTAGAAAATTAAAATTCGAAGTGGATTTGATCATACGGCTCCGTGCGTGGCGGCTCACACCGCCTGTACCACCGCGCCGACGCTGCAATGACGTGTATGACGAATAGAAGTGTCTTGTTAGAAAGGATTTTTAATTAGGTCCACTTGCGTATAGGTGTCGATATGACCTTATATGGTAATGTTGTTGTACGTGTTCTGGAAGCGCTGAGTCACTTAGCACTTTGGTTATTTATTTTATCATGGGATAGTATTGACTATTCGGTTCACGATTTAACAAATCCAGTTCACTTATGCACTAATAGGTATGTATCACATCTTCTTTCACAAACATAATTAGGTAGTCACTTGTTGTATAAAGGTTAGCAATGTTTTTATTTTAACTTTGATGTAAATGTTTTAAATGTCGATTATTGCATGAACAGAATTGCCGCCTTGTGGATCATGGCTCTCTTTTAATTCCTTACTTTCTTATTTAAAACTCTAACCTAGTGTAAGGGGATACAGTATACATTTGGACTCTTCTGTGATAAAAAAATCAAGACTTGACTATGCGAGCAAGTTCTATAAACATCATCGTGATATGTCATTTTTACACCAGAATTATGGAAAATCTAAATACCATCATGAACCCTCTAACAAGGTCATGATAACAACCTTTTGCGCGGCCCATGACACTGGCATCACGTGGGAAGGCCGGAGCTGGTGACGTCACGTCCGGCCGGCCATCAACTCATCATCCGATCACTGTCATTACGCAGCCTATTATATCGTCCGCAAAACCCAAGTTCATTCTGTTAATAGTCATCTGTTTATCTACGTTTTTCAGGTTAAGTCTATTCTATTCATGGATTTTTGGATCTGCGACTTGTTACATACATACATAGTATCCCATATGGGTAGGCAGAGACTATGGATTGCCACTTTGCTCGATACTATGCTAAGGTGGTTTGGGCATTTGGAGAGGATGGATGATAGGAGATTGACAAAACAAAAATATAAAGCGAATGTGAATGGAAGAACCGGTAGGGGTCGACCGCACCGAACCTTCGAATGTCATATATCTGACATTCTTCGCAAAGTCTAGGTCAAAAGTACCCTGAATCGGCGCGGCGGGAATGCATGAAAAGATTGATGAAGGTGGAGGAAGCGAGCGAAGTATGCCAGAATCGAGAATCCAATTATTGGGGGTAAATAATAAATAAATGAGGAGCAACTGGTCACTCCACGGTTCCTCAAGCTATTTTTAAACGATATGGAATACAATAAAGTATGCCAACAAATTCTAATTCAAGGCATCTATCGAGTGTTTTTCAATAGAAAAAGTTAATAAATTCTGATTGTCTTCCCTTGGGCATTGAATAGGAGTCATCATCAGTTGATTATTATAGGTATTTAAAGTAAAGAATGAGTGCAATTTTATTGTGTTTCTTCTACACAGTTCTTCATTTCTATTCTAACAATACCCAGTGGCTACATTCTTCAAATCGAGATAACAGTGCTTGCAAACAGAGTGCGAAATTGAGGAAACAACTAGGACCACCGTGCAAACCGAATTACCAATTATACACACCAAAAAATGCAATCGCATTCAATTTAACACTATCAGAAACAGCACAGCAGTTCTATATATCACGCGAGATAAGGATGATCGAGTGGCGACGTGGTCATGTGGATAATCAGCTCCAGAACCGGTAAGGGCCGAGTACGATACCTGTTCTTTATTTTAGTCATGGCAGGGCGACGACCCGGAAAGTTATGAAAATACTTGAGGTGTAAGCGAGTTTTTTTCGAATTTATGCAATAAGGATGATGGTGACTGTTTATTTATATACATCTTTGAGTCAACCATGGGTCAATATTTTGATGGTACACTACGAAATTTTACCAAAAAGATACATATCCAAAATATACTTACAGTACAATTCCCTCTGGACTTTCCCTAAATTTATTATTACTACAGAGAATACCCGTTTCGACATAACGTTATTAAATTTCTTACGATTAGATTATCTAATCTAAGATAGATAGCTTTGTATTGTCTACCGCTAATAATTATCAAAACAAGGAAAATCACGTTAGCCAAGTGATAGCTGATTTATTTCATAGGTGTAGATACCCAGACATAAAAAAATGCGCGTCGACACAATCCTTGGTCAGATAATGACTGACTCAGATAATGATGTCAGATGATGACTTGTAAGGGAAAACAGTACAAGTAGAGAGATCCAACATTTTGTTCATCGACAATGTACTGCACAGTGCACTATTTAGACCAGAAGAAATTGACTTATGCCTTCATCATCATCAGCCACAGAATGTCCAGAGCTTAACAAGTTTCCTCTAAAGATTTCCACACCGACATATTAGTGGTCAATAATTATATAGTTACTATTATAATGTTAATCTTTAAGGAAACCTAAGTTCTGCAGTGGACTTCATTTGGTTGATGATGATGATGTTAAAGATCTGCCTCCGGTGACTACCTGCCAACTTATCTGGTCTTGTTCAGCTTGCAGATGGACTTAATATAACTTAAGCTTCACCAAAACAAAAACACCAATCAATAAGTCTAGGTCGTCAAGTAATGATTGTAAAACGAATGATTAGTCAATAAAAGCGGCTAAAAATAAACGGAATTAACACAACCTTGACATTCGAACAACGACGCCAATACAGGGGGCTTATCCTCGCGTAGTGGACAAATCTAATAGACATAATGTCCAAATAAAATGGCGGGCGGTTAAAAAAAATCCTTTTGATTAGCGTGTCATATAATGAGACGTATTGCTGTTCCCAGTTTACGATATGCAACACGAAGTCAGACAAATGCGGCATTCACGTCCCAATTATTTAATTGATGCGTTCAATACTGATATTACCAACGTAATATCTATTAGATATAATCTCTACTCCTTGGGAATTTCGTTACTGTTTGGGTGTTTAAATCTCGTTTGATACCTCTAATGTGTTTGTGTTTGCATTCGCGCAAATGGTAGTAAGTTAAAAACCACGAGATTAAGGTTCGATTCCATATGATCTATTTTCTTTAGCCTCTACATTTTAAGAAAAGTTTAACTTCTTTTTTTTTATGGCTTTGAATGACGAGCCGAGCATGCCGTTCGCCTTATGGTAAGCGATACGACCACCCATAAACAGTAGCAACACCATCCAGCACCTTGAGTTACAAAGTACTGTGTGGCATTCCACTGCGCTCGTCAACCTGAGACATAAGATGTTAAGTCTCACTATGTCCTGTAGTTCCACTGGCTACAATGTCCTTCAAACCGAAACACAACAATGCATGCACACTGCTGCTTGGCGGTAAAAATAGACATTGCGGTGGTACCCACCCAGACGGTCTCTTACATATGAGAGACCTACCACCAGTAAATTTCACTGGCAATTATAATTGTTTCTCTGCTTGTCACTAACCTACCACTATATACAAAAACACAATACTAACATGAGATCAGCCACAGATCAGCTGCCAATACGAAGCTTGGACACGATCCAGCTATCACTACCGGGCACACCGGTCCATTACAGTAATCGTGAGAACTACGAACTATATTGTCGCCACTTTATTTAATAACCGTGTGTGGGATTTCCCACCACCATACATCTCACGAACGATTTACGAATGTAGAGTTATTAAATACTTTATTTTCTTCGTAATCGTGTCTTGACAGAGTGGTCATGTTTGGGCTGATTATTGAACTGCCGTTTTCGTGATACATCACCATATGCCTCGACGTTTAAAACACACACACAAACACTTCATATTATTAAGTAAAGAATTGTCCAGAATAATTTAGGCGTATTATATTATCGATTGGATCGGAATGTAATATGTTATTATGATTTATCGCAGATGAGTGGAATGGAACGCAAGATTGACAGAATATATGGAACGGAGTTGAGTGAAAGGGATAAAGTAGTGTCATAAGCAAGGAAGAAAGAGAGAGAGAATGAATGTTAAGAATGAGTGAGTGTGGAAGGAAGGAACGGATTATTGCAAGACGAAAAAGAAATAAACTAATTATTATTGAAGAAATCTATCTTTATTTTGGCCTATATTGAACAAAATCCCACATTAATATTATAAAGAGGTTATATGCAGAATTTTTTGCTTATAGATTTACCAGTTTAAGCTCTACGTCTATCAATCTGGTAATCTTATGTAAGCCCAACCTTCCTAAAGTTTTACCAACAAGCCATTTAAGTTTATTAACTATAAACAGGTTGCAATGGTCTCTATTTAAATATAATTTTCGAAGTTATATACGGGTTATCAATTTATTTTAGGCCAGTGTGGTCCAAGAATGGCTCAACCCTTCATAAGTAGATGTGATCGTAACCAAAGTGTGACAGTAAATAATTAAGAGGCTTAATATTATGTACCTTTTTTAGTCAACACAGTGGGATATCTTTAAAAGGAAAATTTTTATATTCCGCAGTCACGAAAAATACATAAGAATACTTCAAACAGGTAATTCAAAATTTAATTTTATACTCGTTAGTCTGCGGGATTATCGTTCCCACGTCGATAAAACGTGGGATAAAATTGAATATTTATATGTGCGTGCTACAGTTCGTTAGATATTGTTCGCATACGAACAAAAACGGGTTTTATCGTAACGCTAAGCATCGGGATAACTGAGTTTATTCAAATAAACATTTGTTAATATTTTGTACCCATATTTTGGATTTGCATGAAATTGTTCTTAATTCTTAAAACTGGTGGTAGGTCTCTCATTATGTAAGAGGCCGTCTGGGTGGGTACCACCGCAATGTCTATTTCTACCGCCAAGCAACAGTGTGCATGCACTGTTGTGTTTCGGTTTGAAGGATATTGTAGCCAGTATAACTACTGGACATAATGAGACTTAACATCTTATGTCTCAGGATGACGAGCGCAGTGGAATGCCACTCAGTATTTTGTCAGTCAAGGTGCTGGATGGTGTTGCTACTGTTTATGGGTGGTCGTATCGCTTACCATCAGGCGAACGGCATGCTCGTCTCGTCATTCAAAGCAATAAAAAAAAAAAAAAAAAAAAAATTGTAAAATTCATTCAAATTGAAATAAAAAAGATTCATATAGATTGGCTACGGAAAGCATAATGGCCTGTTTAAAACTGAAGTCTGGGATTCAGAGACAAACATTTTAGGTTATCGCATGCTCACGCCTTTTATCCCCGAAGGGGTAGGCAGAGGCGCAACTAGTGCCTATCGCCATATCGGGCACAAATTCCAGACTCCGGGCTGATACTGAATAGAAAAATCCGATATCACTTTGCCCGACCCGGGGATCGAACCCGAGACCTCAACCTTGCAGTCGTACCGTAATACAACTACGCCACCGAGGCAGTTTTAGGTTTTTTAGGTTATCACTGACTGCAAATATCCATCAGCCTGATATGAGCACTGTAAACAACTTTATTCACTTATGAATTGAATCATTATAATATTATGTATAATTCTTGCAACTTGTTATTTGTGTAATTCCACGGTGCAATTCTAGTGCCTTTAGAAATTCAAAATTAATAGTTTTCTATAGCTGGCTGTTGAATACACTATAGATAATAAATAATATCGTCGTTCTCAAACCAATATCTGCTATGTGCAAAAAGTTAAACTTTGAGATACGGAGTAAAAACATTCTCATGTAAAATATTGAGACAAAATTTGCACAAAGCATATGTATCTAGCGCTCCTAGCTTCACCGTGTAACGATAAGAATCACATACGGGTTTTATATATGAAAGTTTGGGTGGCAAACTGGTCATAATAGTCAGAATGTTGAAATCTCAAAAAAGTGCAATGCAATCAGCCCTGTATTATATACTGCCCACTGCTGAGCACGGGCCTCGTCTTTTTTTTTTAGTATTGTCCCTACCAGCCAGTAGCCTGGCGAGAGTCGGCTTTTCTGGCCACACCGGTCTTTAGGGTGAACGCTGACGCGCTCGCAACCCTGAGTTAAGTGACCATGCTGAGGGCACCCCACTAACGGGTTACGAACCTCGGCTCAGGACGGTCACTGAGGGGAGAATGACATTCAATGATTAGTGGGGGAAAGGTTTTTTGACGTAATCCTATTAATTCGAATTGTTTACATCGGCACCCGGGCCGGAACTGTGATGGGGGTCGGGAGGGCGACCGGGAACGCGGCGAGGTCCTCGACGGCGAATTGTAGGAGTTTGATAAACTCGATGTTTCTACGGATGGCCAGAGTTACTACTGAGATCGTTTAGGCCTTAGTCCACCACGCTGGCCTAGTGCGGGTTGGCAGACTTCACATACCCTCGAAATTCTTATGAAGAATTCTCAGGTATGTAGGTTTCCTCAAGAAGTTTTCCTTCACCGTTAAAGCGAACGATAATTGATAAACAATACACACATAACTTCGAAAAGTCAGAGGTGTGTGCCTTGGGTTTTGAACCTGCGAACATTGTCTCGGCAGACCGTTCCATTCCCAACTAGGCTATCGTCCACTTCAAAAAAGTACACATAGCACATATTGGTTTGACAACGACAATAAACAATCGTTTAATGAAATCATTGCAGCAAATTACGGCAATATTCTAATAAATACTTAATTAATGACTAGGAAATCTTTTAATGCTCAACTCACGAGGCTATTGCAAAACATTGGCAGGCGCCTATATCGTAAACAATCGAAATTATTGCGTATCAAAGCGAATAAACACCGGCATGTGTTACGAAACTCTAACACCGACTGTGGTCCGAGTGATGGCGGCTTATCGGGAACGGCTACAGATATTAGCAATTATACTCCATCGGTTTAGGTATTTCACTTATTACACATTCACTCACACCTTTTATCCCCGAAGGGGTAGGCAAAGCGCAAATAATGCACCCACTTTTCGCCGAGCGTATTCCGTCCCATGATGTGATAGGGGGCGAGCCTATTGCCATATCGGGCACAAATTCCAGACTCCGGGCTGATACTGAATAGAAAACCCAACATTACTTTGCCCGACCCGGGGATCGAACCCAAGTAATACAACTACGTTAAGTATGTATTAAGTATTAGTTATTATTATTTAGTATTATTATGTATCATGTATTAAGCGACAGCCAATACGGTTTCCGTAGGGGTCGCTCAGCCGGTGATCTTCTTGTGTACCTAACGCATAGATGGGCGAAGGCGATCGATAGTAGGGGGGAGGCGCTAGCCGTTAGTTTGGATGTAGCGAAGGCCTTTGATCGAGTTTGGCACAAAGCGCTTCTTGCGAAGCTTCCCTTCTATGGGCTTCCCGAGAAATTGTGCAAATGGGTAGTCAGCTTTCTAGCGGACCGGAGCATCAAGGTCACTGTCGACGGTGCATGCTCGGATCTCAAGTCCGTGAACGCTGGTGTCCCACAAGGCTGTGTACTATCACCCATGCTATTTCTTCTGCATGTCAATGATATGCTGCAAATTGGCGGTATACATTGCTATGCAGATGACAGCACGGGTGATGCTTTATATACCAGCCGAGCCAATATCTCTCGGGAAAATGTCGAAGAGTGCCGAAACAAACTTGTGTCTGAAGTCTTGGATTGGGGTCATTCTAACTTGATTCAGTTCAACCCCACAAAGACACAAGTTTGTGCGTTTACCGCAAAAAGGACGCCATTTGTCGTTTCGCCTCAATTCCAAGGCACTCCTCTAACTGCCACAGCCAGTATCGGAATTCTTGGTGTCGACATATCGAGTGACGTTCAGTTCCGCGGTCACCTTGAGGGTAAGGCCAAATTGGCCTCAAAGAAGTTTGGTGTGCTCAACAGATCGAGGCGATATTTCACGTCGGGCCATCGCCTGCAACTTTATAAGGCTTTTCGGCCCCACATAGAATATTGTTCCCATCTTTGGGCAGGGGCTCCCCAGTACCAGCTTCTCCCTCTTGACCGTATTCAACGTCGGACAGCTCGTATCGTCGACGACCGTATTCTTTCCGATCGGCTTGATCCTTTGGCTTTGCGTAGAGATGTAGCATCGCTCTGCATTCTCTATCGCATTTACCACGGGGAGTGCTCTGAATAATTGTTCGGACTTATCCCTGCTGCTGAGTTCCATCACCGTACTTCGCGGCAGAACTCCAAATTCCAGCCACATCACCTCGGAGGTTGGCAATCCACCACTGTACGTTTTAGCCGTCATTTTTTGCCACGTACTACTAAACCTGGCGACCTTCAAAAAAAGAGCGCATTCCCACCTAAAAGGCCGGCAAAGCATCTCTGTGCCCCCTGGTATTGCAGATGTTCATGGGCGGCGGTGATCACTTACCATCAGGTGAACCGTATGTACGCCACCGAGGCAGTCAATCATTAGTAATTAGATTGAAAATAATAACAGTATTATAGAAACTAGCTAAGAAGCCAAACCTTTCCTGCAGCAGGATTCAAAATCTTATGTAGACTAACGAAATATAAATAAGATATGTTATAAATCAAACAAACGAGTTAAACGTTCCGTGGTGTTTCTCAAGACATTTGTTGCTCAAAGAAATCTTATTTGAAACCTTTGTGCAACGAGCATGAGGCAACAGGAAATGCATTGCTTAAATATTGCCTTCAATTAAACAAATTCTTCAGAATCGCGGTTTAGTGGGTAACGTGGTGTTGCGCAGTTCGCTGCAGTTTCGGTGGTTGCCAAACGCAAAAAAAATGTTTTACTAATAATGTTGTACATTCCAGAGTTGGAGGAGATGATTTCATGTTTGTTAGAAGCCGCAAAAACTGTTGAATGGCTTTAGATTAAATTTGTCATTCATATATACCATGTCGTAGATTAACATACTATAAAACGACTAGCTTATGCTACAACAGTTAGGTATAGATATAAAAGTAACTCTACAATTATTTGAATTTTATGACTTAATACATATACAAAGATGAACAGATTTGAAAATGATTTAGGTCCCAGATACAGAAGAGAAAATAATGTCTTTCACAGTTCTACCCACGAGAAATAAAACCTTCTGTTTTAGTATGGAGTCAAAACTACGCGTATGATTATATAAATTTATATTTCAACTTGACACTTTGGATATTCTCTAATAAAATCTTACTTCATAACAAAACTTTAGCAATATCCATAACTAAAATTCACAGTGCAAACAAAAAAACGTCTTTCCAGTTTCATATAGTTCGCTTGGCAAATGAAGAAATAAACTATCACTATCCATAGGTGAGTGGTATTAGTGTACCATTAGAATGACGAAATGTGTCACGAGCCAGCCTCGCCTAAGGACGTAATTGTGATAAGCTGCACGCTATTGTAGCGTTTATTATAAACGAATAAAGGTGATTATGCGACAGTATGAGAGGACTTCCCGCCAGCAGTGGCACCACACGTGCTTCCACAATATTTTTCATCAGACGAGCGAGATCACGAACTGTCTAATGTAATGCAAAAATCGTGATACACACCGTGGCTCGGCACACGCTGTTTTATTACTATATAACTCTTCCATTATTTTAATAAACGGTTAATACTTACGTGTGAAAATTTAACTATTATGCTGCAAGGGAGTGTGGCACTTATCCGGAAGATAGTACGTCGAGATTCGATTGTGGCGGAACTTGGGAAAACAGTCGGAATCTTCGCTTGAAGTAACCATCGTACAGAATCGATTACGTTTAATGAAGAACAATGTCCATAAAACAAAGTCGGTTGAGCCGTGCATGAAATCTCAATTCTATAGATTATTTTATGAAGAAAACGAAGAGTCTAAGAGGAACCTCCTAATAATAGGCCCAGCAATTCTAAAGTAAGACTGGATCCATCAAAGTGTCCGATACAGTATTTTGTATTAATGAAAGCATATTTTTGCTTATCCACTAATCTCATCGACGAATATCGGATATAAGAATAACATTAAAATTTATTTCATGTCAATTTTGGTACTTCCCCTGCGATAAGTAGCAATTCTTTATACTATTAGAAGATAGCCGAAAACCTCAAAAAATTTAAAAAGGAGTCGCTTGGGCATGAAACTTTTGAATTTTTAAGGTTTAAGTTAATTTATATTTTATCATTATGACGTATACATACATGTATGTAATATATATTTTTTTTTTGCTGGTAGGGCTACAACTTCTTTATCTCTTTCTGACAAAATTGTCCATCTACTATTGTTCGACAATGCAACCACTGTAATTACTAGGAAATACCAAGCAAATGGCTCTGACGAACGAATGCAGTGGAGTAGATGTTACTCCTGTTTCCTAGCAGAAGTATTTCCTAGCGAGTTAATTGCTAGTCTCATAATAAAAACAATGTGACGCTCCTGAACCAAAATTGCCAGAGTGTAAAGCCCTGATTATCACTGCATGCATGCGAGTTTACCTTAGTTTTGGAATATATTATAACTTATCCCGCGTTACTCCGCTATGAATACCGAGTGGAGCCGTGTGCAAGTAATTCTATTAACATAATAAAAATATACACGTGTTTTAAAGTTCCCTGGTGCATGATTTGAAAATGTGAGATTATTTACATACTGTTCGAATGGTAGTTCCTAATATTTGAAACAAGGATATAGTCGATATTAAATGCTAAGATAAACATAATCGTTTGATTCCTCAAGAGAAAAAATTAAACGGACTTGACAAATAGGCTTTAAGGTCTACAGAATCTCATAATATCAGCATTAAAAGAGAAGCAGGAGCATCTGGCATGGCCACCTGCCCTAATATCCTTCCACTTCGCTCTATCAAAAATATCTTCCTCGTAAAGCCTTAATTATTCAAATAGTGTTTGAACGTGTTTCCACGGTAGATAGTAGACAGGTTATCACTAGCTGATAACGCGTCATGTCCTGTTCGAGGTCTGATAACGGCGACGGCCTTCGGAAGGCTGTTAAAGGGGACACCCGAGGACAAACAGGTAATCAGGTTGTTGTGACTATATGTCATTTGACCATGATAAAGTTGGTCGCGGGGATTTTAATAGAAAAGGCAATGAAGAACGATAATTATATGAAGATTAGATAGAAAGTGGACATCAAAAACGTAAAAGGAGTAGTTAAGTATCGAGGCTTAAAAAGACTGGGGAATTAAGGTGAAATTAAACGATGATGTAAATATTCATTAAACTATGCCTTCGTAACAATTGTAATAAATTTTCTCATTTTTGGTATATCTTCTACTTATGACAAAGGATACTATTAGTTCCTACTTTTCCTAAACTGAACACAATCATATCTTTTATCACCTTATGTTTACCCCCGTGATGTTTGTAAATGCAATAAAAATGGCTTTTATATTGTTTTCCGGCGTGACATAACATGTTATCATTTGAATAAATATTTACATTGTATGTAATCGTATTATAAAATAATACAAACAATAGGGAAGATGCAATGTTTCTATTTTTGCTTTCATTTGAATGAATTTAATGTAGAGCATATTAAAAAAAATATAGCGGCGATAGCCTAGTTGGGAGCGGAACGGACTGCCGAGACGAATGTCCGCAGGTTCAAAACCTAAGGGCACGCACCTCTGACTTTTCTAAAAAGTTATGTGTGTATTCTTTGTGAATTATCGCTCGCTTTAACGGTGAAGGAAAACACCGCGAGGAAACCTGCATATCTGAGAAGTTCTTTATAATAATTTCGAAGGTATGTGAAGTCTGCCAACCTGCACTAGGCCAGCGTGGTGGACTAAGGCCTAAAACCCTCTCAGTTGTAGAGGAGGCCCGTGCTCAGCAGTGGGCTGTTTATAATACAGGGCTGTTATGGTATGGTATGGTATATTAAAAAAATTAAATATTATAATTTATTGCTAAAAATTGCTGTTACAAACTGACAGTTTAAATTTTCGCGCGCAAACGGCGCTACACGCTCAGTGATGTCACACTGGTCACTTAGATTAATTATATAGATTGCAATGCAATCTGCCCTGTATTATATACTGCCCACTGCTGAGCACGGGCCTCCTCTACTACTGAGAGGGGGAATTATATAGATTATATTAGATTATTAATTATATTAGATTAAGTATATAATTAATCTAAGACTGGTCATATTTATTCGCCGGTGGCATTCATAAATGCATAAGTGTGGACTTACAAGATGTTTTTTGAATAAATACATCAATGTTACTATGAACTAATAATTAACAAAAAATAAAACCAACTTCAAAACCACTACAAACACAAAAAAAAATAACTTTTATATACGAATATTTGGAGTCAGTGCCTAATTTTTTTGGTATGTAGTGGTTTTGAAGTTGGATTTATTTTTTGTTAAAGAGTTTTTATTTATTGCTTTTTTGTTAATCAATTATGTAATGGTGTAAATAGATAATGATGATATACGATTGCAGAATTCGCGGGTCATCTGCTGTTAGTTATTGAAGAGTTCCGTTGTCTATCTCTGAAGGCTTCATCAGATTCTGATAAAATATATATTAAAACCATTCCTGAAAAATCTTTGTGAACAATATACATTTGAATATAGAAAACCCCATGCAAATCGGATCAGTAGTTTTAGAGAAAATCGCGGCTATAGAATCTTCCATGCATACATAGTACATACACACGGGTCGAATACATTGCCTCCTTTTTTTGAAGTCGGTTTAAAAAAGGACAATATATCATCATCAGGTACTTAGTCATAATAATGCACATTGCACACCCACCAGGAGATAGATTTTAATCGTAATAATCTGGGCTATAGTATATTAATAAAAATAACCTTCAAAAGTTGCACGAACTTCGTATTGGCAGGACTGAACGTTTCATTTATAATGGTTGTAACACGGTAACCTTCTTTACGTACTTTATGCTCCGGAGTAACTCGACTTTTAACTTCACACGATTCTCCATCTTTTTTTATTTGGATATAACCGATTGCATTGTCGCCATAAGAATACCTTGTTGACCTGAAATTACTGCTATATGTAGAAACTGCTGAATGAAATAGAACTAAAAGTCTCACTGTGATGCATTCATACCGTAGTGGTTTTAGTTTTAGTTTTAGTCCCTTTTATTTCTACATTTGAAAACTCTGTACTTTCAATAACCAAAAATTACAACCATGTAAACATTAACTTTCGGTAGATTTCTGGAGTTTTCTTTTATGAACCCAACTTCCATTTTTATTCGAAAACCAATTAATTTTCACGATTAAAGAATGTTTACCTTTACAACTCTAACCTTAAACAAGTTGTCATAACAGATGTGATGTCATTAGAGGTTGATTGATGGATTATAGCACGTTCCTTTTCACGTTACTTTCAATTCGTAATTATTGTTAAAAATCGATATTAATTGAAATAAAAACGTTGTAGTGGCCATTCTTTTATGTTTTGTCAACATTTTAGTCACGAAATATTGAAAAATATTATATTTGCATCTTCCCTATTGTAGCACGTGAATTGTGGTTAATACCGAAGCTTTCTATTGATAAACAAACTCTTCAAAAGCGAAATAGTTTGTCAATAAAAATAATATCGATACACTATTGAGACCAACTGCCCCTCATAGCTGATAGATATTTGCCGAGTACAGACGAATCACGAACACGAGCCTATAAACAGCTTTTTCGAGTGTATTCTTTACTCATAATTCATAGTAATATTCGTACAGGAGTTATTCGCCAAGTCATTCGACGAATTAATCGCCAGTAGTCTAAATTACCCATTAAAAATGACTCCCAAATAAAGAAATCCAAATTATATTTCTGTAGCAACATAAAAGCAACACAAAATCTGTAAATAAGAAGTAAAAAAAAACCCTAATCCGTTTTATAGAATGGATGAAATTGCCGCTCACGTTGTCCGGGTTTCCCCGAAACTTATTCGAACCATAAAACATCCGGGGGCGTCCAAAACTTGTCAAGTGCCCGGGGAAAACCCTGACCTTAACGGTCCCAATATCTAATCAATAAATTTAACGTTGTTTTATTTTCCGTACAAAAGCACAAAATAATACTGAGTCCCGTACATTCTTGTGATCCTTGAAAAATTACGTCATTGACGTGACTTTCTTAATCGACTTTTTAAGTGATCTCAAGATAACAGGACTCGAAAATTTCTTCAAGGACTAGTAAGCCATCGTTTAGCCGTGTTTAAATTCTATAAAAGCTACTTATGAAATATTGAGTAAAAGATTTATTATTAACATTTTGATAAATTAATAAAATATAATACCGTTTTAGTAGTAACAAACAAAAACCTTACAAATAAAACAAAGTCTCCAACACTCGCATTTACAGCCACAAAACACGCAGACCTAGTCATAAACATGTGACATAATCACCTGCTAAACAACCATCGCGATGTAACGTAATACACAATGAGTTCCAAGCAGAACCGGTCGGCAGACGGTCACCTGAGGTCGACTGAGACTGTGACCTCAGCTGAACACGATCTAACTTGTGCCGATCAAATTATGTCATCAACAGCTTATACATTTGAAAGGAATTTTCGAACTAATGTCAGTGAGGTATGAAGTGTATGAACGAAGCACTAAACCCCTAAATTTTTTGGAAAGCATATAAAAGGTCCATCAAAACCATAACTAACGATCCCCTGAAATTATCTAACTAAAACGAAAGACTTGATCCCTGTGCAGAAAAACATTTTTGGAAGGCCTTCAAGAACTCTCATGAATATCTGCTCTAGGGGACGAGCCACAATATTCTAGTAGTGTGGATGTTTGTGGATGCTGGTGTTCATTTACCATCAGGTGAAGTTATTTATTTATTTATCATTTATTTATTTATTTTATGGCATTGAATGACGAGACGAGCATGCCGTTCGCCTGATGGTAAGCAATACGACCACCCATAAACAGTAGCAAGACCATCCAGCACCTTGAGTTACAAAGTATTGTGTGGCATTCCACTGCGCTCGACATCCTGAGACATAAGATGTTAAGTCTCACTATGTCCTATGGTTACACTGGCTACAATGTCCTTCAAACCGAAATACAACAGTGCATGCACACTGCTGCTTGGCGGTAGAAATAGACATTGCGGTGGTACCCACCCAGACGGACTCTTACATATGGGAGACCTACCACCAGTAAGTTAATACATTGGTAAAACAAATTAATGTTAGTTTGGGTGCTGTGGAATTAAGAGTACATCATAGTTCTTAGCAACACGTAACAAGACTTCTTAAGAGTTGGAAAAGGAATGGTGAATGTATTTAAGATTGATAGAACTGATGTTTATAGGCACAAGAAAAATAACAAAGAACAAGCTCTTTAAAGAAAGCACAAAAATAATCTCTCCTTTTCTTAAATATTCTTCAGTGCTTAAAGAAATTAACCGCCATGGAATCATCTAGTAACCAAATATCTTTTCTACTCATTGCCATCCAAATTATAGTGATGGAGTGAACCCTCTACTACACAAAATTAGAATACACATCAGCATTACGATAGCACTACGATCCAGCACCAAAACAAAATTAATCTGATTACTTTGTCACGTAACCTTCACCTTGGGCGTATTTTGTCGGTCAAAGTCTACTCCTAATACAAAGCAAGGATCGCACAACCCTTGTGGGCTTTCGTCAACAACTCTTAAACAACATCGATTCCGTCGGATACCAAAGGAGTCGTAAATTTTAATTGTAATTAGCATTCCTTTGTTCAAATTTCTTCAAACATGGCAGAGATAATTAAAAATTGGTAGAGATTTGTCCATATTCGGTGTTTCTGTAATTAAACATAGTACCTATACTCATTCGCCACCTTCCTCATCGAATAACTTTCTTCTTTTTACTTAAGCTTATGAAACTTAGGGCGGTATTAATAAATCAATTTCAAGTTTGAGTTACATCTCAAGTAGACATAATGTATGGAACCAACCTTAACTTTATACCTGCACAATTGATTTTTTTTCCGATATCAGTACTGCGTTCCATCGCAAGAAGCGTTGCGACGAGATGTTACTAATATTCGCATTTTTACCATGCTTCAAAAATGTCTGCGAAATGCGAATTTTCTTCCCGGTATTGACACCTGTTATTCTCAGAGGGTTCCAACTTTAATATTGCACATACAACACAATAACGTCATGAGTGACAATCTGAAATATGCAAATTGTAAGTAGTTGTGGTTGAAAGCACTATACTGCCACAAAGTACCAATCAAGCACTGTTATGTTTCAATTAGAAAATGTATTGAGTGAATACTAGACTAGACTTTATTGTCCGTTCTTTACTGGTGGAAACTGCTTTCCAAACTGGCAGAGTAAATATTGACGCAATCTAAATAATGCTTAACATTTTATGAGTTCGAATAAACTAATTTATGTTAATAAATAGTAAAGGCTACTCGGAACTTTTATATTAAAACTTCTTAAAGATGGCTGTTGCTCAGTGTAACTACTGCGTATTATGTATCATCTAATGCTGCTGTTTACGTGTTCGACATTCAATCTGCTACCATCAAGCGAGTGGTTTGCTCATCGTGTCATCCAGTTGCTTGAAAAAGCATTCACTACCAGCAACATTATATTTCGTGAGATTTTGAGGAGTAGGGCAGTTTTTTTTATCTCACGGGCGGAGCAAAATGAGATTTAATTTTAATCTAATTTTGCTACCGCTTAAAAGACTAAAAAAGTCTATTATTTTATCAAGCTGGACTATATCAGATAAATAGAAGTTGTCGCTTCAATCTAGAGGCACCGTACTGATATTCTAACAGTGAAAATCATCATGATTCTCAGTATAGAGAAAATTTGTGATCTTAGACTCGAAATATCTTGTTAATATTCTATTAAGTGATAGGTGGCGCTCGTATTGCCAATACGAGCGCCACCTATCACTTAATAGAACGTAATCAAATCCTAAAAACTGAGGCCGCAGGTTTTTACCTGAACATCACAAATATTTCTATGATCCTTTCCCGCAAATAGTTTCAGGTCTGTGTTGTGGACTGTGGTATAGAAAGTTTATGTAGGTTCTGACTTCTAACACGCTACAAAGCGATACCTACTGTGTTATAATATCCTAATGAGTGTATCCTAGAGTGTGCTGGTACTATTGACTATTGAGTATATTTCAATAAGTACTAGAGAGTAGATGGCCTTTACTTCAGCATGAGATGATTAGTCTCACTGAGAAAAGTCGTGAAGATTAAAAACAATCAAAACAAACGCATCAAGTCGTTATACCTGAAAGGGAATGCAAAGGTTTAACCAGGGTACGTTTTGGCATGGGTGTTCCGTGCCATGATGTGATCGGAGGCATGCCTATCGCCATATCGGCGGGTTCGAATCCGGGGACCTCAGACCGGTATCGTACCGCGTACGTGATACAACTACGCCTACGTTTTTTCATACGTGTTTGTCAGCGAAATTGCCGTATAACCAGCAAATCCTTTCCCCCATCCTTCATCAAAAATCAAGTTCCATTCTTCTGGCAAAGCACCTGCTCATGATCTTTGAGAATTCTTTCAACTTTCACTAAATGTCATTCTCGTCAGCCTGCTCTACCACAAAAAACTGTTTACTATATAACCTGTCTAACTTCAGTGACGGCTGCCACCGCCGCCCTAACCCATTCCTCGTATTCAGTTCGAAAAAAATTACAAACGCGTTGCGCCCTTGAGCCGCCCGACATCCGCCAACGCACATCGATTTTCTACATACATAGATTCGTCTACTATAAGGCTTCATATCATTTCCATCTGGGACCGCAACTACACAACAACCGACAGGTGAAAATACACCTTATTACGGTCATACAAAGTTCTGTTATGAATGACAGGTTTGAGTCCTTATGTCTTTCGTGTATAGACGAATGCTCTTACGAGGTAGTGACCGAGTGGACAGTAATTAAGTATACGCATTAGTGGTATGTGGCGACCTTGGTCAGGATCCGTTATGAACGAGAGGTGATAATGTGTCCACTAATACAAAATATGTATTTTCAATAATATTATTATATTTGTATCAGTAGGTACATATTCTTAATTATTTCATCCCGATTTTTTTAAATATGGATATAACCTTTACACTTAACACTCTGTGTTTGATAGAGCTAGTCATTGTTGTGGTTTTCAAATTTAAAAAACACAGACACCACAATTTCTACCAATTTTCGAATTTAGAACAAATTCTCACACTTCCATTACCTGCTACGCTACGTGGCTCTTTTGATATTTAAATTAAGAACTGAACCCTTCCACATTGGTGACTCTACCTTTATTTCGATTTTTGAATTGAAAATAAAACCGTTCGATATTATAAAAGATGAATAAGGAAAAGTAGAGGCGGCATACTAGTGATGTAACAACATTCATTCGATGAATTCTGCTTCTTACAGCTAGAGAGGTCGCATACCACCTATTGACCCTACCATGTAACTATTTTATAAGAAAATTCTGTAAGGAATTCAATATTGTGAAAATAACCTAAAACTAAGCAAGATACTGAATATGCGACAGCATAAGTCGACCTCGGCATAAGACACACAATAAGAAATCAACTAGAATTAGTAAATGTTGTCCTCTTTCGAAAAGTCGATGCTCTGAATGCCACTCCACCTACTCCTACAAGTGTCACTTTGCCGTGGCCCAAAAACAAAAATGGACAATAATATATTTAGTCAATATAGTAAATTAAGAATACATACATAGTATCACGCGCTTTTTCCCTTTTCAGGAGTAGGCACAGATGTAGCACACCCATATTTTGCCAGCTATGTTCGACCCGGGAATCGAACCCGAGACCTCAACACAGCAGCCGTACCGTAATATAACTACGCCAACGAGGCAGTCTTAAATTGAGAATCATTAAATATTTAAGAGGCCGACATGATTACAAACGTCTTGAAGTTAAACAATGTTTTTATTGACACTCAAGACCAATTGTATTCCGAAAATACACGCAATTAACCACACATGTCTTGCAAATTGATCGCCAAAATCTTGATGATAAGTACAGCATAATAGTTTATTTGTATGATTGTTTTAAAAACAGTGCCATTAATATGTAGTCATTATGTTCATTAAGATTGAATTTATCTGATTTGATACGAGAAATGTCTGTTATTTATTTTATTTTTATAATAGGGTATGGGGTAAATTTGGATCGGGGAAAACCGTTAATTTAATTACTAGTAAATACTAACTAATTTAGTGTTCATTGAATTCTGGTGTATTACAAAATGTCACTTAGGCCGTGTTGTCCATGTTATGCAATGTTATCGGACTTATCAGTACATTCATTCGAACTTACCCCATCATACCTTATTGAGCCCCGCTGATGTCCATTGTGCTTAAAAGCAGATAATTATGCTCCATAAATTTCTGTCCAAAAAAAAATACCGTATATTTTAAACTGGTAACGAAAAACCCGATTGTCTCAATAAAAATAAACAATATAATTTCGTACGCTTTTAGAATTTATAACGAGCCAACATCATAATGACATATCAGGGCTCAAATTCAAATTATTAATTTGGACGGTCCAGTTCTCTCGTTGACATATCTTGTACGGCAAATAGGCTATATTCTGTATGGTAATTTAGATTCCACGCGGAATTTGTAACGGATTAACAACCTTATACATGTCGTAATAAAGTATCATAAAGTAAGTAGTTATAATCCTTTGGGAGTTATGAAAAGCTTTTGCTTACGGCAAGTCGGCAAGTTTTTACGCGAAAATCAAATAATAAAATCAAAAGACTAGCTTGAGTTACTCAGCGACATTGTAGGTTTCTATAACAAAAATATTGTTTTAAATCAGTTAATTCAAGAATCCAAACATAACCAAGTTACAAAGAACTGCGAACATAACCTCAAAATTAGATTAAATTCCTTATTTCGAAATCACAAGGATTCCACGCGGTTTGTTTTTGAGAATAACCGCCCATCTAGTCATTTAGGTCATACTAAAGGACTATTAAATCGGATCCCGTTATGTGGAATGGGGTTGTGGGAATATGATAACATGTGGGTCTAACGTTTAGAATTATATGCAGACGAGTGAATCAATATTATTAAATATACTAGCTTTTGTTGGCGACTCCGCCTGCGTGATAGTCGTTTTTGATATTGTTTCTTCATTTAGGGATTGAATCTCGAAATATTTGTCCTCGTTTTTTTTAAATCATCAAAAGAAATACCATGCAAAATGTCAGTCTAATATGTAGTTTCAAGTTTCTGGGATGAGTATTGTTTTTTTTTTTATGACATTGAATGACGAGACGAGCATGCCGTTTGCCTGATGATAAGCGATACGACCACCCATAAACAGTAGCAACACCATCCAGCAACTTGAATTACGAAGTACTGTGTGGCATTCCACTGCGCTCGTCATCCTGAGACATAAGATGTTAAGTCTTATTATGTCAAGTAGTTACACTGGCTACAATGTCCTTCAAACCGAAACACAACAGTGCATGCACACTGCTGCTTGGCGGTAGAAATAGACATTGCGGTGGTACCCACCCAGACGGACTCTTACATATGAGAGACCTACCACCAGTAGATGCAATGAGACGATGATGCAAATAGAGGTCGTCTGCGTGACGCTTCAGATAAACTTTTGTAATTCCGATAACCGTCGAAACTTGCCACATCTCTTACTGGTCATTAAAGGCTACATTACCACAAAAACATTAATGCTATAAAAAATTGAGATCATTCCTTTTTCGGAACATGTTAGGGAATTAATTTATTACGTGCACATGCACTAACTAGACCGCGTGGCAACGAGTGATGTCATCATTCCAACAGTTTTACTAATAACGATAAATGGCCATTGTGGCCAAATGGCAGATATAAAGCTGGGCTATGTAGACGCGCAGGCGACGTAAAACAGCGCAACACAGAACAGATTTTGTTGTGTATGACAAGTCTGACTTGAACCGTTGATAGTATAGTTAAATATATAAGGGATTACTTGTATACATTAAATTAGGTTCTATTTCTCAACTGAGTACTACCCGACACACAAATGTATAAGACGACCAAATACAAAAGTCACACTCAAATTAATGGTATAAAATGAGTACCTATTTACAGTAGCTGTTTAATACGATAACAGACCAAATTTACTCGTAGCTTGTGATCTTTATTTGCATGTTTCGACGATCGGGCTAAAATAGTTAAAATTTTATTTCAGTGTAGTGGACTTGAATCGTGCAAATATTTATATAATCAAATGTACATTTATAATTTTTACTGTACTTTGCATTATTGTTATTTTAAACAAATAACACAGTATGACATCAAGCGGATTCGCAGTTTCTTTTCAATTTTAAAAGGATACCGAGCGATAGACACTGATAAAATGACTATCTTCAAGTCGACTTCATTGGTGTCAGCAGTACGTCACTACGCGCTTCAGATAAAAGCCAAAATGACTCAACATTTCTGCATTAGTCGTCGCTGTCACCTGCGCTTCACGGTACATCTAGCCTTATAATTTGTCAATTGTCACTTTACATAAAAATTTACAGAGGAAATAGATTACCGTAATTGGGACAATAGACAATTATAGCTAATCATTGATAGGTGTTGCGCAATATCAGCTTTATAGTCTTTGCAATAGTTATTTTTTAATGATACGAGAACTCGCTGGCGTATGGTAAGCATCACAAGTAGGTACATTCTGACAAAAAACAAAACTTCACGCCATGTTGTGTTAAAATTTGGAACTAATGTCTTGTACTGAAAACGCTAACTTTAAATAAAGCGAAAGTGGCGCCCCCAACGCAAATTTATGTTCACGCTATACCTACCTACAAAGAGTAACAATAATATCAAGAATTTCTAATCAATAAACTTTGTATGCTATTGAACTGCGCTCGTGCTTCTTGATACTTTAGATATTAATACAATATCAACGATAGATAGGGTTGTTACACAATATTAAAATTATAATTTGTCGGTAATCTCCATTCGCTCCATCGACACGACTGGGTGTATTTCTGGGTGTTCACGGACGATAGCCATATTTTCAAACAACCGAATTACATCCTTTCCGCGTATATCATAAAAAAAAATCTTGTCTGTTTTTTTTAACAAAATTTCGATAGCCACAACGTTAAAATACATATTTTTTATTTCATATTCAAATCATTTATTAAGTAATTAGGGCCCTAAGGGCAGTTTTACACGTCATTTTTTACAATGTTTTTATCATCTAAAAGATTCTACCAGTGCTCCGGAAATGCCCACTGACCTGAGAAGAAGCACCAAGAAACTCAGCGTAGGTCTTTGATTGTTAATATTTTTTTTATATATTAATGTTAATATTTATTTATCTTCCAAACTAAAAGCCACTTGTGTGTCCAAAATCGTATTGATTTAAACAACTAAGCAACATAAAGTAAAGAAAAAGGTATTTAATTAAGTGTTATTATTACGTGTGTGTTAATTCACAAAACGAATGGACCTAGGGTTGTCTATTCATTGAAAAAAATAACTTTTTTTTTTTTATGGCATTGAATGACGAGACGAGCATGCCGTTCGCCTGATGGTAAGCGATACGACCACCCATAAACAGTAGCAACACCATCCAGCACCTTGAGTTACAAAGTACTGTGTGGCATTCCACTGCGCTCGTCATCCTGAGACATAAGATGTTAAGTCTCACTATGTCCTGTAGTTACACTGGCTACAATGTCCTTCAAACCGAAACACAACAGTGCATGCACACTAATGCTTGGCGGTAGAAATAGACATTGCGGTGGTACCCACCCAGGCGGACTCTCACATATGAGAGACCTACCACCAGTAATAAACTTCGAGGAAAATAACAGTATGACATTTTTTTATTTATTTATTAGCACTTTATACAACTAATGTACAGGCGGACTTAATGCCGTAGGCATTCTCTACCAGTCAACCTTAAGGTGGTGCAGAGATAATCATGGTAGGTGCATGTAAGGTAAAAATAAAAATAAAAAACGTGTTCAACTACATAGATAACATACATAAACATAAATACACGACGAATACGCAATCAATAATACATAATAAGTAAAATTAATATAGGTACATATATAAGAAATAAAAACAAATAAGTTTGAAAATAAATACATACTATATAATATATTATAATTAAAGTGGTGACTCTTCCACTTCATTTAAAAGTAATTGCCGAATTCTCACTTTGAACGCAAGCCTTGTGTTAGACGCCCTGATTTCGAGAGGGAGTGAATTCCATAGGAGAATAGATTGGATAGTGAAAGAGGAATGAGTGAAGTCAGAGCTATGAGGGGGACATGTAAGAAGATGATTATTAGATGAGCGAAGGTTTCTGTTATGGCTATCACAAAGATATTTGAAGTTTGAAGATAAATAAGTAGGAGGGGTAGGGACATGAGCAGAGAGAAAAGGGTGGTAAGTGCACGCAAAGAGCGGCGTTGGCGAATAGGTAGTCATTTTAAATGCAAACGATGGGAGGAAATGTGGTCATATTTACGAAAATTAAATACGAATCGAATGCAGTTATTAAAAAGTCGGTCCAATTTGTTGAGGAGATCTGCATTCAGATCAAAATGGCACATATCACCATAGTCAATAACAGGAAGGACTAAGGTTTGTACAAGCATAGTCTTGGTCTTAAACGGAAGGAAATTCTTCAGGCGATACAGAGCACGAAGAGTACCGGTGACTCTCTGACAGACAGAGGTTACCTGGGGCCTCCAGCTCAGGGTGGAATCGATATATAGGCCGAGATCTTTATCATTAGAGCTCTAATTTTACTTTATTATTTTCAATAAAATACATTAAGACTCGCAAAATTTATTACTTAAGTTTATGAAACCGTATTAATCTAATCATGGGGATGGGTTTTTGGCCTATATACCAGTGATTTACGTCATTGAAATATGACCATGTTTCTAAGAAAATTATTTAGCAGGACAAATTCGGGGCTAATGTCCTAGAAACGGGGACACAACAGTGCTACAAAATTGGCATTATACAACAAAAATATTACCTAGCCACCTATAAAATTACGTGTACAAGAAACCTACTGTCTATTATAAGCTTTTTTAACAGAAAAATATACAAAAACACTTTCTTCAAAGATGGCGACCCTAGCGCATGCTAATATAAACGGCAAAGCAATTGGACCGTTCGTACAATTGACACATACGGGTTGCCTTAAAAATTGCAACAAAAAACGAACGTTGCCGAGATGCGAATAAACCCGGTGACACACTGCACACGTGCGATATCGATCGATATACGACAGCTGGTATAACGATACGTTCTTTAGTACGTAAAAGTATTTTTAGACGTGAGTTCGGTTAAGTAGATACGACTAAACTTTATTTTCTTTCTTTCATTGAAATTTCTTATTGCCGGCAAGTAGTGTAGTATAGACCGTAGTCTTTCGGTTCCGATCTTTCGCTTTAAAGGAAATTGCAGTCAGTGTAGTTATTAACAATTAATGTCGAATCTAAACGTTTAATGCCTTCTATGGACTTACTATTAGGGAAATTAGCTCGTTTCGTCATTCGGTTTTTTGCCTGACTAAGGCGAAGCAGGATAATGATTTAATAACTGTACAGCTCAGTGAGTTAAAATTGCGATTTACCATACCATACCAGCCCTGTATTATATACTGCCCACTACTGAGCACAGGCCTCCTCTACAACTGAGAGGGTTAAGGCCTCATTCCACCACGCTGGCCTAGTGCGGGTTAGCAGACTTCACATACCTTCGAAATTCTTATAGAGAACTTCTCAGGTATGCAGGTTTCCTGACGAGGTTTGGAAATGCGATTTATATGCGAAGTATCTACTACAAGTAAATTAACATCTGCTTGAAACGGTTATTACGGTGGTAAGTATAGTACATTTTTACTGTTAGTCATTAGTGCAAGTGGGAACGATGACGTCACGGGTCATCTAGTACGTGTAGTATATATGTCAAAGGTTGGTAACCCTGCGTGACAGTTGACAGTTCAGTTCTGCATTAAACGTGGTACGTAACGGTCGAGGTTGTTTCATTGTGAGTTATTCCCGAGTCTGCAGCGGCCCTACGCCGGAAATATTACATTGGCGACGAGTACGATTCTACGTGTGTAAAATTGAATATATTTTTGGAAATGGCTCCAGTGGGCAAGATTGAACCGTTCGACTTGAACGCGGATAATTGGGAGTTGTACATCGAGAGGTTGGAGCAATATTTTATTGTAAACCAAATCGAAGAGAAGCATAAGGTAGCTACATTAATAACAGTAATGGGAGGAGCCAGTTACGAATTGCTAGTTACATTATGTACGCCCGACAGACCAGCAACCAAGTCTTTTAAGGACCTAGTGACCGTTATGAATAATCATCTACGCCCAAAACCGAGCATTTTGGCGGAGAGATATATATACAGACTACGCAAGCAAAGGCAAGAAGAAACGGTTGCAGAATACGTAGCAGAACTCAAAAAGTTGTCGAAGGGGTGCGAGTTCGGGAAATGGTTGGAGGAGAGTTTGAGAGACCAATTGGTGTGCGGACTCAGCAGTGAAGTGGTCAGGCAACGGTTATTTACGGAGGAGAGCTTAACATTCGAAAAAGCATTAACATTAGCAATTGCAATAGAAGCGGCCGAGAAAAACGCGGCAATTGTTGACGGTAGAAATGAATGGCGGGACACAGTGCCACATAAAGAGGAGGCACAGTGTCACACAGTGTTGACGGAGCGAGCGAGACGGGGCATGACGTCACGCGGACAACAAGGCGCTTCACATAGGACGGTTGCGCGCGGAGCGGGACAGCGACAGGCAACGCCGGCGGTAACAGGTCGCGGCGGCGGCACACCGGCTCAACTAGGTGGAAGACAGAATCGCAGTAGCTTTGACCGGGAGGCGAAGTGCAATGTTTGTGGCGGACAACATGTATCATCGAGATGCAGATTTAGCAATTACGTTTGTAAAGTGTGTTATAGCCCGGGGCACCTTAAAAAGATGTGCCCTAGATTGAAGGTTCCGTCAGAAGCTTCGGTTTATAGTAACAGTGTACAAGAATGTACGGAAACGGGATTAGTTGAGTTGAACGAGCAGGTAAATTATAATATGTATAACGTATGTAGCTCAGGTGATTGTAAACCGTATATTTTGTCGGTCTTTGTAGAGAATAGATGTATAGATATGGAAGTGGACACAGGTAGTGCAATATCATGCATCAGTTATGAATATTATACAAAGTATTTAGCACATTTGCAATTAGTAGATAGTGACATTGTTATGTCCTACTATACCGGTGAAAGAATTGTACCAATGGGAAAAATATTTCCAACAGTAAAATATAAGTTGATAACAAAAAAATTGGAATTGTATATTATAGATAAAGGAAGAAAACCATTGTTGGGTAGACATTGGTTTAATCAGTTAGGATTCAGGTTAAGTGAGGTTAATTTTATAAATAAAAGTGGGGATAGTTTGTCATTTAATTTATCGGATGTGATTTCCAGATATGGTGAGGTGTTTTCGGATGGGCTTGGGCGATATACCGGTGGCGATGTAACCCTGCACGTACGACCGGAGGCCAGACCGATATATATGCGAGCGCGACCCCTCGCATATTCGATGCGGACACCCGTGGATCATGCGTTGGACAAATTGATCGCGGACGGCATTATTACACCAGTGGAGACGTCAGACTGGGCTACGCCAATTGTACCTGTTGTGAAGACGGACGGGACCATACGGGTTTGTGGTGACTATAAATTAACACTCAATAAGTGCCTAGAGGTAGACCGTTTTCCGCTGCCCCGAGTAGAAGATTTATTAATTAAGTTGAATGGGGGGATTAAATTTACAAAAATTGATTTATCACAGGCTTATGCTCAATTTCCCTTAAGTGAAGCGTCAAAAAAATATACAGTGATAAACACGCATAGGGGATTGTTCCAATACAATAGGTTGATATATGGGCTATCGTCAAGTCCGGGCATTTTTCAGCGTAAATTAGAAGAGATGTTTGCAGATTTGCCTCAGGTAGGAGTTTTCTTAGATGACGTCATTTTGACGGGGGTTAACGACAGAAAACATTTAGAGACATTACATACAGTCTTGAGCCGCTTAAGTAAGTTTGGGTTGAAAGTTAAAAAAGAGAAGTGTAGCTTCTTTGCTAACTCGGTAACATATTTAGGTTATAAAATCGATAAAGAAGGAATACATACGAATAGAGAGAAAGTAGAGGCTATACAGCAGGTACCGTTACCTACCACCGTGACGGAACTACGAGCTTTCATCGGTATGGTGATGTATTATGGGAAATTTGTTAAGAACATTAGTACAATATTGTCACCTTTATATGCATTACTTAAAAAGGGGGCTAAATTTGTGTGGTCATCAGAATGCAATACTGCTTTTCTATCGGTAAAAAATAAATTGATGTCTAGTGAGGTATTAGTGCATTACAATCCGGAGTTACCACTCATTTTGACGACAGATGCTAGCAATGTGGGTATCGGAGCGGTTATTTCCCACGAGATGCCAGACGGCCGGGAATGCCCCATCGCGTTTGCCTCGAGAGTGCTAAACTCTGCAGAGCGGGCCTACTCTCAAATAGATAAAGAAGCTCTTAGTATCATTTTTGGGGTGAAGAAATTCCATCAATATTTATTTGGTCGCAAATTTTTACTTCGTACGGATCATAAACCATTAGTCACGATTTTTGGACCCAAAAGGGGCATACCGATGGGCAGTGATACTAGCAGGTTATAGATATGATATCGAGCACGTGACCACATCTAGGAATGGGGCAGATGCGTTATCACGTTTACCTAGTGGTGAACAACTTAGGGAGGAAGCGGAAGTTACATATGTAAATTTCATTAAAGATTTTTTACCGATAACTTACAAAACTTTAAAAGAGGAGTTAGCAAAGGACGTAGTGTTACGTAAAGTAGTATTATATTTACAGTCGGGATGGCCCTCTCAGTGTCAGGAAGCTAGCATTAAGCCATATTATGCCAGAAAAGACGAGCTGTATTTAGACTCAGGTTTAATTATGTGGGGATATAGAACAGTCATACCTCAAACACTGCGTGGAAAAATTTTACAGGAGTTACATACGGGACACATGGGAATAGTTAAAATGAAGGTGAAGGCGCGAGGCTATGTATGGTGGCCTGGGATTGACGCAGATATAGAAAAAAATTGTAAGGAGTGTGGCACGTGCATGAGCGAAGCGTCGGCTCCACCGCGCGTACCGCCAAAACCTTGGAAGTATCCGATTGAGCCTTGGAGTAGACTACATATAGATTTTTTGGGTCCCTTGCAAGGTAAACGATTTTTTGTCATAATAGATGCTACTACCAAATGGATTGAGGCTTTTCAAATGTCAGATACTACGGCAGAGTCAGTACTGGCAAAATTAAGGGAAACTTTCGCTAGATTTGGGTTACCGCAAGAGATAGTGTCCGATAATGGACCTCCATTTACAAGTACAACAATAGCAGATTTTATGAAATATAATGGCATAGTTCATACTTTTACCGCCGCTTATCACCCAGCATCCAATGGTGCTGCGGAGGGAGCGGTTAAACTGTGCAAGCGAGCCATTAAAAAAGCTATAAGGGATAGAGTAGATGTTAATATAGCTTTGCAAACATATTTAATGGCTTACAGAAACACAGTGCATAGTACGACGGGAGAGGCCCCGGCAATGTTACTATTAAAGCGTAATTTAAAATCTAGATTAGATCTTTTACGTACGGGTCGGGACCTCCCTAAAAAAATCAAGGAAGCGCAGGATATACAGATTAAAAACGCAGGAGGTAAATTACGCGATTTCAACGTAGGGGACTCGGTATGGACGCGTGATTTTAGTGCAGGGGGAGAATGGGTACCCGGTAGGATAAATAGCGTGATAGGGAGTCGTAACGTTTTGGTAGATAGGGAAGATGGTCTACCTATGCAAATGAAAAGGCACTTTGATCAGGTCAGGTCAAATAAGTCCGCTTCCCTGTTGGCGTACCCCAGTACGATGAATGGTCCGGCGTCCGGGGAAGAGAGTATTCTTCCAGCGCCGGCGGTGTCGCAAGTCAGGCCCAGAAGAAACCCTAAACCTGTCGAGTTTTATGGGGATCCCATTATGTATTAGCAGTTATTGTAATTGTTGGTTAAGAATAAATATTTTATGTTGTGTATCTTAGAATAAGTGTGGGGGTGTAGTATATATGTCAAAGGTTGGTAACCCTGCGTGACAGTTGACAGTTCAGTTCTGCATTAAACGTGGTACGTAACGGTCGAGGTTGTTTCATTGTGAGTTATTCCCGAGTCTGCAGCGGCCCTACGCCGGAAATATTACAGTACGAAGTTTTAAGATAATATGTCGCACACTGTTAATGAGGTCATCTTATCAATTACTGCTTCGTAAATACCATTAGGTGGTAAATGTTTATTAAATGCTTGAATTAACTAAATCATTCAGAACTAGTTCTAGTTTACCAAGACTGAGAAAACAACGAGACCCTAAGTTCCAAGCAATCCAAAAAAAATCTATTTGCAAAATAGAAAAAAAAGTCGCTAGGAATATAGGTATAACCATGAATTATCTCTAAATCATAGAAATCAAGGATTTTATTTCACGTGAACCGAGAATTACCTTCTGTCACCTCTCCTTACCACTTTATAAAGTGAAAATCGATTTATGTGAAAAAGCTGCATAATCTCCTCTTTATGCCTATATCTTTAACACTTTTTCGTACGTTACAAATTGCCGACGATACGGATTTGAAATTCGAGCGTGTCATTATGTACTCGTGTATTCTGATCTTCGGGCTTATATAATACGACGTTCGGGCAGAGGCAGCGGTGTATCGTCGACCTAACGCGATGCATCGTGATTACACGTTGCATAAGGCCAACACTCACATTCCCTAGTCTGTAACAGCTGAGAGCCGATTGCCTAACATCTAAGTGAATTGTCTATGTAAATTATTTTATCAAATTGCAAAAATTAACGACTCGTTCAGGGTTTTCATTTTACCGCATATGTAACATTAGTTTTTATTAGCTGCTAAATTGTTTATTTTATAAGTGATTGACGAGTAAGAAACTCGTCTTATGTTAGCTCTACAACTGCTCATAATTCGCTACCTTACCCAGAGCTTTAAACTATGAAGCTTTATATGACTACACTGTAAATAACTGCGACATTAAATATGCTCGATAATAATATATAAGCTATTTAAATCGTTCTAGCATCCTGCTGCTTGACGTTAGTAATAAATCAAAGTGTTATCTACTCACGAGGACTTTCCTAAACAAACCTACTGGCGTGGACATTACTTGGATTCTTTTTTTATTATTATTATTTCATTGAATGACGAGACGAGCATGCCGCTCGCCTGATGGTAAGCGATACGACCACCCATAAACAGTAGCAACACCATTCAGCACAAAGTTACACCAGCAGTCAGCACCTTGAGTCACAAAGTACTGTGTGGCATTCCACTGCACTCGACATCCCGAGATATAAGATGTTAAGTCTCATTATGTCCAGTAGTTATACTGGCTACAATGTCCTTCAAACCGAAACACAACAGTGCATGCACACTGCTGCTTTGCGGTAGAAATAGACATTGCGGTGGTACCCACCCAGACGGACTCTTACATAAGAAAAACCTACCACCAGTATCTTTTATCATGATCTTACAAGAGAAACAACTAAACTACATCGTAATGCAAAGACAGCCAACAGGTAACAGTGACAGTTAGCAGTCGTAAAAGGATATTGGCATTTTTCCACCCAATACACATTGACAGACCCAATATGTATAGATATATTCTTTATCTAGTGCATTTGAATGACGAGACGTGCATGCCGTTCGCTTGATGGTAAGCGATACGACCACCCATAAACAGAAGCAACACCTAACTTTGAATTATAAAGTGGCACTCCACTGCGCTCGCCACCCTGAGACATTAGATCTTAAGTCTCATACCGCCCAGTAATTACGCCGGCTACAATGTCCTTCAAACCGGAACACAACAGTACATGCACACTGCTGGCGGTAAAAATAGACATTGCGGTGGTACCTACTCAGACGGACCTCGCATTCGGGAGACCTACCTCCAGTTGAATACATAATATCCTCACAATGTTTTAAATATTACTTTTTCGAAAAATAATAGCACAAAAGATTTGTTAACAGTTTTCAAGATTCGAAATTAAATTAAATCGATGTTCTCTTTAGACCTCAGCTTCAGAGAAAGGCATGCCTTACACAATTCTAAATAACAGTTTTGTAACGCAAAGTTCTGTATTACGCAACACTTTTGATCTTATATTAACTTTTAACAGGTATGGATTGTACGGACCATTCAGGAGTTACCGGCCCACGCTTATTTACTGGTTCGGAGCAAAAATACAATTATTTATCTATAGAACTAACGCGAATTTATTTAGCAATGAAAAATGTTGATTCTCTTTTCATATAAGTACATACAACACTTACTAAACATTTTACTTCGAGTTTGTATTGCGAGTTTATTAAGATATATCTACCATGCCAAGACCACGTTCTAAGTAGGAATTATTAAGGGCTATAAAACATGAATCTCGTCATGCATATAAATTTAATTACGAAGAAACAAAGCATTAAAATTAAGTTTGTAATCTAGGCGGAAAGGTTAAAAAATAGGGACCGCATGCCAAATCATTGTGAGGGCGTCCTACACCTCTGAAAGGTCACAGTGGTTTTTACAGACAACGCTCAAGGCGGCTCTTAGATTGGGTTGCTAAACATCTTGAAGGCAAACCGGGAAATTTAAGACTTTCAATGACTAATGTATGATAAAAGAATGCAAAACATCGGTAACCTCTTTAGTGCACTGACACATGTTAAAACTTAGAAAACATGAAATATCGCTATATTTACGAGTATGAGTTGCACCGTGGCACCAGTGCTGCAGAAACAGCTCGAAGGATTAACGATGTGTATTGCGCTGGTGTCGCAAAAGAAAACACGGTACGTTTTTCGTTCCAACGTTTCCGTTCTGGAAATTTCGACCTTCAGAATAAGCCCCGTGGACGGCCGGAGACCAAGGTGGATACTGAGGAATTACAGGCTATTGTGGAAGCGGATCCATCGCAAACCACTTCAGAGTAGCTGCAGGCTTCGGTGTGAGTGATAGAACTGTTTTAATCCACTTGAAGCAAAATCGGAAAAGTAAAAAAGCCGCTAAACTAGAGGAGCTGCAATTAGAATGTCTGCGACATCCACCGTACTCCCCGGACGTTGCTCCGACAGATTATCATTTTTTCCGTAATTTGGATAAATTTTTACAAGGAAATAAATTCAACTCCGATGTGGCCAAATTCAATAAATCCAAACCGCCTTCAGAGTTTATTGATCCTCACTCCCATGGTTTTTTTTAGTAAAGGGATCAATGATCTCCCTATGGGGTGGCAAAAGTGCATAGATAACTGTGGTGCATACTTTGATTAATTAATTATATTTTACAAAAAAAACGGGTTCGTATTCCTCCCATAAAAAAAGCAAATTTGATATGTAAGGACCATATTATAAAGAGGTAAAGTTTGTGAGTTTCTTTGTAAGAAGTAATCTCTGAAACTACTGAACCGATTTTGATGATATGGAGAGTTTGAGATCCTGGGAAGAGTATATAGAAGGGAATAGGGTACTTTTTATTCCGGAAAAATATAAACCGAGACTTTTATCCCGGAAATCTTTTTCACGCGGGCGTAGCCGCGAGCAAATTGTATCTATAATACCAAACAAGGTAAATTTGTATAGCCCTTTACGCACATTATGAAACATGGCGATGAAATTAACCGTAAATTAGTATTAACGTTTACCTGCTTTATTACAAACAGTCGCTTGTGTAACGTACAGACAAACAAATTTTACCGTAACCGCAGTAATAGCGTCTTCACTCTCCATACATTCACTTTTAAAATAGAAGGCACACGCTGCATCGGATTGTAAGCAATTTACACCCGTATTCACAAACAATTTACAATACTGTGAGAACACACTGCACAGTGGGTCTGAAAGCTTAGTGTCGGCAATTCCATAGTTTTCTTTGTCTTTGTTCAGCTTTGTTTATCTGACAGCTAACTGAAGTAAAGGTGTATTTCAATATTAGCCAATCGCAGCGCTCCTAGGCCTAGAGTCTACACACTGCGAAGGCTGTCAGGCAGAAAGCACTGAAAAACGGGCTTATTATCACAGCATTGCTCCGTACTTAGCTAAGTAACGTTCTGAATAAGGGCCGTTAGTAGCTCATAATTGGCTTCCTACAGGGTAGGCAGAAAAGTAACCGATGCATGGCCCGCCGAAATCGTACTAATATTATAAATGCGAAAGTGTGTGAAAATGTTGGGATGGTTGTTTGACGTAAATGAAGAAACAACTAAACGGATTTGTATGAAATTTGGCACACGGATAGGCAATGTCCTGGGTTAACACATATGCTACTTTTTATCCCGGTAATTTGCTCTCGTGGGAAATAATGGATATTTTTAATCTGATTCTTTAAGTAGATGGCGCTGGCGTCATACTGTGTTTTAGGGACTTGCAGCGGGAAAGGCTTTTCACGCGAGCGAAACCGCGAACAACACCTAGTTATTTATATAATATAGAGCAGGATAGCCTAGTCGGGAATGTAACGGTATGCCGAGACAATATCCGCAGGTTCAAAACCCAAGACACACACCTCTGACTTTTCGAAGTTACGTGTGTATTGTTTATCAATTATCGTTTGCTTTAACGGTGAAGGAAAACATCGTGAGGAAACCTGAAAATTCTCCATAAGAGTTTCATATGTGAAGTCTGCCAACCCGCGCTAGGCCAGCGTGGTGGACTAAGGGCTAAAACCCTCTCAGTAGTAGAGGAGGCCCGTGCTCAGCAGTAGGCAGTATATAATACAAGACTAATATTATTATTGTTACATAGATGAGCACTGAAAAGAAATTTTAAAATGCCCTAGGGAGGTTGAACTCCATCGAGCACACTGCAAGTATCCAAGAAATTGCGTCTGTTTTCAGAATAGGTTTATTTTGATTGAATTACGTTTCGCCCATAGCTAAGTTCAGAGGATAATAATCTATTTTCTAGATGAAATGAATAAGAAGGTAATAATATAAATTAAATATTATTTACCTACGTTGGCTATGTAAAATACATTTGAAATCATTTCACTATATCTTACTCAATAGCTGACTAACAAGCAATATTTTACTCATTAATATAGTTAAAACCATCCATATTCTATGCGCATGCGCATTCGTATGCTAGTGAAAGAGTTATTTTTGCACGTATGAAATGAATCTCGACTTGTAATTGTGTAATTGCTGTTTGCGAACGGAAACGGATGTATTATAATTCATATGTATTTTTATAGCTACACAGGTTGTTTTTTACATGATTGCGCAATATTAGAAAAATATGTTAGATACTTCGATAATTTGTAAGAGGGTAAGTTTTAAATCATCATAATTTATTTAAAAATATATTAATGTTACTTCAATTTTGAATGAGGGCGAATTTTAAATTATGGCTGTGAGTAGAGAGACCGTAATAGTTTAAGAAAGTACAGATCACGTGCCTCAGCTGTTCCAAGATTAACTCCAATGACTCGGAGAATATGTACTTACCATAGATTTATTCTTGAAACGAACAAAATCTACAAATCATACTTGCTGCTACAGTACTAACTGCTGACGAATCTACTATTTCTTATAAAACAATAGCTGCGTCAACAAAAAGATTTAGACAACGCAATGACAATAAAAAAACATAGTATCGTATTACGATTGCGTCAGAACCTAATGCACGCAACAGCTGTTTCGATATTCTTTACCAGTAGGCAAATTAAATGCACTCATTGTACTTTAATCAAAAGTCGTTTGGAATATTTTTCGGGCTAGCGTCTTTTTTTTTTTTTTTTTTATAGCTTTGAATGACGAGACGAGCATGCCGTTCGCCTGATGGTAAGCGATACGACCACCCATAAACAGTAGCAACACCATCCAGCACCTTGAGTTACAAAGTACTGAGTGGCATTCCACTGCGCTCGTCATCCTGAGACATAAGATGTTAAGTCTCATTATGTCCAGTAGTTATACTGGCTGGTCTTCCCAGCCAGCGCCAGGATTTTACAACGAACAAAAAGTATATTTTCATACACAAATGTTTAGCTTAATTAATCTAAGAGTAGGTTAGATTTTTCAGCCTAAGGAACAAGATAAATAAAAAAAAAAACCCATTAAATTATTCATAGTCAAAATAAAGACTCACCTGTACTAGAGCGTCCAGCGTGAGCCTCTCGATGTCCACGTTGTAGAAGCTGAGCTGCGGCACGTGTCGGCGGCGCGGGCGCACGTCGTCGTAGTAGGCCACCACATCATTGATCGACACCACGGGACAGTCGTCCGCGGTACTGCACCCGCTACTCACGCCGTCCACGCCACTATCCGAATCCCCTTCGCCCCCGAATCCCTCCTTCGAATCCCTCCGCTCGCCGTAACTCTGTTCCGATCCCTCTTGGTACCCGGATTCGATCATCTCGTCCGGGGTGACTATTTCCGGTATTTTTGTCGTGTCGTAGTCGAACGCTAGGTCCTCGTCGACGCCAGCATCGATGTCGATTATGTCCGCCATATTGTTTTTTTCGTACGTTTTAATTTTTGCGATGTCCTATCACTACATGCTGGTGCAAACTGCCGGTGCACGATTTGTCGTCCTGTTGGAGAAAATATAACATTAAAACTAGTGTTCTAAGGTTCGGAATAAAAAAATCTTACATAAATTGTAATAGATAAGGTAAGTATAAAATTATAATTAAAATGCCCACTGCGCAAACACTACATGCCCTTTATAACTACAGATATACATTCGTAAGGAGAGTAAACGACTAATGAATTATTAATCGCACAATTAACCAACCTATATTTAGATATAACACTAAAAGTTGTAACTTATAAGTATAAGAAAAAACAGTTCCACGCGTTTAGGTAACCCAATACGCGTTACATTCACAGAAAAGAGCATCATCTTCCATTTAGCAGTTGAAAACGCGAACGTACATATCGAAAATATGCTCCATAATTATTGCTCAGAAATAGATCACACGAGATATCAAAACGTAAAGAAACAGAAACTGCCACCATGACTTTGACAGATGTACTTTTAACGACAATCCATAATGGATATGCTCCAGTTACAGTCTCGAATTAGGTACGTGATAAAACGCCTAGATGCAATCAATTGCCTAGATTTTTATGACTTGACCGAGTTCCATTAATTTCTGGACTCAAACGGCACAATTTGAATACATGCATCTTAAGCAGCAGTAACAGCAAGTGTATGTTAGATAAAGTTTTATGATAAAGAAAAAATATGTTTACGAAGACCATTTAACATCGAGTGACCCACTAGCACGTTTCCCGGCCTATGTTGTATAAAAAGTACACGTCATTCTATAAGTAATCATTTTAATAGCAATTAATTTTGTGAAACAATCAAGGTCAGCATTACGACTTAACATATTGGTAACATTAAATATAGTTCCGCCTTAAAATAATGACTATTTACTGCAGTTAAAAACCCTTTACAACCACCCTTTATCTATAATTAGAACTCGCCCAAGCCAAAACTCCCATCATTCCACAAAATGTAAACATTAAGTTTAATAACCGTTACTCCAAGTTACATAATGCGCTCGCGCAATATAACCCACTTTTGAAAAACAGATTTAAAAATAGAATCTCAAAAAAAAAACAAAACAATGAAGTTATCTCAGAATCAATGTAATAAAAATAAGGAATGTAGCAAAAAGCCACTTTCGATCTCGACGACCACTACTATAAGTCAGTCGCGCGCGAGACGAAAACGAAACATGGCCGAGTCACGATCGACTTTCGCTGTCTACGACACAGTGACCTAGCGTCGGGGTTGGGAGCGTAGCGCAGCCGCGGGTCGAACTTGCAGACAGTTTAGCGTAGTCTAGCACATCTTGAGTGCTCGTTGATTTAATAGTTAGATAATTGGGTTATATTAAATTTTGTTCGTGCGCTAGTCGTTTCATGTGATATAAAAGGTGATATATGCTAATTAATGTAATTACTAAAGATTTTATTGGCTACGAAGACAAACAGTCGGAGAGCCGACCTGATAATGAATATACATTCATGTATATTCATTTTATGCCTCTTTAAACCCTTTCGTTCGCCTATAACAGGAGAATGAATATTGAGTACAGTTAATAAAACAGCAGTGTGTCCGTTAAAATTAACGCGTGTCATGTAAAAATAGCTGAAGTATTTCGATACACCGAAACTCTTATAAGGATTAAGTATAAAATCAAGAAATATGGAGAAAGGGTAAATAACGCAAATAAATACCCACCCTTAACCAGGTTGAATTTAAAACAAAGCCTACATTATCCTACACGTGTAAACACAAATCAACGAACTGTAAATTAAATTTCGCCGCCATCAGAATTCGGCCCACCTCCCAAAGGATTCGGTAATGGCCATAACTTTTCATTTTCACTTGTTACGCGTCGACAGATAAATCAAAGTTGTTTGATGCGGAAAATTGTTTGCTATTTTTATAGTCGGAGGGCTTTAATCACTTGATAAATGATCATCACCTATGAAAATGCTATCTAATGTAATTGTCGGCATAGCTGGACATAAAATTTTACTGGTGGTAGGTCACTCATATGTAAGAGTCCATCTGAGTGGGTACCATCGCAATGTATATTCTACCGCCAAGCAGCAGTGTGAATGCACTGTTGAGTTTCGGTTTGAAGGACATTGTAGCCAGTGTAACTACTGGACATAATGTGACTTAACATCTTATGTCTCGGGACGACGAGCGCAGTGGAATGCCACACAGTACTTTGTAACTCAAAGTGCTGAATGGTGTTGCTACTTTTTATGGGTGGTCGTAGCGCTTACCACCATTTGAACTGCATTCTCGTCGCGTCATTCAATGCAATAAAAAAAACTAAGGAATAGTTATTGGTAAGAAACAGATTTTTTGCCTCTACTCAACTAAATGTCTACACGAAATGCAACTATCCATTCAGTGTGATATTCTGTGGAATAGCCTCTTAACTTCATATCATCATCATTTTTATTTTATAGTATGTATCTAGTAGGGGATGAGGGTTTCAGTTTGATTCGTAGCAGGGTACAATACTGCATATAGAGTATTAAATCGAAAGACAAGCGAATGGACCTGCAAGTTTGATAACCATTAAAAAATGCATGAGCGCAAAGTTCTTGTTCGTTGTTTAACCGAATCTAACTCAGAACCGGAACAACCCAAGGACTTTGCCACTAAACGAACATTAACAATATCCACCGATAAACAACACCAAACATTATTAATTCCAGTTTTACACAGTTTATCAACAGGAAAATACTACAAAATCCATTACGATAAAAAACATTAGTTTCGGATGCAACAAGTGACCCGCTCCAACCCATTTCCGTGCCAAGGTCAGTACCATTCAGGGATCAACAAGTGCCCCAATTTCAGACACAGCCTGACCTGCCTTTCACTTCCATTTGGAAGGGGACTTGTAGAGAAATTAATGTAGAAACTAGGATAATTTTAGTAACTTGTTAATAGTGTAGTAAAATTGATTTTAAAATGCAAAATGATGTTTAAGTCGGAGTAAAGGACTAACTGCTGAACTAGTTACAGACAAGGACACTGGTGCAATCGGGTTGTTTTTTTTAAGTGGCTAACACCCACCATATTGTATTCAGTAATAATGTCTACCCAATGTAAGTTTAATAATAAATCCGACACCGCATTTATTACGACCAGATTGGCCTACAAAAGTATGTATACACTCAGGTCCCTGAAAACAGAATCCTTTTTTTGAAGCAGTGGGTAAAATCGTAAGTATTGTTTAAGACCAAAATTGCTATAATGTCACCTTTCCAAGTACGTTACAACCATTATCAAGAAACATAAAAAATAAAAATAACTCGTTACTCTTTAAAACAACTAGTCTTCTGATGTTTTTTTTTGAGAGCATTTATGACTTATGATTATTCTAAAAGAACGTCGCCTGTGGACAATGAACTTAGTGTTAGTGTTTTGACGAGACACTAAAAATACTCTGTCATAGTACTACTGAATGATGTTTGTAACTCAAAACTGCTTTGGCACCCTTCCAATAAGCAACAAGTGGGGAAGTCCCAATGCTCCACATTTTTCCATTCACTATTTTGTTTTTCGTTCAGTGGCCAGTTGTTATTCAGAATAATTACAGAACTACGTTTGTATTCTTTTGTTATCTTTTTAATTTCAGAATAATTACGGAACAGCGGTTATAATTTTTTTTGTTTACAAGCCATTTGTTTGTTTCATTTTTAGCATTTCAAAATCAGAATCATTTGAATGTAAAGTTCACGATGTCTTGCAGAAGTTCGCGACCGTGTCCGAATGCTGCGTGACGTGACCTGCGGAAACTCGTTCGATCGATATCGCTGTGCAGTTCTATAATAATACTATTGTGATTAATGATAGGCAACTTAACTACATTGACGCAACAGACGTCGCTGTAGATTCTGAGCTGGGAGCTAATATAAATGAATAACATCGTTAATTGAAACTATATTGGATTAACTCGATTAATTTTAGTAGGTAGTGTGTTTTAGTAATATTTGTGTCAGTAATAGATTCTAGAAAGAGCATTAAAGATAAGCTTGAAAAATCATAATATAGAATAACATACTTTTTGCGACTATCGCTTTCAATTGTATCTCTATACAACGTCTCTTCTACTGAAAAGCAGAGAACTTGACTGTTTTTTTTAAACATTCATAATAAACCAGGTCGTATAGCGTTGCCCTTTACCTTGCAAAAAGAAAGAATAAACATCATAAAGAATTAATGAAGAACAAGGCAATGTCATTTCTCAGCTGGAGCCAAGTCCTTGGTGACGTTATTCATGATTAAATTCTAGTACCAGTTCTGAAATGGCTGTTACTGCCATCACAACCTTGAATTAAGGAATGGAGGCATTTAAATTAGAATAATAAAGCGCTGTATATGGATCGGAGTCGGCCATTAGGAGCATTCGAAGCAGTAATGCCTTATTAACACCAACGGGAATGAAATAAATCGAGACGCAAATGTAACTCGACGCTGTTCCGAGAAACAGCCACATGATTCCTAGAGCTTGATGCGTTTTGTATTTCCAGTTTGAATGAACAACTTACTGACTCTTAATACAATAAAACTTAGAAAAGAAAAAGGCGCGGAGCCAAGTGCTAAACTTGACAACAAATATTAACTGCATCCGAAACTTTAAATATTTCGACATAAGTGCATAATTTTAATGCCTGCGCAGATCTTTAAACAGAGTAACGTACAATTATTTCTTATGTTTATACAAATATTCGACATTTAAATAAAAATACTTAACATTTTTTTTCCTTAAATTAAAAATTAAACAAATTAATTGCGAAAAAATCCGTTCAGTAATTTTATTGCAACAGAGTGACACCCATCTACACTGGCAGTTAAAATTGACAAAGCGATAACTACGAATCCGAATCGTCTAACCGAAAACCCTGTAGCAATATTGCTATGCTATCACAAAAACATCCTTAACAGAACAGAAAATGAGTATATTCCTTAAACTTCCTCTGGTATGTATGGTCACCAGGTGACCTAATTGCTGGCTCCTTTAAAAATGTACTAGAACCCGCCCAATCCATTCCCAAATTATGAAAGGAAAAACAGCAGTGAACGTGCGCGGGCGACACTGGGTCGACGCGCTCTTGCGAAAACTGTTATCGACCGGTGTCCAATATCGCCCACGAGGCTGCACGGTCCGCTAAATCCACCAAAGCATAACGTATTTTGTGTCTATTTTGAGACAATATGTTAGGTGCATTTATGTGCACCTGTTTAGGTTATGATTATAATCAAAAGGACTACGGAGCATACTGAGACCTTTAATCTCGTTACCTGGTCTATAAGGGAAAATTTCGGCAGGAAAAAGACCTATGATTATTGTTTTTTGTGTGAAATTCTTGTACAATGACCTGACCTGGACACTAAGGAAAATAGTCACATAAAATTATTTTTTTAATTAAGTAAGTCTTTATTCTACTCGTCAAGTTTTTAATTGACTCCCAATTTATCGACTACCTTATCCTTTGAAAAATATATTTTAACACGACTCAGCAGCACGTTTCTAACTCGTAACGAGCTTTTACGGGAACGTGTACGCAATGTCGTCGCACTAACTTTATAAATAACTATTTATCGATACTGTCGCAACAGCTCACTCCATGCCTACTGGACTAAATTAGTGACGAGTAAGCGATTGTGGTTCATACTGTTGATTTAGAAAGGTTGAATGTATTGAACGCGAAAAATAAGAACGATACATCAAAGATAAAATGTTGATTTTTGATTAGTGTTTCGTATCTCTATCTCGCTAAATTGCAATAACGTCATCATCATATTATCATACCCGCCCTGTATTATATACTGCCCACTGCTGAGCACGGGCCTCCTCTGAGACTACTTAGAGGGGACTTCACATACCCTCGAAATTCTTATGGAGAATTCTCAGGTATGTAGGTTTCCTCACGATGTTTTCCTTCACCGTTAAAGCGAACGATAATTGATAAACAATACACACGTAACGTCGAAAACTCAGAGGTGTGTGCCTTGGGTTTTGAACCTCCGGACATTGTCTCGGCAGACCGTTCAATTCCCAACTAAGCTATCGTCCACTTAACTGTAATAACGTATCCTATGTATATGATTATCGATTCAGCCTTAGCAACAGAGTTTGATGTCACTAATACGTCATATCATTTGCAATAAAGTTTTAAAACCCTCATGCCTTTAGTATCGATGCGAATAACGTTTTTTTTGCCCATTTATATATTGAAGTTTATATTGAAACCGTAAAAATTAACTGTATTACACGAGCACACATGTATTAATAATAACAGCCCTGTATCTCGACTACTAAGAGGGTCAGATTGAGTAGAGCGTTCAAATATACAAAACATAAGAAACTAAATTCGGTACCATTAATCAAAAATGAACTGATCAAAATAGGGATCGCGTTAATGACATACCTGTGATAAAATGTCATATCGATCAGTCTTCAAACTGACATCGTCTAATGGACAAGTCAATAAAGTGTACTTCCAAAATATTAGAACTTGTCTTGTTCAGGGAACGCGACAAAAAATGTAAAAAATATATTTACGTACTTGACAATGATTGTATTATTTGTAATTCAAACCTAAACAAAAGGCTGAATCTTCCGTGAAATGTTGTACGATAGCTACCTGGGCACAAGTCTCGAAGGGAACGAAACCACGATTTATGGAACTGTTGGGATTAATCGATCACAGAACATCAGTTGAACATTCTTGTGAAAGAGAATTCAACCACCGTCCAACTTTAAAAGCGACTGAGGTTATGCGGGGTCACCAAGAGATGACCTAGTGTCTAGTTCGTATGCCCTTATAAAAATACCAATCACCAATGGATCAATGCTTTATGGGTCATTTTGTCTACTATCGTATGAGAAAAGGACTAAGTCGGACATAAGTGGGCTCATAGTTCCCATAATGAACACTTAAACAAAAGTCAGCGAAGAAAAAAAAACATAATATAAGTCCCGTTATTGTAAAGTAGGCAAAAAAGCCTCAATTCTTTGTCGCTGCAAATTCTTTGTGAAGCGATTAAGGAAGATTAATGAATGAACTAAATGAATAATTAATGAACGAATGCAAATTCCATGACCTGATGTTATTTCGGCAATGTTTTTAAGTCATAACCATTACAGTAAACAAACCTTGTGAAAATTTACTACTGTGGACTGGCTTTGTTACAAAATTTGGTAATTTAAATACACAATATGTTTTTTTATTGTTACAGTATTTTTAGTGTGTAAGGTACGGCCTACCTGCCTACAAGAATAATATTTTATTTCAATAGATCTTAATAGCTACTGAAGATTGATGATGAAACCTTTTGTACTAGCGAAACCTTAGTGGCTTTTTAAAATGCCTTTTTATACTTAGCACTTTTGCCATCATCATCATAAATGTAAAAAGATGATCAAACAACCTCACGGGGTATAGTAACCTTTACAATTACTGTTACTTCATCTAAGACTTTAGATATAAAGAAGATACATTCTCTCGATCTAAACAATCCTTAGGAAAGTCATGCCAATACGTGTGATGTAAGAATATGTAAATAAGCAATTCTACGTAGAAAAACACCGTTCACCCACAGTACGTTAAGAATATATTAAGAAAATCAGCATTTATTTGAATTTCCATTTTCCACTAAAATAACAGTTCCACAGTTTAAAGCAACACACTTTAAAGATATGCGAATGATATACGAACGCGATGATAATGTACCCAGTCATGGACATGGCTTGGGTTCAATATTGATTATGATTTTAGTGCACCCTTATTTTAATTGAGGAGAAAAAGTCCTATAAAAGTTAATTTCATTATGTAAGTGCGTGGGAAATGTCTTCTGGAAACGCACAGTGTTGAAGAAGTCTCTATGGACGATCTTTTTCGCGATGGTACAATAACATATTGAATTGACCATCAAGTTCTGTATCTCTCGAGAAATGTTTAATTTCATACGCATACGCATACTCACGCCTTTTATCCCCGAAGGGGTAGGCAGAGGCGCAACTAATGCACTTTTCGCCATTTTTATTCCGTCCCATGATGTGATAGGGGGCGAGCCTATCGCCATATCGGGCACAAATTCCAGACTCCGGGCTGATACTGAATAGAAAAACCCAATATCACTTTGCCCGACCCGGGGATCGAACCCGAGACCTCAGCATTGCAGTCGTACCGTAATACAACTACGCCACCGAGGCAGTCTAATTTCAGACCAGTCACAAGACCAAATATGAAGAATTTTCCCTCGCTGACATAATGCAAAGAAAATAAACTCGGAAAGTTACTCCAAAAAGGCATGCCTGACCGTCTCCCGATAAAAGAAGATGTCAAGATCATCTCAGTTTCTCTAACTTAAGGCCGGAGTATCTGAGCTGGCGTACTATGCAGCACGGGCCGGCACGTGCGCATTCGCCACGCGTCACGGTCGGTACGCACGCGGCCATATTTAATCAGTGGCCATTTTAAAAACACGATAATCGCTGTCATGCCGTACGGTAGGGACGCCGATAAAACTGCTTTTAAATAGAAATATTATCTTTATAAGAGTGGCAGTTTCATAAGCCACGGTTAAAAACAATTTATTTTTAGAATTATTTGTTACTTTATTTGGCAGTTTTTGTTCAAATTATTTGTCGTATTTATTTTACTGTATATTTAAACTGAAGTATAACGTTATGAACAGGGAGGCGTCGGAAGCTGTATTTTATTTATGTAAAACTTTTTTGTTTAAATACATTGATTGGTGGACTTAGTCTGTGTTGTTTCACTGGACGAGCGCACATCGCCTTTGCCTCGCGTTGCTTACCTGACCAGGGATGAAACAACCCGGCCTTCGACGTGACAAACTTCAACAAATTGCAAAGCACATTCCTGCTCCTCACGCTGAGGCATAAGATGTTTAGTATCATTATGGCTACTGCCCAGTATTTATTAGCTCCATTGTCATGATGATGCCAAACACAACAGTGCATGCACGAAATTTGGCTGCTTAGACAAAGCAATGTCACCTACCTAGACGGTCGAATGATTTATAAGGTCCGGGGAAGTTCAAACAAAACACCAAGATTAAAATTCACACAGTCAAGGTAAAATCTGCAAAGAGCCGCATAATTACTGTTTGCAAATCATCTTGGGTGGTACGTCAGTCAGCATTTGTGCCATGCTATCATATTCTAGCTTGGGTTACGTAGAATCTGCGCATGTGGTATTTTTTATAAAGCACTAAGTTCGTACTTGAATATTTCGCATATTAGTTCAAAGTGCAGTACGTAGCATGAGACTGTTTTGATGAGAAATCACTCACGTTATAGTAAATGCCATATGACACTATAAATGACAAATGTTTGTATGACACTGAACTGCACACGATACCTACAAGGTGACATGACACAACAAAAACTCATGCTGTCCAGTCATTAAATACGATACATATTCCTTCAAACAGGAACAAAGTTAAGCTGGATGAAGGCAGTAAAAGAAAAAAAAGACACAGAAATATCCATCTTTTGATTTAGCAAAATTAAAAGAAAGAATAACTCTAGAAAGCTCCAAGAACTTGATGTCATGTCAAACGCAAATTATACAAGAAGTAGAAATTATATTTTAATGACGTAGTTCCTTGGTAAACACAATTAATGATAGTTAAGTAAATTAACTGTTTATCTTGCCGTGATTACAGTTTAATCATCAGGAATCATTCGTACATGATATAATGCCTTATGCATAACTTACAAATCCTTTGTCATTTAGGTGTTTCTAGATGGTGGGTATCATCAATAAATTGGGTAACCTAACTGCTGTTTTACCTATCTTATTCTATAAATGAATTATCTCTTTTTAATCTCATGACCTCAAGGTCCAAAAATTACTCTCTTATTCGCGCTAGAATATTGATGCTTCATATAAATTTCAAAGTTGGTATCTATCGTGAAGGACTAGACCAGACGAAGAGATATTATTACCTTATAACAGAACTAGCTATGTCATTTATCTTTTACTATTATAACATAATAGGTCAGCGTGGTGGACTAAGGCCTCTCAGTAGTAGAGGAGGCCCGTGCTCAGCAGTGGGCAGTATATAATATAAGGATGATTGCATTGCATTGCATCATCATCAGCCACATGACGCCCACTGCTGAACATAGGCGTCCCCTAAAGATTTCCAGGCGGACCAGTCAAAAGCGGTCTGCATCCAGCGTGTTCCTGCGTCCTTTATCAAGTCATTCTGTCCACCTTGCATTGCATATAAAGTAATTAATTTTATTTTTTTACTACAATTATATGAAATGTATTATTATGATATAAAATACAGATAGAACTGAAAAAGACGATACCGTGGTAAAAGTTGTGAGTCACGGTAATAGATAATAAGTCTTCCGCGAATTTATATAAGGAACATGTAATTGGAGACGATAAATTTCCACACGTGGTTATCGATTATAATAAGCGTGATATTAGCCAGGAGTGTTTATGAATCCTTTCACGATACGGCAAGGAGAGTTGTTAGGCGAAGTATAATATAGATACTTGTCTATAACATAAGGAACTCAAGAATTGCTCGCCCCCTATCACATCATGGGACGGAATACGCTTGGCGAAAAATGGGTGCACTAGTTGCGCCTCTGCCTACCCCTTCGGGGATAAAAGGCGTGAGCATGCGTATGCGAACTCAAGAATTGCAATGGACTTTTGTGCAGTGATTTAAAAAGCACCTAACAATTATAACCCAGGCACTCAATGTAACCTCTAAGGGCAGTAGGATAATATTGGGCATTCTAGACCACCTGTCGCTCGGCGAAACAAGTTCGCCATCGCTCCGGACGGTGGTCTAGAATACCCAATATGGAATGATCGACTCAAAATATGAATTCACACCACAATTTTATACTCTGACAAGTTCGCCATCGCTCCGGGCGGTGGTCTAGACTGACAATGTGGAATGATCGATAGATCGTAATGCTCTGCTGTTTGCAATGCGTTCAAGCCGAATATTATATTAATGAAACAAATACATACAAATAATTATTGTTGTTTTGACCGTATATATGACCGGACGTTTGTAAATAATGAAATTTGTTAAACAACCACATTCTCTTATTGTGGATCCAATTTGTGTTGAACCTCAAGGCGACACTCATCGACATGGCAAACTTTTACCAAATACTATAAGATGTATTATTTGTGGTCCGTCTAACTGCGGAAAAACAAATTTAGTAATCGGTCTACTTTTACATAAAGACGGATTAAAGTATCGTAATGTATATCTATACTCAAAAACTCTAAATCAACCGAAGTATTTGTTTTTAGAAAAAGTGTATGATATGGTTCCTGATGTATCATTTTCCAAGTTCAAGGACAATGAAGAAGTATTGTGCCCTCAAGAAGCTTGTAGTGATTCGATAATTATATTTGATGATGTGGCTTGTGAAAATCAAAATAATATGCGGGATTATTTCGCAATGGGTCGACATAAAAATATAGATTGCTTTTATTTGAATCAAACATATAGTAAAGTACCAAAACAACTTGTTAGGGATAATGCAAATCTCATTATTCTTTTTAAACAAGATGATATTAATATGAGACATGTCTATGATGAACATGTTAACACAGACATGAAATGGCATGAGTTTCGTGAAATGTGTTCACAAATATGGATAGAACCATATAGTTATTTGGTTATAAATAAAGATTGTCGAAAAAACGAAGGATGTTATCGAAATAAATTTGACAGATTTGTAGTTTTCGATTAAGAATTTCTATAAATATCGTCATTCTTACAATATTTTTTTATTCTATTTGAAACATTAACAGAAGAACGAAGTACTTCATAAATGGATCAATCATTCAAACGACAAATTATTGACGCTGCTGAAGTCGTAAAAAAGAAAGTTCGTAAAATGAGAAATATTGAAGTAGATAATGAAAAGACCTTGCAAACCGTATTTAAACCACTGATTACCCCTTTGAATCAAATAGCATCTAAAAATGATTTAAAACAAGAACCTTATTTAAAGTATGACTACAATGGGCGTCAAGATACTAGTTTACCTGAAGATGAGAATACGAAAATCGAAAATTATTGGGGTAATATTAAGGTTCATTCGGACTTTAATGATAATGATCACATTGAAGATGAAAAAGGAGAGGCTGAAGTTTCTGATAATGATTTCGAAAATAGTGGTGATTCATATAAAACATTAGATTCGAACCCTAGTGTAAATCAAAATACAATATCATGGTCACTATCACCCGGAATGTACGAAGATGTTACTTTCGGGGTAAGAATAGATAAAGGAAAATTAATGTTAGGTACGTCGAACGTAATGGTTAACAATAAAACCATCAATGTTGGTGAAACGTCGTATAAAAATACACCAGGTTTAAGAGAACTCTTGTTAAAAAAAGATCCTAATTTAAACTTAGTAACGGAAGTAGACAAACAGAATTATAAATTAATGCTGTTAGAAACCAATGCTCATAGACGAGATTTCGATCCTAAAAAGCCTATAAAGAGTAATAAAGGTAGAAAGTATATGTATATAATTAAACCACTATTTAAACTAACCGAGGATATAAGTTGTAAACAAATACCTAAAGGTAAGGGTTTGCCAATTTTAAAGAAGTGGAATAAGTTTGTTGATTATGTTTATTGGGATGATCCTAATGAGTTAGTTGATAGGTTAAAATTATTAATTGCGTCTCGAGATGCTGGGAATACTGGTGTAGACAATGAAATTTTGTCGATTATAGAAGAACTACGAGAAAATGGAATCATAAATCAATAAATACTTTGACCTTCAGCAATTTATTTCATTTTAAATTTAACTTAAAACAATATCGGACGCAATGAATGTTGATAAGTTTGGTCATCACATCCACAAACGGATGCGAATATCTGATATTTTTGATATAGCTGACAAAACAATTACCAAATCAATAAATGGAGAATTTGATTTACAACAGAATCGAATTTCTGGTGTGATTGATCCTACGCAAGCTGATCATGTTTCAAATAAGCAGTACGTTGACAACAAAATTAAAAATTTGTGCAATAAAAATTACGTACAAACATTAATAGATAAATCTAAGCAAGAAATTATAAGCGAGGTGCATAATTCTATAGAGCATTTAAAAGAAAATATATTTTCATTTATTAATCAGAATAATTCAAACTCTTCAACTAAAAAGACCAGTAAAGCCATTCAAAATGATAAAACATCAAGTCGTCAATGAATTGCATCGATCGGCTCGTAAGAATTTTATTCGTCGCTCAGTGATCCTTAAAGGCATAGATGACTTATGGCAAGCAGATCTAATTGATTTAAGAAACATAAAAAAATACAACAAGGGATTTAGTTATATATTAGTTATAATTGACTGTTTTACTAAGTATTCTTGGGCAGTCCCTTTAAAGTTAAAAACAAAAATAGAAGTATCACACGCTTTTGAAAAAGTACTTAAACAAAGCGGTCGCACCCCAGTAAATTTGCAAACTGATTTAGGTACTGAATTTTACAATGAAACGTTTTCAAAATTAATTAAATCATTTAATATAAATCATTATTCCTCGTTTTCAACAAAAAAAGCATCAATAGTTGAACGATTAATAAAAACTTTAAAAAATAAACTTTTTAAATTATTCAACATAAATGGCAGCTATAAATGGATAGGAAAGTCATTGGATAGTATTGTAGCAGACTACAATAATACAAAACATAGAACGATTGGCCACAAACCGAATGAAGTGGATTTTAATAATGAACATAAAATAAAACAACTTATTTTACAGTCACGAAAACCGTTAGCATTTAGACGGAATAAGTTCAGTATAGGTGACCCTGTTCGTATTAGTAAATATAAAAACTGTTTTCGAAAGGGTTACACTCCTAACTGGTCAACAGAAATTTTTAATATTGTTAAAGTAAACGACACAAATCCTGTTACATATAATATAGAAGATCAACGCAAACAACCGATTTTAGGATCTTTTTATGAACAAGAAATTCAGAAAACAAGCTACCCCGATGTTTACTTAATTGAAAAGGTTATAAAAAAGAAAGGTAATAAGTTATTTGTAAAATGGTTGGGTCTACAAGAAAGTGAAAACAGTTGGATTGATAAGTCTAAAGTTGTTAACTGATGAGATATCATATATTAATCTTTTTTCTTCATGACAACAGTACATTCAATTACAAACAATGAACGGAGGCGGACTGGTAAATAGTTTGATAAACAATTTACCGATCGAACTACACTTACCTGGTTATAACTATTGCGGTCCAGGAACAAAACTTGAAAGGCGCTTGTTGCGCGGTGACAAAGGCATAAATAAGTTGGATGAAGCTTGTAAAGAACACGATATCGCATATTCAACATTCTCAGATTTACCCAATCGGCATAAAGCAGATTTACAGTTGATAAATATGGCTAAACGGCGTTTAAATGCTCAAGATGCGGGAAAAGGAGAAAAATTGGCTTCTTGGATTGTTAGCAAAGTTATGAAGGCGAAACTGAAAACCGGGTCAGGATTGAAATCATTCGGGTCCTTAGTATCAAAAATTCGCGCACATATTAAAAAGTCCAAGCCTAATAAAACAAATTTAATAAAGTATGCCTATCTGGCAGCGAAGAAGTTATATCCATTAAATTCAAATAATAAGATTTGTTTGCCAAGAGTTATATCGTTACCAAAAACTGGTGGAGTTTTGCCTTTAATACCTATATTTGCTGGGTTGTCTGCGTTAGGTTCATTAGCCGGAGGTGCGGCTGGAATTGCAAAAACTGTTAATGATTATAAAAATGCTCAAAAAAATTTAAGGGAATCTGAACGCCATAATAAGGTTATGGAATCCATAGCAATCGGTAAAGGTTTGTATATCAAGCCTTACAAGAATGGTAAAGGATTGTTTGTAAAGCGTTCAAAAAACTAAATATGAGGTTACCTAATCATGCTCTAAGTAATATCGAAATCATGCGTTACGCACAAAATATACCATATTTTCGAGGAGTATTTATGAAAGACCAATTACCTAAGAAATCGAACCCCATCGAATGTGGTATTGTCAATTTGGATAACTCTGTCAACGAAGGAACTCATTGGGTAGCCTATGTTAAAATAGATAAATACTGTGAATATTTTGACAGCTTTGGTGATTTAAAACCACCTATAGAATTAGTAAATTATTTTAAACATTGTGATATACATTATAACTATACAAGGTATCAAACATATAATTCTGTAAACTGTGGTCAATTGTGTTTGAATTTTTTGTTTAAATTTTGGAATAAAAGTATAAAATAAATCAACTTGTTTTATTGTCAGCAATCGCAAGATGTCTTTCACGCTGTCTATAACAGGCACCTCGTCAATACTTTCCACATATTATTCACCAAATTTGCAACTTGAAGGAGAATATGAATGTGCATTATTACATTTGTCTACATTTAATTCGATTCCGAATATTGATGAAAAAAATAATAAATTGTATTATGGTGATTACAACGAATTTATTGAAATACCTGAAGGTGCATATGAACTGCAAGATATCAACGATTACATTAAATCACAAATAAAAAATACAAGATTTCAACTACAGTGCAACAACAATACTTTAAAGACAAATATATATTGCACGAAAAAGTTAAATTTTATAAAAGAAGATTCTATTGGTAGACTATTAGGATTCGACAAGAAAATTCTTGAAGCTAATATATTACACGTGTCACAGTTTCCAGTCGACATTTTATCAACGACCGTGGTGAGGGTTGAATGTGATATTATTAGCGGATCTTATGTGAATGGTAGACCTAGTCATATTATTCACGAGTTTGCTCCTAACGTGCCTCCAGGTTACAGAATTATTGAAATTCCGAAGAATATAATATACTTTCCGGTCAATCAAAATATTATAAATAGTGTTAATATAAGGTTATTAGATATTAACAACAATTTGCTTAATCTACGTGGCGAAGAAGTACAGTTATATTTACACCTAAAAAGAAAATGATTGATTATTACCCACTACATAAATATAGCAGTGCAGATACCAAAAACGTTAGTAAGGCACGAACCATCTCCAAAGCTGCATTGCATTCTAATAAGAGACAAAAGCTAAACAAAGAAAATCTCAATTTTCTTAAAACAATAGGTTTACTAAAATGAATATACTAGATCTTTTAACTACTCCATTATACGATAATACCATCGAAGGTATTGAATTTCATTCGTATAAACCCTACGTCACTAGTTTTAATAGAAATGATGAAATTCGTATACCTATTAATCAAAAAGATTTGTATGTTCTGCCATCAGCGAGTACTTTACATTTAGAAGGATTTGTGAATGTTACGAAAAGAGATACCAAAGAAAAAACAAGCGTAGAATTTACAAATAATCCGTTGATGTACCTTTTTCAAGACATCAGGTATGAATTGAACGGAGTGGAGATAGATAAAATAAAAAATGCGGGTGTAACTACTACCATCAAATCATTGATATCTATGAACGAAAGTGAATCTAAAACATCCCAAGCCTGGAGATGGGATATACATGGCACGAAAAGTGAGAATGGATTTTTTTCAGTATCAATACCGCTAAGTAATATCTTAGGATTTGGTGAAGATTACAAAAAAGTTATCATAAATTGTAAACACGAACTGATTTTGCTAAGAAGTAATACAGACTTGAATGCTTTGAAACTGAATAGTGGAGAAGTCATACAAAGTGTTGAAATTAATAAAATTGTATGGAGAATGCCACATGTGAAAGTGTCCGACAAAGAAAAATTGAACTTCATAAAAATTTTAGAAAAAGACCGTGCACTTCAATTAATTTTTAGAAACTGGGATTTATATGAATATCCTTTATTACCTAAAACAACAAAGCATACGTGGTCTATTAAAACCTCATCGCAAATCGAAAAACCACGATACGTTGTTATAGGACTGCAAACCAACAGGAAAAACAAATCTGGGGCTGACATGTCTAGATTTGATCACTGTAACCTACGTGAAGTAAAAGTTTACTTAAATTCAACTTATTATCCGTACGAAAATCTAAATACTGATTTTATAAACAATCAATATGCTTTATTATACGAACAGTACGCTCGATTTCAACAGTCTTATTACGGACGTAGACCAGAGCCTTTGTTGAGTGCTAAAGAATTTAAGGACATTGCTCCGTTATGTGTGATAGATTGTTCTCGACAAATAGATAATCTTATATCAGGTCCAGTAGTTGACGTGAGAGTAGAGTTGGAGAGTATTGTTGAAATACCTGATCAAACTTCTGCTTACTGTCTTATATTGAATGACTGTATAATTGAATATAAACCCCTAAGCAGTACTGTGAGAAAAATATCATGAATTCTAATAGTATAATATTGGACGTTCAAGGATTTAAAGACATACATAACAATTTTATATTAAAGGAATTATCTTTTGCAACTCGTAATTATACGCAAACGTTTTTAATAAAACCACCGTATCTTTTTAAGAACTTGTCAGATGAAGAAAAGAGACAGGTTAAATGGTTGGAGAAAAACAGAGGCATTTACTGGAACGAAGGATATATTGACTTTAGAGAATTTCAACGTATAATCGTTCCATATTTAGAAAATAAAGAAATCATTGTCAAAGGATTAGAGAAGGTGAAATGGGTACAAGATCTTTGTGTAAATTGCAAAGTGTCGGACCTCGGTGAAGAAAAGTGTCCTAGTTTTACAGTGTTACATAAAAAATATTGCGATGAAAAAACAAATCTAAATTGTACTCATCATTTCAAACATTGTGCTCTAAAAAATGTATTATGTATTAAGAAATATCTGAAGTGGTAATAAATTGTATATTTTAAGTTTCATTAAATAAAAATCTTTTTAATATAAATATATTTTATTACATAATCCATAATAACATCTGATATATCTAATACAGACAAGTTAAAAGTTCATGTTTAAATAAAAACATCATTATACTCACAATTTTTAACATAAAGTTTCTTAAAAATCACTATCTATTAAGGACTTAGAAATTTTCTTGACCAATGATTCAGTATCGTCCATGACGCTATCAATAGCGTCTTTAACTATGTATTGTGCATTTAAAATTACATTTTCTCTATCACTATCACTGTCACTGGTTTGAGTACTGTTGTTACAAAGGTCTATAACGAAAATTTTTATCAATTTGATGCCGCGTCGCTGTAATCTGCTCATTACAAAAGACGTGTTCTCTTTCTGTTTCGTTATATTATTGTGTCTTGACTTTTCCCGACGTCGTTTGGATTTCTTTTCTTTCGTTTGTTGATTGCAAATTTCGGGCTCGTTGCGTAGAATCTCGGAGAATCCTTCGAAGGGATCTTGCGCATACTGGTTAAATATAATATCTGCATCAGAAATCTGTAACAAAACAAATTAAATCATTACTAATGGTATTATGGTAATACAATCTATTATAATTAATACAAAGTTAATAAAATATAATTTAAAAAAATACATACCAACGACATGCTGTTGATGTTTAATGATTTTGCAATGTAGTTTAAGTACCTATTCGAACCAGTAATATGTGACAAGTGACTAAAAATTATATATCTCCCCCCGAAACAAACAACGGTATTATACATGTTAGAACACGTTTACTATAAAACGTTAAATAAGCATAATATTTTATTCATTAGAAACAAAACGATACGTCATATATTTAATGCTTATTTAACATTTTATAATACATTGAACTGAATGCTTCAGTAGCGTAGTGGTAAAGCGAGCGCGGTACGACTACCGCTTTAAGGTGTCGGGTTCGAATCCCGGGTCGGGCAAAGTGATATTGAGTTTTTCTACTCAGTATCAGTCCTGAGTGTTCGTTCGATATGGTAATGGTGTGGCCTACCCTTCATTAGTACAAGGTTTGATTGCGTGTGTGTATGTATGTTGAACTGGATAGAAGGCAATCTGAAGTATCATATTGTATATCAGCTAAGTACCTTCCTATAGTGTGATGGTTGAATTATATGTATTATAATCCATACTAATATTATTCCTGCGATGGTAAATATGTCAGTCAGGTTCGTAAATAAAACAAGTTATTACAATTCAACACATATTTATTTATATTTTTCCAAAAAAAATAAAGAATAGACAATAAGCTGTTAAAAGTACTTAATACTACAGTTACAATTTTATAAGTTAATAGGTAGATAGTATTAAATTATCATTCTTTAAAAAAATGCGCATGACCCCAGGCTCGCGTAGATATTTTGTCTACAGATATTGCTCGTTTATCGTCATTGCTAGATAATGCAATTTTGTTAACACTTTGTGTAAATATTTCATGCTTAATTGATTTAAACATAATATTTTTGCTACGAATGACTCCACCCTGAAATAATACTTTTTCATAATCTGAGATACTTAATCCTCTTACCACGCATGATTTTACTCCCTTTGCTTTTTTAATAATGTTATTGGGAGTTTTTATAGAATAAAGTTTGGATCTCAAACCAACGAAATCCGTTATATAATTTCCTCCCATTTCATCTTTGAAAAGACCTGGAACTTTTTTATTTATTAATGGTAACTTATATACATTAACATCATCATAGTTACTTGTGTCAAAATATTGCAAAAACTGGCATTTTAAGTCACGATAAAAGTCATTCGTATATATTTCATACACAAGAGAATCAGTATCTGTATAACATAGTTTCACTCTATCTCCGTAAAAATTCTTTACAATATTGTAATGAAAGTTATACATATGTGACTTAGAAAGTTCTAATACCGTAAATCCTATATAAATAGGCTTGTCTAAAATAATTTGATTGGGTTTCATTTGTATTGCCACCAAATTATCAGATAAAATCGAAGCACTATGGAAATAGGGGTTGGCTATTAGCCTCTCAGCGGATATTGATTTTTTAGTTTTATTATTTTTATCACTCCATTGATTAACTAAATGAACAGTTACTCTTTTTTCAGTGTTTTCTAAAGTTTTCCCAAAAACACTGTTATTTAATAACTTAAAAAAGTCTTGCTCAAAACTACTTTTAGCCTTTTGTCTCAACAAAGTGTTCAATTCTATATATTTTTTTAAATATGGACACTGTTTAAAAGTTATAGCTTTATGAATTTTACGTAATATTAAACCGTGTTCTATGCATTTTTTCAAATAAACGTAGTGTATTATATAATTATATTTATTATATAAATTAGCAATAAGTTTATTTGTTTTACCTCCTGGAGGCACACATTTTTCTGGACAAAATGGTAAATCATTATGATATTCGTGCAAATGTTCGGGATACAAAAGATCAACTTCTAATATAAAGCCCCACTCGGCGTTGTCCTCAACATTTTCTACATGTAAATTAGCTAATTCACTTTCATTAAGAAATCTAAAACTAGAATAGGGTAAATACTGACACATACTAAAACCATAAAGATTATTACAATCGAGATATGCTATGAAACAGGAAGGGTTTGACGCATTATATTCAGACATGTACATGTGATTGGCTTTTGCATGCCGATGGGAACACATGCACAAACCTCCTCTTATACCTCTTTGAATCATTCTTACGATTGCCAAGTCCGACAAGAGTTCCAAATGAACGTCTGTTTTAAGCAACATGGCGTCAAAAGATAAACTAGGAGCGGTGATGTAAAAGGCAGGGTCCAGTTTATAATGTTGTTTACATGTTTTTCGAAATTTTTGGAATATGTCTGTCAATAAAAGTACATCCGTTTTCAAGTACAGATCCGTGTATTCGCCTAAATTTTTTATACTAAATTCGTTCCAAACCGTTTTGGCATGATTATAATCATCATCGCTTATATTTTCGTTGGTCAATGAATTATAAAACTCGCTCTTGAGTGGTAACGATTTCTGTTCGTATCGTTTCCAATCAGTCATGTAGTCATATGGATAAATACCTTTCCGTGTCAATAAATTAAACTTTCTTCTATCAGAAAAATGCGATTTCAGATTAACAAAATCTTCGGAATGCATTGTTTTGGCAAGTTTGTCTAAACTCGTTCCTAAAAAATTGAAAGAATCTAAAAACCTTATTTGTATGTACTCATTATCAGTAATATGTATAAATTTAGAAAATGATGTATATTTTTCTTTGGTCTTAGGTATAATCTTTATTTGCCCGGGAATTTCAGCCAATTTTTTTATAAATAAATGACAATCATAACCTGATAAATTATGAAAAAATACTGGAATAAATTTTGGAACTTTATGTTGTAGATTACAATGTCGATGAGCCGCGCCACGATATCGACCTGTAATATGGCAGTGATCTCTTACTTTATCGCACCATAATAAGTTTTCACATATGTAACACTTTATGGCATTGGTAAAATCAAAGACATCTTTTTCTGTGAATATCATAGGTTCATTTTTAGACAGAATTTTGTATATTACTTTAACATCATCTATCAAAAATTCAACAAATTTCAAAACACAGTCTTTACCGCGATAAGTTCTATAACCTTCAAATGAATCCTCGAAAGATGATACTATATTGTAGGCGAACGCAGCCGGCACGTGCCGTTGTGAGTATGACGTGTTAGCGGTGGTGTTCGATTCACCGTCACCAATCGGTTCAAGCAACGTTTCAAAATCCGCATATATCACAAATGGAATGTTTTGTTTCCTATCATAATTTTTGAATTTTAAAAATGATCCTTTTTCTGGCAAAACTGTAACTACCCCTCCACATAAATGTGTATTAATTTGACTGAGAGTCGAAAAAAATAACAAGCACGTTTCACAGAAATATAATTTACCATGGTGTTTGGTGATCTGATTTCTAACGAGACGTGGCAAGTCCTTGATAAGGCAATAGTGGGAATTTGTATTATTTTCTAAAAATAATAAGTGAATGCTTTTAGATTTATTGTTGTTCATAGATTTATACAAGGGGCCTATAATAATCTTATTATTTTTCAACCCATACACGAAAATATTCAGAAAAGGATTATTTTTCTCAAAAATCACTATATCAGAAAAAGTTATGGGAAACGACAAGTCATTAATATTTAAAATGTTCTGAAAGTGCGGATAAGACGAAACTCTGTCCGAATGTCGGGTTGCAGGGCACAAGGCTGCCACAACACACCACAAAAAGCAATATTTGTCTTTGTTTCGAATATTCAAACAAGCTTTTTTATTTTTTATGAATTTTGGTAAATCTATAAATCCGCTTCCGCCGAGAGGCTGATATTTATTAATGTTTATTTCTAAATGTGAATTATTCAAAAAGGTCCAACCGCTATCTCTCTCCTGAAATTCTTCTATTTTTTTTAAAAGTAATGCAATCGCAGATTTATAAATTGAATCGAACTCGTAATTAACATGAACTATATAATTTTTTGTACCGAATGATTTAATTTCCCTTTGATCACTTTTATATAAAAGAAAAACAGAAAAGAGTTCAAAATTAATTTTAACAGATGTATGTATGTGAAGTGATCGATCTATTAAATATTTTACTTGATCACTAATACTATTCAGAAACATCTCTGGGAAATTATTTACTTGCTCGTCAGTTGCGGTTATCCTATAACTTACGATACGTCCTTTAAACGAAGTATTGATAATTGAAACATTGCCGTAAAATGGGGTTGCGCTATTGTTTTTATGTGCATTGCTCCTTGAATGACCCGACCATCGACGACTATCTACGGACACTTTGCAAACCGAACAGTATGGCATTATTTATATTATAGTATCTATCTAATTATAATTTACAATGCTTTATACTATTTTAAATTACAAAAGCACCAAGCGTGCTTATAAACTAGAACAAAAGTTATAATTGTTAAATACTTACAAAATATACAGTAAGTATAAAATCCACATCTATAAATTTCAAGCCGGATTTTAAATTGAATGAAGTGGCTTATCCAATACCATAAGACAAATGCCTGTGCCCCGTTGAAATTCAGTTGTCGTTTGTGCTTCTCGTTCTTATTCACGAAAGTAACTTGTCTTTTAAAACATTTCTGAAAGAGTAATGCATAATATTAGTCGAATATTAAATGTATTTTAAAGGTACAATCAACAATATCTTAAGAATTTTTATGTTTATAGTTACCTGAATTTTTGCCGTTTTTCTATTATAGTTAATATTTCTATATTCTGTAGCTCCATATAAAACTCAGTTGTTGGTATATCAATTTGTATGTAATATACCGATTACTTCTTATAAAAATATATTTATCGATTATTTTTTTTATAAATGCTGCTATGTCACTTCAACATTTTGTGGTAATGAACTTTGAAAAAGAAAAAATCAGCTTTTATAGTAATTTCAAATTCAATATTAAAATAACTATTAATCATAAGAGTCATATTATGGTTACTGTTCATACGATCTTCTTCCATTAGAAGGATATACTCAAATATCAAGTAAATAACATAGTTCATATCGTGACACGTGCGCTCAACCTATGTATTAATTTCCAGTCAGCAAAATCAAATTTGCGTCATTCAAGTAAGGATGGCACGTATTCAATTTTAAGTTTTTTTTTGGTTACGATATTCATTCAAATGAAATAATTTCTTACAATAACTATAGTTACAATAACATTATAATATTATACACAATATATTGTAATCATTACGATAAAACAAAATGGAAAAAAATAGGAAATAAATGTTGGTCACTATCATCATAAATAAAGAAATTACTTGTAAAGTTTGATGTTATTAATATATTATTTGAAATAATCTGTGATAACATAATTTATGGTTACTTAAATATTTACAATGTAATGTACATTTCCCAACCCTAAGCATTTTTGCTGCATCGACGTTTAATGTTACTCGAACTCTGAATGCGCATTTTACATGAGTATAATACGTACACGGAAAAAAGTAACGTAAAATACATTATACCATAGCACATGCAACATTTTTAATGTTGTCAATTATCACACGTTTTTCGCTTATAAACAACTGGTTTTGATGGAAACGACATAACAAAATCAACTCTACAAGACTGGAAGTACTCTTGAAGAAGTAATCTGCGAATAACCGAACCCGCTGCCGAGCTGCTGACACTTGCCGTGCCTGCTGCCACCGACTCACCAAGCTTATTGTGCAGGTATATTCAAACAGCTGTTTCAAACGGAAAAATGTGAGTATAAATTATTTTAAAATCACTCTGACGTACTGATTTCTTAAATTTGTATATTTAAATTAATTGTTTTAAAATTTATATGATTTTCAGGTCTGAATCAGAATGCGAGTACTATCAACCAGCTCCAGTTTCTGAACAAAAAAAGAAACCCAACCGCAGCCTGTCGGCGGACAACGTCGGGAAGCGCAAGCCAGTCTCAACGACGAATTCAACACGAACAAGGTAAGAAATTTAAATATTTTTACGGACTTCGTAGGAAGAATGTTTTCTGTACCTTGCGATGGAACTTGTTTATAATAAGTAATATATTTTGAGATGTGTATTCAGTTTACACAAACTACCGCGTATATCTCCGAAGTAATAGGCATTGTTTCAAACCATATTTTCTATTTATAAGAGTACCTATAATTTCGGACATGATCCTTACAAATTTATAGAGATCTGCTCCTCGGAGAACGATACTAAAACACCTCAACAAAAGAAACTTCAATGTATCAAAATATTAGTTTGGGTGGTAGTTATAAATTTGTTTCTATATAATTTGTTACTATACGACTGGTAGAGATAATGCATTCGTATCAATTTAAAAACGTTTTAGGAGAAACTTCAGTGACAATAAGATGAAAATTAACATTTATGTTTCATATATTGTTTCAGTAAAAAAACAAAGAATACTAATGATATATTTGGTATAAGTCGCAACTACGCAACGGACACAGAGCAAACTGAAAGTATTAGTCGGCTGTCGTCATATTTTGTGAACCGAGTGGCCAACGGCAGCGAGCGGCGAACAGCGAGCACCAGCGGTGAATACTACATCGACTGCAAGGTGTACAAGTCGAGCGACGCGCACGACACCGAACCATTGGACATGTGGAAGAAGGCGCTCATCCGTATCAAGTTCCAAACCGACACCGATTCCCCTCAGTGGCGAAAATTACAAGAGTTCGTGCGTTTATCCGATTTATTGTTCGAAGAACAACCGAAAACATATAATAATGTTAAATAAAAAATTAATAATTCGAAAACGTCACAGTTATTTTACTCAACCAAACCTTTCACATTCATAATACACATAACATTTCATATGAGTTTCAATCATAATTTGATGAATTCGTATAAAACACATTACAAAAACTTTATTTTTCCTTCGACACTCATTGATTGCCCGTTGTCAGAGTATACAATTGTGGTGTGAATTCATATTCTGAGTCGATCATTCCATATTGGGCAGTCTAGACCACCGTCCGGAGCGATGGCGAACTTGTCAGAGTATAAAATTGTGGTGTGAATTCATATTTTGAGTCGATCATTCCATATTGGGTATTCTAGACCACCGTCCGGAGCGATGGCGAACTTGTTTCGCCGAGCGACAGGTGGTCTAGAATGCCCAATATTATCCTACTAAGGGCAACCAAAAGTTATCATAAAACACAAATCCAACTACTCAAATATCATTTGCGTATTGCAAAAAGAATCTGAATTATACCTTTAATTATAATGCAAAATATTATCTATGGCACACTTGAAATCTATTTCAAAATGAAACGTGACCGAAGTCGCGTTAGCTTAATACATTTTATATCACAGAATGTTATGGATTTGTCCATTAATTCGAGCGTGCAGCCCGCACTCGCACCGGTCAGCCTTGGAACACAGCGGAGCCAATTTACCAAACACTAACGCCACGCCCCGGATTCGCTTCACAAATGCTGCTACTGTGGATGCACTGGCTATTTCGACTACTATATGTTGGGAGCAGTGTAGTTTCGCTGGGGTAAGGACTTCCCAGCTCAATTCATGATATGTCTTAATATTGAATTTTATTTCTCATTGCACATCTAGAGAGCGATGTATAAAGCTGAATTAATTTGGATGAAATTAATCGCATGAAGAGACCATGCCATAGATTAATACATATTCAAACTACGCGACTTTTTAATCCGGCAAATACCGCCTTTCGATAAATACTTGAACGCGGGCAAAACGAGCAATAACTAATATAAATAAGAAGTAAATTTTGTGATTATAAATGTAGTATTAATATGCGGGAACTACTGAAACGGTTGTTAATAAAATTCATTAGTAGTAATGAGGCTATTTCGAGGAAGATTCTCGCGAACGAAGACAACATCAAAAGTTAGTTTCACACATAACTTAGGTCAGGGACTGACTGGTAGGTGCTGACATTTTGCTTGGCAGTTGTAGGCAAAGTACAATACGTGTAAATTAAATTTAATATGCATAGGTGAGCGACGCGTTATGATATTCACACACTACAATCCTATGTCTAATCAAATAGTAGTCCTTTTGTGAAAGCGAACTGCGTAGTCCCGAGGTTTCTGGATAATCCTTATTCTATAATAGCTAAGGGTTAGTGATCTTCAACTGAATATTACCGTAGTTTGTAAGATGATATGAAATGCGTAATGTTTGTGCGTTACAAAATTCCATTCAGTATCTAAGGTGCCACGTAAACGATAATAAATTGTTGCCGAGAAACACTACATTATTAAACTGATAGATGCTGAAGTTGCTGAGGCAACTGACATTTTTATAGTAGTGTAGTGTTTTTCGACAACAAGTTGATAGCATCTGCGTAACACCTTAATTTTCATGATGTTGTATGATGCATTTGAACATGTGTTGTCAGCTATGAAAACCTAAAATCAATTCTTCATATCTCTTTAACACCTTCGTTTTCTCATTAAATGATTGTGAGTTGTGAAAGTATTCGATCCGCAAGTTATAAATGGTTAAACATCGACTTTAGGTACCGACTTATTGGTTTGTACAAAACAATTTTTACAGCTTATTAAGTTATGTAGTTTTGCGATACAGTTAATGGAAGTTTTCGCCATATTTGGAACCTGGTTACACACACACACACTCACACCCTTTATCCCCGAAGGGGTAGGCAGAGGCGCAACTAGTGCACCCACTTTTCGCCGTGAGTATTCCGTCCCATGATGTGATAGGGGGCGAGCCTATCACCATATCGGGCCCAAATTTCAGACTCCGGGCTGATACTGAATAGAAAAATTCATTAACCTTGTTAGTTGACATTTAAAAGATCAAGTCACCCTAGAACTAACTTTGCCTCCTAGAGAAGGCATCGGCAGTTACCTAGTTTCATTATTACCCTAACATCACAACAAAACTGTAAACAAACATACATTACAACTATTTAACGTATTAGCGTATTTAATCCAGCACTTATATGACTTCTACTGCTCAGGGCAAAAATTCTAAAATCAGTCTTATTATATGCAATCTAGGACACAATGATTGACATTTTAAAACCTAATTGAATAATTATTGAACTACGAAGTATTGGAAACATTAAGGTATAGAGAATGGAATTAGCAATGAGCTCACAAAATTGACCGCTATGTAGAAAGAGACAAAGCGACGAAGTGGCCAATATACTATGATGTGGATATTAAGAAGCAGGCAGAGAAGCTAGTAGTTCTAAGTTATTTTGCAAGTAATATTTAGATCAGACTAAATTTACACATAGAGTCAATCCACATGTTATTACAAAAATAACTCACACGTTACACAAAGGAAAACAGAGGATATAAGGGAGATAATGAAGGTGATAAGTAACAAAAGGAACCCCAAAAGAGTTCTAATATTATTCTGGTGTATTAATATAATTTCTTTTACGTTTCATTTAAGCACATCCAAGACATGTCGAAACAATAGTCTACAGAAAAAGTGAGTAAATAAACTCAAAATGAAGGATGATAGAGGCAAAATTACCGCAGGAACGATCTGTAGGAAATTATTCTAGGAAACCGAGGGCTTTTTACCGACGCAGCTTCACTATTTCCATTTTAAATCATTCAATTCGCTGGATTCAAAGAAAATTTCTTGGAAACTGTAAGTGGCCGCTTTGGAGCATGGAAATGTACCGGGTGTTTTATATTAAAGGGACATCTATTGATATGAATAGATACGATTTATTTTTGCCTCGTAAAGGGATATGCAACGGCAAACAGCAGTTTGTGGGATTTTGTTGGTATTTTAACATGGGAATTCGTTGAGGAAGCCAACCCCACTGTCACCAGGATGATAGGGATGGGAAGACCAACCTAATATGGTTACATACCCTAGGTCGTATGTGGACGTTAATAAAATACCCACTCAGTATAAAATAGCAAAACCAAGTGTCATCTTAAATCTCAAGCCTTCACAACTTAACTGACTCATTAATCAGTGTCGAAGCAGTTCCACATGATCCATTACATCACACGACATCTAGATCTATTTATTGTGCATGTATGTAACAGTTTAGAAAGTAAACAATAGTAAACAAGTCGGCATCCACCTGAGAGGGAAGGCGATCGATGGCCGATTGCATCATGCGCCTGCGCCGGTGAAAGTAACCGATCTGTACCAACTTTATCTACGCTGACAGCCCTTTGTCCATTAAATTACGTAAATCTTAGATTAGTTTATAAACGTATTAGCTGTAAATACGATAACCGTTGAAGCCAGTTCTTTAATTTAGCGATGGAATACACTCGGCCCTATATTATATATTGCCCACTGCTGAGCACGGGCCTCCTCTACAACTGCGAGAGGTTAGGCCTTAGTCCACCACGCTGACCTATAAATTTAGCGACATGAAATAATTATTCGGAATTATACTTTTTATATGCAAACGTATACACAAAGCAAGTAGATGTGACCTCCTACTAATGAAATCATTTTCAAAATTGAAGTAGCGAAGTGTCTTACAATGCTACCTGTAGTCAATCCATGTACTACTTCAGAATATGTAGACGGTATGATGCCTACGCCCTTTAAGTCACGTAGCCAATAATTCCTTTAAGGTCACTTTGCTGACTTTTGATCATCAAACAAAGTCTCTATTGAATCGAGAAATATTTAGATTAATATTATGAAACTTGTTAACAATAAGAATATCTTAATAGTATAAAAGAAGCGAAAGTAAATACAAAACGTGAAAACTGGTGCTATCTGTCTACTCCTATATCAGAACAAAACTAAATCAGAACAAACCAGTCATAACAACGAAGCTACAATCGTATTGAAAGCGAACGTTCCGAGTTTTCAGTTTGCACGCAACTACGACCTATTTACAAGAAACCCGAGAAACTTCGGTAATTCATTAAAACAAATGCTCGACAAATCGCTGAGGGTAAAAAAACAATTCGAAATAGGACGCTCTTCCTGGTTTTAGATTGCGACTACCATACTTAATATTTTTTATCTTTGTACAATCACCCACTTTGGTGCTAGTTCACTTTCTCAAGATAAAACACCCATTTTTCATATTTTACCAAGCAGGTGCGATCGTTTCGGAAATGTACAAAAGAAACAGCAGATGACTCTTATTGTATTCTTTAGTTGTAAGTTTCATCTTGCTGACAGACAAGGCGCAAGCGACTTATTTAGAATATTAAGGTGTTCTAGCATACACTTTTCTGACTGTACCTACCATTAATACTTCATGTTTTTTATCTGTTTCAAACATGCTGTCTGATGTCACGATGGTCGACTTTGCAATAATATGTGGACTATACACAGTCAGTCAGTTTGTCGTGATTTATTATTTAACTATTATCAGCCCAAAGCCTAATCTTGATCATAAGCTCATCTAAGAACTCTATCTCTACAGGGAAGTCCCTACTCAAGTATATCAAATTGCCAATTTAACAAACAAATGAACGATTCTACAAACACTTTAAGACGAGTGTTTATAATCACTAACGCTTCAACATGAGCTGACAAGTTGAAAATGTGATAATGTGTGAATGTTGATTTGTGCCTTGTGGATTTTTTTTATTTTGTACTTTGTATCCATAAACAGTAGCAAGCACCGTCTATTGATTTACCAACTGCGTGGCACTAAACTATTTTGTCATCAAAAATGATCACTGGTAATTCATCATCATCAGCAGGAAGTCAATTGTCCAACATAGTCCTACATTACTGGCAATTAGTGGCTCCAACATCCTTCAAAGTAAAACCTAACTATATTTTCAGCTGCCTAACAGCAAATATCGACAAAGCGGTATCCACCATATAAACTCTCGGGTGCTTGCAACCTATTTACCAAAACCTCTAATGCGTACTAACCAGCGACTATCGATCCACAATAATACCTGTAAATACCGCAGCTTGTCCTAAATATTCAAAGCTGATAATGCTATCTACACCCACGCTTGGCATAGTTATAACCTATCTGCTATGAAAATACTTTTAAAGAACTTTATAAAGAACTCTTCGCTAACATAGTACACTAAATAAAAAGGTTCTCTTGGCTCTTTTCTGGAGCGAATGCTTTAAAATTATAACTTTAAGCAATAAAAAGACGATATATTTTTTTTAAATTGCCTTAAATATTAGGTAGAAGTTGCTGAACAGCTTGCAACTATGGTTCGACGAATTTCTTCTGAAATTGCCTAATCTGAGGATATTACCATCAAGCATTAATATTCATTGGAGCATATCCCTAACAACAAAAATGTTCTTCACAAACCACCTTGATTACTAATCCTAGCCAGTTTCGGCCACGGCGGTCAATCTCAACGGAGATCAGCCAGGTGCGCAGGAGATATTATAGTGCACAAGTGTGTGCGCAATACACAGGTGCACTCGCTATTCCTTCACTCTCATAATCCTGTGAGACGGCAATCCGACATGACCGGAGAGAGATCAGGCGCAGGACGAACGGCTTTTACGTGCTTTCCGAGGCACGGGGGTATCACACCGCCAACTTCCTGACTCCGAGCTGCGACTGAGTAATTTTTAAGATGGAAATCCCAGTCACAATGTTTTTTTGGCTTGACCCGAGATTCGAACCTAGGACCTCAGCGCGCAAATCGTACTCGTAACGCGTACGCAATACAACTACGCCACCGAGGCAAAACTATTACTAATAAAAGTCAGTTAAAGCCTTATAATTCCTTCCAGACAACCTAGAGCCTAACACTAGTCTCAATAAATCTTCACCTACATATAAATTTTCAAGTAATTTTCCTGTTACCTGTCAAGCTCAAGATGTTAATGACATTAATTACAAGTTTTCTTGGTAGCGCTTTACACTTTGAAGGCTTTTATCAATGCTTATGAGAGAAGGCTTCGATGATGCAAAATAGGTCGTCGATAATATCCCACACGAATGTCAAATCAACGCAACTTTAGACATCTGGAAAAATTTTAGACATCTGCCATATAAGATCTTGTAGATCAGCAAATTATCGAGCTACAATTCCTTTGACTTTGGTGTTGACCATGAAAGACTTGCAGTCAGCTGACAGGTGACACCAGCTTTCTCCATATATTCTACTATAAAAAATGGCCACACTTTCAACGCCTTTGTTAATGGCGGCAGTCTCTGATTTCCCATAATACACAATAGTGTTTAATTAAGTTGTTTCTCCTATGTTTCAGGGTACTCTTATATTTGTGTCTGGTATGCGATCAAGGTTATGTAGTGACGTGAGTAGCTAGTATGGGTATTTACTTGATCAGTTGCTTAACTGGGCCGTGCAGACAATGCGGGTTGACGGACAGGTGGTATATCAAACAACCTTATCACCTACGTCCTTGGAGTTTCTGAATAAATTGAGTAAGAAGTATTTGCACTGATCAGTTATGGAGCCTAGCAGTTAGAGGGACTTTTGGGTCACAGAATTAAGGTCAAGACCTGATGTAAATGTTCATTGATTTGGTATGATTCTGATGTGCGCCAAAAACGTAATAGTTTTGATCGTCAGGGCGGTATTTTTTTTTTTACTTGTAACTTACTATTTATGTACTTATTTTATAATTTGGAACATAGTAAGTTCGGTGAATTCTGGGTAAATTACTAGTTGCATTACTTCTGAAGTTCACAACCATTTTTGTTATAGACTTTAATAAACGGTTAAAGACAAATTAACACCCAGAGACAGCCCGACATCCAGTACTCATTTTCAATACATTCCTCTGTCGACCCAGGAATAGTGACGTGTTTAATAGCAGAATAACCATTATCCAAGATCCAAACCCGCAGCTCAATGCAGTAAGCAACTAGATATCATGTCTATGGTTATGCTATGTAATAATATTTAGAATAAAACCTATTGAAGCACTTACACATTGTCGACGCAAGAGCCTCTTAAATACAGTGTAAAGTGTATACAGATAATATATAAGTATGTTATTATAATAAATGAGACTAGAATTTTTTTTTTCCGAAGGCAATATTGTCTTAATTATAGTACATTTCGTAGGTGATATAGGATATATTTTTACGCCGCATTGCGAATCTCTTACACAATGGAAAACCTGCTAAAGTGGCTAGTTCCGAAGACTCACATTCCATAACCAACCAAAATACTTAAAACAAGCCGACAAAATTCAATTTTGTTAGTAAATACATACATACACGTAATATTTTGGACTACATAGTTATAAAGTATTCTGTGTTTGCAATCAATTAAAATTCCACCTTAAATCCTACAATTTAAGCCTCAAAAACGCATTATTCAAACCAAATTCCTTCAATATACCACATACTCTCCAACTATATCGAACGAACCCGCGTGTAGCCGCCAGCAATATTATATCAGCGAACAAAAGTGAAAATGACTCAACCTTGGCATTCTTGGTGCATACAGCACGCAATCCGTAGCATTATTTCGCTTCTCTATTGTACCGACGTTCACGTTTTAGGGAAACAACTAACAAAGGCTTGGTATTGTCATGACCTATCTAACTATGAGGAGCAGTATCGATACCAAAAAAGGATGTGTAGGGGTATAAACGTTTTACTTTTATTACTGATAGTTACGAGTTGAATAAAAAATTCTGTTTTTGTAAATGACACATGACTGCCTTCTCTTGCCTTCCACAAAAGTTTCATGAATTACAAAGTATTGCATCATGCAATTTACACAGTACAGTCAGCAGCATAAGTAGCTGAACAAAATCAAAATTTCAAATCGCCTATATATTCGTTAAGTTAAACTGAAACATTTTTTTTCTTCGTTTGAAGTAAAGTAAATCTCTTTTTAAAGATTAGTAAGAACATAAAAGTATGTAGGCAATTTGAAATTTTGAATTTGTTCAGCTACTTATGCTTCTGACTGTACATCACTTGGACTTGTCCTCTCATCTTTGCGACTACCCTCTGTACTGAGCGTTATCAATCAATGCTGTAATTTAGATCAAAGAAATACATAGACTGCCTCGGTGGCGTAGTTATATTACGGTACGACTGCAAAGCTGAGGTTTCGGGTTCGATCCCCGGGCCGGGCAAAGTGATATTGCGTCTGGAGTCTGGAATTTGTGCCCGATATGGCGATAGGCTCGCCCCCTATCACATCATGGGACGGAATACGCACGGCGAAAAGTGGGTGCACTAGTTGTGCCTATGCCTATCCCTTTGGGTGTGTGTGTCTGAAATAAATGACGCGGGATCTGAAATAGATTTCCCCACAAAAAAGACGCACAATTCTCAGTAGTCAGTAATTAAAAAGTTCGAAACTCCTTTAAACAGGAACAGAATTCTTGCCAAAAAATTGGAACAGTAGTTAAGTAAAATCTCACACACGTGTAAATTAATTTTCAAAATGAACCGTATTACTTTAATCAAACATACGCCTTTTTTTAACAAAACAATAACCTTTACTACTATATCAATACAACAATGCATTATCACATCTAAACCATTGACCCTTTATATACAATTTTTAAAACTGGCTTCATCAACATCATCATCATCATTAGCCCGTTGCAGTCCACTGCTGGGCATAGGCCTCTCCCAAGATACGCCACAGAGCCCGGTCTGCTGCTTTATCCATCCAGTCGCTGCCGGCCCTCTTGTGCAAGTCGTCCCGCCATCTGGCCAGAGGGCGTCCCACGCTACGTTTGCTAAGACGCTTATCTTTACTTATCTTAACTTTAACTGGTTTATCTTCTATAAAACAAAAATGTCTGTTTAAATCTAGGTATACTGATTTAAAACTGAAGTTTTTCTCTAAAGCGGTAATCTCTGGAACTGCTTAGATACTGAAAAGTTCTTTACTAAGGTTATGTACTCTTTACTTGTACACGCCTCTCTTTTCACACGCTTTATATTTATGTTAGGACTATATTGAATCGGCTGAACCGACGTTGACAAAACTTTCATTAAATAGAGACCTTCTTAGAAAGATTTTTCTGATCTTCTGATTCTCTTTCTTCTTATATATTTTGTAAATAAAGAACTTACGAGCTAAACCACGGGAAAAGCTATACTTGATGCCGAGTCCTAAGCATTGTCCATCAGACTTGCTAGAACATAGGCTATTGTATGTCCTTTGTGCGGTCACAATAGATGTTATTCCCAACCTTTGACATTTATCTAAAACCTATTTTTATCAAAGTCTGAAGGGCATTCATGACTTATTAATACTCTCATTATATTAAGGCCCAGGAGTGGTAAACAAAAAATATTAAATAAGATCGTGATAATGGTTGTTCTCTTGTTAGTATACCGATAGTTTGCTGAGACGGCCCACAGTATGCCTTTGAGTTCAATTTCTTGAATGCGTGGGGAACGAGATTGTACGAGATTCTCAATCAAAAGAAACTAGCTAACCAGGGAATTCATGAACGAAATAGCGATAGGCTTGTACCCAATCACATCAAGACATAGATATGTGAATGTCCTTGGCAAAATGTAGGTGCACTTACTGGGTGACGGACAAAAACCTAAGCCCTCGTAATCCCCTAGGCCTATCTAACAAAGGGAATTGTATACAGTAATGACACTATTATAATGTCTTCTCAACAACTTTTCCTTAAGTAAGGGCACGTACACGAAATAACCTTTCGCGACCCTCTGTTTTATTAATTTTATTAATTAGTTTCATGAATAAATTAGGGCGCGCCTATCCCTCAGGACGTCCCAATTTATCTCCCAGGGATCTTTGGAGAGCATCAAGTTAAATTCCACTTTCGCGTTTCAAATTTCCTAAATATCAATGAGTATTTTAAAAGACCTTTATATTTTAGGTCTTGAAGTTAGACTATTTCCATCAAACTTCAGTATACCTGACTAGTATAGAGGCCTTGGTAATAGACAGTTTTAATCAATAATTTAATCGCTATTTTACCTTTTCATCTCTCGAAATATTTTGAATGTAGATGAAAATGACAAAACAGTATAATTATATGAAACACAGATGACGTTAATTGGGATAGGAAATATTATTTGTATAAATTAATTAATGAAGACGCATAGGGAGATGATGTGCTAAGTATATGGGACTTCTATTCCGGAAAACAATTTCTATGTGGACGGAACTATGGCCAGTGCTAGTAACAACCATTTAAATTTGCTAAGTTATCTATATCCTTAGGTAAGTAAATAGATGGAGATTCACAATGAACTAAGTTATGTTAATTCATTATAATCCACGCGTAAACTCAATACTAAATCCAATAGTTTGAGTTTAGTCTTGCTTTGTTACGCATATTCAAAGACAATAGATGTTAGGAATGGTTTCCACCATCTACTTCAAATATAAGACTTGCTTGAATAATATAGTGGCAGCATACTGATAACATGAGATCCTAGGTTTTGTCTTCTGGACGGACTATCCTTTAAGAGGCCGTATACAAAATTTCAACTATTTCAGTCAACTTTTCATCGTGATTATTCAAAAAATAAACTAATCTGATTGAATTTCGTATACGGCCTTTTAAAGTTTTTGTTGTTGTTTCGATCACGTGCAGGTATGGAGGCTGCACAGGTTCGTTTGCTGGGATTTCGAAATTCGTTTAGACTTTTCCATTCTTTCAGTATAAAGTACATTATACTTGGTAGTAAAGTCCAATCATTGCACCAACCGAGGACATAACTGCCCTCAGGATCCATCAAATTTATGCCTTCGTTACTAGATGTACACTGTATTACCCTGGAACTCATTTTTCCCACCCCGTTTCCTCACATAAAAAGCTGTTAGATCTGTGACTACCCTTAGAGATACAGGCGTATCGATATGTTTTCAGTTAGAATTACCGCGCAGTTTGTCGCAATAAAAAAACCATTCTCGAACAAAATTATCTACATTTACGTGTATGTACATAAGGTAATCACTGAGCATTACAATGATTGGTGCCGCGATAACACCACAATTACATATCAGCTGTAATGGTAGGAAGCGTCATCACGCCATCTGTGGGTAGATAGGGTTATTAAGAAGTTTAAGGTGGACATAATTGGCAAGAATTGCTGGAGGCCCAAACGCTCTAATCCTCAAAAACAACTGCATATGCATGATTCTTCGGGCATTGTGGATATTAGGTGTGAAAACTGTATCAGTTTTAGTGGCTGCGTACTTGGGCTATTCAACATGAAGTTCTGAATTTGATTCAGGCAATAAAAAAATGTATATGCTTAGATTGGAATTCTTCTCGATAGTAAAGATGAGCTTGGCGCGAAGGCACTAAGGGCGCCTACCCCTTTGAAGAAAGGAATGAGCTTACGAGTATTTTTATTTATTAATTACCCTTACCTTTCTCAATAAACACTTAAGTATACCACTCGCTTTGTTATCTTAAACAATCAACCTACGTCATGAAGATACTATGTAGTTGACTCTAAACATGTCGATAAATAATGTTATATCTAAAGGAGATTTTGTACCACAAATGGGCTTCTTTCTTCTTTCTTCTTCTTTCTACATAAACTATACTAGCTTTAAACTCTACGCAAATATAAGAAAATCGAAACGGTAATGATGAATTACATGAATGGTTAGTGTTGTTCCTATTAAAAACTTTCACCCTTCCCCTACATAGTGTTTTACATATTAAACTTTACACTGATTTGGATATTTAAATTGAAATTAGACCAACGAAACACACAATGCGAATGCGAATGGAAATCGGTACGGTCCGACCGCAAATATGAATGCCAAATCTCTGACCTTTTGAGGAAAAGACAGGTCAAAAGTACCCCGACGGGAATCCGATGTATACGATGAAAATAAATGAAAGTAGAGATGTGAGAATGGTGAGAATTCATTCTGCCTACCTTTGTGAGATAGCGGCGTTATAATATTACGTATAACGCTGAACTTAGGTAGGTAGGTACTATAAATTGTGTAATTTCATGAAACTGAAAATCGGTGATATATTTTTTCTGTTTGCGGTGCAAAGGAACAGTAGTGGCCATCGAAATAAGAATAGTTAAAAACAATTTATCACTTCATAACTTTAGAATCATTTTATACACTTATAGATCAAAAAAAGAAATCAACGCTTAAATCATACCGCGGTCTCTCATTTCTTATATATACCTGTTATAAGATTTGGATAAAATCAAAATTGACTCCTTTAAAAAAATAAATGAAGCTGGGCATCTTAGCTTGTATGAAAACTGCTATAGCAGCGAAGTCGTAAGGCTATTTACATATGAATATAATTTGTATAGAAAGATACAAATTGTCTAAACAATTCATTCATAATGGACTCTGCATGAAGACTAACAGTTATTTAAAGGTTCTATATCTCCTAAACAACTTTTTAAAATAGAACCGTGTCACTCTTAGCCAGCAATTTGAGAAAAGGAATATTAATTAAGCTCGAACATAAAGACAAAGTTGATGTTTAAATAAATCCAATGTTACAAATACAACCAGTTTCCATATATAGATTTGATAGCTCGTAAATACCATATAAAGGTGAAACATGCCTGCCTACGCTTTTGCAGCCGAACGTGAAGATAAAACGAATTGCGTGCCGCTTACACAGTACGTGAATAAAAAATCTGCAAATTCTAAATGAATCGTAAAGCGTGTTCCGAAATGAAATAACGTCTACGGTTTAAGCAATCAAGAATATATAAATTTCTTATTATCTTATTAATCTATACTAATATGATAAAAAAGAAAGATTTTGTATTTAAGAGACTAAACTTCCTTGGTAAGTAAATCCATTTTTAGACTTCTCACGCGATCACATTTATAAATCGAGATAAATCAAACAGGTTTCAGATACTTAGGTAGGTACAAATTTGCGACAAAAAATCGAAAGTTCCAAATACAACGCAATATCAATAATGTCTCGAATTTGTGGCAAACAAGAATAATAACTTTTTTCTAACATGAAAGAACACTTTGTCCTTTTGTCTAAACTTGTTTGACTACATTTTTTACAGATTTTTGTTATTTTTAACACGAAACCTGAATATTTCTAATGTAATCCAGTTCCACACCCAAAAATTAACGAGCCATGCCCAGATAAAACTTTTTACCTAAGTAGTTGTCTGATGTAGTTATTATACCACTTGAAGTCCCTTTACAATGTATGAAAGTATATTTTGATTCAAACGAAATTGTAACAATGGTGATGACAAGAGTCATGTAAACTAAGCCCTCAGAAATATAAACTAGTTAGTAGGTACTAGGTAACCAATGCATACATTCACTGGGTCATTATAATTTATGGAGCTAACTTCAAATGCATTCCTAAATGCCAGACGTAAATTATATGTCTGCGTAAAATAAATTGAATTAAGCATTTCGTAATGTTTTAGATTAGAACTAAATGATATTTATTTGCAACTTGCAATGTCTGTATGGTAAAAACTGCCACGAATCATATCTGGGACGCGGTAGGACGTGGTATAGGGCGACAGTCGTGTGACGTGTACAGCATCAAGGCAATCGCGTCCTTTCCAACACGAAAATTGGACCAAACCGTGTCACTTATGAAAGTAAAGACTAGATCGACTGAACGTGTCGAAATATAATATATATCCACAAAATAAGAGAACAATCACCGTGAATTTCAACAAAGCATAGTTTATACAATGATAGACATTACGTATAGCAACAGCCGCTAGCAGAACGAATAACACAGAAACCTCCGAACACAAAAGGGATTCGCTCGCCGAGTCACGTTTTAATAACAGAATTATGTATAATCTTCACAAAATGTCATCCGAAGATAAATAGAACGGGGATTATCGGAATGACGCCATACAATCTAACCCAAACGGAGATCTAGCAACGAAATTAAACCTACTGCTCTGTGAAGATCATTTCTCAGTGTCGAGAGATGGCGATAAAGTGTTCATTTCACAGATCCCTACCCTCATACTGCAATAAAACCAAGAAACAGTTTCTTGGTATAAATAATTGCTGTTGCATTTATGTTACTTTTTATCGAATGGTTAATGTAATAGTGCAGTTGGGCGTCATTATATCGATGTACGCATACAAACCATTGCAAAACGAGGGTTTATAAACGTAAAACCAAACATAAATTGCAATTGGCCGAGTTTGAGTGTATGAATTGACGAGATCATTCCGTCAGTTGAGCGACGTTTGCTTTTGACTTTATTGTTCAATTTGGATCGTTATAAACGGCAGGCGCTCTTCTTGCCGGTCTAATGTCGATCGACAGAACTGAATGGAGTTGTATAAATTGATAGTGTTACATAAATTTTCAATTGCCAAAATAGTGAATAGTGCGTGCGTGGCTGTCGGCGGCCGCGGCGGAGGATCAACAAGTGCACCGCGTCCCGTGGCACTCGGCACTCCGCACACCTCTCCCGCGGTAAACAAAGAAAATCAAATGGAACAGAATACACTGGAGGCGACGATCGTGAAAACTGGGCCGGACATGTGTGCCTCGGCCGTGACCGCGTTACAATCACTTTTCAATTAATAAAGAACCAGCGAGCACCTGCCGAGTGCAACGCGGACTATCACTAGCAACGGGCATGCAGTGTGTACGCACGCGTTGGTGCCCCGCGGTGTAAGGAGCCTGGCCCGCGGTCGGCGGCGGCGATGGTGCGGAGGCGCGCGAGCCCGCTTGCGGCCCGGCCGGCGTGTTTACGTACTTTTGGGACGTTTGACGTTTCACACAGGGCACAGGTTCACAGGCGCGAGTGGCGGCTATGGGTTTGTTCGACACGGTCGCGTGCGAGTCGCGCGGCGGTCGGCGCGGCACTGCGGCCGGCGCGCGAGCGACGCACCCGCCAGCCGCCCGCCGCGAGCCGCCGAGCAAGCGGCGACCGGCCAATTTGCAACTCCAAAGACCTACGTAACTTAACTCCATAATATTTTATAGTGTCGTAATCGCATTAGTCGATTACCGCGCGCCGCTCGCGTATATTCGATGTCACGATTCAGGAGCGGTACAGGAACGGAGGCTCTCGGCACACGCTGCATTTCGGTTAGCATTTTAGCAAACGAGGGACGAGCAGGATGTGAAAGGTCAGAAGGCAACTTGAGCGGCGCTGGTTGACCTCTAAAATCTCGAACATAACGAATTTTATAATTCTTTGATAAGACAACGAAAGACTTGTTTTGAATACGCATTCCTCTGCATTAGCTCTTTGCATCCTTGTCGAGTAGGTACTTGACATTTTGTAGGTATTTGTTTTCAGCGCGAACAACTAAGTTAAATGCGTATATGAACGCGATGTAGCAAATCTATTATTAAATACCTGGATATCAACCAGTCCCTTTCCCCTTGGGATTAGCAGGATCTGACAACTTAGTTTCCTTGCAAATTTAAAGGAGTAAATGCGTAATATGAAACGTAAGATTGTATTTTTTTCATTTTGTAGCGAAGACTGGCTAAGAGTTCGCATGATGAAAAATTATTATGAACATTCAAAATACTGATTGCTAGAGGTTTTGATGCTACGTCTCCAATTATTGGAAGGAAGAAAATGTCTGGCCTTCGCAAAACCCATTTAAAGACGCAATAGTAAAGTTATGTCACGAAGGCAGGTGTCATTTCCATGATTTGGTGGTACCTGATCGTACTAGCCATCTGTTTGCATTCCTTTCCCGGAGTAAAACTGTCACTGGCTACTTTTCCGGGATAAAACCAGTCAATGTTACGTTAACCAGGTACTTATATTATCCACATCCATTTAGTACCTACTTCATTCATTTATAAACAATTTCAAAAATATCCCCATTTTCATCAATATTAACATGAAATTACAACTGACATCATACCAATATCCATATAACTTCAAAAAGTCAGACGTGCCCAGTGGAATTGAACCCGTGACTTCTGCGGCAATGTATCATCTGCCACGCTATCGCAATAATTTTTCTTAGTATAGGAAGCAAATTAATTAACGCCGCTACGAATGTTCGAGAAACTGATCAAAGGAAAGCTTCTGAAAGGATATTGATGAAGGAAAATGACTATTATATTCATACATAGAAAGTAAAAGAAATCCGTATCTATGCCACTTGACGCTTATACCGCTTTTTTATACTACTTGCTGATTGCTCTCCTATGGAAGGGTTTGTCTGGGCGAGAGGCGGGTTGCTAAAGCTTTGTTTATTTCTGGTGTCGAGATTTTGGCGTGCACTATTGTGTTCTTCATTTCTTCACTATTGTATCTTGACATTGTAGCGAGTGTAATTTCTGGACATTATTAGATTACAGCTTGGTCTATTGGCAGCGCAAATGGACTGTAGATCAGGTTCTGCATTCGAATCCCCGGTCGGGTACTTGTGTACTTGTGTACCAATGCGATTTTCCCGAGACTAGATCTCTCGATGGGAGTTAAAGGGAAATTCCGCAATATTCTTAGACAAATGTTTTGCGCCGACCCCACACATGAGTGTGATAAGGACAGATGCAGGAAGATGCGACTGATATCTCAGTTTCAAACGCGTTGGATTTTTTCTTTATAATACCTGATTTTGATAAGGAATAAACGCACGAAATTCGCACGATAAACTAGTTGAGAATGGAACGGTCTGCTGAGACGAATATCATTTCATGATTTGCATTCATTATGATGAGTGAAAGTGTCCTTTTCCTAATCCCTACTTCTCTCCTTTAACAAGTTCGGCCCAACAACGTTTGATAACGTCTATTTTTTTCTAATAAAATCAACACAGCGTCTAATCACGTGTACCGTAAATTCACTCGCATTACGTTTTCCAACGCCAGTAGCCCATAGCAAACTCTAATGGATGAATTCCTGTGCCGCAACGGCTTTTTTTTATAAATCAATGGCCGCAACACGTAAAATGTTTAGAGCCACAAAAAATACTCTGTCATATTGTGAGTATCCAGGCGACGCAGGGCCGAACGTGTTAATAGCAAGTCGCTGATAGCAACACATCCATAATTATTCTAATATTGGAAGCCACCTCCAATGAAGAATATTTAAAGTCAGGATCCCCTTGCGCGCCTATCTGTCTGCTTTAAAAACCATTTAACGTGCTCACGCAAAATATATACGCAACTGCGTGTGTACAAAAACATGTAGTTAATCAAGCGCATTACCTTAGTGCGACATTGAAATGGTCTCGTCGAAAGTGAGCGGGCAGCGGGCACTGTTTCTGCGCAGTTGTAATACGCAGCAGACTTAGAATCTACAATTGGTTGATTTCTCCACAAATTGCACGACATCATTGGCATTTATTATAAGTTCCTTTCCTTTGGATGTCGATTTATGAGCTACAAATTATAAAACGAGTTGTGTACTCGACCCTAATGTACGTATGTTGACGCCAACGATAATGTATATGTTTATATTAATAATATCTATGTAATATTGTTTATATATGTATTAATAATAGAATAATAATAAGTGAAAATGATTGCTTCTTTGTTCTCTTTTTTTCTGATAAAAGATTTTCACGCTGTTCTATTATTTATAACTATAATAAATCTCGCTCAGATGATTTGCTAGCAAAATTTAACCGCAAAAATTAACAATCGGAAACCTAGTTTAAACTGCTTGAACATTTTATTTTTGTAAAACTAGTCTTATATAAATATACTTAGATTCATTAAAGAGATCTAAACAGATCTCCCTGAACGAGGGAATGCTGTGCAGAAGGAGGAGCAGTAAAACAGTTCTAGCAGTAATTCGAGTCTGCGATTTAAAAATAACTAACCGAATGAGATTTGCATCTTGAACCGATCCACTCATCCAATCGCGCCATAAGTGTTGAAAACAAAGTTGCAAAGTGGGTGCATATTGGAAGTAATTGGCGCAAATCACCGCTATTATTCAGAGTACGGAAGCGCGCATTATCTCGTGCAGACGCTGGGACCCAGGATTGACGTCAGATTATCGTAAATACTGTTGTATCGCGGAATACAGGGATATAATACCAGGTGTTCGCAGCTTCGCTTGGGATAAAAGTAATTAGTGTAGGTACTTTTCTGATGTAATAGCAGCTTATAAATATGTAAATCCAGGTTTATTTGTGTTCATCCAAATCCGTTTTGCTGTTTCTGCGCTTGATTCTAGGTTGTAACAGGTCTGCGAGTGGTCGATAAGGTACTTCGCAATTTTTATTTCGGCCACCGAGCATCGGTGCAAGTACTGTTCAGTGTGCCGAGCTCGAATTTACGCGTTTCGTATAGTAATCGTATCGTATTCGTATCGCGCATTTGAAGATACAATACGTCAAAAAGAGACATGTGCTGACATTTTCCATACATTTTGACACATGCTTGCCTATGGTTTCTCAATTTACTATTCGAAGTTTAAACGCGGGCAATGTTGACGCTGTCGTATTTTAGTTCCAAATACGCTCACCGGGGCGCTGTTCAAATGTCCATACAAAAATGTACGTAGTCGAAACCATAACGTTAACCATACGATAGTGCGTAAACTCGTGCTAATGGTATTGTTATATTCCAGTTTAAAGAATATTGCTAGCGTGATTAACGGCTATCATGAATCTTATCATCTAAGATGTCAGGGTTGCCATAGCAACACTGGCCTGCCTAATTCACATACCGCTTCAAGGACTAATATAGTGCATCACAAATTAGGCTATCATCTGATCTTACTGTTGAAGCTTGTATGTCGCGGACAACTATGCGGTGGAAATGTTAAGCGATGCTTTACGAAGCAATATAAGCACCGCCAAAGTATCCTCCAGGCTTTTAAGGCTGGTACAGAATATAAAACATCTGTTTAGACACATTTTTGTTGCCATCTCATTTCGAAAATATCACAATTTCATTACTATTAATTAAAATTGCAAACTATCAACATCAAGATCGAAAAATCGTTGAATCAACTTTGCGGCAGACTTTGCTTTTCGCACTAGGATCGACAGGACGAAGCTTGCAATTTATTACATTATATTATAGTAAATATCGCCTTATTGTCCTAGAGGCAGCCTAAAGGACTCTGAACTGTGAGGTATTGGGTTCGATTCCCAGACCGGTTACCAAAATGGTTTGGTAGACTTCGCATAACTTCGAAATTCAGGGTAGATAACTCTTAGGTAGGTATGTATGTTTGCTAACAATGTATTCTTCCACATTAAAGTGATAATTGACAAAGAATACCAGTCTTACTTACAAAAAAATCACTAAGCTATGCTTAGGTGCGTCTTAACTAGTCTACTCTTAATCAATGCTTAACTTTTGTTTTTTTAACACATCAATGCTTTTGACAGTATTTACTCGATCAGCTGTAATTCAAAACCTGCTATCTTGCCTATTAAGTAGGTTTAAAGTACCACGGCGATGTTTAATTTTGACAGTTATTTAATTAAGCAATGCTTAAGCACCTCTTAACGCTAAAACAAGTTTATAAATAAGACTAGTACAGTCTTATTTATAAAGATCCGCAACTTCGAAGAGTCAGCAATGTGTTCCTTGGGTTTGAACCGTTCGAAACATGTTAATAAATATTACGTATAAAATATTTAAGTTGACGTCATTTTATCAGCCATAGCGACAGACATGCAATTTACAAAATAAATTAATGACATTGTTATGTAAAACAATGATTTGAGGACGCAAAGTGGGCATAAATGGCCCGTAATTTTTCATATGATTTCATTCGAATATTATTTCGTTAAATACATATTATACTTAATTACGAATACGAACAATCGGTCGGTCTCAATAACTTATTAATATAACTGGAGTTTGATATCTAACTCGACAATAAAAGTTACGCTGTTCCTGCTGTTTCAATATTAATTCTTATCTATCTTAGTTTTTAGAAACACAACAATCACCAAAAGCAATCATTTTAACTGTTTGTTATATGTTAGTTAGTTATTGAGACCGGCCGTATACGTGTGAGAGTTAGTCTTGACAAATACGCTTAGTTTATTTAAATGGCCAAACAGAAGTGGAAGCATGAATTCCGGAAAGATGGACATTGCAGCTAGTGTTTTTATAATATAAACTAGCAAATGAGCAAGTGGGTTTTGATACATGGAGATTGAGGGGTTTGGCTGGGTCTCAAAAGCACGAAGAACACATTGAGCAGCTACGGCAGTAGGAACTATGAACCAAAACAGAACTGCCGATCCCAGGTGAACGTTAAATCTGATGAGAGCTCCGAGTAAACATTTATTTATTTATTAGCACGGCCACGTTGTACATATTATAGCATTTCAGGTAATTACATTGGAATGAATAATAATATAATAATATAGTCACTGCTATGTGCAAGTCCAGTGTACATAACATTCGCCACAGTACTCAGCGAATTCATATATAAATTGGCATCATAACAGTAATGCTATACTTAATGTTAATAAATATAAACATATGTGTATATCGCAGTCGGGTAATAATATTATTACCCGACTGCGAAAGAAGGAGGGTTATGTTTTTCGAGTGTATGTATGTAAGTATGTATGTTTGTATATTTCTTTGGCACGCCCTACAGCCTAAACGGCTTGTCGTATTTTTATGTGAGTGGTATCAATAGATTCGTCTTAGTCGTGAGAGTGACACTGGGTACATCAAAATAAAAAATAATCAAAAATAAGGATTTTTGGCGGCAAAAAGTGATCTCGAAAAAAAAATGTTTTCAAAATACATCGAGTGTGGTATCAAAATAAAGATTTTTTAACGGTGATTACGAATATATATAATATATATATGTTTTATTGAAGTTTGGAATAGGAAATGCTAATAAAGGTGCTTGTGAACTAAAAAGATGCAAATAAAAAAATATATTTAAGAAAAACAAAAAACCCGACTGCATCTATATCTGCCATCTTTCGTGAACACTGTCAACTAAGTTTATTCAAAACCAAAACAAAATATTCAAATTAAAATCTTGTTTCTATCTTTTCAGTTCTTCAATGAATTTAATAAAGATGGCAAATATAGACGCAGTCGGGTTTTTGTTTTTCTAAGATATTTTGTTATTTTACATTTAATGTTTTAACCACTCAATTTGTTCTATATCCCATAGAGCTTACCTTGGCTATAAACAGTTTTATTTACACAAGTTTACGTCTTCAATGAGTTAGCTCTAGGGATTTAATACTACCTACTATATCAAAAAACCAATGTGGTATCATTGCTAAAGGTCAACAATACCACAATTTCATTAGCATTTCAAATTACCATGTTATCAATTACCATAGAATGACAAGGACACAACTTTTCCCAACTTCTATCATAATAAAAACAAATGTCAACCATCCTGCACCTACCTTTAAAACGTTTATTGCTAAATCGTGTTTAGGAGGAGTACACGATAAACACATATGCAAATAGGCGACGGGCCGCCGGCGCGCCGCAGAGCCGAATACTTTTAAATACCACGCTGACACCCGACACCGGCGCTTCCACATATTTAGGGTATACAATGTCTAGATATTTATCCACATTAGCCTAGTACCAGCGTATATAGGCTTAGAAGTCCTGGCTTCGATTCCTAAGTCAAACAATGCTCGATGTATTGATTTATTCTATCTGAGGGTTCCGAAACCCTCAGATGATGTTATCCTCAGCTCGTCTGACTTCGCAGGCTAAAATAAGGGAGGGCAATAACGACAGGTTAAGAAGAAGAATTAATAGTCTAGCAAAACCAATTCCGATTCCAATATCCAAATAAATTCCAAATCCGATTCCGAACGATCCGCAATCGCACTTTCAAGTAACATACATTTCCAAATTATCAATCAGAGGTAATGGCAATCTGATTACATGCCGGCGTCGGATCTCACGTTACAAAATTTAAACGTATCATCTGGCTTGGGTAATAGGTCAAAGTTTAGTTTAAGTAATATCAAATGCACTGCACAAGGAGATTCGCGATAGTGGATTTTAGTTTTATACACGAGATATTATCCTTAGGGCCGATTTCACTGCTTGCTGATAAATGCTAGTCGTCACACTAATGTATAAGCCGACCAAATACAAAAGTCGCACTCTAATCTATACTCCCAAATAAATGGTAATAAAATGAATACTATCCACATCAGCTGTTTAATACGATGTCAAATAAAATTTACTTGAAACCTGTGCAACACAAACAACAGGCCGTTAGTCTATTACTGTTGTTAAACAGTGTGAATACGCTGTTGTATTTCATGGGTTTTTTTCTCGAACGCGCGGCAAAGTGGCCTCACTGCACCTGACCTTAAGTGAAGCCCAAAAAATGTCGACCGGCATGACATAAACATGCCCAGACGGTCGATACTGTTAAGCCGGCCTGGTTAACTGCTCATTTGCATTTAATTCTTATCCCAATAAATATCCTCCTGACTCCCATAAAAATCCGTATCGCGTAGCACTAACCATTACTCCATTTGGGCGTGATACTCTAGGGGAAAAGTTTTAAATAGAAGGTGGTCACGGAGTGGCCTAGGAAGCGCAAGAATCCAATAGACCACCAGCTTGATGGGAAGGCATTATTTAGTTTCGCCACCCTAAGGTTGACTGGTAGAGAATGCCTACAGCAGTAAGTCCACCTGTATACATTAGTATAAAGTGCTAAATAAACAAATCCCAAAACAGAATGTGATTGAGACTGGACCGATAAAAATAGTGTGAGAAAGGAAAGACCTATTTCCAGCCATGGAGAACAGGGGTATCCGTTCCGGGCACCAAGGGTCAGGAGGTGCCAAAGGCTCTATGGAAGACCCACGGGCACACACTTGGACGTAAAAGAAAGGTCACCAAAAAATAGAGGCACAAAAAATGTTTTATAGAGTGCCAAAGGCTCTAGGGGGAGCCACACCTGGGACCTAAAAAAAAACCTAAAAAAATGATTGCCAAAAAATATTTCGCTCAGGGCGCTCGAATAGCTAAGACCGGCCCTGGTGGAGAACTTGATATGATGATGTTTATGATATAGCGAAGAGGACCAAGACCAGGATGGTTGCACTCACTTGGGGAGGCCAAAAGAGAAGCTGATTTGATTTTGAGACTTATTAATAAGCGCCTGCTCATAAATAATAGCACCATGTACTTAGAGTTATTAAGTTGCATGGTATGGCATGGTAATAGTTTCATTTTACATGACAATTTCTTACATAGTTACGCTTATATCCCTGAAAAACAGATGGCGCCAATACATTTACTTAAGGTTAGTAGGTGTTTTTAGAAGGTGATGCTTTGGTGATTTTGTGTTTCCCAACAATTTCCGACAAAATGCGAAAGCATTCCTAATTGAAATCAAACGTAAAAATCTGCCCAAACTAGAAATCGAACCCATCGCCTTGGGGTTGACGATCGAAGGTGCGACTAGATAATTTTTTTATTTGTTGTATATTAATATTTCGAAACATTTGGAATGAACAAATTGCACCTTCCTGAGAAATAGTCTTGCACTGTACCCAAACCCATATGTGGTAATATTGAATTACAAAACCGTTAGTTACGCTTCTTTCGATCAGCGATAGTGATGTAAAAGTTTTTGTATGTTTGTTACACTTTATACTTATTACAGTTCAGGGACGAAAATAAGATACTAATTATCACAGTAAACTGTAAATTTTGACAAAAAAAAAAACAACCCCAGAACATTGATTACCTTCATTTTGGCGATGATCAAGGGTTCTTTTGAGGATCTTCTATAACTTCACTAGTTAATCGAGATTGCATTTATATTAAATTACATCTACTATCAGGTTTAGTTATTACACTACCTTACCTGAATAAAAAACTTATTCAAAATTACTGCCAAAAACTCACCTGAACAGAACCGCGTCAAAAAACCGGTCAATAATATCCACCTCATTATAAGTAAATTGTAGAGTTTATTTCCTAATTGTATTATACAATACTATCTGTGGACGAGACTTGAACGTGACTTTTGCGGTTAGTGATGTCAAAATTTGACAGCTGATAATGACGGCGTCATATTGCCTCAGTATTAGGTCACCAATCCAATGAGTTGAAAATACGAAGTGTGTCATACTTCTCACACACACACACACACACATACGTACTCAAGCCTTTTATGCCCAAAGGGGTATTATATTATTATTCGTATTCCGTCCCATGATGTGATAGGGAGCGAGCTCATCTCCATATCGAGATAGAAAGATAAAATCCAAACTCCGGGCTGATACTGAATAGAAAAATCCAATATGACTTTGCCCGACCCGGGGATCGAACCTGTGACCTCAGCATTGCAGTAATACCGTAATACAACTACGCCACTGAGGTAGATCTAAAACTTCAAATAAAAATTACTGTAAGGTACCTACAGTTTGTGTCTCTTTTTTAGGTTTCATTAACAGTAATTATACTGGCTACAATGTCCAATAAATTAGCATACTCCGAACCATTCTTGTATTGCTGCTTAGCTTAGATGGAACACACCTGGCGAAAAGTGGGTGCCTTGGTTCCACCTCTGCCTACACCTTCGGTGATAAAGGCGTCATGTGTTTTTGTTTTTCAGTTTATAACTAAGTATTTGTCTTAATCTACAACGCAGCGCTCTTGGAGCAATCGTCGGAGGAGATCTCTCGCTGCCGGCCGTGGTGTCTGCCATGGTTGGCGGCTGGAGGTATTGGCGAGCGATGGTCTCCTTCTGCGAGTGCGTCATCTCGCGGAATGTCGACATTGGGCCGTAAGACCGTGTGAAACCAACATAACCGTTCCACTCACCCCCCAGTGGTGGTAGCGATAACGCGTTTTTTCAAAAAATAAATTGTCTCATGCTTTTCCTTCCCTTATCCCACTGGGGTCGGAGCAACTCTCTTTAACGCATATTACAAAAAATATTTTGTTTTTTTAACATCAGCCAGTGGGATGTCTGTAATTATGGGACAAATTGCGTCAGAAAAACCTGCAAAATTGATTATCAATTTGGGAACCGAACCCATGAATTCGCGCTCCGCTGCCATTAAACCGATTGATATTCATTAATAATAAAGAAACAAATAGACGCTGAAATTGGCAGCTATTTTTAAAATTGTATTATCAGAAAAATACTTACGTTAGGGAAGCCTATTCGTAGCTCACTTAACAACATAAAACGCGCCAACAAATCTTCCAGTGGAGTCGCGGCCTTATAAAGCGTGGTACACATACAAGTGTCGCGTTACACAACGTTACCGTCAATCATTACAATAATCACTTGTGTATGGCGTTTGTAATTAAATTTATTGCCTCCATTCTATTTGAATGTCAGGGTAAGTACAATTTTAGGTTCCGTACTAGAAAAACTGGTCATAATCCTTTCCATAATAATTGTTTATTTCGAATGACTAGTGTAAATAACTATGTATGGGGTGTCTAACCTAACCAATACAAATTAGAGACCCAATATCAATATAATATTTTGACATCACACCGCTTGAATGTAATTTAACTAAATGTCGATGTAAAGTTAATTTATTGTGTTTTTAAGAACATAATTCTAAATATTCGAACCCATTTCTCTAACAGTGACTGGTGTGTGGCTAATTGAACTATGAATGCATCGCTATCGTGTCATTTACATGCATGAGAATTGAGACATTTGAGATGTTCGCGTAGCAACCTAGCGTAGTTCGACGCGTTGAACTCTTTTACTAGAGCTGTTATTTTGCTCCAGTTGTCTTTGGAACGCAAGAAACTGGCCATGGGCTACAGCAACGTAGTTTGTATTCCTTATGTTGTGTGATTAATATACATCGAAATATATACTTGACCTTGTGACAATAATGGTGACATGCATTAACGATAATATTGGGTTAAACCAATATTAAGCGTCAAAACGATAAACATTATGACAGTTTCGGTATAATCGTACGACTTAACAATCGTTAACTTATATCGAACCTACTGCACCGAGGCAATTCTTGTGCGCTGGATCTTCACACCCAATGCACGCCCATGCGCGGGGGGACATTGGTCGCGGGCCGAGGCTCACAGTTCAGTGTGTATACCTCTTGGTTGGATATCACATTGAGGCCTAAAAGGGCCCGCGAACATTTCCTGGCACCCTTTTCCTTTCCACCCATCCTGAGAACCTTTCTCCATTCCCCCACCTTTCCTTCATCTTCCTTTTCCACTTCCTTCTCAGGTCCCTGCAGTCGTCAAGCCGGGGGACTCCATTATCCCATTCGCAGGTTTCCCCCGGTGTTGACTTCAGGATCGCCTAACTAAAAAAAAACCTACTGCACCTGGTCAGAGCTAGGATCCGTTGAGTAGAGTGACGCCATACTATATAAAATTATAAATTAACTAAAATTAAGAAATCATTCTCCCAAAGCAACGCTTCGGGGATCAGACACACGTAATGTATGAATCCGAGTGAGTGCGCAGATGCGCAACCCACGTGTGCAATCACAGTGTTGCCACAGTGCGATCGTCCGCAGATAACTGGAAATATTTATGTGCTGTGGTGCATTAATTATATGTCGATATATGGGTGTTTTTCTGTTAATGACCTATTTAATTTGGTGATAAAAGAAAAACCCACGTCTAAATTTATATTGTTGTCTTCATATTCATAACATTTATGAGGCTTATACCATTTTGATCAATATTTTTAAACTCTAGGTAATTCTCATAAATGATAAGTCCAACAACTTTTTTTGGTATCCTGTATACATCGCTACAGTTTTGTTTTTATATGCAGTAGTATGTAATAGACATGTGGATTACCTATGAAAAAGTCTAAGTCACATTCAGCGAACCTTAGGAAGAATCATTATTAGGAAAAGAGAGGCGATTTATTCGTCCCCATAAATATAATCGTGACAATTAATAATATTTCTATTGAAAATATACGCCACCATATATATAATAGATACAGGTAAAATGTAGTAGAAAAATTGAAGAAAAGGTTTAATACAACAATTCGAAAAAAATACACAAGTGTTGCTCACAACTCCCCTCGCGCGAGAGACCACTAGAAATAAAATTCTATGTAAAGTTCTATATACAGTATCCTTTCTTTGTACTGGATACAAATACACAATCACATCAAATTTCATCTAAATCCATTCAACAGTTCTTGACAAACATCAAAATATCGTGCACTTATTAGTTAAATAAGATTAATTAAATAATATCGATTGCATTTGCATCGTACATAAACACGTTGCCAATCGGTGGACCTCTCACCCAATGTCTAATGAATACCGCCCAGACGTCTACAGCAAGGTGTTTCCTAAATTAGCTAATATTTATCCCCATATTTAGGGTACGGGTGAAGCAACACCTAGGAGTCGTCGGCCGCTCTCTTGTGCGAAAAGTAAAAGTAGTTTTCGTACAATATATACAATAGCGGTATACTGATACAATGGTGCAATACAAAGGCTTTAAAAGTCAATCCAAGATATACATCACGCCTGTTCCCCTTTTTAGGGTGGACAGAAGTGTAACCATTTACTTTACCGTAGGTAGAGGTGTACAACAGCCTCATTTGCTCAGCCTTTTGGTCCCACGTAGTTAATAAGAGGCAAGCGTAGTTCAGTAGTGGACATCATGTGACTGATAATGATGAAGCGTAGTAGTAGACTAGAGAGAGACTAGACTAGTAGACTTCAATCAGTGTGCATTTATAATGTACTGCAGAAAAAAACTATTTGTGTGCAAAAAGTCGTAGTCTGATATCATACATGGAATTATTATTTACTACGTACAGCTATGAACTACAGTCATCGGCGACAGTAAAAAACTGCCTGGGGTTAGTAGAACTGTAACCGTAGTCATAAAGGCATTATTCATGTGATATAGAGAATATAATCTTCGCCGGTCGATATTAGATTTGAACCAGACAACAGCCAAAGTACTACCGCACCTAAATCAAAAAACATCGGTGGTCTGTCCTCATAAGTCCTAAGAAGTAATAAGGAACTAATTGTAACGTCAATCAAACTCAAGCGGTGGTGGTCAACTGGTTTATTCAATGTTTAGTACAACCCGCATAAACAATACCAAATAATTATAAACTACCTCCTAAATAACCAACACCTTTCCCCTTTTAAATCTAACTTAATCTAAAATTATTCTCGGTTGTTCTTAGCCCTATTATAAGCACGTATTGCTCGTGCAGATGCCCCGGGTGCAGGCGCAAGGTATTGTAGAAAGGTATCTTGGTTACGTCCCCTGGTCTGGTACTAATTGCCTCCCTCAAGGGTCTGTACCCCGTGGCTGGGCACCGCTGGCACCCTAGTTACGGCACAGAAGGAAGGCAAAACATTATTTAAGTATGCTTGTTTGTGCTTTATTTTACAATCCTTACAGCCTATACATTTTGTATAAACTAATTGTATTTTTTCATGATAGATGTATACAAAATTAATGAATAAGATAGTTAATCAACAGCATCGCAGAGATATTGATTTAGCTGTGCAATTAGAGGCTGCGTATTCGATTCCCGCACTTAAACACATGGACTTGTGATGCTCAATTATTTGATTCGTGTGAAACTGGATGTCCCTTGTTAAACCCTCACTTGTTACGTATTGCCATCCGTGACCTTGAAAACTGTGTATTGTTATGGCGTATACTAACATAATATGTTACAAATGTTACATTTTCCCCTTCAGTTCGATTTCGACTGAATGACACTACTTTAAAAATTCTTTAATTGTGATTTTAAAAATAAATTACAGACACACACACACACACACACACACACCTTTTATTCCCGAATGGGTAGGCAGAGGCGCAACTAGTACACCCAGTTTTCGCCGTGCGTATTCCGTCCCATGAATGTGATAGGGGGCGAACCTATCGCCATATCGGGCACAAATTCCAGACTCCGGGCTGATATTGAATAGAAAAACCTAATATCACTTTGCCCGACCCGGGGATCGAACCCGAGACCTCGGCATTGCGTTCGTATCGTAATACAACTACGCCGCCGATGCAGGCATTTAAAAAAACTTAGGTATTGTTTTTTTTTTGGACTAATTTAGTTTAATTTAATTTATGTCTTTTCTTCTATGCCCAATCACCCATGTGAATTTTCCTTTCAATAGATAGATAACTATTAAAATTCATTACAATTTAAAAATATGTTGTAATCTGACCACCACCACCACCCAGTAAACTTAATCTGTGTTGTTGAGCGTACCTATAATACAAGGAAGTATAGGTATCCTTTTCTGGTTGAACATAATGTGTGTAAAATATGGGTAAGTAGGTATGTATAATGTATTTTTTCTCAATTAACGAAATTTTATAAAACAGATCCTCTAAAGCAAATAAGGACACGAATTTAACGTGATGTTTATCTAAATTAACTTGCAGTTTAAAATCGATATTAAAATTAAATAGTTATAGATTTCAGTATAAGATAATTTAAGAAATGCGACCTTCCTCTTAACAATAAACATTGACTTTCAAATATTTTTCGTTGTTATTTTGGACCATGGTCGGCGAAGGTAAACAAAAAAGTAATAAAATACAAAACTCGATATTCGGATGTTACGAAATCGTATCAAAAGGACCTTGTTGAAATGTTATTTGTTATGAAATGTAACGCAATTTAATACGCAAGTTAATTGTAACGCAAAAAATACGGCGAAACAGAAAAAAAAGTTTTACATAAGTAATTTGTTACTCTTTGATAATGCCAATTGAAGCAAGTATCCTCTTGAATTTACCAACAAACAGACACTGATCACCAATTTTTAAGTCCAGGAGACTGCATAAAGAAAATTGTAAGAAAGCCTTACTAAAAGTTCCCAACATTTTATAATTTGATTTCATCAAGAAGACCAAATTATTAACATGTAACTTCATTGTTATTAAAATTTCCATTAAATTCAAAGTATTTTAAACGGTAAATAATTCTTATACTAATTGTATGTATAAGGGCTTTATTGGAGTACAGAGTTCCCAATTAGGCCCAAGCGACTTTTTTCATATTTTTAATGACAGAAGTGATTTTTTGTTGTATTTGACTGATTGTGTTTCATTTATTTAGAGTATTATAAATAAATATTATATTTTCAAAGCATTGTAGCAATTTTCTTAGAAACCTGTTTTAATCAGTTAATTATAAAATTAGGGTAGGTAGGTTTATGGGCGGTCGTATCACGTACCATATCACGTACCACGTACGCTCCTGTCGCCATTTAAAAGTAATTGCGTGTTTTTTAATTGTTTAAACTATTATTTATTTTTAAATGTTTAGTTCCGTTCTACTATGGTCCAACACATGTCACTAAAAACGAAAGCGCCATCTTGTGACAAGTAGGATTTTTTACGCATAAGAGTAGCCAGTTTAGTTGGAATTCTACTATGGTCCAACAGATGTCACTAAAAATTAAAAATATATGTCGAAGATAGCTGGTACTACGATAATTTCTTCCATGACGTAGGACGGATAACGCAGCGAGTTCGTCACGAGACAGGCCAATCCAATGTTCTGTCTTGCGCTCCCGCTCGATCACTGATCATTTTTCTTTTTTTTTTTTTTTTTTTTTTGTCCCTGACTATTCTGCCAGTAGCCTGACGAGGGTCGGCTTTTCTGGCCACACCGGTCTTTAGGGTGAACGCTGGTGCGCTCGCAACCCTGAATTTAAGCAACCATGCTGAGGGCAACCCACTAACGGGTTACGAGCCTCGGCTCAGGACGGTCGCTGAGGGGAGAATATGAGACATTCAACGATTAGTGGGGGGGAAGGATTTATTCCTAATCCTATCAGTTCGAGTTGTTTACATCGGCACCCGGGCCGGAACTGTCATGGGGGTCGGGAGGGCGACGGGGAACGCGGCGAGGTCCTCGACGGCGAGGACGGAACTGCGGTCTTGTGGAGGATCATTTTTCTTGAGAGCTACACCTTATATAGGCCTCAGGTGACATTTCAATTGTCAAACTAGTTTGGCTAGTCCAGTGGCGACCTCACTCAAGCTTCTCGCTTGACGTTTCCGTTAATAATCATTCGAATGTGGTGCCATCTGTTGTCAGTTGTTACAAACTTATTTTTTAGTGAAGCGCCATCTATTTGTCTCCGACATATATAAATTGACTAAAATCTCATTTTGCAAATTGAATAATGGCATAATCTTATCAAATTAGTGTATTGCCATCGGTCCTCGACAAATCTACAAAGTTTGAATAAAATCTGACCATTTAAAGAGGGTCAAAATCGCGGCCAAAGTGGTCGGTTACTAACATACAAACATACAAGTGAAGCTAATATAAAGCGTGTAAAAACGCTCAACCTTAATAATAAGCCTTACATGTGAACGGTGTTCACTGCTATTAGATTCTGTCTTATTAGTTAATAAATTATAAATAAATCTAACATCATTTTTAACTACATTTAATTACAGTTTTATTAATCGCGGTGTCAAAATTACCGCCATAACCTTTGGCGTCAAATCAAAAACTGCCATGTTCTATCCGTTTACAACAAAGACAGTATAGTAATATGATTATTACATAAGCTTTCTTTGTGTACGTTTTTATTTACTAAAGCATGAATTTAGTGCTTATAAAAATGCGGCGTAATTTATGTAATAAGTACCCTTAGCACTAATACAAAGAGAATTATGACACATATGGAAACACTAATGTTTACAATTTGTAATATGATTTATGAACACGTTTTACTGTCACAATGACGTTTGGTGACGCATGTGGCTGATGTAAGGGCTGATGTGATTTCTTTCTAGCTTAGTAATTTGTTTCTTATCTACAAACAATTAAGTTGAAATTGTAATATTAAACATTAGAACATTATCGTTCTTCACAACAACAAATCGAAGTTCGAACCAACCGAAATCCGAATAAACATGTTCTTTTCATCATGCGTATTATCATTGAATTTAAATCAAAACGAAGTAATTACAATTGTAGATAAGAGTCAATGCTCGTTACCTAATTGATTAAGAGTTTCCTTAGTTATAGTACGCTTAAAAGAGTTAATATGGCAAGTTTAGTTACAAAAAAGAGTGTTTTGTTCGCTAATTTAGTGAAAAATGCTAGTAACAACTCTAAGAGATTGTCTTCACACTTTATATATTTCCCAGACAAAGACAAACCAGTGGAAGGTAAGATATTTCACATTAGTCTTAAAACTGCAAATTACTTGCTCATATGTCCTGATTTCTCTATTTAAAAGACATAAAAGAACTGAGACAAAGTTAATATAATCAGTATTACCTTGCTAAGTGGGATGGTTTAATTTATACTGTTTGTTCATAACATTTTATGTGCCATCTGATAAGTTACCTCAATTTAAGCCCCATGATGAAATGTTAGCAGAATATAAAGAAAGGCGTTTATCGTTGGCATAAAATGTAATATACAAATGACAAACAAGCAAGCCACTTGCCCCATAGTAAGTGTCAACTGCCTATAAACATTAGCAACACAAAAATGTAACTCCAAAACCTAGACTCATCATTTATTATGCTACTAGTAGTGCTGTAATTGAATTTAAACTGCTAATTGATATTCAAATAATGGAATCTGTTGGCAAGTGATCACCAAAATCGATTAAGTGGTTGAATTGTTGTGTATGGAGAGAAAGGAGATTTGTAGGGTTATCCTACTTCAAAAATTGTACTGATCGCACAAAAACCATCCACTCTTCATAAAGAACTGATTTTTCCAGGAGAAACAACAAAAATGAACATGATGCAAGCTATAAACAATGCAATGGACATCACATTGAAGACTGATCCAACAGCAGTACTGTTTGGAGAGGATGTGGGCTTTGGTGGAGTGTTCCGATGTGCTCTGGGGTTACAGGTAGACATTCATTATTAAACACTATAGTTATTAGTACTAATTAAGACTTTTTTGCCATCCACCTGCAAGGTGGACAGACAACTTGATAAAGTCGCAGGAACATGCTGGATGCCAGCTGCTTTTGGCAGGTTCGTCTGGAAATCTTTAGGGGAGGCCTATGCTCAGCAGTGTACGTCCTGTGGGTGATGAGGATGATGATGACAATGAAGACTTTTTTGTTGGAAAATATTAATTTATGAAACCTAAATCAATATTGCTTTTCTAGAACAGATATTTAAATTTTAAATGAATGTTTTATGTTGGGATTCTTTGTGAATTATCGCTTGTTTTAATGGTGAAAACATTGTGAGGAAACCTGCATACTGTGGTGTACTAAGGCCTTAACCCTCTCAGTTGTAGAGGGCAATGCTCAGCAGTGGGCAGTATATAATACAGGGCTGCACTGGTATGCAAAGGTATGGTATGGTGGGATAAGACAATTCAAACAAAAAATTAAAAAAATATAGTCGAAATTATTTTTAATCAAATTCTGAACTATGTATTGATTAAAATATTTTTTAAAGTAAATAAATTTATGTATAATTTCCAGGAGAAGTATGGTAAGGACCGAGTGTTCAACACTCCACTATGTGAGCAGGGTATTGCAGGGTTTGGAATAGGCTTGGCCACTGCTGGAGCGACAGCCATAGCGGAGATACAGTTCGCTGACTACATATTCCCAGCATTTGACCAGGTGTGTATGAAAGTGGTGTCCAACTTCCACTTTTAGACCTAATTTTTAAGTTGGGGCAGAGGGAATTGGTTATCTGAAAATATTCAGTATAGTATTTAAATCTTGTATTTCTTCTAATATTATGAAATTAATGACATTTCCTTTCATTTGAAATTGATTGATTAATTTAAAAAGCCTACTTGTTTTGTTTTTTTTAGTGTTTGAAGTATTTAGCAACAAATAATGCAAGTTCAATCATAGTACAGGTCCTCATATAAGTTTATTGATTAGATGGATCCAATTTGAAGTATTTAATTGACCCGCCAGCTAGTGAATGAGGCAGCTAAGGCGCGGTACCGGTCGGGCGGCGCGTTCCCGTGCGGCGCGCTCACCGTGCGGGCCCCGAGCGGCGCCGTGGGCCACGGCGGCCTCTACCACTCGCAGAGCCCCGAGGCATTCTTCGCACACGCGCCCGGACTCAGGGTCAGGAACCAATTACATACTACACTGAATAGACTAATTAAACTGTCACCCGAAGCATAAACTCATTGCAGATACAGTCAAGTTACACCCAGACTGACGAGCTGTAAACACGCATTTTCATCTTATGTAGTGACAACTTATAAAAAATATCCTGCATTTATGCTTGACTTGATAAAACTCAACCTTATTTTATTCACTGTATAAAGTTACAATTAAAACCAAACAGTAAATTCAGAAGATAAATTATTTCACCTAATAGTTTTAAAAACTGAAACTTGAATTATTATTATACTGCATGATAGAATAACTGTTATATAATTCACAGGTGGTGGTTCCACGTGGTCCCATCACAGCTAAGGGTTTGCTGCTGTCCTGCATCAGGGTACAAGACCCATGCGTATTCCTGGAACCTAAGATCCTGTACCGGTCTGCAACTGAGGAAGTACCAGTGGAAGACTACACACTACCGCTGGGAAAGGCTCAGGTTTTGCAAGAAGGTATAACTGTATTATAAATTCTAATATTACTAAGATAATATGATGATCTCCCAAAAATAGGTAGTTGTTTAAACAAGTGCTAAAAGTAGAAGGGCACCTACATAAATATTATTATCTTTGGTAAGTTAGAAAGAAATAATTATTTTGTTCCTAAACAATGTAAAAAAAAACATATTTTTACAACATGAAAGAAATAGAAGAAGGATGTTTATTTTTGAGAACAATAATGAAAATTTTAACTAAAATATACAATAACAACTGAAGAACAAAAATAAATTATATTAAATTTTTATTATTACATACATACATACAAGGGCCCCCCATTTTTCTGCTATATGCTGCAGTAAGTAATACTCCAGCGCTGGTTGTCAATGGGAAATCTGGATGACCATTTAGTCAGCTCATATTTAAAGAATTGTAACAAGTAAAGTCAAATATTCTAGTATATAAAAATATAAAATTAAACACACTGCCTGCAAAAGACTGCCTCGGTGGCGTAGTTGTATTACGGTACGACGCAATGTTGAGGTCTCGGGTTCGATCCCCGGGTCGGAGAAAGTGATATATGATTTTTCTAATCAGTATAAACTCGGAGTCTGGAATTTCTGCCCGATATGGCGATAGACTCGCCCTTTATCACATCACGGGACGGAATACGCACGGCGAAAAGTGGGTGCACTAGTTGCGCCTCTGCCTACCCCTTTGGGGGTAAAAAAAAGGCGTGAGTATGCGCAAAATAAAAACAATTATATGCAGTTATACATGACAAACCAGTAGGAGTGTATGTATGGGGGTAAATGTGCATATTATTCATGCCATAAAATATGTGTGAATACGGTTAGTCAATCGTAGATCGTCAATACGGTTTCCGTGGTGGTCGTTCGGCTGGTGATCTTCTGGTGTACCTCACACACCGCTGGGCGGAGGCCGTGGAGAGCAAGGGCGAGGCTATAGCTGTCGGTCTGGATATAGCGAAGGCGTTCGATAGGGTATGGCACAGAGCTCTTCTAGCGAAATTACCTTCCTATGGAATCCCCGAGGGACTCTGCAAGTGGATTGCCAGCTTCCTGGATGGTCGGAGCATTAAGGTCGTAGTCGACGGCTGGAACTCTGAGACCAAGTCCATTAATGCTGGTGTTCCACAAGGCTCGGTGCTATCGCCCACGCTCTTCATTCTGCATATCAATGACATGTTGGACTCCTCAGACAACATGCATTGCTATGCAGATGATAGTACGTGTCATGCGCGATACACCGGCCATCAGAATGTCCCTCGGCACTCAGTTGAAGAAAGACGGTCACAACTTGTGTCTGAAGTCGGAAGCTCTCTGGGGCGGGCTTCTGAATGGGGTGAAAGGAATCTCGTCCAATTCAACCCGTCGAAGACACAAGTTTGCGCGTTCACTGCTAAGAAGGACCCATTCGTCATGGCGCCACAGTTCCAAGGAGTTACTCTTCACATGTCGAAAAGCATTGGGATCCTCGGTGTCGAAATTTCAAGTGACGTTCAGTTTAGGAGTCATTTGGAGGACAAAGCCAAATTGGCCAGCAAAATGTTGGGAATCCTGAACCGAGCTAAGCGGTACTTCACGTGCGGCCACAGATTGGTGCTATATAAAGCGCAAGTCCGGCCGCACGTGGAGTGCTGCTCACATCTCTGGGCAGGGGCTCCCAAACACTTGCTTAACCCACTTGACTCCTTACAACGACGGGCACTTCGCATCGTCGATGATCCCAATCTTACGGACAGAGTGGAGGCGCTGGGTATGCGGAGAGACATTGGATCTCTCTGTGTATTCTACCGCCTCTTCCATGGGGAGTGCTCTGAGGAACTGTTTAATATGGTGCCCACTTCACCTTTCTACCATCGCACCACTCACCATCGCAGTGGAGTTCATCCGTACTACGTGGACTCTGTTCGTAGTAGCACGGTGCGTTTTCAGCGGTCTTTTCTGCCGCGCACGTGCAAACTTTGGAATGAACTCCCTGCATCGGTGTTTCCCGAGCGCTATGACTTGTCCTTCTTTAAACGAGGCTTAAAAAGAGTGCTCTCCTCCCGGTAGGCAACGGCTTGGCTGTGCCTCTGGCATTGCTTTAGTCCATGGGCGGCGGATCTGCTTACCATCAGGCTGACCGCATGCTCGTTTGCCTACTAAGGCAATAAAAAAAAAAAAAAAAAAAAAAAAAAAAATAAGAATCCAACATTATTATTTATTTTTTAAAAACCTTAGGTTTTTTTATAATATGTTAATAACTTTTGGTTCAAGGTGACGCTGCAACTCTTATAGCGTGGGGCACACAAGTGCACGTATTATTGGAGGTGGCTCAGATGGCCGAGGAGAAACTGGGCATCAAGTGTGACGTCATCGACCTGCAGTCTATCCTGCCCTGGGACGAAGAGACTGTGTGTAATGTGAGTTATCAAGTACTTTGTGATTTTCATTCATAGACGTATTCAGGAGGTCCGTGCTTATTCCAGAAATGCTTGGTGCCCATGCATGGTCCTGTGGGATGCTGAGGCAGCCTATTACTTACTACAATTTTTTAAAACCACCTCACACTTGTGTGTTTGTCTATGCCACCACGTATAGAGCACACGCCATTTCGCGCCGCAAGCTTCCGAGATACTAATGTTACGTTCAGAAAAAAAAAACAATTTCTTGTTATTCAAATACAATTTAATTTTATGTAAACCATAAACCTCGTACGATACCTAATATTAAAAAAATCTAATCATTGTTTTCTTACCGTTGTTCCGTTCCTGCGAAAACATTTAAACACACATCTTTGTGTATTATTTATGCATATAAGGATATAAGTTAATTATATTACTTGCTTTTGCCCGCGACTCCGCCCGAGTTAAAAAGTTTTTCCGGGATAAAAGTCCCACTTTATATTTTCCCGGGATAAAAGTAGCCTGTGTTAATCCAGGTCACGATCTACCCATGTGCCAAATTTCATTGATATCCGTTCAGTAGTTTTTGCATGAAAAAGTAACAAACATCCATACTTACAAACTTTCGCGTTTATAATATTAGTAGGATTGTGATTCATTTATTACTCATAAATATTGCGTCATCTATTTTGTCAATATTTTATACCACTTTACATCCCGACCATCTAATTGAAGAAATAAATAAATCACGCTTGAAAATTTAAATGCACAGCCAGAATATCCTTACAAGTTTGTTCTCTGAATTTATAATTTTTATTTACAGTCTGTAAAGAAAACTGGCCGATGCCTGATATCTCATGAAGCTCCCTTGACTTCGGGCTTCGGTGCTGAACTAGCTGCAACTATACAGGTAAACAAATTGTGCAGGAGCCAACCTTATACTTTTTTCTGTTTTATAAACATTGTTATTCCTTTAATGATTTTTGTTGATGAAAAAGTAAAACTTTAATCTATAAGCTACGCAAAAAATTATAGACGATTACATTAGCAAGAAAACTTGTAAAGGTGGCTCCCGCAAGCGATTTTGACCGTGTTAACAATCAGGCAAGCTGACTTCTGCAAATTGTGAAGTTTGCAAGACTTGCGGCGAGTTGAATGTTTATAGAACTGAAACATTGCTACTAGTGTAACCGCGTCGGGAAGTTCTTGCAGAATATATTGCTGTAAGAACTTGCTAGTGTCAACTATATTTTATTTGTCAACTCTTGCATGGTGATTGTTGCAGGAGGAATGCTTCCTGCACCTGGAGGCGCCGGTGTCGCGGGTGACGGGGTGGGACGCGCCCTTCCCTCACGTGTTCGAGCCGTTCTACTTGCCCGACAAGTGGCGCTGCTACCACGCTCTCTCGCAGCTCATCAACTACTAAACTATGTTCAATTGTAAATATGGGGACCAATAAATGATTTTTTAATTTGTCACATATTCTCTCTAGTTCTGTTTTCACAAACTGTATTAAGATTGATGTTGAAAACTTCTGATATATACATATTTTATGTTTTAAAATGGTACATTTTGCAAGACATAAATTGACAAGATTTACAAGATATAGGTGCAGAGAACTCGATACTCTGTGTAAATTTGGCATTACATATTATATGGCATATATTAAATAACAACTCGCAATTGACTTATATCAAATTTATTAAAAAATGAAAAATCAATCCATAGAAATAACACTAACATTAAACAGTGAAGTTAGTAGAAATACTTAAATGACAACATATCAATTAATTCACACATACATAGACATTACATGTTGTGCTATTGCCAAGAAGAAAAAAATCTTTTTAATCATATTGGATACACTAAACTTACACTACTTAAAACTACAACTTTCAAATTCTTCCAAAATATTTCTTAACAAATTGAAGCAGCCTGCCTACTTTACAATAGTCATATTATAACATTTTGAAACTTGTGATGTATTTACAAAGTTCAACTGAGAAGAACATGTATTGGCAATGGGGCATACACCCAAGTACATGTTGAAAAAATAACTTATATAGTTTAAAAGTAGTTGCAATCCAGTACAGTGAATGCAGTTTTGTTCTGTTGGCATAGCCTGGTGTTATACAGTTTACTATTTATAATAAAACGTCTGACATATGTCTTGCACTGGACTTCATGTGGAATAAAATATGTATTAACAAATGCTTTTGAGATAATTATGTAATTGACAGAAGTAAAAGTACTTAAAAAATACAACTCTCGGACGTCAATTCAATGCTTATAATGTCAAATACAAATAAACTAAACAAATACAGGCAAGAATTAGAAAATATTCAATTTTATCGAAATTAATTGTTTACAATGGAAATGTCAACAAATTCGGAATTAGCATTAAGCAATGACATATTATTATGCAACTTATTCATTTATTATGTTTAAATTACCGACAAATGAATCTAGAAAAGCATCGAGACGTTTTTGAGCGCGTAGTCGAATTATCGAACCAAAGGAGTTGAACACTTAGTATTGTGCACTGTCACTGTCTGTCCGGCAGAGTCTAGGTGTGTTCGCGACGCGGGCGGGACAGGCGCAGGTATGGCGGCGCCGCGGGCGAGTCCGGGAACCGCTGCATGTAGCGCTCCAGCCGCAGGTAGCGCACGGTGATGAGCCGCCCGTCGTACCACCAGCCGTGCAGGCTGCGGTACACGGCGCCCGCGCCCGCAGGCGACGCACACTTCACGTACACGCAGCACGAGCTGCGCTCGATGTCCACGTGCAGGATGCTGCAGTTGTCGCCGCACTTCTCCAGGATCACGTCCTGCAGAACCGTGCGCAGGTTCGGGTTGTTGTCGTTCTTATCGAACATGTGCCGGATCTTGAGGCATGGCGTGGGCGACACCGTGGGGTTGTTCACAGAGCCTTCCTGCGTTTCGAACGCCTGCCCCTGCCACGCGGCGCTCCTCTTCGGGCTGCTGGAGGACACCCAGCGCCACACGCGACAGTCCTCACCATCCACAGATTGTACCTCCATCCTTACTCGGCTCTCATTCCTCTGAATGAACTTTACAGCTGCGTCCCATATGGCTGACATTTTTTCCCTGTTCTGGGGTGATATGAGCGTGTCTCTGACGTGGTCCACGGATATGTAAGGTTCGGCTTCCTCCCCTTCAGTTTCTTGAGTAATTATGTCTATTATCTGCTCCACCATGGAGTATACTTCTTCACTTTTCCTCTTCTTGTAACTCACATAATATTTATAAAAACGTTGTATGCCAAACAGTAACAGGGTAAGTACAGACACCACAAAAATAGTAGAGCCAGCAGAATAAAGTGTGTTGAGGAATAGGCATGACAATGGTGTGGACGGGTCAGTCAAAGTGATTGCCACATTACGGCTGGCTCTATGTTGGACAACTAAATCAGTTGATTGGATAGGAGTAAATTCAGCATCTTTTGTATAAACATTTTTTAGTGACACCACACTGAGTCCCCATTGTGGATTATTGATGAGCAGAACTTGTAGGTTATTGAGGTCTGTTCGACATTGACTTATATCTGAGGTCTCAGGTTTAGAGCTTACAATATTCAATATTTCACTATCTGTCAGATAAGGTAAGGCTCTTGGCTGGCCACACTTATAGGCAGCTATTCTCGCAGTCAACTCTGGATGTATAAGTTTTAGCAAATCTTTAGCATAACTGACTTGTTCTTTAGGCACACAATTAATACCTGGTCTGTTGCCTGGTATATTTAACTGGCAGATGGGTATTACACTATTCTGATCATCTACCACAGATGTTATGTCATTCTTTTTTACCATATACATAAAGAATAAGCAAAAAAAAAAAAGTGCAACCAATGCGACTAGTGCTAGTGACACCAGGTTATTTTTCAACAATTTCTTATCATTGGTTACTTTATAATCACCTATGTCAGATCTAGCTACACCTGTGATGTACGACCTGCGTGGGATTACTGTACTACCATTAGTGGAGTCACGGTCCACAAATGTAGATGTTTTTGGTGGATCTGACTTTAACGCTGACAGACGTCTCGTGAAGTTACTTAAATATGGAGATTCTACTTCATCCACTGTCGATGTAGATGGTTGATAGCTGTTACTGATGTAACTTGATGTGTAGTTGCTGAGTGAGGGCCTGTCTGCCAGTGATGATGTCAAACCTAGCCGAGACCGAATAGAGTTCAACTGATCTTGTGAGCCTAGTGTGGACTTGTATGTTGATGAGTAGTTAGTAGGTGATATGGACGGACGAGAGAATATCGACGACTTGGGCAGGCTGGTCGCCGCATCTGCTGTGGGCAGGGTGCTGGATATGGTGTCGCTGGCCCGAGAGTTGCTGCGGAACGGCGAGGAGGTTTTCTTGTCGCCGTCCACGTCACTGTCAGAGCCAGTCTCGTAGTCCTCGGGCTCGCTGGGCCCGTAAGTGTGCGTCACGCGACGTGTCGTCACGGTCTCTACCTCTTCGTGCGTTTGTACGGGAGACCGTTCGTCATCGGATTCGGAGCCCTTATCGGAGTCGCGTTTTGCGGGAGAATCTCTTTTCGAAGTCTGACGACGACTTTTACTGACCGCGGGCGGCAGCATGGACCCTCCAGTTGTCACTCTCCGCCCGCGTTTATCTTTACCATTGGTTTTTTCATCTAAATCAGAGTCCTCGGCGCTCGAATACCGCGCGAGCGACCTTCTCTTCTCAACTTTATTGTCGACGCTAACTCGCGGCTTACACTTGTTGTCCAACACTAATTTTAACTTTTTCACCAACAGTTTCCTCGTGGAGGCGGTTATTGGCATAACAGGGAATCCATGCTCTGCCAGTTTCGTCCGCAATTCGGCGTCTGACATTGAATCTACTTGATCAGCCATCGTGAAGTCTGCAAACACAATTGGATAGGTTATTCCACATGCACTCACAAAAATCGTTTCGCTGGCGATATAACGTTATAATATTTCACCTTATTTTCTAGATATGCACGGAAGAATTACGTCAAATTTATATTAAAATTCACCGGCGCGTCATGTCGCACACCGCGAAAGAATGTCGTTATTACAGTGTTGCAAGAATTCACTTTATAATTTATTTCCATATTATATTATGTTTTTGCGAAATGTGTGTTAAATTAATTTCCTTTCATGCTTAGTGAATATAATATTTTTTTAACAATTAGACTTGAGTAATACTATTACTTAATCTGAAAAACTAAATAGTAAAAAAGCCATACACGTTGCGAAAGTCGCACGTACAGTACGCACAGATTACATAGAGAAGCTACCCTATACTTTACCAAGCTTTAAACAGTAAATGACGCTCGTGAGCAAGAAGCTTATACCCAAATGGAGATTGCATTCCGTTTAACAAACTGAAGAATAAAATATGACGTCACAGTTATCTGGTGTCTCTTTCTTTAGAGTGACAATGGTTTCTTTTGAAAACCAGGACGTAATATATTTAACTGTTTATAATATTATATTATGATATCGAATCATAATATTTATCTTTATCCATTGTATTTATCAATACAAACCAAGCAACGTGGTTTAAATTCAAAATGAAAACCAAATACAGTGGCTAGAAATAAGTTGACATTTAGACAATATAATATTAGCTAGAAAGTTTACACCTAACAGAGCTAGCTTTGCTAAATTGGCACACCTACATACTTTTTGTAAGTTTGTTTAGATGCACTTACAACCACTACCCGGGGCCTCGCGCTTATAAGGGCCTCTTGCGGTGCCTTAGAGGACCTTGTTTAGCATCTTAACTACGAAGCTGTTAAAATCGGATGGCTTTTTTGGCTCCGCTCGGCGCCTCGCGTCAGTTTTTTGCTCTGCACAGAGCCTTGCATCAGATTTATTTTGCTGTCGCCCGGGGCCTCGCGTTTGTTAAGGTCGCTACTGGATGTGTTCAAGTTGTTTGCCGGCTTTTATAACCAAATAGCTTTTGCGCGCTGCTCCGCCCGCGTGGAACAGTTTTACCCGGGATAAAAATCTTTTCCCGGGATAAAAAATAGCCTATAGTACTCAGGAGTAATGTAGCGTCCTATTAGTGAAATAATTTTCAAAATCGGTCCAATAGTTCCTGAGATTAGCGCGTTCAAACAAACAAACAAACTCTTCAGCTTTATAATATTAGTATAGATATCGAGACTGTAAGGTTAGACACAGGAAAACATTGGGATATATGAAAATGAAAACTGCAGCTATTGTTGAGTTTAAATATAATTATGAGAAAACAAATAATACTTATCAATAAAAATAAATAACTACATGACAAAACACATTTATGTTTATTGTCAATTAATTTCATCTGCCTGAGAGGTTTATAAGCAATTATACATGAGAAAATAATACACATTTATGAAGTTTTTGTCTTTTTGTTCTTACGTGTCCTAATATTTTCTGGGAATAATTTTTTAAATATGATGAAATTCTAATCTGTAGGAATTGATTTGCGATATATTTAATAATCTCAGTCTCGTGTGCTAAAGATCACCATAGTGAGAGCACTCATGCGGCAAATAGATATTTTTTTGTAAAGAAATTATAATATTGGCGAATAAACTATATACTGTTTATCTTTTATTTTATTATTTGAACTAACTTTTTGGAATTTTTCACAAATGTTAGCAAAATTTCCCTTTAAAATATTTTCAATGTCAGACTGTAGTATAATCCTGAACAACTTTAATAAGAGACTTCGATCATTATTTTTTTTCTCTTCTCTCTTCACGTTCTGCTGCAATACTTTATTTTCTTTCTCTAAATTTATTTCACGGGATGTCTTCAGATTTACTTGTATATTCAAATATTATAAGGCTTGGCGTTTCAATGCTAATTCATTTTTATTTTCCTGTCATCAAATGTAAAAAGTAAATATCAAACAATAATTATTTTTTTTGACACACATACACTCATGCCTATTATCTCCGACAGAAGTAGGCATAGGCGCAACTACTACGTACACGGGCGTAGCTATAGCTTTCATATGGCGTGGATTCTTGCCTTGCATGACACCGTCCCCGTCCCCGTCACGTAATATATTAGAGTGTGGACATTTTTGGTAGCCCGTTTATTTTAGAAGCTAAGGGGGGAGGGGTCCGGTTACCCAAAATGTCAGCGGTCAGTGGCGTAGCGTAGTTTATTGTAAGCTAAGGGGGGGCCCGGACCCCCTGACCCCCCCCCCCCCCCCTTATATACGCCCATGACTACTTAATTCCGTACCAAAATGTGGTAGTTGGTAAGCTTAATGCCCCATGAATAATAAAGCCCAAGTAGATTACAATTACACCAATGAAATAATGATGAATAAAAAATGTTATACTTACAGCTTGAGTTTTTGGTAATAAATAATTATTTTTGACATCTTCTGCCATATTCCGGGAAGTTGAAGGTACATTATCACATACCTAAAAAAACATATTTGAGAGATATATGTATATTTTACATAGATGTAACAGAATCATAAAAGCACATAATATCTATTGCTTACTGTTGTATTGCAACATAAACATAATTCGTATGCATAAAATGGTACAGCATCTTTAAGCAGACGTCCTGGCCTCTCAGGGTCATAATCTTCTATCTTAAAATGTTGAGTACAAATTCTTGCAGAATTATAAAAAGTTATTTTTAATGGTAATACATTTAACCACGTTTTCCGCTTATCTGGGTCTTTAGGTAAACTGTAAAAAGAAATACAAACTCATTTTTATTTTAAATTAAAGCTATTAATCACAGAACTCAATAGTCACTGTTGATGCTCAATTTGTATTTACGATCATTATTTAAGATAATGTTTAAAAATACTTATTAATTAGACGGCTAGTGTTAACACTATTCTAGCACCATCGTTAAACCAGATCACCAAAGCTTGCACCATGGTCACCCTAATATCTTGTTTACATAAACTATTTGAAATACAAATCACATTTAACATTACGTTAGTATGAAAAAAGTAGTCATATATATTGCATATCACATAAATTGAGATGTTTTTATGGATCAATTATAAAATATCCACGTATTTTATTATTTTTATAATAATATTTGTAATTTAAATATTTGCACAATATTGATTACAATAAACTTACCTGTGGAATTTCACACTAAATGATGGATGCCAAATATTTCTACAATCATGAATTACACAACTCACATTAGAATATCACTAAAACACACTTATTATTGTAGATAATTACACAAAAAATTTTGAAGTGAACATTTTTCTGACAACCATATTGAATTCGAACTTAACGTTTTATAACAGTGTTGCCGAAGTATATATTCGCAATTACCAATTAAACGAGGAAATTGTGTTAAACTAAAATATTAATAAGGATAAAAAACCTTAAGATTACATTACTTAACAAGAATAATTCTTGAATGAATAAATAATTATAGAAGATATATTTGAAATATTCGATTAGATAATATGATTTAGACGACAATAACTGTATTTTTTTTGTATTGTTGAGGAAATTATCCGTAAAGTTTGGCAACATAGGTTAAAGAATGAGTGAGATAGAAGATAACACAAAAGGTAAATTATTTGTCTTCAAAAAAATGTGTGTATCTCAATCTCCATTTGGGTATAAGCTTCTTGCTCGTGAGAGTATATTAGTGTTCTGTGACGTGACCAGAGACAAAAAAATAATAGTTTAAAAAAGAACTAAAAAACACGCTTTATAGAAAATCCAACTAAAAAATAGAAAATAAATTTGAATTAAGAATAGTGTAAATAAGAAAAAAATGTATTTTATTGTAAAAAAAGCGTGGGGTGCTTTTTAAGATATTATAAAAATGATATATAATACTTCTACTCATATTATCTGTCAATAAAATATTTATAACTATTGTCATTATCCACCTCACGCTTTTTTTACAATAATATAAATTTTTTGCTTATTTACACTATTCATAATTCAAATTTATTTTCTATTTTTTAGTTGGATTTTCTGTAAAGCGTGTTTTTTAGTTTTTTTTAAACTATTATTTATTTTTAATTGTTTAGTTCTGTTCTACTATTGTCCAACAAGTGTCACAAAGGTTTTTGGCGGGAACTTGGAAGTGTCATGAGGTGATCTAGTTTTAATTCATTATTTTGGTGATATTTAGTGTTATATTGCATAATTATGGTGGTATATTATCCAATATAGTTCTATTAAAGAGCTCAAATGAAGTGAATTGAAATAATTGTGCTAATCAAGTGTTTTTTTGTTGCCGCCAAAACTCCTCGATAAAGTCTTGGTAAGGTAGCCACTGCTTTACTTCCACATACTACAGATAATAAAATAGACAAACCAAACTTGACATTGGCAAAATGTGAACACAAATGCCATTATAAAAAAAAAAAAAAAAAAGTGTCACAAAAAAATATATAAATTGACAAAAAATCTCATTTTGCAAATTGAATAATGGCATAGTCACGGCCATAACTATGCGTGCGTGAGAAAGAGATAGCGCGATATCCCCACCACGCCCCCAGTTTTGCTCACAACAATATTTCAAATATGAATAACTGCTTTGTTTATCAATCAATTTTGAAGCTATTTCACACAAGTTTTATTTTTCGTATTATATTATGTTACTTATAAAATAATGTACAAAATCAAACATAGGATATTACCCTATTGTGTCGACTAGTGACGGTAGTCATGTCTTGTCAGTCGACACTGCTTGGACACGACCTATATTCAAGTTACTCTATGGACACGACTCCGCTTACAGTCATGTGCAAAGAGCATTATAATACTACGGAAATAGCACAGAACTATAACAAGCAATAGAACCAACGCTAAAATAGCTACTTTATATATATTTTGATACTATTTTATCTTAAGACTTGGATAAGGTGACAGAAAGAGATGCATACTCATTCATGCATTCGAAATTTGCAAGGTTGTCACTAGTTTTCACATTACCTTTTTTATGCTAGAGATGAGATAGAGTCGATTAAAGTAATATCAAAAAATGTCGATGATGTTCAGAAACAACTCATAGTTTATTAAATGACGATTTGCAACAATAACCTCTTATTTAAAGGCGCTAAACTTGTATATATATATAATTGGTTTCTCGGAAACGGCTCGTCCGATTTGGATGATATTTTGGATTTGGATAGTAAGAGCTCTAAAAATGAGATTGGGGTATTCAGTTTTTTTAACAACCCCAAACTTGTGGGGTTAGAAGGGGGGAGATGTTCAACCGTTGAAGCGACTATAATGAAATTCGGTATTGGGATATCTTGAACGTTGAAAACAAATATGGTATCTTCATTTTTTTATTAACTCCTATTTAAGGGGGTAAAAGGAGGGAGAAACTAAACCCCTAAACCGATTGTAATGAAATTTGGTATGGGGATATCTTGAACTTTGGAAACAAATATAGGATGCTAATTTTTTTATTCACTCCTATTTAAGGGGGGTAAAAGGAGGGAGAAACTAAATCGCTAAACCGATTGTAATGAAATTCGGTATGGGATATCTTGAACGTTAAAAACAAATATAGAATGTTAAATTTTTATTCTCTCCTTTTTAAGTGGGGTAAAAGGAGGGAGAAACTAAACCGCTGAACTGATTGTAATGAAATTCGGTATGGGAATATCTTGAACGTTTAAAACAAATATGGGATATTAATTTTTTTAGTAACTCCTGTTTAAGGGGGGTAAAAGGAGGGAGAAACTAAGTAACTGAACAGATTATAAAGAAATTTGGTATGGGGATATCTCAAACCTAGAAAACAATCATAAGATATTATTTATTTCATTAACCCATAATTAAGGGGATGAAAGGGGGAGAAATTAAACCGTTTAACCGATTGTAAAATTTGGTATGCGAATATATTACGCCTGGCCAGCCATCCGACGAGCAGCCGTGCTTATTGGAGTCTGGCCAAGGCCGTCCAGTCTAACTTCTGCCGCCCATCACTGCCACCGCTGAGGTGTCCAGATGGATCGCTGGCCCACAAGCCGCAGGAGAAAGCCACTCTACTGGCTAATCTCTTTGCGGCTAACTCCCAGCTCGAAGACTGTGGTTCTCAGCCGCTGCCGGCGCTGCCTGATTGCGGATTCACAATGCCTGATATTCGCATCAGGCAGTGTGACGTGCGGCGGGAGCTGCGGTCTCTCGATGTTCGGAAAGCCAGTGGTCCTGACGGTATACCGGCGGTGATATTGAGAGGTTGTGCAGCGGAGTTGTCTCCTGCACTGACACGCCTCTACCGTGCGTCCTACCTCTCAGGTATTGTGCCGGAATCTTGGAGGGAGGCCAATGTGCAACCGATCCCCAAAAAAGGTGATCGGTCAGACCCTACCAATTACCGCCCAATCGCTATAACCTCAGTGATATGCAAAGTCATGGAGCGGGTAATAAACACGCAATTGACCCGCTACCTGGAGGATCACTCGTTGATCGGTGACAGACAATACGGATTTCGTCGGAACCGATCAACGGGTGACCTTCTAGCGTACGTCATGCATCGCTGGGGGGAGGCGATTGACAGGCATGGCGAGGCTCTAGCTGTGAGCCTCGACATAGCTAAGGCTTTTGATAGGGTCTGGCACCGTGGTCTCCTTTCCAAGCTTCAGGCATACGGTTTGCCCGACAACTTGTGTGCGTGGATTTCTGGCTTTCTGCATGGGCGTAGAATGCGTGTCGTCGTTGATGGGCACGCTTCGAAGCTCATGACAGTAAATGCCGGTGTTCCACAGGGCTCGGTGCTGTCGCCCACCTTGTTTCTTCTGCATATCAATGACATGTTATCGCTTGGCAACATTCATTGTTATGCAGACGACAGCACGGTTCATGGGCGATACTGCTATGAGCCCCCTGGTTTGCGGGTGGACACTGTGAGGAGGCGCAATGATCTTGTCATTGGGCTCAACCGGACTCTGGACCTTATTTCTACATGGGGTTCCATGAACCTGGTTGAGTTCAATGCCAAGAAAACGCAGGTGTGTGCGTTCACGTGCAAAAGATCCCCGTTTTCTCCTCTCCCCAATCTTCAGGGTGTTCCACTCTCATTGCGGAATGACCTGAGTATCCTTGGTATGGATATCCGCTGTGATCTGAATCCAAGGAATCACATCGAAGGCGTAATATCTGCCACATCACGCAGGGTTGGAATCCTGAACAAGGTGCGTCGGTTCTTCACGCCCGGTCAAATCTACCGCTTGTATAAAGCACAGGTACGGCCGGGTATGGAATACTGTTCGCACCTCTGGGACGGTTCCGCCCAATACTTGCTCGATGCCTTGGATGGATTACAGCGGCGGGCCATCCGCATTGTGAATGATGCAGACGTGACGAGCAACTTGGAGTCGCTACAGTTGCGGAGAGATGTCGCTTCTCTAAGCGTGTTCTACCGTCTGTATCATGGTGAATGCTCTGAGGAATTGTTTAATCTGATCCCTTCCTCTCCTTTCCTCAGCAGAACCACGCGTGCTGGCATGCGAAGCCACAGCTTGATGGTGAAAACCATCTCGGCCCGAACCAATAGGTTCGCTAAATCTTTTCTTTGCCGCACCATCAGGCTTTGGAATAGTTTGCCGGCGCACGTGTTCCCTCCTTCCTATAATCCTGGGTCCTTCCGCCGTAACGTGAAGAAGCAGCTTAGTAGGCCGGCATGATTGTGTCGAGTGGCATTAGATAACCATCGACTGCCATTCGATACTCTTTCTGGACGGCATCGCGCTTACCATCAGGCGAGGTGCAGTCACTTTGCCGTGCCCGGTTAAAAAAAAAAAAAAAAAAAAAAAAAAAATATGGGATGTTAATTCTTTCCTTTTACTCCTGACTAAAGGGGATAAAAAGGGGGAGAAACGAAACTTCTGAACCGATTGTAATGAAATTTGGTATGGGGATATCTATAGCCTTAAAGATAACTATGGGATATTATTTTGTTACCTCTTAATTAAGGGGGTTAATAGAGGGGAGGAAATACTGTTGCTCCGATTGTATTGCACAGTATGGGGATTGGGGATATCTTGAACCTTGAAAATTAATATGAGATATTATTTTTTCACTAACCCCAAAATAAGGGATAAAAGGGGAGAGAAATTAAACCGCTGAACCAATTCTATTTAAATTTGGTTTGGGTACCTCTTGTAACTTGACAGTAAATAATATGACATATTCAGTTTATTATTAACTCCTAAACAGAAGGTTAAAAGGGGAAAGAAAATAAACCGTTGAACCGATTATGGTGAAATTTGATATAGATGTACCTCGAGTATAAATATGGGATATTTATATTTTTAACCTCTAACTTAGGCCTTAACCTCTAACAGCTGAAGGGAAGGGGGGGGGGAACTAAACCGCGAAACATATTATTAAGACCAAATTTGGTGCGGATATAATTATCTTAAACCATGATAATAAGTACAGGACATTCGTCTTTTATCAATTCGTAACTAAGTGACATAAGGGGTGAGAATTGAACCATGTATATGCTCGTGATGTAATTCAATATGGAAAAATTATGAAACCTGAGATTTAATATAAAATCTGAACCACAGAAGAACCGTTTTTTTTTAAATTAGTAAGGTAACGACTCATTTGACTTCAGTCGTCAATATTTTCTTGAAATGGGAAACATTATTAGGACCTACTTTAAAGTAATAAATACCATGTATAGTATTTAAAACCACCCGAGCAAGGCTCGGTCACCCAGGTACTTAAGAATTAAACAACAACAATTAACTCCAGCTGGGTAGGTACCACCGCTATGTCTATTTTTGCCGCCAAGCAGTATTGTGCAATCATTGTTGTGTTTAGCTTTAAATATAGTAGCCAGTTTAATTGACATTAAGGGCCAGTTTCACCGGTTCCTGATAAACGCTATTTTTCACATGAATATAAATCAGTTATGCTCCTAGATTAGAATGTGACATTTGTGTTTGGTTTGCTTATACATTTATGAGACGAATAGCATTTATCAGCATACGGTGAAATCGGCCCTTAACATCTAATATCACAGGGTGACCGAGTGGAGTGCAATATTGTTGAAATTAAACTATTATAACGGATTTTATCGCGGTTTTTTATTTTATTTTCTCCCGATGTTTCGAAGGCTTTGCAGCACTTCGTGGTCACGGGGCGGACTGAGGTGTTGGTGGTCCGAAAAGTTAGTGTTACAAATCTACCTTCAATTTAAAATTATACAATTTAAAGATGTTAGTCATTGTTTGCGGTCCGGTCTACGCAGTAAGAGCTCACAATGTCTTGAGGTCTAGCAGCAGGTCTTTTGGGGCCCGATTTAATTAGATGTATGACCGGGTCCCAGGCTTGTGCAAGTTTCCAACCAGATGGTTGGAAATTAGGATGGTTTTTTGATCTCAATAGCCTCGTGGATCATCCTAGGCAGGAATCGGTGTTCTTTGGCAAGGATTTGTGCAGAAGTCTGCAGTAGCTGAACACTCAGAAGAAGGCTCCAACCATTACCTTAGATTCGACAAGCCACAAATCCTTGCCAAAGAACACCGATTCCTGCCTAGGATGATCCGCGAGGCTATTGAGATCAAAAAACATCCTAATTTCAATAGAGAAGATGGTTGGAAACTTGCACAAGCCTGGGACCCGGTCATACATCTAATTAAATCGGGCCCCAAAAGACCTGCTGCCAGACCTCAAGACATTGTGAGCTCTTACTGCGTAGACCGGACCGCAAACAATGACTAACATCTTTAAATTGTATAATTGTAAATTGAAGGTAGATTTGTAACACTAACTTTTCGGACCACCAACACCTCAGTCCGCCCCGTGACCACGAAGTGCTGCAAAGCCTTCGAAACGTCGGGAGAAAATAAAATAAAAAACCGCGATAAAATCCGTTATAATAGTTTAATTTCAATGTCTAACATTCGCGTAAACATAAGGAATCATTATGCAATATTTTTGTTATTGTTTATGGATAGGCGAACAACTTGCTGGTCTTGTCATTCATTTTTAACCCTCGGTGGAAAAAGACGGTCGTAATAAGTTTAAGGTGTGTATCTGTGTATCTGTATGTCTGTGGTATCGTAGCTCCGAAACGAATGGACCGATTTTAATGCGGTTTTTTTGTTTGAAATTTGATGGGATCGAGATAGTTCTTAACTATAATTTGGAAAAATCTATTCAGGCGTTTGAAGATAATCAGCTCATTTCCTACTTTCACAAGGCCGATTTTTTGTATGTTTGGTGTACTGTTACTTCAGTGGTATTTTCAAGACCAAGACGCGAGGACGCTTGGGTTAAATTATTACTAGGTACTTATAATTAAAGTTCAAACAAACACATTTTATTTTTAACTTCTCAGGAGATTTTTTGGGTCGGGTTATTAAATTTTTTGTTTAATTTTTGTTTACACGAAAAATAAATAGAAATTGCTTAAAGTAGGTCCAATGATAAAGGGTACAAATAATACGACACTTTTAAGGACAAAAGATTTTTATTACCTAAGACAACGAAACTATTCACAGCTTACTGAAAGGAATGCTGAGAAAAATCACTGTTTAAATTGTAACATAATATTTAATAATAAAATAAGTAACATAAAATCGTCGTATTATATACACTGCAACACAAAAAAAATTGAATACATTTATTTTCTTTATTGCGGTTAAATGACGAGACGAGCATGCCCCTCGCCTGATAGTGAATCATACGATTGCCCATAAACAGTACCAACACCATACAGAACTTTGACTCACAAAGTACTACGTGGCACTTCACTACGCTCTGTATCCTATTATCTAATATGTTAAGGGCCTGTTTCACAAATTTATAAGTAAATTTTATTTGACAGTTATCGTCTTAAACAGTTAATGTAGATAGTACTTATTTGATTACCGTTTATTTGGGCATAATAATATATAGAGTGTGACTGTTGTATTTGGTTAGCTTATACATTTATATAACGAGTAGCATTTACTCAGAAGTAGTGAAACAGGCCTTTAGTCTCATAATGCCCAGTAACTACGCTGGCTACAATGTTCTTCAAACCGAAACACTGCTGCTTGGCGGGAGAAATAGACATTGCGATGGTACCTACTCAGATGGCCCCTCGCATTCGAGAGATCTACCACCAGTAAACACCACATGGACACTATCCATGTTACGCGAGTGGGTGCTCAATATAACATAAGTATCTATGCCATTCACAGTTAATAATTATTTAAAAAATTATTGTCCTTTAAATATTATAGCTTTTGTTAAATGACTCCTAATTCTATTACTAGGTTCGCATACCTCTTTTGTTAAATGATGAATGCGAATGGTTAAATACAATCGGCAAATTAGTTTAATCAACAAGTTTCTGTGATTGTCACCAAAATCCTGTTCAAATGAGTGTTCAATTAAACTTTCAAAAATATTTGAAAACATAAATGTTCTACAATCTTTGTTGGTAATAATCATATTTTTTTTTACTGGTGCCTAGAAATGAAATATCACTGTTGGATTTTTGTTCCCTAATGAATTTCTCCGTAATTTCACATATTTTTTTAACATCCGTAGATGGCGTGACCACACCTCCTCTATCTTTGACTGATTAAAGTGACACTCTGCTCAAATCTTTGTGATTACTATATAAACTTTCCAGACAGGTTTCGCATTTTAGGTTCCTTCGTAGTTTTTTTACGACAAAGTCAGCTATGTAGTGTACGCCATCTACAGAATATTCACTTAAGAATTGCGAGGACCAGACGAACTCTTACTTATGAGAGACCTACCACCAGTGATAGTCGATCGGATGTCATGTTGTTCATTCACGATCTAATGTTGGGCCGTAAGACCTGGTGAGCACTGAGCTCAATATAACCGTCCGCCTTTCCCCGCTGGACTGGACGGTATCGATACTGTCGTTTTCCCTACGAAAAAGAAGATAGGAAGTAGGATAGTTTCAATCCCACTAAACAGTGTCACAGTTTTAAAATTTCTTACCTTACAGTATAGTCTTAATTCTTTGACGTCGTAATTTGTGACACTTGGTCCCGCTTCGTTTGTTTCCATTTGGTTAGTTGATTCAGGTAAAAATAATGTAAGAGTAGCGTTTATTTTCAATCGTCCGTATTTTATGATATCATGGAGAACAAATTATTCTTTGCTGAAATGCTTAGAGCAGATAAGACTGTGCGTTTTTGGTGCCCAATTGCACCTTGCGATGCGGTGTGTCTATATATTTTTTGTAATTTCATCTTTCGGGAATCTAAAATAAAACGTATAAAGTCCTCAACATTATCGATAACTCCTTTGTCACATCTCTATGATAACTATAATTATTTGTAAATATTTAATAAAAATACAATAAAAGAAACCGAATTGTATGCGGAAACTGTAGATGATACAATTTAAAAGCATATTCTGAACATCTACTTATTTTATAATTAAGGAAAAATGCATTTTCTGCAAGAAAACTCACCTATGAAAAGTCACCAGCTCATTTGTATTTTCTTTTCGCCCTGTATGTGATTTACAACCAACTACCACACACGCCATGCTTAAAACTAATTTCGACACAGTATCGACACATAAATTATATAATATTTTAGTTAAATTATTAATGTAAATGAATATTTAAATCAATTTTACGTTTACCGTCCACAATACATCAGACACATTAGCAATCCAACTAAATTTATGTGACATGACATTTCGAAAAATGACATATAAAGCACGCATATTTTTAATTTAGACCAAGAAGCTTATATATAAGCTATAATCTTCTTGATTTAGACGCATAATTATAACAATGTACCCAAATTGACATTTCTTCTCTGACTCTTTAGAAATAAATAAAAACCATGTAGTATTCACTGGCTCACTCACTCTCGTGTAAAAGCTGTTTTATTCGAGATGCATAAGATTGATGTTTCGCAACTGTTATTTTAGTGTTGGTTCTATTGCTTGTTATAGTTCTGTGGGAAATAGAGAACCTACTTGTACCTTTTTTATGCCAATCGACAAATGTCAAATAACGGCGCGTTTGCAGGACTAAACGCTAGATGCCACTGGTGATGTTTTATCGCTACAAAAATCCTACAGGTGGCACCACAATATATTGTTTAATATTTTAGTTTAGTGATTGTTAAATATACTGCAAAATAAGGGTTCTAAAAGTACATAACAAGACGGTAAGGTTAATTCTCAAGAATATTGTTTCACAAATATTTCAATATCCGTCGTTGCAACGTAATCTTTTAGAACCTTATTTAACAGTATACAACAATCACCAATCACTTATTATTCATATCATGATAGTTATAGGGTGGCTAACTAGAAAAACCTTAATAATCACAGTATGGATTTATTACAATAAGATTTAAGCACGTACTTAGTAATAAATATTGTACAAAACTTACCATCACAATAACTACATCCAATATTATAAAATTACATTTTAAAAATTAAAACGTCATAATAATAGGCCTTTATATTTTCGTGTTGACCATTAAAAATTCAAAATTTTGTCTCATAATGTAATTATGTAGCTATAGATATTGTATCAATATAACTTAACATTGAATAGTTAGTTACTAGCTATAATAATCTATACTAATATTATGAAGAGGAAAGATTTGTATTTTTGTATGTGTGTAACGAATAACTCAAAAACTACTGGACCGATTTTAACAGTTCTTTCACCAATATAAAGCTACATGAGGTATCAGCGAGTAACATACGCTATTTTTTATCCCGGAAAAACTTATTCAACCGGGTGGAGCCGCGAGCAATAATTATATAAAGTAGTAAGTAATATACTTAATATGCAATTTGGCTCATGGATGATCAAGTGTTTAATCAATTCTAATAACAGTAATACATTTACAGTTTTATACTTTTGATTTATATTTTTATACATTTAGTTATTAGAATTAATGCAGACACCCTAACAGGGTATTTAGAGCTATATTGTTGAATAAATGATTATTAATAACTAATACATTCAATCTTCTTAAAACAAACCTATCTCGATCATTAAAACTACAATGAATAATCAAATGAGAACGTTAAAATAATTGCACTTTCTTTTGATATATTAGATATACGTATGAACATTATTTACCACTGCAAAAAAACCGCTAAAACTAACCGATTTCGAACACTTTTGTTATATTAAAACTAATTGTATTATACATTTGAATAAGGACAAATTTTTCAGACTACTTTTATGATTCAGGATACCTACAAATAGTAGGAATAAGAATAATAATTTCATATTTTACTCGTATTGCAACGAAACTATTATTTAATTTATTATGGAAATAAAATACAAATTGAACATTTTTAACAATAAGTAATAATAATTCATTTTGAGTCTTCGTTTCACTGTCACTGATTATCGCAAATGGACGAAACATAGTTTACAATAAAAATAGCTTATTCCATAAATATCTAATATCGGCAAATGTAATTCTGCATAATTATTTTAATCGTAATAATATGACTGTAATAAATATAAGGTTGAATTTAGTTAGAGCGTCACGCAAACACTGAATATAATCACCATTAATGCTTCGAGAGGTTAATAGGTGCCTATATTAAAACTAAATTACATACATACATACAGGGCATAACGCGTTTTTCCCTTTTCAGGAGTAGGCAGAGGTGTATCACACCTAAATTTCGCCAGCTATATTAGGTCCCATGTGATAGGGCGGATCTATTGCCATTTACTGGGCACATTTCCAGACTCCGGACTGATACTGAGTAGAAAAACCCAATATCACTTTGCCAGACTTGGGAATCGAACCCGTGACCCCAGCACTGCAGTCGTTCCGTAATACAACTACGCCATCGAGGCAGTCACATAAAAACAAATAAATAACAATATTCAACTAAATTAATAGAAAAGAAAAACAACTCTTTAAAAAGTAGTTATTAGACACGACATAATATAATATATGCAGAGTCATATAAAAAAAATTTAATAGATGTGTGAGTAGATTGTGCCTAAAAGAGGACTTAACTGCTATTAAAAATTGCCTCACGATGTAGTATTCCATAAAAAACTACAAAAAACATAACAAATCGAGTACAGCTACCTACAATACATACTTGCATAATCTTACAAATTGAAAAAAAAACAAGTTAAGACGATTTTATGAGGCATAAATATTATATTTGTCCTTATTGACTGAAAAAGTCTTTAAAATGCTATATCCTTCTATGCAAATTATACTAACTGCCTATTGATATCAAGAACAATATTTTGCTTAGGTAAATCGAATTAATCCATGAAACAAACCCCATGACCCTTAAAACTTTGACTCAATGAAAAAGATCGATTTCACAGTCCCAATGTATCCACAGAAAAAGGAACTACAAATATTAACAAAATACTTATTCTAACGTGCGCTGATTTATAATAATTTGATGTAAAAAATCATTTAATGCATGGAACACATTAATTTAACAATAAATTATAAGACAGATTATAAATATTATTAAGAACTGCTTGAAACAGGTCTATGAAGCTTAGCATTAAACATAAAACAGCCCAATATGCATGCGTTGCTAATTGCCATAAAAATATATAACAGAATAGTTTGTAATCTAAAGTAAATATTCACAGAAAAAAAGTAGCATTCGAACAATTATCATATTAAAAGCTTAATAATTTCGCCGTTATATACATAATATTACCTTTTTAATAAATTGCATTGATGAAATAATTAATACTAAAGTTCGAATTCCAACAGACAATAAATACGAAATTAATTATAGTATCAAATAGGTAAAGCGCGGGTAAGTTATACAAAAAAAGGCACTTGGAACATAAATTTATAAAAGTATTAAATAAAAGACAAATCACCTGAACCACGGTAATAGCGAATCGGATCGAGATGATCCATTTAGGCCCTGTGTGTGAAGTCTGATGTTGTTTTGTACAAAGATTGCATTTTTTTTGTGGAGTTATGTTGAAAGTCGTCTTTAGGTATCACTAAATTAAGTTATGCAACGAAACTATTGGGTTTACAGTGATCATACTTTTAAGACCTTTATGCTATTAGTATAATAGTGAGCCTGTCTAGTCGCCATGTCAATAGCTGAGATATTGTTAGTCTAAGGTCAATAGATTGTAAACTTAGAGCATAAAAGGGAGAAATTTAAATGATTATTTTGGATTCTAACTAAATTCAATACCTTTTTTTTAATAAGATGTTCCGCTGCTAGCCTTAATGAATTTGGAGGGTTAATTCTCATGATTGCAAGTAGTGTCTTTGAACAGGTTATACAAAAACCTGCGAATTTGTTATTTTAAAGCCGTTCAAAGTTCGAAGTTTACATCTAATGACATGGCGATAAGAAAGGCTATTTATTGTATAAAGGTCTTAAAAGTATAACCACTGTAGACGCAATAGTTTAGCTGCAATTACTAAGTTTAGTGATAAAGACAACGGTCAATAAAATTAAAAAAAAAATGCATACATCATATACACTAAGCCTAAATAGATGCATATTGCGTTCCCAGCTACTATTAGGTGCTATAGTTGGTGTCGTCTTTTATGTTACACCCTATAAGAAAAAGCAGATACAAAAGGCAAGAAAATATTATTATTGCTATAGGAACAATTTTATGACAAAGATGTCTTCCACGAATAAGACGTCAGTGAAAAGAGTAACACTTGCACTTGATACTTAATTTATTTGTTTCGTTCAAATCAAAGCTGTTTGCCCCTATGGAGATTTTCAAAGTACCTTTGAATTTCAACTTAGTTCAAATAAACAGATTGGTTAATAAAAATTGGCATAGTATTTTTTTTTTTTAGGTAATTAAGTTTGTCTACACATAACAAAAAAATATAGTAAAGCTAAGTATTGGGCACGACAGACGTTGTCCTGACACAGAAAACATTCTACCTAGATCGCATTTATGTAAAATACTTTTCATCTCTTTAAATCTGACCACTTATCGGGTCAAAATTATACTATCTTTCAAGCTGAATTGACCAACCAAACGCACTCAAAAAATGGTCCAGGGATTAACTTTTGAGTCGTTCTCACAATTGTAGGCGGACCGCTAGGTAACGCCGCGTAAAGGCGGTTGTAGAAGGCGATGTGGCACTTCTCAGTTCTCGGCCATGGAACCCACAATATTACTTTTTTGTGTTAGGCACACTTTGGATTACCTAAGTATTTATTTACACAATTAATAAAAAAAACCATCTCCTTCATTGAATTGCGAGAGAGTAAAAGAAATTAATAATATTAATTGTAAAATATTAATAAACAACAAGTATCAAAATCCGAATACTCAGTTACAAATTTAATAAAATAATAAAGATACATCATTAATTTGACTTACGAAGTATTTTATCGCATAATTGTATATGTTATCACCATCAAGGTGTAAAGTAATACAGGTGGGAACTTAAATAATATTTTCTTCTATGGATCTTATATTTTCCTTGTCCACAGCTTCTGAAAAAAACATTGGATAATTTTAGTATAAATATAGGTTTCTGAGCAAAACAAAATATTATTAGTTAATCATGATATTTTATTGTGTGAGGGACTATTTCACCTGTCGTTATTGTTGAAGGCAAAAGCATAAGGATACGACAGAGATTCGTACATAGAAGCTTAAGTAATGGCACCCACAATATTTAATTCCCCGTTAGTAACGTGAGCTAAAACGTAGAGCAAAAGTTTATTAAGGCAGGGGAAATGTCTAGGTGTCGGAAACTGTAGGTATTTTTGTGTCTTACCTCATAGCAAACCGTCATCAACCACGGTCATGGAGTACCAGTCGCTCGCCACATCCTCATAGATGACCCTCTTAACCTCCTTATCATACTGCGGGTGCAGGATTCTGGGTGACCTGGCGCGGAGTTCCACCGGTACGTCGTAGCACTTGCACATGCAGCAAGCAGGGAATCTGAACCAGTCGGCGAATATGCCGCGACACACGTTGTGAGGGTCGTAAGCTAGGAGCCGGTGAAGACGGTACTGCTGCTCACGTCTGGAACGGTCAATTGGTCTCTTTACACATTGTGAATAGAAAATGTTGGTGATAAGTCACAAAGCTGTCGTGTAAAATCATTCTTATGTACCTATGGGGATAGAGGACATTGTTGCCACTGTAACTGTGTAATGGGCATTACTTATAAGCATTTATAGCCTTAGAATTATGAGCGAATATCAATGCCATGGATGAGATGTTATTATTAAGAAAGACCTTGTGTAAAACTTTTAAAATGAAAGAAATGGGAGCTATTAGTAAATTCTTGGGTATTGAAGTTAAACAGGATTTGATTAAAGGGGTAACAACTACTTCACAAAGGGAATAAATACCTTGAAAAATTGTTAAAATCATATATGTCCGATTGTAAGCCATTGTCATTACCTATTGATAAAATCTTTAATTTTCAGGAGTTAAAAAGGGATTACTCTGAAAGTGTTGAGATTGAGAGTAAATGTAGAAAATTAATAGTGTAGCATATAATATGTGCAGCTACAAGTGAGGCTTGTTGGTTAAGAGATATACTATTAACATTTGAGTTTAAAGTGATTATAAATTTATATGAAGATAACCAGTCTACTATTAAAATTGCATTTATGGTCAGTGGTAATTCTAGAATTAAACATTTAGAAATTAAACAGTCATTTGTAAAAGAGAAATTAGAGAGAGGTTATATTGGTTTACATTATATTAATACCGGTGAGCAAGTAGCAGATATTTTCACTAAGGCATTGGGTGGAACTATATTTAGAAAGCTTAGGGATTTAGCCTTTGAGGGGTGATGTGTCAATTATGTTAAAAATAAAATAAAAAATAAAGGGTGTAATTAAGGGGTGGTAACTTTGATCAAGTATGTTAAATTGTTAAGGAGTAGTTATTTGTTAAAGGGAATCTGTGCTTAGGTTCATAAAATATTTATTGAGGGGTGGTGTAATAGTGTGTTTGTTTTTCTTTAATGTAATCTAAGCAATATAATATTTTATGTAACCTGGCAACACTATTTGTTGTATTTGTGCCCAAAAATAAATATGGCATTTCTCTGTACCGATGTAAACCAATGTGTGAGGATAAATTATAAGTGTTATGAGTAAAATGTGTTTATCTGCTGCCTAATATACACCTACACAATAATAATTATCAAAGTACTATCACACTGATGAGTGTTGGAAACCGGCCTTTTCCTCTAAAATACATATATCACCCTATTTATCCCCAAAGCGATAGGGAGGGTTGCAGAGGTGCAAGCAGAACACTCACTTTTAATACCATGTGTGTTCCATCTTATGGTGTAATAGTAGGTGAGCCTATGGCTATCTCGGGTACAAATTCCCGACTCCGGGCTGACAGTGAGTAGAAAAACTCAATATCACTGCCCGACCCGGGATTCGAACCCAGGATCTGAAAGCAGTGGTCGTAACGTAGATGCTATATAACTACGCCAACAAGGTAATCCACTCCTCGACAAGGCACAAACACCTTGCGCACACACACAAACTAGTGTGGGTGCGCAGACTTAATATACCTCCTAAATTTGTTTTGATTTTTTTTTAAGAATGTAGATTTCCTCACGAAGTTGTTTAACAGCGAAGAACATAGCTAATTTAATTGTCACCAGTTTTCAGCAAATCTTCAAACTCTTATTTACTTACCGTCAACAACACAGCCAAAATAACATGATTTGTGTTGAATTTTGGTCATTTTTTCAATTATTTAATCCAAGTCGCGAGCAAACCGAAATCCGTATGGAAAGCCAAATGCATCCGTAAAACAATCAAAGCGATACCAAGTCCGAGCCAGGGGTCAAACAAAATCACAAGAAGAAGAAGTGCAGAAGTCCGAAAATCAAGCCAAGTCGTTAAGAAATAATCATAAATCAAGAAATTACTTAGTTCACTGAAATCACACAAACCGCCACAAATCGCAAACAATCGCAAAGAGAAATTTAAAATATGGCAAAACGTCATAATTATTATATTTTCGTTATTCGGTTGCCATTGGCAACTATAATAATTATGACGTTTGAATTCATCCATATCGTTCTGAAATTGGGTTCAGTTCAGTTATAATATGATTTTTGTAGATTTCTAAACGTAGTTACAGTCTCTTTTGATCTCACTAGACATCTAGCGCCACCAATCGTGTAGACCTCGAAAACTACACTTTAAATTGAAAACGAAATCAGAAAGAGATAGAGATAGTTAAGGAGTGACACGACCCTGGTCATGTGCCGTGGGGTCATTTTGCGAATTTGCAGTACTAAGATAAAACAACTTTTTAGCTTTGGCAGTATCGAGCACTTTGGGTTATGCGTTATTTGTATTTGTGATATTAGGTATAGTGTTATTATCGCGGAGAGCTATTTCTGGTGTCAACTACTTAGATAATTTCCGAAGTGTTGAATACAATTATAATTCTATGAAACTGGCCGAAAAAAAAATACTTACACCAACGCTTGGAAGGCCAATCTTCTGTTTTAGGACGACGGAACCTGTTAAAAAGTAAAATCATAGCTTTTCTATTCAAATATTTTGAATAAGTCTGAATCAAACTTTGAATCAGTTACCCCGATAGATTGCACTACAAACCCTTATTACAATATCTGCTAATGAAGGAAATTGACGCGCTCCCACACAAGAATAGTGGGGGAACAAAAAATAAATAAAATAAGATCTTTACATTGATCTGAACATTTATTGTACATAAGTGTCACACGCCCTCGTAGCCACTGGTACACCTTCGACAAATGTTTTAAGTTTTTAATGGTTTTATTTTATGCATTCTGCCGCCCCCCTAATGGCGACCGGGGCGGGACGAACTACACTACGCCACTGAAGGAAGGATATTGTTAGGTATCATATTTTGGATGAAGGTAATGGCGTAGCTAGGAGTTTATGTCTAAAGTAGCCCGCGGTAGCAAAATAATAACTCACCCATTCAATAGTGTAGGTAACATGCTTTGATATGAGTGGTGATCTAAAATACACAAGTTCTCGTGTAATTCCAGGGTAGGCAAAGAGGTTTCTAGGGTGGGCATTGTACAGTCATCCACATAAGTAACTGAACAAATTCAAATTTTCAAATAGAGTTTAAACTTTTGCGTCAGTATCAACAATTGTTTTTTCTTCACTAAAATAATCTTCACAGGGTTAACTTTAAAAAAAGAATATTTTTACTGGGGTGAACGTGCAGAAGCGTTTTGAAGTTTTTAATTTGTTCAGCTACTTTTGTGGCTGACTGTACCTTTGCCCTTCCACTCTCAGCTTCGCCTATATACGTAGGAAGTATTTACAACAACAAAAAATAATGAGTACTTGATTCATTTATTTTTCTTCATTGGAAAATGAAATTCTGTCAGATCCCTTAAAACTATTTTTACATCTACACACTTAACGTTACTGTAGATCAAAAGTAACATCTATAATGTACACCTCATACAAAATGAGTTGTTTTCAAACTACAAGTTTTACAAAAAGCACCCTTATTAATATAAACGTATAACAAAAAATATATTGCACACAAATATAACAGATAATAAAATCTACACATTTCACGAAGTCTTTTGGAATAATTTGCGCCGCGAAAGTAACGACCTATACGATTGTTTAAAAAAATATTGTATTCGCCATATTCGTTACATTATGAACCTTTTTACAAACACTATAAAGGTGTTTTTGCCTTTATGTATTGAATACACAATACAAACAATTTTTATCATTGAAACAAAATAAGTGAGTTTTTAATAAATGTGTTACTCTGGTCGTTACTCGGTATATGCCCACGGCTTCCTGATTAAAGTATTATGATACTTAAAATTTTATTGTTATGACTGATCAATTGTCGTTATTATTTTATTTATTGGATGCGTTATGTACTACTGATGGCCATTTTAATTATACATACACTCACACCCTTTATTCCCGAAAGGGTTGACAGAAGCGCAACTAGTGCACCCTATTCTCACCGTGCGTTTTCCGTCCCCTGATGTTAGGGCCTATCGCCATATCGGACACAAATTCCGGACTCCGGGTTGGTACTCGGAAAAATCCAATATCACTTTGCCTGACCCGGGAATCGAACCAGAGACCTCAGCACTGCAGTCGTACCGTAATACAACTACACCACCGAGGCAGTATTAATTATTCTGGGATATTTTTAAGATAGACAAACGAAGATCGTTTTAAAAAAAAAATGTAGTAGTAGAATGCTTCAAAGTCCTGTGGGCACCAGGCAATTAAGGGGTGGGCACGGCCCTACCAGCCCCCCTTTATGTATACGCCTACGAATTTGAATGTCATTTACCGTCAGAGGGAGCGAGACAAAACATGATTATGACTAGCTTAACTATGACAGATCTGATATATAAAGGGTCATTTTATACAAAGACAATTGGAAAGTCATAAAAACTTACGTAAATAATGTAATTAGATTACATTTAATACAAACCCCATCACATTTATTTATTTTTGATCCATAATTTTGACCATGTGTTCCATCCTTCATGCTACACGTTAGGTAGTTACCAACGCAGTGTCTATTTCTGTCGCCAAGCACCAGTATGCATGCACTGTTGTGTTCCGGTTTGAAGGGCATTATAGCCAGTAAAATTACTGGGCATTGAGATTTAGCATTTTATATCTCAGGGTGACGAGCGCAGTGGAGTGCTAGGCAGTGTTTTCTCGTCTTTCAGTTGTTCAAAATAAAATTACACGAATGGAGGCATTCTTCGAGCCCGTCATATTCACAGTACAGATCTATCAAGATTGCAATAAACAGATATCAAATTTTAGTACAATCATATTGGTCAGTATTCCCAAGCTCAGCTCAGGATGAATACGTATGACGATACGTAAAACGATAAAACTAAATTTATACCCAAAATATACAAAGTTAATTTGTGCAATAGAATTTTAAGTGCATAACAAGAAAAAATCTTGTTATGCACTTAAAATTCTCCAAAATGTTTTAAATATATGAATACATTTCATGTAATCATATTTCATTTTAACAAATTATAAATATCCAAATAACCCGTTATGAAATACTCCAGACAAATTTAATAACTCAGAATTACAAAAGTTGCATCCATTTTTTTAATCTAAATTATTCTGACGTCAGTTCATGTTTTAGTTGTTGATAAGGAAACGGAAATTGGATGAAACCACGTATTCCCTTCTCAGTCACGTCTCTAAAGTACATTATTCACTAAAAGCAGTACTCTTATTAATAACCCACTTAATAATTTACATCAGAGTTATTCAAATTAATGTCAGATTTGTTTTACCAGGGATGGCCAACCTTTTTTGTTTATTATACATAAATATTAATTTAATTATACAAAAACAAAATTAAGTACTTGTAAAAAGATATTTTAAGATTTTTTTACACATCTTCAATATATACTTAAACATTATGAAAAAAAAAACTGTAGCTATTATTCAATTCTAGGTTTAACAATGATTTATATCTATTAACATGTCAAAGGTTGCCCACGCCTGGTATAAGTCATTCTCAACATTACTATGTTTTAAAGTAGACACCGAATATAATAACCAAATATTGTAAAAAATACTAAGCCAAAAATGGCTGTACAGTACACCAGTGGTTCTCAACAATGCCACGATTTTAGCTATTCATTTATTATAATGTGACTCATCGTTAATTTGAATTAAAAAAAATATTTAAACATTTCGAGATAACAATATCGTGATAATATAGTAAAAAATAAAAACAATATGAACACGAATGAGTCAATGAATGAGTTTATACAATGATCTTACCGAGTTTTCGAACCACCAGTTGAGAACCACTGTGTTCAGTAACCCTATAGCAAGTGAGTACTAGTGCGGCGGTCTCCATCCGCCAAACCCAGCCTCTAGTTGTTTGGCGACCGCAAGACACAGCCTGTCTTGATTCGGAGCTGCTATCACCTGCAGAAAGATATTTAAGCTGTAAATGCTGCTGTTTTCTCCGAGTTATAACCGCAGCGTCCTCGCAGGAGAGAATGATTGGAAGTCTGGTAGTGTTGCTATTTTTTTTGGCAGGCGCTTATAATATAAATGACTTATTAGTTGTCGTTAAAGCCTTTAGGTACTACATACATACATAAATACATAAACTCACGCCTTTCTTCCATTGGGGAAGGCAGAGGCTATGGAGCGCCAAGTGCTACGATCCAAGCATACCTCTTTCGCTTCTTCCACAGGCACAAGTCTCTTCATACATGCTCGTCGGTTACAAGAACTCCTTATTTTACCCTTATGGTCGCCTATTTGGTCCATGTAGGTACGTCTAGGACGTCCCCGTTCGACACTACCACTCACTTTAGCGACATATTTTTTTTTCATTACCTTTCTTTGATTCATATTAAAAGGGTTGGTGGTAAGGGAACATCCACTAGTCGAACGAGGTGAAGGGTATAATAATGCCTTCCTAGCAGATTTCGGCCACGGCGGTCAATCTCAACGGAGATCGGCCAGGTGCGCAGGAGATATTATAGTGCACAAGTGTGTGCGCAATACACAGGAGCACTCGCTATTCCTTCACTCTCATAGTCCGGTGAGACGGCAGACATGACCGGAGAGAGATCAGGCGCAGGACCAACGGCTTTACGTGCTTTCCGAGGCACGCACAGGGTATCACACCGACAACTTCCTTACTCCGAGCTGCGACTGAGTAATTTTTAAGATGGAAAATCCCAGTCACAATGTTTTTTTGGCCCGACCCAGGATTCGAACCCAGGACCTCAGCGCGCAAATAGTACTTGTAACGCGTACGCAATACAACTGCGCCACCGAGGCAGTCAGGGTAGCAGTCACCGAGGTGAAGGGTAATCATCTCATAAGTCGACGCTCTATCTAGGCCAGCTCCACTTACCATCAGATGCTGCGGGGTCAATACACCGTCACCGAAAATACATATGTGTATGTTATCCGACCTGTATCCCGACGGGCAGCCCGTCGCTCAACCCCACGGGCACGCTGGTGGCGGGCACGCCCAGGATGTTGAAGAGCATGGTGTACATGACGCCGGACGCCTTGAGGAACACCTGGTGGTGTCGGTGCGCGAGCCCGCTGAACACCGGGTACAGGAGCACGCCGTTGTCGTCGAGCGTTTGCTGTTCAATAATATTCATTATAACTATGTAGGGCCTTGTTGCTGTATGTGAGCTATGAGTTAAGCATTTGTTTATGGGTTTAGAAGCAGTGGCGCAGCGTAGGTTCTTGTCATCCAGGGCGAACTTAGTAATTTGCCGCCTCAAAGCATCAAAAAAAGCTCGTTTCAACAAATAAGTCAAGCGAGGACATCCCTGCCTCTCGTTACGTAAAGTAAAAAAATAGGTTTTATTATACGCATTTTGCCGCCCCCTCCCCCGACCCAACTACGCTACGCCACTGCTTAGAGGATTTCTAAATATATATAACTCATATTTGTTATGAATTGTAATTTAAAGTTTATTTCCTTTTTCGTTATTAAATCGAACGATAACAAACGTAAATAAAAATGTTTCTTAACCCGCTGAAATTTTTGTAGCAAAGTAATTAGAGCGAGACGGCGCTATAATAATGAGTCAGTTGTGTCTCGGCGAAAAGTGGGTGTCCGGGCTGTACATGTACCTACCCATCTGAGATCGAGGTGTGATGTGTGTGTGATGTGTGTGTGTGTGTGTGTGTGTGTGCGCGCGTGTGTGTGGGTGTGGTGAGTGGTGTGTGTGTTTGTGTGTGTGTGTGTGTGTGTGGTGTGTGTTTACCTACAGCTGTGTGTCCGTGTGGTGTGTGTGTGTGTGTGTGTGTGTACCTGCAGGTGTTCCCGCAGCGCGTGCGCCCGCGCGCGGTAGTGTGCGTCGCGTGCGGGCGGTATGAACAGGCGCGTGCGGTGCAGCAGCGCGAACGACAAGCCCTGCAGCGAGCGGCTCCCTCCGCCCAGCAACAGCTTCAACACCTCCAACAGTAGATTCTTGTCGCGCTGGAATACAACCCACATCACTCTCTATAATACGGACATGGCAATTGATCACAATTAGTGGCGTAGCTACGGCTGTATCAGCCGTATCAATAATACGGGACCCCCGAGCGATAGGGGCCCCCCTTAGCCCATACTCTAAACTTAAGCGTTCACCCAAAAATTCGACGATCTTTTTTTTTATTGCTCCCGCATATTAAGCCTCTGGACGTGGGACATGCGGGGCGGCACAAACTAACTGTATATAAATTTGGCGTTGGAAGGCCCCCAACAACATTTTGATATAGGGCCCTCCTATGGCAAGCTACGCCACTGATCACACTGCACCTAATAGTGACTGGAGTACGGTTCAAATAGTGTCAACTGACGAGATATGATCAGCGCTCGCCAATCAGATACAATTATGTCGGCCTGTTATTATTTATCAGCATAAAACTAAAAATGTTAATAATAATGGTCAATTTCAATATACGTTTCTAATTCGATTCGATACCGAGATCCCTCCGGAGCAGTTTGGTTTTCGTTCTAGACACAGTCGCGTAAACCAGATGCTCCGCATCACGGAGCACGTTTAAGATAAATTCAAAATCGGTATGCCTACTGGCGCTCGTTCCTTTTCATATTCGACAGGGTGTGGCACAACGGCTTGCTCTACAAGCTGTACACTCTCAACGTGCATCCAGCTCGTGCACATCATAAGAGACTTTTTGTTGAATCGCGGCTTCAAATATCGCGTGGAGGGAACTCTCTCTTCCCGACACACGATAACGGCCGGAGTCCCGCAAGGCTCAGTGGGGTAACTCCTGAAACTGATTCGATTGTTCGATTGTTCCTGGATTCGAACTCGATTCGATCTCGATTCGAACTTGAAATGCGCACTCCCGACGCCGATCGACTAGCTGATCAAAAACGGCCGTTATCAACTCGTCGATCGAGTATTTGTTCACAGATTATAGCTGTATCCTGTAGATCACGTCATATTTATGTGGCTATGTTCTATGGAGAATTTCATTACAATAATTTATATTTAATTTATTTTACTTATAAAACGATACTCCAGTTGTTGTTACATACATATTTATATAAATATAAGAAATTATTACGTTGTTTATTGAGTTTTTTGTAATAATTCAGCAACCAAAGATAAATTGAGTTGCCCAAATCTATTTAGTCTATGCTATGAACTATCAAAATATCTGACATTGTCAGCGTCACGTCACAACTATATAAGTCGTAGCGGGAAACTCAAAATACAGTTTTTGGTTAAGATTTAGAATCTTGTAACAGGAGTTTGAGGTCAAAACTGGCATTAATTGGATTATTTATTGTTTTCACTTATAACAAAACCATTTTCAAGCTTAGAAAATATATTTTTTTCGGAAACTGATATCGAATAATTTTTTTTATATGGTTAAAATAAGTAAAGTAATAATTTACTGGTCTCTCATATGTAAGGGTCCATCTGGGTGGGTACCACCGCAATGTCTATTTCTAGCGTCAAGCAGCAGTGCGCATGCACTGTTGTGTTTCGGTTTGAAGGACATTGTAGCCAGTGTAACTACTGGACATAATGAGACTTAACATCTTATGGCTCAGGATGACGAGTGCAGTGGAATGCCACACAGTACTTTGTAACTCAAAGTGCTGGATAATCTTGATATTGTTTATAGCCTGGAGTCTGGAATTTGTGCCCGATATGGCGATAGGCTCGCTCCCTGTCACATCATGTGACGGAATACGCACGATGAAAATTGGGTGCATTAGTAGTAGCGCCTCTGCCTACCACTTCGGAGATAAAAGGCGTGAGTATGTGTGTGTGTAAAGATAAAAATAAATTGATATTAGTTTCCAAAAAAAATATTACAGGCAAGTTCTAGGCTCAAAAATGGTTTTATTATAAGTGAAAACAAAAACAAAAAAAAATGTATTCTTTTCAGTATCAGCATTTAAATAAAGTTTGAACATAATATGATTTGTAAATCAGAATGATTATAATTGTTATGATATGAATATAATAAGAACTAGAATTCACCCATTGGTCAAGATTAGACTGCATTTCATAAAAAATATGTAACAGGGCTAAATGAGATAAAAGGAAAAAGTAGATTTTTGTCTTAACATGTATATTATTATTTTATAACAAACTAAGAAACAACTAAATTAAAAAAAATCAATCTATAAGTCAGCTTCGCCTATTGTACCTACTCCTCCACAGACTTTGAACAAGACGTTGCCGTGCATTTTGCCTACGTCGTAGCTCATCATTTCGAGATGATGATGAGGCATGTATGACATTGTCTGCAATGCCTGTCTCCATGTCTTCAGCAATAATAATAAGGGATGGGCAGTTATGCAAACTTCGAAACTCATCGCAATCCATATTAATTGCCCGATTAGTAAAACGGCCCATCCTAAGCAAATTTCTTCTTCTTCAATTGTCAATACGGTTAGCTTCTTTAAGAACATTAAAAAATGATTGAAGTCTAGCCATAATTGCACAGATTTTTTTAAAAATTCTCACCAAAACACAAAACAACTTCACTTGAACCGTACACGGCACCTATTTAGCAATCGTAGAATTTGACAGATAAAGTCGAATTGACAACTCGATTCACGATCGTACGAACGAGTGGAGAGTAAGCATTTCTCGATCCTAACGGATTTTTTTGATCCAAGTAAGTTCCAATTTGAAGCACGGCTCGATCGTGCGCTAGTGTAGATTTCGGGAGTACCAAAACGCTTGAAACCGAATCAAACTCGATTTGATTTACGATTCGAACGTGTCAGGAGTAACCCCACAGCTCTTTCCCCTTTTCTTTTCTCGCTGTACACCAGCGATATCCCTAAACCGAAGAACGCCCATCTGGCGCTCTTTGCGGATGACACCGCAATCTACGCCTCACGTAGAGACCCCGACAATTTTTTAAGGTGTTAAACCGGGTTTGTGAAAAAAAAAAATTACACGTGTTCTATAGACAATATCATAATAAATCTTTTACTTGTTTATGTATTATTAAACATATGTCGCAGACAGCGGCGGCCGATATAGTTACACGTCCATCTATATATATATATTATATAAATAAAATTGGAGTGTCTGTTTGTAATATTGAAATAACCGTTTTTTACTACATGTATATGAATATATATACGGTACATACACCAAAATAACATTTTTTTCAATTTTTGTCGGTCTGTCTGTCTATTTGTTCCGGCTAATCTCTGAAATGGCTGGACCGATTTTGACGGGACTTTTATTGGCAGGTAGCTGATGTAATAAGGAGTAACTTAGGCTACTTTTTATTCCGGGAAAATATAATATTTAATAAAAGTCACAAATGAATTATCTCTTCTACTCACCATTTATTGATCATTGGTCAATTATTGCGTAATCAAGTGTTCACAGAGTACAATACCACTTCAGGATTCATTATTAACTCTACTTATTATGACACCTTGGTAATTGAGACAATTACTTAACCAATATCAACTATACTCGACTTATTCAGTAACCACCTTAATATGATCTCAATCATAAACCCGAATTAACATAGTAACCGCTTAACTAAGCACTGGCTGATATGAAAAGCACCATAGTTACCACTTAGTATGGAACTGCACTGAACTAGTTGCTTCATATGATTCGGCACCCTTCTTATACACCCAACTGTCGCTCCCACTACTAGTCTGCCAGCTCAACTGGTTATTGCACGATTATTATTTTGTCTTACCCGACTTAATATATTCAGACACCCTCAAAGAGATTAATATACAGAATATACCCGACACATACATACACAGTACTTTGTAAGTCAAGGTGCTGGATGGTGTTGGTACTGTTTATGGGTGGTCGTATCGCTTACCATCAGGCGAACGGCATGCTCGTCTCGTCATTCAATGCTATATATATAAAAAAAAAACCATACTAACGATGTATATTTTTTTAATTTTTTAAAATAATAACGGTTAATGTTCTACGAGGCTTTGAAAGGCTACCATACTTTTATAAATGTGCGGAAAAGATACGACCTTCACAGGTATAGTTCGGACTACCTTCTAAAACCTTAATTCTTAAGGGGATTCTAAAATCAATGGAAGGAGTACATTCCGAGCGTTGACGTAGTTGATACAAATTCGAAATATTAAACAACTTAAAAAAATTTCGTAGCAAAGTTTGTTTGTTAAAAAGTTCTAAGCATCCGATCTTACCCCTCACAAGCAAAATTGCATACATTTTGTGTCCAAATTGGTGACTATGAGTTGTATAGTACGTACTTTAACGGTAAATAATTGAAAGGGTTAATATAGGATCTCAGCAACCAGCCGTGTTATGACAAGTTTTAATAAACAAACTCCAAGTTTATTTACTGTATAGTACCAAATAGTTCGAAAATCTATTAAAATCCGTAAATACTCATTTAAAATTAAACAAATTCTTGCATGGGGATAGTTCGGATCTTCACGGGAACGGCGAATTATAGTTGTTATTCTTATTGGCACCTAAAACACGTCTTACTTGTCGGAATCACTCGCGCAAACTGGCAGGACGTGAGGAACAAGATGGCGCCGCAGGCAATCTTGCCAGAAAACAAAAATCATAACATAATAGCAAGTTATTCGATTTATCCGATGTTATCCCTCCGACGATCTTACCCCAACGCACCTTATATACTTTATGAACATCATCATCATAAACCAGTATTCGTACAATATATTATTAAGACCTAAGACTTAATATTGTTTTATTAGATTTTCACTTACTTTTGGATTAGCAGGATCTTGCAGCATGTTGGGAATGTCTTTCATCGAAAAGAACACTGACACAGACATTTCCACTGAGTCTTCAAAATCTTTGAACTTTTCCTGAAAACAACATTTCGTTTTCATACAACTTCTTTATCTATATGTTAAAAAAATTTACCTGGTGTATCTGTACACTGAAAGAAACATAATAAAACTAAAGGTGGGTGAGTAAAGGACGATTTTTTTGAAATTTTCTGTCTATCTGTTTGTTTGTTAGCGCATATCTCCGAAACCACTGAACGGATTCTCATGTTGTTCTCACCGTTGGACAGAGGATAATAAGGAACAGAATATAGGCTTTTCATTAAATTTGGATATCGAGAAAAAGTTAGTTTAAATTTACTCATTTTAAGATATTTGCAATTCCCTCTAAAACTTTGGTTAGGAATACTACGAAGGCGGGGCTGCCAGCAGAAAGTTTTAAATAATAAATATCTGGTTATACCTCGCTGAGTGTGGCGCCGCACTGCTGCAGGTAGTTGGCGGCGTTGAGGATGCTGTCCCTCACGCTGGACTCCACGCTGATCAGCGCCATGGACCTCGTCGCCTCCGTCATGTAGTGCACCTGACGTATACATAGTATATACATAGCAACATGACTTTATTAGAGATGTGACACACTGGTATATAAAAAAATACCTCCTTAGTTCATTATTTTTGTCTCCATTTTTGTTCCAATCTTCCCCCATTTTTATTATTTTTTTAGGATGCCTACATTACGTGGCGCCTTCCATAACAAAGACCGAATACCTTAACATTGCTGATGTCGACTGGCTCGTCAAGCCTGAGCATGGCTCTGTTGTCGGCCGCCATGATTTTCATCAACAATTCCAGGTCCTCGGCCTTGCGCGTCATCGGACCCACTGTTAGGAACTTGGGGAACTGCTCGTCGCTCAGGGTCGGTATGTGGCCCTCTATCGGTATCACACCTGGAAATCAAGTACATTAGGTACCCTGTGTAAAATAAATTATTACCATACACAAAAAATATGCTTTTTTATACAGTCAAACTGACTCAAGTGAAATGTACTACTGAAAATAGTAGAAAAAGTGTGTGTGTACTTATGTACACGCGTTAGAAGTTATACTTCTTTGGCGTAACAACATAAAAATCTTTTTAAATAACGCGCCAAAGGAAGTATAACTTCAATATCTTTCGCCTTATTCTACGTTCAAAATTCAAAACTAAAACGTTGACTATAGCTAACTTCAGGGTGTCGGTTTTTCGTGACGGTGTGCCCGCATCGTAAAAATTTACTCTCATCATTTTTCCCTAACGCGCCAAAAGAAGTATAACTTCAAAAATCTATGGGCAGCTTGATACATCTAAAATCACTAATACAACGTCAAACATTACAAGACTCCACTTTACCGTATACTAATTGGAGTAGCGACCACAATGTCGATTGACGAGAGGTTTCGGACAAGCCGGCATAATTCTACCAACTGGCGAAGGATAATGGTCTTTCGTCAGTTGACACTCTATGTGGACTCTGCTCCACTTACCATCGCATGCAGTGGGGTCACTTTGCCCTGTTCGTATGATACAAGTGGGTCACTATATTGGCTTTTAAAGTATACGGTGGTGGGTTTAGTTGAGCAAGTGACAAAGTTTGGCGGTTTGTATACGCACCAGGTGTGGGTTTGTGTCCAAAGACGCCACAGAATGCCGCGGGAAGCCTGATGGAGCCCGCTATGTCTGACGAAACGCTTAGAGGTGATGCACCGCATGCCAATAACGCGGCCTGGGGACCAGAATATAATTTTCGGGATATCGCTAATGATAAAAAACATTTGGTCATAGAGTTCCTAATCAATATTGTTTTAGTCGATGTTTTGAAAAGTATCTATGTTTGATAATTCCACCAAAAATTTGATACATCGAATGCAAATTCGATTATCTACTGACACTATTACGCTATTATAATATTGATCAATTTCAACTATGACTACAGCAATTTAATCCACATTTAAAATAGATTATTGTGTGTTATATGTAGACGTTGCTTGTGCACAGGAACATTAATGGTAAACATAATGATTACATAATAAAGTATTTTTCTTTCATTTAACTACTTACTACCGACATGACTTCGAAACTACCACAATAGCCATGTCGTCCTTATAATCTAAATGTACAACATTATGTGGGTCCTTATAAACTAAACGATCCATCCCAAGTCACATAAAGCACATCATTAACGACATAACAGAGAGGATCGCTCGCACCCACGCATGCGCAATCACAAACAAACCAGTTGCATTACTCACATACGTGTCATTGACGATCGATGTATGATTTCAGGATGTCACACAGTGTGATATCACACTATAGATTTTAGGACATCAAGCATCGCTTCAAAAAGTGTTATTTATACTAATATACTAATATTATAAAGAGGAAAGTTTTGATTGTTTGTTTGCATGAATAGGCTCCGAAACTACTGGACCGATTTTAACAATTCTTTCACCAATATAAAGCTACATTATCAGCGAGTAACAAAGGCTACTGTTTATCCCGGGGAATAATAAAGCGGGACTTTTATCCAGGTGAAACTCATTCACTCAGAAGTCTAGTTGTTTCATACATCCTTAGGAGTTCGTTTTTTAAATACATTTTTTCACTAGCATTTGCTGGTGGCTTTACAGCTTTTTGCCTTTTTCCAAAATAAAAGAAGTCCACTTCAAATAAATATAACCTATGTTACTTAGCTAAAACGCAGCTTCAATTATAAGAAAAAAATCTGTTCAACAGTTTCAAAGATCAACAAACACTACAAACCACCTCAAAATCTTCACTGCTCCGTAACGCTGTCAAACAAAATTAATTTGACCAATACTAAATGAAACCTCACCTCACCCCCCGAGGATCCTCCAGGCGTCCTGCTCAAGCAATATGGGTTCTTGGTGGATCCGCGCAGAAGGTTTGTGGTCTCCCAGCCGAGGCACAGCTCCGGCGTGTTGGACACCAGCAGTGGGATGCCACCGGCCTTCTTCACCAGCGCCACCACCGCGCCGTCTGAGGTTGCCTTACGACCGGCGTTCTCTAGGCACCCTACAGAGTTGGAGAAGCCTGAAGAACAAGAAAATTGTTATAAAAATCTAATTTAGCTCCATAAGTCATACAGATATTCCTGACCTTACACTGGGGTACAAGTCTCGTGACGCGAGTGCTAACTACGTGAGATTATACCTCCAACAAATACTGTCGGAACATACAAATTTGTGTCTCGGGATCGAACCCGCTTTTGTTTCACAGTCGCATCGCATCTTCAGCTAGCCTAGATATCACAGGACCACCCAAAAAATCACTATCGAGTTTTTTCATTATAATTTTCCATTATACGTCACTGACCTGCTAGCTGGCAACTCTCCTTCACCGTAAACGGTACTCCAAGCAGAGGTTTATTTTTCGCCAGCTCCTCAAACGCCCCATGAGTCTTCGCCTCGTAGATCTGTCGATCTACCGCTTTGGCTTCATCCAGCGCGGCCCTGTACCTCTCCTCCACCACCGCGTTGATGTAAGGGTTCACTTCTTTCACGCGGCTTATGTACATCGAGACCAGCTCTTCGCTTGTTATCTAGAAAGACCAAAGATGATGCAGAATAGCATAAACAAGCACCAGTAGACCAGAGTTATTGTGTAAAGGATCGATGGACATTTAAGCCATTGAAATTACTGGGTAAGTATTATGACATTAACATTGTACTTCACATTGAGCTTTCGATTCAATAAGGAAAGGACTGGCCAAGCAGAGCAAATCAAAGTTTTGGATGGCTTTCCTATTTAAAGGAAAGTTGACCTTGCCCTTGTTTTCGCAAAGTTCATAGCGTATATGCCTTGATAGTAATCATATTTTTGTATCTAAAGCAGCAATTCTCAACCTGCGGCCCGTGAGCCTCAAGTCTGTGGCCCTAACTTTAAAAAAATCACTAAAACAAAAGAAACTTTACTCAAGATAACTTGAGCTGTAGAGTGGTCTAAAGAGTTTATGTTTCACCCTCCCATTTTCCTTTCTTTCTTGATTATCCCCCAGAACTTGTATTGTTTTCATCAAGGAGACGCTACTATGACAGTACCAGGAAGGAGAACCTGTTTTTGGATCATGGTAGCATTTTCCGTCACATGGATGTCAATGAACGACGGTGACCATATCGTATCAATTATCATAAAGGTCATTGGTGTCGGATTATCTCACATCGCTATAAAGAAACTTCTAAAATTTGTTTTATAATAGCGTAAAACGTTTGTTTGATACGGTGTATGAAACAAATTGTGCGTTTTGAAGGGAAACCAAAGTTAAACAAATTATAAACGTTAATTTCTGCGCAATGAACGTGTGTACACTAGGAATTAATAGGTGCACGCGTGACTCCTATTTGCTAAAATGAGTTATTTTTGGTGCAGGGGCAGCAAATTTTGGGTCCGCCCCGGGCGGTAAGAACCCACGCTACGCCAATTCAAGACGCAATAAATATACGCGAATTTCGTATGGGACAACGTTCACACTATAACAGACTAACGTAAACGCGATAATTGTGTTAACACTTGAACAAGTCTTGTTAATAAGCCCTGACGAATAACGATTACTACATTTGGCACAGTAGAAACTAACTTCCTATAACTTTGCGATTGACTTATAAATACGAATAGAAGACAGGCCGTCTATAATATATAGAGGTTGAATAAAAATAAAGTAGGTACTTAAATATTTTAGTCTCAGTTATTCAATTGCATTGATCTTTAAGCATACATAAAAAAGTTAATGCAAAACCTAGCTATACTAATGGATGAGTACTTGAATTACGTCACTTATATTTTAGGTTGAAAATTATAAAATTACTAGCATTGCGCGCGGCTCCGCCCGCGTGGAAAAGTTTTTTCCGGGATAAAAAGTAGCCCATAGCACTCAGGAGTAATGTAGCTTCCTATTAGTGAAAGAAATTTCAAAATCGGTCCAGTAGTTCCTGAGATTAGCGCGTTCAAACAAACAAACAAACTCTTCAGCTATATATAAAGCTATAGTATAGATATTATCTTTTTCTCTGCTATGTGGTTTGTAAAACCAATCATGCATAAAAACGCACGTAGATATCTGGGGACCTTATTCTAATGTGATGGCTTTCCTCGAGGCGTTTTCCTTTACTATACTGAATCAAACCTAGCTTCTTGGACTTACGTTAGGAGGAGTATACCGACTCCTACGTACCTACTACTACCTAGTTCGTATAATCCGATTTTCCTAACTTGATAACAACTGACATATCCCTGATGGTGAGTTAAGTTTAGTTAAAAATATGTGGAGAGCTACGTTGATGCAAAGTTTTTCTCCTGTCATAAAGTATCTAGGAATAATTTTATATACTTACATATATTATAATAATACAAGTCAATTTACTTAATCTATTTACATTAGTCGCTTTATTACAAAATAATAACATGACGATCTTCTGCTCCTTACAAGTTCTTAACTAAATTAACGCACGGAAAATCCCTGGCTAAGCCAAGTTAGCTGGCATTTCAGACAGCAGCTACATTTTGTTTGCGACATTTCCAGACCGCTATGATTTATGGAGCTTCAAGAAAAATTACATTGCTTAAAGGCCAGCAATATTTCGACTATTTCTCGAGTATTGTAGATGTTTATAGATAATTATCACCTAAAATAAAATCCCCCCTACCATACTTTGAGAACGTAAAGATGTAATTTTGAAATAGATACAAAAATTAGAATGTCTTATGTAGAAAAACAATTAAAAATTGTATCAGCGTTAAAGCTAGTTAACGGTGAAGGAAAACATTGTGAGGAAACCTGCATACCTGAGAAGTTCTCTGAATTTCGAAGGTATGTGAAGTCTGCCAACCCGCACTAGGCCAGCGTGGTGGACTAAGGCCTTAACCCTCACAGTTGTAGAGGTGGCCTATGCTCAGCAGTGGGCAGTATATAATACAGTGCTGGTATGGTATGGTTAAAGCGAGCAAGATGCTATCAGTTCTTATTTGGTCATGAATCCCGTTCTATCTTGGAGGGTGTCTGTTAAGGTGGTGATGCCGTTTTTCAAGCTATGTCTATCTAGCGTGGGGTATTATGAGTCTACGGGGAACTAACTATTGGTAGTAGCATACTTGTATCCGCCTGGATGGCGACCGCCGTACGCAAGGTGTAAAACCCTCCATATGAAATGAAATGAAATGAAATAATTTATTCGAACCCATAAAATGTTATACTTTATTTAGATTCCGTCAATATTAACTCTACCACCAGTTCGGAAAGCAGTTCTCACTAGAGAAGAACGGGCAAGAAACTCTAGAGTTGCTCTTTTCAAAATCAGTTCAAGGTATAAAATACAATGCATTATGTAGCGAAAAAAAATATACAATTCAGTATTTGTTTACTTATGTTTAGAGCAGTTCATTTATATACTCGCAAAATAGATAATAAAAATTTAAATTCCGACACGAGTGCATAACTATCTCAGGAATCATGTAATAATTTGATCTGAAATCTTCAAGATGTCGTTATTAATCTACATTTAAGATATAAACCCAATACTTATATATAGTAAGCGAAAAGGGCAGACCAGTCCACACAAGCAGCACCCGTTCACGAGTATGACGCATGTGCCAGCCATCGGCCTCCTCAACCATATTACAGGGAAGTGGCCGACCCGGCACACGACGCCGCCGCAGGCACAGACAGTTAAGGAGTATGTCATACCCAAGCCGCTCACAGATGGAAACAAAGAAACTTTATTAAAACGAAAGACATGACTCCAAAGAAAATCATATGAAAAAAAAAAATTATCCCAGGCTTTATTATCCTCTATGTATTCTGAAATCTTGTAATAAGCTTTATTACATAACTTTTGCTTAATAGTTGTTTGGAATTTACCTAGTTATTACTTATTAGTTACTCACGTAAGTGTGTCGCGTCCCGGGATCAGCCTGAGTATATCCGGTTACAAACAGGCATAGTTGTGTCCACTGGCGAGGAATAACTCTCTCTCGTCAGCCGTCGTCATATCTATCTGGACCTCACTTCGCTTACCATCAGGTGAAGTGGGGTCAAGTCACCGAGCCTACTTTGTTTTTTTTTATTCTGGACCTACAAAGTGACTGTACCTCCACTGATGGTAAGCGAGATGCCGTCCAGATAGAGTATCGAATGGCAGCAGATGGTTATCTCATGTTTAAAAAAAGGTGTTCCATTGAAAAAAAAAATGATATAGGTAAATGCACCAGCAAACCCGGCCTGGAAATTGCCACATGCACGGCTCGTTGGGCGGCCGGCACACCGGATCGGTGTCAACGACGCGATCGATAACAAGGATGGCAATTAACTATTTGCAAACGTTGTCGCGTCATTGTGCGAGTGCTGGGACATTTCGCATGCTAATCACATGCTATTATTAGGATGAACCTATACAGCAAACGATGCGTTTGTAACGAGGGTAGTATAGGATTTGGAAATAGCAATCCGTGTGGCAATCGCCTTTGGTCTAGTTATAAGCTGGGTCATCATGGTGGGCTTGGGATACTCAGCTTACACGCTTGCTACACCTACGATTTTGGGTAGCTTTCCAGATTGGGCTATTAAAATTTGTGTTTGTCAAAATATGGATATAATAGGCGATAGGGGTGGTGACGTGAGGCGTTGGCGTATGTTTAATTCACAATGGATATCGTATGAACAAACAATGCATTTACACTAACAATGCATCGACCTTAAGAATCTATACTATTATAATCTATATCTATACTTACTATTATATAAAGCTGAAGAGTTTGTTTGTTTCTTTGAACGCACTAATCTCAGGAACTACTGGACCGATTTTGAAAATTCTTTCACTAATAGGAAGCTACATTACTCCTGAGTGCTATAGGCTACTTTTTATCCCAGAAACACTTTTCCACGCGGGCGGAGCCGCGCGCAATTCTAGTAGACCAATAAAAGTATTCGATTCATTTTCTACTAGTCTATATAAATTAGTTTTTCAAACTTATGTACTTATTTCAAGCTTACGTAGCCGTATTAGACTCTCTAGACGATAGCAAACCATCAAAACTGACTATTGATACAATTCAGGTTGTTTTTATTGAAAAAAAATACAGAAGAGCATCAGAAACCTAAGCTGCCTCCATTACGTAAATTTTGTCGCGTAAGGCACCCCCTACGATTGGCTGTTATGCCGCAAGTGATAAAGCAGCAGACCGGGCTCTGTGGCGTACCTTGGGAGAGGCCAATGTCCGGCAGTGGACTGCAACGGGCTGATGATAGTGTACGGTCACATAATCTATTCAATAATACATTTATATTCTCGGTACCCAACACTCAGTTAATACATACACATCATTACGGCTTTATACCTTTTTAAGAGCAGCCAGAAGGGTCACCCATGTTACTCTAGGCATTTTAGGTTCCATGTAATATTTTCATTAAACACGTTCGCTCAGTTAGTTTTGGCTGGACACAGATTTGCCCACCGCACTCGCATCTCGTGACTCTGCATACTAATTACGTACTAGTGCTTGTATCGGCTAATATCTGCTATTGATCCGGTGCTTTCTATAAAACATTGCGGAGAACGGTTATCTCTTGTATTAAGCAATATTATTTTTCAAGTGGCAAACGAGCTTATAAGTCACCTGTCGATGAAAATAAAACACCTGCTTTGGGGCGCCAATTGCGCTTCTTCGTTTTAACATTAACTTTGTCAGTACAAAAAATTAGTTCCAAATTTTACCACAACATGGCGAGGTTTTTTGTTTTAGAGCACTAACATCATCGCAGACTATAAACACTATTAAAAAATATTATGATATAGCTACAGATTGATGTACGTATTATAGGATTACCTCCTTTCTCAATTGGTTATGTACCTAATGGGAGTACTCCTGGGATCGATTCGCCGTCTGAAGACACGATTTTGACTTAATCCCCGTAGTGGATTGACGTCATACAGGCGGCTGATTGTAAACACTTAGTCAACCTTGCGACATGCTTGAAATCGTGTTCCTCATATTAGTGTGGGTAAGGCCAAGCCAAAGATTGATCATTGACCTAGCGACAGCATGTACACTGGAGGTCTTAAGTTCGATTCTCAGATCAGGCAATATTGTGTTTGTCATTGACTACCAGATATTGAAGCAACAAGAGATGACGCCATGACATGATTTTTAAACATGATACTTACATCGCCCGAGCGCACCGCGGCCGACAGCTCGGTGGCGCTCTTCATCAACAGGGGGTTCGTGAGAGGCGGTACTTTTCGGTTGTCTCTCCCCATGAGCCAGAAGAACGGCGCCAGGAGCAGGTTCAGTAGCCGCAGCAGCACCCCTACCAGCCTCACCCCCACCTCCATTCTGGAAAAATAATTGGAAGTTAAAAATACCAATAAATTAATGGAAAGATGAAGAAGTCGCTTGCCTATTAATAAGCGTCACCCCTGCCAAAGCTGTAGCAATGCCTCCTGGAACTTAAATCATGAAGTTTATGTCATTCTGCAATCGTCATAATCATTACCCTTATACTCATAACGCATTAGTGTCATAATATCCGATACTTTTTTGGAAATTGGACAACAAAATTTAATTGTGTATTTATTTCGATTGAAAAATAATTGTGAGTCGCTCGTGATTACAATAGTGCGATTGAGTCGCGCCGCATCACAATTCACATTGTTCGACTGAAATGCGAAACAGGAGCTTTTAGTTACATCTCTGCATACCAATCCGGGGACAAAGGCGTGATCATACACAATAATCAAAGGTCACAAGAAACCTAAGTATTACTGGTCGGCCATACGGAACACAAATATTGGCCGATCCGCGTGTTAATAGCCTGTGTCAACTCATGCCGAGCTCTATTTGAACAGTCGTTTTCAATTCCCTTGAAGTTCGTAATGTATTATGTGATCGCAAACTAAGATTTTTCTCGATGACAAATCTTTTATACTGGCACGGCCAAGACGGATGTGATCCAGAAATAATAAGTTCTCTAGCCTGTTGTTCTAGAAATAACAAAATACCTCGTGGCATCGCAAGAACAAAACAAACTTGATAATATTTAGTTCTACAAACTCTTGGACGACTTCAAAGCATGCCTGCAAATATTTTCATTAAAAAAATTACACGACGTTCTCAGCAAGCCAGTCTTTGCAAAAACAATAATATATAATAGCCCTTCAATGTTAGTGTGATCGTCAAATCATCACGTGACCGCTGACAGGCTAATTGTAAGGCAATCCAGTTGCCCTGAAATAAACGCTGCCACCGAACAAATTTCATCGGGCTCCGTTAAAACGCCCATTGTATGTCAGTTGTTAATTTACTGACCGCATTCGCTCCACATAGACAGAGATCGGTTGCAACTCTCCCAAGAGACGCGCGTGACACTATTCATACGTGCATGTTTTTATAATTAATCTTGTTTCCCTAGGTGACACGCGCACAACCATTAATAAATTTACTGGTGGTAAGTCTCTCGTATGCGAGGCGCCGTCCGGGTAGGTACCACCGCAGCAGCATTGTTGTGTTCCGGTTTGAAGGAGATTGTAGCCAGCGTAAACTGTGCATTATGAGACTTAACATCTTATGTCTCAGGGTGACGAGCAAAGTGGAGTGCCACGCAGTAGTTTGTAATACAAGTTCTGTACGGTGTTGCTACTGTTTATGGACGGTCGTATCGCTTACCATCAGGCGAGCGGCATGCTCGTCATCCAGAAGCTATAAAAAACTTTTATATCAGAGCCCGTCCGATGAGATTCATGCACAATATATAGTGCCATCACCTTTACTTTTAAAGTCGTATAGCAATTATGTAGTGCTTTAGGTCCACTTCGCTGTTCACATATTAGTTCAGCATATTGACTTAACGCTTATTCATCAGCAGGATCTTTTTAGTTCATGAAGGCTCCCGTGAGTATCAAGTTGGGGTCCGTTTTCAGTGGCGGGGCTAACAAGGGCGACACCCGGATGTGAATACCAAATAATGTCTTTCAATCCAGAAAGCAATAACAAAACTACTTTTCAACTAATGTAGACTTTCCAACCACGCGGCATATAATAAATAAGATTTACCCGTAGCTCTACACCCGAGAGAATTTTCCAAAGGAAATGTTCTATTTTCCGAGATAAAAATTGTATTAAAGACACAAGACACCTGTTGGCAACTTAAACCTTTTTAATGTTGTGGACGAACGTGCTGAACGAATTGCTTCCCTACCACTATGCTATTTCTTGAATATGGGGACGTAATTTATCTGAATCAGTCTGCCTTTGAGTACGATTGAAGTATTATTACGTTCTGCTGAAACTTGAGATTTTTTAAAATTTCTTGGCTAGGAATATTGACTTTTAAAAAATCCAATGACGCAGTTTTAGTTTTCATCAAAATCGGCCCCAAGACTCCTTTGAGTATTTTTAGTTATTCTTCATAGTTTCAGATTTCCCCATACAAGCCCACTTGAAAAATTTACCTGTATACTGCTGTGGTAATCGAGAAGGCTACTCTTACTACTTACGACTTACTAGTCGAAGGCCATATTTCCTGTTACTGTGTTATTCAGGGAAGGTGGTCCAAGCTACTTTCATTTAAAAGTAACATCTTAGGAAGACCGCCACGATATATCGTTTGTATTATCTGCCGTGCCGAAGTCTTTTTTTTTTTTTTTTTTATTGCTTTGAATGACGAGACGAGCATGCCGTTCGCCTGATGGTAAGCGATACGACCACCCATAAACAGTAGCAACACCATCCAGCACCTTGACTGACAAAATACTGAGTGGCATTCCACTGCGCTCATCATCCTGAGACATAAGATGTTAAGTCTCATTATGTCCAGTAGTTATACTGGCTACAATATCCTTCAAACCGAAACACAACAGTGCAGGCACACTGTTGCTTGGCGGTAGAAATAGACATTGCGGTGGTACCCACCCAGACGGCCTCTTACATAATGAGAGACCTACCACCAGTCTCAGTCTCGGGATCGATCCCCAGGTTGGATATATAAATGGATATTGGGTTTTCCTACTCGGTATCAGCAAAAACTCTGAAATTGTACTCAGTAATTGGCAATAGCCTCGTCCAAACTAAATGAACAAATAGCTAGTTAATAACTGTGATATATCTACCCGTGGAAAGGAAAAAGCGTGATGTATCTCAGGAGTATCCAGTCGTGCAGCATATCACGATCTGCATAACATGATCGGACAATACGTCATTTGTCCACTGCAAGGCTTGAATAAGAAGCGAGGCCTCGCAGTACTGACGCCTACGTGACCGCCTTGCACAAGCACCGAATTAACCCGGATCAGATCCGACCAATGTTTGGTAAATAAAAACTAAAATCAACAGATTCGGATGTCGGTCAAGGCTGGTAAGTGTGGCAGATTTTCTAGGTGCTGCGTCTCTGGCAGTCACTGCCTTTTCCGAAATAAAACCGGCGAAACCAAATTCAATTATAACTTGTCACTCAAAGTCGTGTAGCCTTTTACGAATCAATTCGGTAGTTACAGTGCATATCTTTTATACACTGCAATTTAGAATAATAAGTGTAGATTTTCTTGACATTGCACTTGACGATGATTTTGTATCTCCAATTGCTATTCACTAAACGTTTCTCGCTTCCCTAACTCTATTTGTCTTTAAAAGTTAGCAAGCAGACGATTCCTCTGGCAGTGTGGATGTTTTCGAGCAGTGGTGATTACTTTCCAGTAGGTGATCCTCTTGCCTTATTTGCGTACAGTCTGCTAAAAAAATTTGTGTGTTTTTTATCTTAAAACCAGACCTGAACATATGAAACTGATTTGCATTGAATGTCCATTCAAATCACTTCCTGTCTCAGTTCGCATCTCCGCGAATATCGTTATTCCTAACATTGTTAACTGCGGTAAAATATTTATTGCCAACAAATAGATATTACCATAAATCAACGTGGACTTGTGCGACAAACTTATTATTTACACATGTGTTCTACCAGAAAGATAAATAATTTTTGTATTGAAATAAGTAACTGAACTTGAAGGTAAAGAGGTAATTAAAAACATAGTATCAGTACCGAACGAGAAGCCAACTGAGAAAAGACAAACTTTACACTGCTGTGTGATAAACTTGTGTTACCAAATGTTTTTCTCGTGTCCCATAAGAACCTGAAAGCATTTCATTGTTCCTGACAACCATGAATCGAGAAAAAATAATGGTTCTTAGTGTAGTGTTGAGCAGATCTACTGGAAGTGCGTTTAAAATTTGCTATAGCCTATAAGATTCTGGGTTTTGAAACAGGGCGGACTCCGTAACAATTTTTTTTTTCATTTCCGCGTAAACACTTTGTCCGCCAGTCTTCCAAGTGTCACCTAAATCCGTTTAACGGTGTATAAGCATTGAACTAAGTTTACTAATGACAATCATAATCGAAAACTTTATATTTTTATTTGGCGGATTGGAGGAAGATTTTAGTAAGTTCAATTGTTAATTAGCATACAGATGTGTACTATAGAAGTCTGAAGTACTTACATAAAATATTCCTGTAGTTACACAAAATTTTAATATTCTTTTACCATACACGTACAACTACAAACAGGTCTGGGTAAAAATAAAAAAAGTGACAAGTGATTTACGCGGGCAGTGAAACGTGAGGTTCTGTATTCAATTAGTCTCTGCGAGATTTCCCATCTAAAAATGATTTTTCTGCAGTGAATCTGCTCTTTTTTCATCCTGACACGGCAGAATCACTAGACTAGGTTGCACCTGGTGTTACGTGCAATGTAGCCTGAATATAATGTAAAGAATCGTAAGCTGTATACAGAGAATTTCGATTGTAAAATATTGTAGTTTTTTGAGTAAATAAAAAAATGTAAGTATAATTTACGTAAGTAAATAAAATTTTAAATGGCTTCTTCCACACATTACCTTACTATTTACTGAAATTAGATCCAACACTTATTCATTAGAATTTTTCATACACTGCACATTTTTTTAAGAAATTTCTAAAATCACAACATGTTACAATTTCAATGTGAAAATAAAACTTGAGTGATTGTCTGTTGACCTCTGTGATGAGTTGTTGAAAGAAGTCAATTATATTACAATGTCTATGGATAAGGAAAGTGTGACCTGACCTATGCTCGTGAAACAAGATACTACGGTTTTGATAAACAGACTGAGACGATATTTATTTATTAGTTAAAATGATTGTATAATCCTACAATATTTTTAATGCCTGGATGCTGTGCGACCGAATGTCCTTTGTTTTTAATATCCAGTATTCAAAGTGACAAAGCGTATCTTATATGGCGTCAGGACTGGTGTACAGTACATTTGCAAAAGCCGAACGTCTGTGCCTCCCTTGGTGAGCGTTGGGGCTCATACACATAAACACGACACGGCGTCGCGTCGTAGGACATCCCAGGCTGGTGTGTAGGCTTACTTGTCAATAGGGTAACTACGTTAAAGGGATCCCCCGTGTGTCGACCAGGATAACATATTAGATTCTTCGGTTATCCAAGCGATATGCCATGAATATCAATGAGGTTCACGCACCGATCTAGACACACTCTACAAAGACATATCAAATTCTGCCAAACGCAGCGTAGTGGCAAAAAGTTCAAACTTTCGTATGAGACTCTGTGACATCAAGATCACATCCACACAGAAATTAAATTTATCTATAGTTTATAAGTTATTATAGTTATGTCCTGTGTCCTCTTTCTTTGTTTTATTGAAGTAATATAATTCGTTTTTTTATGCAATAATAAGTAAATTTAGTTTGATTTTCACAAAAATTGCAGTTTACAGCGTGAGATGAGAATTACTCACTAACATCTGGCAAATGGGAACACACATTGCAAAATATTATGACAAACATATATTTTTATTCACCACGAGTGAAATCTTGTAAGGGACTCTGATTGCGCAACGGCGTACTTTACTCGAATGTAAAACACTTTTGACACAAATTGTGTGAAAGCAATGACAAATTGCAGTTGCATCGAGCGGACGATGACTACTTTTAGGGGATTGAGCAGTGAGGGGTATGATGGATAATACTTATCAACGGTTTGCGCTGAAAATATTTACATAAAATCATTTAAAACTAGGGTATAAGGAATAATCTGTTCGCGTTCCTATCCACAGCTATGATTATCTTGTGGCGTATTAAATACAGACCCACTGCTGACGATTGGCCTTAGTCCACTACACTGGTCTAGTGTGGGTTGACTCACTTGACAGACTTCACAGACCCTCGAAATGATTAGAAAAATATGAAAGACATAAAGTGATTGTACGGCTCATGAACTGAACATTGAAAATTTTTGTTGTAAAATCGACTTGAAGCGAATATCGCGTCTGCAATCTTATTTTTAACTCTCAAATCTTCACTGGGCCGTTAAATACGGCATCCGTCGATCACGGGGAACAAAGCCAAGATTTATTACTTTTGCGGATTGTCATTACATTTTCAACAATGTAACATGTATTCAGACTTCATTATTTATTAGACAATAAAAATAATACCTTTGGAGTCTAGAATGAATCAATAGGTACGAAGTGGTAATGTGGTGGTGTGCCATGTACTGAACTGTATTGTAGCAGTTTTTTGACGAATTGATGCTATCGGAGTCACTTCAGACGAAAATATAAACTTTAAATCACGATGTATTTAAAGAAAATCTGAATTTAGACACAAAAGATTCAATATGAATACACCAGATTACCTCCACAAACGAATTCAGACACAAAGCAGAGGTACAATAGGGCCTCGGTCAAAGTTAGCTGGCAGCGGACACACCGGCGCGGCGACCCTCCGGGCCTCGCCTCAGACAGCTGTATGAAGGGCGCAACAGGTCCTCAATCGATAAGTCGTCAACCCTACGATACATAGAACAGGCTGGATTTAGATAAGGGAGGTATTTAATACGATTGGATTTGACCGGCTATACACGAGCGACGAAAGGTAGAATCCTAGATAATTGGTTTGAGAAAGAAGTTTTGTTTAGTTATTACTAAACAAACTAGCTTAGTTATAACTAAACTTTACCTTAATAGTCAATAGACCTAAAGGAGAGGGATGGATAACATTTTAATACCCTACACGTAGGCGGTTACATATAACGATTATTTTCGACTTGAGAATTCGTGGGTCGTGATAAATAAGGAAGCTGCGATTGTACAATAGTGGATAGGTAACAAATATAATTATTTACAAGGAAATTTATCAACATACGAAAAATTTGCATCGACACTACTTTAACTTTTCTTATTGTGGGTATGGGCCCCTTAAAATCGTTCTGAGAACGCGCCTGTTCTTAGTTCGGGCGTACACAATGCAGACACATTTCATGTTTACCATCAAAGGCTTTCACCTTTGCCCCTTTGCGTTTCGATAGGAAGCGGGAGATTTGCAGCGAAAGTTAAATCAAGTTGATGTTACAGCGAAACACGTTACTTACACAAAGCGATAAAAAATGAGGCTCTGATCGATAGACTAAGTTCTTTATGATACTTTGCAGCTAAGAGGTTTACCGAGAGGATTATAAATGAGTCAGCTGATGATAAATGATCATATACGCATAAATCTAAAATAACTGCCGCGTTTACATACATTTTATTCTATATTTTTTAAAGTATAAGTTAGTGGGCCAATGTTTAGCAAACTGTGCCGCCTATTAACACCAGCAAAGCCAGAATCACGGATGCATTACATTTTTGATTAAAATTATGGATCCTATCCTTTTTTTATATTTCTATTCATGGCTGCAGGAGCTGAGAATCTTTATCGTTCTTTGCTCAGAAAAATAGATTGCTTTACGAGAAAGTGATATTAGATATAAAAATCCAGTGGGAACAATTGCTAAATATAACTTTAATTAGTTCGCATATAAGTAAAATGCGTTACGTATGTGAAAAAGACTTATTGCGTTAACTCGTAACATTTAACGTAAACATTACGCCCGCGAGAAAATAATTGACAAAGAAGTCATAAAAAGGATTAATTTTACAAACATTTTAACTGATGGTATACCACGAGACTGACTTTAGCAAGACTACCAATAGTTTTTCACCACAAAGTATTCGATTACGTTGTCCCTATCACTATGCGATATGAGATTTGAAATCTTACAAAATGCCCAACTAGGTATAGAGTATAGAGTTAGAGTTAGACATCGTCAACAGCATTTATGGCCTGGTGTTTTTTTTTTTTCGCGGGGAAAAAACGCGTTATCGCTACCACCACTGGGGGGTGAGTGGAACGGTTATGTTGGTTGTACCATTGCACCTTGAAAATTAACGTGAAGGGACAGCTTGGCGTTGGATTTCGTATGCAAAGCGATACTTCTAGCAGCCTAAACTACCCTGTGTCCTATTTCTTTCCTAACCCCTATTCCTCTAACACCAGCAACGTATCAATTCTTCTGAAACTGTTAATATTTATAGGTAGAGGAGATCACTAAGCATTAGACAGTAGTTCTACCCGGTGAAGTAGCCCTTTCATGTTTTATATGTATTTAAAACATGAATTACATGTATAAATTTACAACCTATCCTGTGTGGTACGTGTAATATGGAAATGTAAACACTATGTCCGCGGTGACTCTTACGCCCATCATCATTTGATGATCATATCAGTGAAATTACTAAGACCTCAGACGAACGAAAGGACGAACTTCTTAAAGACAATCATACAATTGAGTGCATCAGCACTGAACATAACGTCACGTTATAAAAACTAAATAAATACGTGAACACTGAACCAAACAAAATACTTGACAACCGATAACCTTCTTTATCAGAACTGATTAAAATATGTCATAAATCAAATTATACCTTAGTGATTATTGGTGTTAATAAATTAAACGTAAGAGAACTAAATCTGCAAATATAAAATTTACTTTTTTGTTCCAATATAGTAAAAAAAGGCAGCATCACCATTCAACCGTATAATTGACGTCATTTGAAGCTTAGTGCTTATGGCTGCTGAAAATAAGACGAAATTAAAAGTTATAATTATAAATGAAAACTTCATAATTTCGAAAAAAGAAAAGATAGAGGTGTCCTTATTTTAGATCTATTTCATTTAAAATAATAAAGCTTAAAGCTTGTTAAAATTTGAAATGTCAATTAAAATCAAATCAGCAGAAAATATATATTTTCCCAATACTGGCAACGCAATGTCAAAGCATGCAAAAGTGCCAGTTAAATAAGTTAATTTTAGAAATACATTAATTTTAGAATATGAACATTAACATTTGGGGTATCAATTTTCTTTTTTTTTGGCAACATTTTGATATAATGTCGTTATTAAAATTTTGAATTATTGTTTTTGCTTTAGCTATTATTTTATATCAAAATATTAGATTCATCGTAATAATTGCATGTGAAATCTTATGTTACAATGTTTCTTAAGATTATCAGAGATACTGTGACATCAGTTTATTGCACAAACCATCATTTTAAAATAAAATATCGGGAGCTGCTAGCGCTACGATTCGGCCTTGAGCACTGACGCGGGCTGTTCGGTGACTAAGCCAAATGGCTTAGTTTTACTTGCCTTACTAAGCGTGCATGTTCACGGTTTCTATGTGTTATTATTCTAAGGTGTCGGCTAATTTAGCACTAACTTTTTAATTTAAATTTGATGTAAGTCAATTAGACTAAATAAAATAAACCGTTAGTGATATGCTAATAAGATTTCAATGCAAATTGTGTACTTTTAAAGTAACATTTGACATATAAAGGTCATTCATTGACGTCCCTATTCTGAAAGGCAAAATAGTCAGGAAGGAAAATTTAATAATTATGTAACACATAATTTTACAGAAAAGGTGCTAGAAAAACTCTGATGGTTTATATCTGTGTAATACAAGTCATTCTAGGTATTTAAAATAAAATAATTTTGATAGAAGTGTTTTATTTATTCTTACCGCATACCGCGAGGATGAACGGAGCGGTCATATTAGGCTTAGAACGGTCTTATGACTCTGAACGTAAACTTTATAGGATCGTCGTGGGTGTCTCACGCTAGGACAACAGCTCAGGTCTAGATTTTAATATGAAATACTCCATCATTTGGTTAGAGTAGCCTGATGCTCACTGTTGAGCGGTTAATCTAATCTCTAGAACATCATTTCGCAGTTAGATTACATTTTGGTTTGGGTTATAGATTCCCCGAGTTTCTAGTAGATCCTGAAATCAGGTGGAAATCTGAATGCTCCATTATGTAGCAATGATTAATCATTTATTAAATCAGGAGTTAAACATTCCTTTAGTAGAATCGCAAACTTGTATGGACTTTTTGTCACATACATATTACATTAATAATTAATATATTGGGTGGGCTGAAAAGTTCATAGGCTGACATATAGATGGCGCTACTAGTATTAAATTAATATGATTTTTAGTTAGCCCTAACCTTCAAAGACACGTGTATAAATTTGACAACTGTCGTACTATTAGTTTGTGAGATATAGTATTTTGAGTGAAGGAACTTTTGTTTGTTATAAAAAATGGATAAAAAGGAATTTCGTGTGTAAAGCATTGCTTTTTGGAAAAAAAATACTATTGAAGCCAAGGCTTGGCTTGATAAACATTATTCGGACTCTGCACCAGGAAAATCAACCGTTGAGAAGTGGTTTGCTAAGTTTAAGCAAGGCGAAATGAGCACCGAGGACAACAAACCGAGAAAACTATGTTAGCCTATGAACTTTTCAGCCCATGTTACGTACCTATTAAAAGCATCCTGCTCGTCATCCTAATATATTCGTTCTCAAGTCTAAACAGCTCATATTTATCATATTTTGAGGTCCATTAGAAGTCTATTGATAGATATTATAGTTAGATACTAACCACATTCTATCGAAACTGTCGAAAAACGCATGATCATTAATCGACTTCAAAAAAGGAGGTTCTGTATTCGGCCCGTATGTATGTATGTAAGTTTGTATGGCCGCGATTTTCTCAAAACTACTAATCTGATTTGGATGGGATTTTCGTTATTCAAATGTATATTTTTAACCGACGAAAACAAAACGGAGGAAGTTTCTCAAGTCGACGTGTATTTTTTTTTTATGTTCGAACAGGCATAACTTTTTACAGAGTAGCCCGATTTTAATAATTCTTTTTTATTGGATATGGTATGCCTCGAAATTGGTCCAATGTCAATGTGGAAAAAAAATTCTACCCTAAGGGTGGGAAAAAGGGGGTGATTTATTGTTTACTCACAGATTTTAATGCTGAGTTGTGTATTAAAAATTAATCATGTAGTTTATAGTCACAAAAAATTACAAAATAAAAACTTTTTAACAAAAAAATAATCCGCCGAGAAAACTGTCTACTATCTTTTTTATTAAATAAAGTTTGATTCAATTTAAAGTTTTTTTTCTTTTTAGAGCAATTTAATAAAAGCTTGTTTTTTTAAAAAAAACCTTTTAATTTATTTATATCTGGTACGTACCTACTTCTTATTATAAATTCCGCATGTTTGAAAATTAGAGCGTACTGTACAATTTACTAACATGAAATATTTGTAACAATTCAATTACACAAATTGGAATTACTAAAAAAATATTAAACTACGTAATATTTGCTTATTTCATTCCTAACTTAAAGAAATTCACGAAACAGTGATAAAAAAACCTTATCAAAGGATACAATGTAAGCATTGGCATACTGATATTGCGTGTACTTACATTTTATTTATTTATTAGTAACAACACTAAAATAGTAGTTCATTCACTCATACAAACAGCGTAAATTTTATCGCACGCGCGGGAATATGACTACTAACGCGACGCAAGTACTCCGTGTAGCGTCGCGGCGCGGACTAACGCTCGTAGCTTCGAGGTACTTTATACTTAGGGGAACCTCGTAGAGTGTAGACTCTACCCATTGCGAGACGTATGCGAGGACTAAGGAATACTTCGATGCAGCACGAATAGCTATATATCTAATGATCATAATAATATGATTCTGTAGGAATTAGATATGGAACTATATATGGAACGTCTTGACTATTTATTGTAAGGCCATGTATTTTTATTCCAATCTTCGGACAAATCAAGTCACTATCTCATTAGTTGATCTTAACACCACACTTATAATAACACCACAAATAACGCATACCCAAAATTACTAGCTACTATCAAAGCAAAAAGTTGTTGCTAAGCTCGCCTGCCGAGTTTTTTTTTTATTGCATTGAATGACGAGACGAGCATGCCGTTCGCCTGATGGCAAGCGATACGACCACCCATAAACACTAGCAACACCATCCAGCACCTTGAGTTACAAAGTACTGTGTGGCATTCCACTGCGCTCGTCATCCTGAGACATAAGATGTTAAGTCTCATTATGTCCAATAGTTATACGGGCTACAATGTCGTTCAAACCGAAACACAACAGTGCATGCACACTGTTGCTTGGCGGTAGAAATAGACATTGCGGTGGTACCCACCCAGACGGTCTCTTACATATGAGAGACCTACCACCAGTAAACAATACAATATTTGCCTGCTCATGTTTTAATCCTGGTCTAATCTGATATCAGATCATAAAATACCTAACGTGCCACTAATCTCGACAAACGTTAAGACGGCAAAATTACCTGGTAATGTAAATTTATGCATGATTAAATTTCTTCGAAGCTTTTGATGCTGCATGCGAAACTGTTTCAAAAATATCGTTCAGTCTCTTCAAATATCTAATATGTTTAATTAGCATAAAATTAAATGAAGATGCTAACAAATAATAATTCTAGAACTTTAACTTTCAAAATACTGCATGGGACTATGATCTGCACCCAAGTCTCTAGCATCTAGATTCTATAACACAAGATGTTTAACCTCAAAATGCTCATTTATAGCTTGTGAGAATTACATCTTATGCCTCAAGATGACGAGCGCAGGACACTACTTATAATCAAAATTCTTGAAGATGTTGCTGTTGTTGGGTGGTCGTACCTATCATAAAGTACGTCGCTCTCTATACTCGTCTCGTCATTATTGTTGGGTATTTAGGAGGTAGTTTATAATTATTTAGTATTGTTTATGCTGGTTGTACTAAACATTGAATAAACCAGTTGACCACCACCGCTTGAGTTTGATTGACGTTACAATTATAATATAAAAAAGCCCTATTTCCCTAGAACATAACGCCTAAAAATTTATCCATCTCGTCACGTCCAGAGCAGTGCAATTTTTAATTTTCTATGTAAATATGAAACGTGTCCGGCGTGGGAGCTCCGGTGTGGCGCTGTTTGCCCAATGTAAGAGGTAGAACGTGCGTGAGCCTGCTCTGTACATATAACTGGACAACGGCGTGTGCTGTTTGCTTTACACGAATTGGTTTTACTGGACGGAGTTTCTGAATATAGATAGCATGTATACCAATGCTATAGAGCTGCAGTTTGCAAAGAAACTAATCAGAATAAGTTTATTCCCTATGTTTAGTTTATTCACGGAATCGATCTGAAGCTAGCCTTTGAGATTGCTTACTTCAAACTTAAACTTGAGGTAGAGATCTTGGTATCTATTATGGGGAAATCCCTATAATAATTGGGAATAATGTAAATAATTATTTCGTAAACTGATGCCCTAAGATTGTGTGAATTTGTTTACATCTCTCCAAAGACCATTGGCCTCCGTGTACGTATATACAAATATAGTGTTGCTACTGTTTATGGGTGGTCGTATCGCTTATCATCAGGCGAACGGCATGCTCGTCTTGTCATTCAATGCCATAAAAAAAACACATTATTTTCAAACATTTACGACGTATGATCATAATACTCGTATGAGCTTCTTGAAAAATTCAGAGCATACGTTACAGTTCTTAGTCCTCGTATTTAACCGTCAGAGACAAAATAAAGAGAACCTTTGTGGTTTGTCACATTATATCTGGTAAATAGTGTGTTTAGAAAAACAGACGAATAATATAAGATGTATGCAATGCATATATTTTTGATTTTTATCACGCAGAATATAATTAGTATTCTTGGTTTTTCCAACAATTTCATACTGCCTTGTGAAATGATACCGCACACAAATAGCTCTATCATTCGTAGAGTACCCTTAAGTAATAATCATGTTTATGATGACCATAGATATTATAGACAATTAAGAAATAATTCGTTAAACAATTTTGATTTAATCTCTACATATTTTTGGTCGCAGTTCTATCCATATAGAAGACCCTTCTTAGAATTAAATTTCCACTGTGAACTTTTCCGCGACAAAAAGTGACCTTATGTGTTAATCCAAATCATGGTCAGGAAATTCATTTAGCGGTTACTGCTTATTAAATAACTCCGAAGTAAAAGTTCTCCCATAACCCCTAAGAATTTCAAAGGTAGGAATAGTCTACTAACTCGAATTCAGGCAATGTACATTGTACAGGGCATAATGCCTGATCCCTTTTAATCAATGTACTTGCAATAAAGAAAACAATACCACAAAGATATCAAATTTGATCAGCGAAATACCAGATGTCAGGAGACAAAGGACTGGCCACAACACTGAAATCAACAACAGGAGGCTATAGGTAAAATATTTATCAAACGAATCGCGTCCACGCCTTACACCCACCGCTTTGTCAGGTGGAAACACCCCAGCCCCACCCTTCCACCCCCAAAAGGTATTCCAGGAGCGTTGCACTTGCGAGAATAAAGTGTCACGTGACGCGCGAAATTTTCTTTATTCGCGGAGGCGTCTGGCATGAAAGTGGCTGTAACTCCTGCTATAATAAAACACCTCTCATTTATATTTTGGGACACGTACGTTCTTCATCTCGGCTGAAGTAGGTATAGTTGTCTTGGATTAATTTACAAACGAATTTCTTTTTTTTTATTACCCTCGCAGGTAAGATAGAATTGGCCTGGAATAATTTGGGCTACATATTCAACTAGTTGTTGGTCCTGGCTTCGTCCACGTGAAATGCCTTTCCTGCTACAAAAATCGCTTAATCACTGAAGCGATCCATAGTGCCGTGTATAAGACGCCAGCGCCATTTACCTAGTAAAAAAATCTAATATTTCTCACGAGACTTAATTGCTAGGATCAAAAGTAGCCTATATATTATGCTGGACATGTTCTCTCTGTGAGCATACAATTTTATCATAATCCGTTCAGGGGTTACTGCATTTGCTTCTAACAAGCAACCAAATATTCAAACATCCCCACTTTTCATAAATTCGCAGTAAGACTATTAGATTGGCGATAGCCTAGTTCGGAGTGGAACGGACTGTCGAGACGAATGTCTGCAAGTTCAAAACCCAAGGGCACGCACCTCTGACTTTTCTAAAGTTATGTGTATATTGAGTATTCTTTGTGAATAATCGCTTGCTTTAAAGGTGAAGGAAAACTTTCGTAAGGAAACCTGCATACCTGAGAAATTTTCTATAAAAAATTCGAACCTACTGATAAAGCAAACTATAATTGTTAAACAATACACACGTAACTTCGAAAAGCCATAGGTGTGTGCCTTGGGATTTGAGCCTCCGGACATTGTCTCGGCAGACCGTTCCATTCCCAACTTTTTTATCTGTATGTATCTATGTATATTGTAGTTAGCATTGCTTGCTGGATAAATATGTGTTTAGATGATATTTTTTTTTAATTTTGTGTTCTTATTGTTATTTTGATTTGCTTTTTTATTTATTTGACACTTTTAAAATTATTATTATATTTACATATAATGAATTAATCATTTAGTTGTCTTGATTATAGTCTATCATAGTGATTATAGTGATATTGGATTTTTCTATTCAGTATCAGCCCGGAGTCTGGAATTTGTGCCCGATATGGCGATAGGCTCGCCCTTATCACATCATGGGACGGAATACGCTTGGCGAAAAGTGGGTGCACTAGTTGCGCCTCTGCCTACCCCTTCGGGGATAAAAGGCGTGAGCATGCGCATGCGGATTATAGTGTAAATTGTTTATTATAATCGTTCTAATCAAATAAATAAATAAATCGTCCACTAGAATGTAGAATTATTACAGTGTAAAGAACAGCCATTAGTCTTAATCACCCTCAACATGTAAAACATAAATTGTTTCTCATCCGTGATTTAATCCAGAAAAGAAGGCATATTATTAAAAGAAAAAATAATAATAAAATAAAAAAACTTACACAAAACAAAATATTTTCTTCTAAATCCATTTTGTAACCTGTGGATGCAAAAAATAACAAATTATATAACAAAACAAATAAAAAAAAATAATGCATTAGAATGAACTTAATTTCGTTGAGAAACATAAAGAACAAACAATTGCATAACTCAACCTTAAAAAAACATAAGAGACAAATATTATAACAAATACAATTAGGTAGTTGACTACTTTTTTAATACATTTATAAAAAATGTATGCCATCCAAAATCTAATGGAAAAATAATTTTCAAAATTGGGGCAACAATTAGTAAGTTATAAAGCTTTGAAATTTGGTGGAAGGGGTAGTTGTCAAATAACAGTAATATTACACTGTGACGTCACCGAGAGTCGCCGGCCATAGCGCTGCGTGCGTGCGAAAGAGATAGCGCAATATCCCCTCCACGGCCCCACTTTGTCTCACAACAATATTTCAAATATGAATAACTGCATTATTTTTCAATCATTTTTGATGTTGATTTCACAGAAGAATTTCTTTTTCCTATTATTTTCTGTTACATATAATATAATTTTCAAAAACAATCATACGAAACTACCCTATTTTGTCATATTAGGCAGTTGGTCAAATATCCAATCATATTAAAGTTAAACAGATTATACTGTAGGTAACTATGAAAATGTTTTGAAAATCTAGCAGTAGGCACTACAGCAGACTGTGGTTGAACCACACCCTGTCTTAACTAGAAGCTTATTTTAAATGAATAACTGATGTGCTCTAGGGTTCCAACAGCATGATAACAATATCGAGGGGTGAAAGGCTATTTGGCTTAAACATCATTTTTTACGACGTAAAGTTATATGTATTTAGAAACAGAAAAAGATACTGATTCCAAATATATAATATCACTCTTTTATTTAAACATGCTAACCTTTATATGTAATTGTTTTCTTGGAAATGGCTTGTCTGATTTGGATGAAATTTTGGACTTGGATAGTATGAGCTATAAAAATGAAATTGGGGTATTCAGTTTATTTATCAACCCCAAACTTGTGGAGTTAGAAGAAGGGAAATGCTAAACCATTGAACCGATTGTAATGAAAGGATATCTTGAGCATTGAAAACGAATATGGGATATGCCTTTTTATATTAACACCTATTTAAGGGGGGTAAAAGGAGGGAGAAAATAAACCGCTGAACCAATTGTAAAGATATTTGATATGGGGATATCTTAAACCTAGAAAACAAACATAAGGTATTTTTTTTTTATTGACCCATAATTAAGGGGGTAAAAGGGGGATACATTAATCTGTTAACCGATTGTAATTAAAGGAGATGTGCGCTTTTTATATGAGTGCTGGGCCTCAAAATCTAACAAGGCTCAAACTTTAGGCATATTAAAAGGGCAAAATATGGAACTTAAATCCATTAAAAAAATATTTTTAGACCCCTCCATTCATAACCAACTTTTTTAAAAATGTTCATATAAAGTGTAGTTTTCAAGCCAAACAAAATTAAATAAATCTCAAAATCGGAGGTCTTTAAAATTAAACAATTTATTGCAAAAGGTTAGTTTTCAGGAGTTCTATCCAAATATATATAAATTGTCTTGTTTAGAATTTCAGGCCCGTTTTTGGACATGTCCTTTGGTATGGGAATATCTTAAGCCTGGAAAATAAATACGGGATGTTAATTCTTTTCTTTTACTCCTGACTAAAGAGGATAAAAGGGGGGACAAACTAAACTCCTGAACCGATTGTAATGAAATTTGGTATAGGGATATCTATAACCTTAAAGATAACTATTGTTTTTTTTAACACTTAACTAAGGGGGTTAAAAAGAAGAAAATACTGTTGCTTCGATTGTATCACAGTATGGGGATTGCGGATATCTTGAACCTTGAAAATTAATATGAGATATTATTATTTTACTAAACCCAAAATGAGAGGGGTAAAAGGGGAGAGAAATTAAGTTGCTGAACCAATTATATTTAAATTAGGTTTGAGGATCTCTTGAAACTTGAAAATAAATATGACATATTCAGTTTTTTATTAACCCCTAAATATGAAGGTTAAAAGGGGAAAGAAAATAAACCGTTGAACCGATTATGGTGAAATTTACATGGTTCAGTTCTCATCCCTTGTCTCACTTAGTTACGAATTCATAAAAGATGAATGTCCTATATTTATTATCATGGTTTGAGATAATTATATCTGCACCAAATTTGGTCTTAATATCCCAAAAAACGTTGCTTAAGCCAAATAGCCTTTCACGCTATAGATATGAAGGTGCTTATAATATTAATATTAACACACTTTTTGTTCCGTACACAAGTGCTGTCACTTTCTTGAATTTCCATGGATTTGACAGTTAGACCTCAGTTGTTAAAACTCAGACCTTTGATTAATTATATTTTGGATGTGAATACTTAATGCAGATTTTTTTTTTTGTTATGGACATTACGGTCAGTAGCCTGATGCGAGTCGGCTTTTCTGACCACACCGGACTTTCGGGCGAACGCTTTAGACGCTCCAACCCTTAACATTTAAACGACCACGCTGAGGCAACCCCTAAGTGTGGTACGAGCCTCGGCTCAGGGCAGTCGTTGGAAGATGATTGAGACATCAGCGATTAGGCGAACTTAATGCAGAAACTTACACAGATTGCACATGATTTTGAAGCAAGAGTGTTTTTTTATATATATTCTTAAATATTATATTGCACTTTTCAGCCTATGAACATTAGGTATGCAACAGTTTTTATGGTATATTTCAATGGTTTCAATTATGCGTGTTCGAATTTCGAAATAATCCGATATCGTAAGTAGAATGGCTACTATAAACTGAGTACCTATCTAAAATATGAGTTAATCCACTAAATCTAATAATATTAAAACTGTAAATGTATTCTTTACTCACGCTTCTGGGTTTTATTGAGTCTTGCAAGGATATTTAGCACCTAAAACGGCGTAATTTACACAAATTTTAATTTTAATTCACCGCACTTAGCAATGAAACATAAGCACCATTTATCCACTGGATTTCTACGTAACAAACAAGTCTATCTAACAACATTATCACTAAATGTATTGTTCCTATTGTTCGCACAATAAATAAACATGATTTCATAATCAAAATTCATTTTATTTGAATTTATTATTTTCCGAAAGTCGAAGCAAAGATGACAATTTATTTGACCAGTGTTGCTGTTGATCGTAGACCGTTGTCCAAATCATTCATTTTTTTATCTATCGTTGTTAACACTCAATGATGTAAATTCCAAAAACATAAATCGCAATCTGAAGACTAACTAAGTAACCCAATTGGGATATGTTGGGTTATGTTTTAAGAGTTGAAATAACTCTTTCACATACGTAATGTCAAGGATGTGCGTGCGGAAAACTTTTTTCTTTTCATTTGATAGAGTATGGCGTATCTATACTTTTTGAAAATCATTGATCTTACTACAACTTTTATGCCCTAAAAGCTAAAAATGACCTCCATTCCTTCAAAAACTCGGTTTATATCGTGAGCCTTTCGAGAATCGAGATTGCCTAAATGCCGAAAAATCGTCTAAGCTGATAACACTGTATTTGATGGCGTTTTTTATTCATCTTTTCGGAAAAGCAGAGGCTAAAGTCATACAGCCTTACTGACAAAATATATTAATACATAATTATGGCAATATTATTGAAAATAAAAATAAATACCGTTTTATATCTATCTCCATCACCACTCACCACTACCACTGAGTCTGCGTGAGGGGGCGACTGGGCCCAGGGCGATTGTTTTTTTTCGCGGGGAAAACGATATTATCGATACTGTCCAGTCCGTGGGGAAAGGCGGACGGTCATGTTGGGCTCACCGGTCTTACGGCCCAATATTAGATCATTCAGGAATAATGACATCAGATCGACCATCACGCTGGACCGAGTCCATAACACTATATACACCCTACACCGGCATACCACTTGTGCTTTGGGTCTTCACACCCAATGCACGCCCATGCGCGGGGGAACATTAGTCGCGGGCCGAGGCACACAGTCAGTGTGTATACCTCTTGGTTGTATAACACATGGAGGCCTAAAAGGGCCCGCGAACATTTCCTGGCACCCTTTTCCTTTCCACCCATCCTGAGAACCTTTCTCCATTCCCCACCTTTCCTTCCATCATCCTTTTCCACTTCCTTCCCAGGCCCCTGCAGTCGTCAAGCCGGGGGATTCCAGTATCCCATTCGCAGGTTTCCCCCGGTGTTGACTGCAGGATCGCCTACCGAAAAAACAAAAAACCGGCATACCACCAAAACCCCGCGGTGGCCCTATCTAGCGCGTAAGGGGCGGCTGCAAAACGACCGCAGTCGTCCCTACGCAATGCCATGTTGTGGCCCATCTCTAAGAGTAGCAGGGGCTCCGAAGCCCCCACACACCGAAGGCTGTCCTAAACGTCTAGCAGTGCTATGCCAACATCATACTGAATGGAGTAGCACTGGCGCCCACCTCGGGGTTGCACGATGTACCAAAGTAAAAAGGACACAGTCCCCCATTGCGCGCCCGCAACCCCTGATGGCCCCTATTAGTTGTCTCTTACGACAGGCATAGGTAACCATGATTGAATTCTGCAAACGCCCCACCCACAGGTCGATGTGTTCACCTTGCCTTATGACCGGGCGTTAAGCGGCCCGGACAGGTGGAAAACTCTCAAGTGACCTACTTGTTAGTGTGCCGGTTTTCTAATAAAAAGTCAATAAGTATTTTGTTTTAGTAGTTTTAACAATTTCATGAAGATTCTAATCCATACCAGGGACACAAATGAAACAATATGTATGTGTGAAACATTTTATTTGCAGTTGTAAAAACTGTACAAGTCCTAACAAACTTATAAAATAACGTTACATTATGGAGCTCGCATGGCACTGCTGACAATAAAGCCACAACTCGACGCGTCGATGTACACTCTACGTCGAATGAACTTCCCTCCGACAACCATCAGTCAAACTGACATTAAAAACGACTAAAATTCATAAACTGCCACTTTAAAGGCCACAGCTGTTAAGCAACGATAACAGGCCACCCACGATACACGACACGAAGTAAAACTTTAATTTGGTTAAAATATTGTAATACTTAAAAATATCAAGTCCCATCAAACAAAAATCTGTTTTTAAATGGGAGAAAATATTTTTCATCTCGCATTGACACCGCTCAATGGCTGATTATAAATTAGAACACATGATTCAATCACTCCTTAATCTATAAACAGGGGGTAAAAAATGTAAAATATATAATTTATGTACATTTTTTCAAAGCACCCTTCTTTGACACAGGCGTTGTAATATCAATTTTTGTTCTGAGCATAATGTTCACTACATTTATAAATGGCGTTGACGAATTGGAGGCACGTCCGCGTTACAATATTAAGAATTTGTATAACCATTTCGATAGATGGCGTTAGTTACGATATTCATTGAAGTCAAATATATTATGTCTACCCTATTTAAATAAAAATTACGATACAGATTATATGTCAGAAATATTAAATCTTTGTCTCCAGTTCGAAAACGCTACTCCACACTTATAGATGTAAGCATAATAGAATTAAAGTAACAGTTAGTATCAGGTTCACTAATAGTGTTAATATTAACCAAAAATAATTCTACTTAAATTGAAAACCATTTATTCTATTGTAGCTAAATATATTCGAATTCGACTTAATATGTTATATTAATTAACAATACAATAAAATGGGCGTCAACAAAACATTAAAAATCAATATTATATACACTAAAACTTAACCTTGATTCATATAATATATGAAGCTAAAAGAATTCCTTTTCGATGGCGCTCTTACTATTCGAGACTAATAAACTAGAAACCACGGATTGGACAAAAATATTTTAATATTAATTCAAGGATTATTGGAAGGAAATATCGTGATGGTTTATAAATAAAATACACTGACAAATGAATGCTGATTACAAGAATTCTTTTAGTTTCGCTTCGTACAACACACTCGGGGAAATTATGTTTACAATTAAAATGCAAACCGAGAAAGTGAAATGCAGTGTGTATATGGAAATATTAGAGATAGAGACTTATGTTTAATTATGGTACTGCAGTTATACTGTATAAAATATAACGCGCATTGAAAACAAATATTTCCCAACAACTTACAACAATGTAGTACTATAATTTTTATTTCATTGTTAATATAGAATAATGATTTTGAAAATATTTTTGTTTTCAATACGCGATATATAAAACCACAGACACTACGGATGCTTTATTGTTGAAATCTTTGATTAAAACATCGATTGTTTAAGATGTTTATGGACAGGATTCAAGCACAAAGTTGCTTCACACAAAGCGCCTCGATTTAGCGCCATCTTTTGACGACACCTGACATAAAGTATTTGGTAGTAAGTTGGGTAGTCATAAGTTTACTAAGTTAGAAAAAGTTTTAAATAAGCAATCCAAAATAAAGTCACGCATTTAAAATCTGAACAGGATTGCTAGAAGAGTAAATACTGCAAAAACAAAATGCTCAAATGTATTACATCGAAATATAAATTTAAGGTCACTTTTTCACATAACAATGAGCAAATATTATAATTTTTTTATAAATTATTTTTCAAATAATCATATCAAATTATTGTCGTTAATTTTGAAATATATTAGCGAGCAGAAAACAGCCTTTATGTGCCCAAAATATGTTTTGATTTAAAAATATATTTTCATCAAATATTTTTCTTTTTGATCTCTATGGTTGTTTTCTATAATGAACTTAATCATTTTGGGTTTAATAAATAAAACAATTAAAATGAAAATAACGACGCATTTTCAAGCAAAACGATGGTTAAACATACGTCAATTATGTACAATGTTACATTGCCCAACCCGTCCAAAGGGAAAGTATCGAATGAACATGATTTTTAATAATGTATTTAACATTTATTCAATTTAACAATAATAAATACTCGATTATCAATTTGGCTGTTGACAAAACATTATATAAAAATATCCGCAATTTCACCTTTTAATGTCATAATGGCATTTTTACGTGTTTTAAAACAACAAATCTCATATAAATACTATTATTCATAAGCTACTTTAATTTTGGACGGTGGCATTGGTACCAAACAAAGAAGAGAATAAATAAATATATAATCTATAAACATTCAACAACTAAACATGATTTGTTGGGATTATGATATTTGTTAAGACATATTGTATAATTGTTTATACAAGTATCTTGTACACGGCTGGATTTGATTGCGTTGTCAACCGTCGCGTGATTGATACAAATACTGGGATGTATTGAATACTGGGTACTTCATCAAAATTATTGTTGATAAACATGTATTTTTCAATTAATTTTATGCATATTATTCTCAGATTATTGTTCGTAAGGCGAATGCTAGACACTTAAAATTAGTTTTAAAATGAATTAAGATATTTTTTGAATGAATTAGTCGCGGTTCATAGAAAGTGCGTTATTATCGGATGATTTTATCAAAATATTATTTATCACTAACACTTTTTTTAATAAACATGGAAGACAAAGGACTGGAAACATTAAATGTAATAAACAAATAAATAAACTGGCTACTGTGACATTACCCCATTGCGCAAAACATTCGCAGTATTTGTCTCTAGCACGCAGCGGGCGCCATCGCTGCAGTACAATAGTCGACGACATAACAAGTTACGTTCATATGGGCCGCGTGAAGTTCGCCGGGAACATGCCCTTCTCGTTCGTCGTCTCTTTTATACCCATCAACCAGCCTTCCTCCTGTAACAAATGTCATATTGTTTATTTATTTATTTTTTCTTTTTTAAAGCAGATATATTCAATAGTAGCTCGAAAAACAATAAAGTACAATTTGGTCCACCTTACAAGGTAAAAACAGTGCAAGAAAAGCTGTTGGGCTATTATCTGAGCTGGACATAGATAAACCAAACCCTTCCCATGAATATATACTGAAGTATAATAACGGCATTTTTTATAAAATTTATATTGATTTTCAAATGCATTTGGGGTAGAAATCGTATAATTTTTCTAAAGAAAATTTTTACCCCAAAGTTAGCGTTTACCCCAATTGAAGCACATGTTGTGACGTACCTGTTCGTCAGGATCGTCGTACTCGACGACGCGTATGATGTCGCCCACGTCGAAGGAGAGCTCGTCGGAGTCCTCGCGCGTGTAGCGGTAGGTCGCGCGCACGCGGTACAGCGCGCCCGCCGGCAGACCCGCCAGCGTCGCCCCTGCGGCACAACCACTCCTCAACAACAATACCAATACAACACCACCCAGGCTCTAGCTCTACCAATCTTAATATTTTACACGTTGCAATCAAATCTAAGGTGCCATTGTCAAAATTGTGTTAATTTGCCCCATATAGGACGAGGAAAATTTAATTCTAGTATAATTATCACTTTTATCCATGTACGTAACATCTTATAAATCAAAAGCTACTATGTTACTATTTAAAAATAACTATAAAGAAGTCTACTCAGCGTTAACTATCATCGAATAATACTATTCATAATTTAAGGTCGATTATTACCAGTGTTATAATATTAACCAAGTCTAAAAATCAAATCCAATCCTTGATCGCTTGTCAACATTACGATACCTCATAAATAAAGTAAACGCATAATCACACCTAGCTCATTCTAATTATCTCACCCGAAAGAATCTCGAAGTGGAATTTTATAGTCACATAATAGAAAAAAGAGACGAGAGCTTACTTAAATGTATTCATATAAATAGAGGACAAGTAAAAACTTGACTTTTAGTTCATCTGATAACATTTTAACGATCTTTTTTATTATAGAACCCTATGTTGAGCTTGTCCATACTACTAATATTGTTCTTTCCATACACACAAGTATAACTTTATAAATACAAAAATATTGCCAAAATTTTTTTGTGACTAATTATCCTTAGCCTAGAATTAAATGACTTAAAATTCAATCTTACAAAAGAGCATATGAGTTCAAGAATCCACATGAGGCGTAGGTAGCGTTAATAATTTAATAAATTATGTTGATACAAATAAAAAAATAGGAAATGGTATTGATGTACACACAATATGTAAAACATTATTTGAATTTGATATTCGTGATTGTTTATTTTTTAAAGATATTATATTTTTTTCAGTCATAACCGGTTATGATTTGTGTAAACAAATATAATTTATAGCTGTTATTACAAGTAAAATATATTTTTAAGGGATATAAATTATAACGAGCTTAAGATATTAGTATAAACAGAGTTAGTTGTACATAAGTATTTAGAAAATAGCTTTTTATGTAGGGATCCACAAAAATAATTAGAGATTGTTTTTAAAATAATTTGGTATGATTATACCATAAACACTATGATATATTAAAACTACACAATTTTATATTTTTGCGGCCCATTTCAGTTAATAAAATTGCAAAAGGAAACAATACATTCAAAAAATTCAAGCATACAAAAGAAAAGACCAAGCAACCAAAACAACATAAACCTTGGAATATAAATAGGTAAAGTACAAAATAATTCAAAAGCATATAAAATACATACCAATAAATAAGCTAAGAAATAATACATAAAGAAAATTATGAACAGTAATAAGTTCAGTAACAGTTTCACTATTCTATAGACATTCATTTATGATTTTAAAATCATTACACATTTTCTGACCTTAGTGATCACATATTAAAAAATAATTATCTTATAACTGGTACTGCAGTATTCAATAAATATTAATATATGACAAAATGGCGCGCAGGGTACGTCGCTTATATAAAAGTCACCAATGGCTTTATTGACTAGTATACAAATATAATTGTTACCTGAGAATTAAACTGTGCTAGTAACTTCATAGTAAAGCTGTTTCATAACAGTGTACAAAACAAAACTATTTTATTTATAGATATTTTGATTAAATGTAGCATACTAATAAAAATATACAGAAACCATAATATGAATTATTTAAATAGCAATAAATTAACACAAAACGAATATATATCTCACTAGCTTTTAGTTTTATCTCATCGGTATGAAGTTACCCCATCGATACGAACTTACCCCATCCATTTTATATTAAGGCATGATGTTATTAAAACAATAATATTGAATATATCCGTGTAAAGCCCCACCGTATTAACTTACCGACAGGTATATCGTATACATCCTCCGTCTTCTCGCTGTTCTGTTTGGAGTCCTGTTCAACCTTTTGTACTACGTCTACGGGCGTGGTTTCTGCGTTATCATTTATCTTCTCCGGAGCCGGCGACCCTGAGAGAACGTTCCACTTCGCTATTTTTCTATACACGCGTGTGTGTGACCGTTTACCCCAAAATTTTAGCACGTAAGAGAAGACGCTAATGCCTTTTGAACGTTTGTGAGGATCATCGGAAAAATAAAATTATTGGAATTCTATAAAATAGAGAACTTTATGTTTGAGATTTTATACTGGCTGTAATTTGAATATATAGAATAGTAAGACAGAATTAGAAAGACTGAGAAGTCCTGTAGAGTATGTAAAATATTTCTTACTATAGTAATATTTTATTTTTTATAACGGCTATAGTCGAGAGTCGAGATATAACTACATGTTATTTAGTTATGCATGTAAGTATATAACATGCCCAAATCAACGACAACATCTAGATTAGTATATATTACCGAACATGTTTGAATACTACCTTAAGTGGTCGAATAACCTAGCTTACAATGCCAACATAGTTTTTTATGTCTTCTGCAAATTCTAGTTTACCCCATATCTAATTTTTATTGAAACTAAATATATTCAATTTTTGTTTTCCACCGGTTCCCATAAGTACCAGGATCGCATAACTTACCGACGGGTATGTCATATAGTTCCTCGACCTTCTTATCGTTATCCTTTTCTTTTTCCATGTGTTTCGGCTTTTCGTTTTCCTCGACGTTGTTGAGCGCGGGCGCGGGCTCGGGCGCCGGAGCGGTGGCCGGCGCTGGGGTCGCGGCGAGTGGCGGGGGTTTGATGTCTGGTGTGGTGTCTGGTTTGGTGTCGGGCTCGCGGTCGCTCTGCGCAGGCGCGGGCGCTGGCGAGGGCGAGGGGGGCGGCGAGGCGGGCGGCGGGGGGGAGCCACCGTTGAGCGCGGGGGAGGGGGGCGCTACACACACATCGCACACCACACTCAACACATGCTAATGCACACACAACTATAATAGTCGAGATATACTGAAAAAAACATTTCTACACCACAAACGGATTGTATGAATTTTCTATTACTTAACAATAGTCACTAAAATTCGTGAACATTTTTCGGAATCATTCTAAACTTTTGTTCATTGCTTAGGAATTGTTTAATTTTTCAGTATAGCCCAACTTATGTTACTATTGTAAAATCACGATATTTAATATCTCATTTCAAAGCGTGCCAATCGATAGACAGCATTATTTTAGCGCACAATAAAACTGTCCAAACAACACATAAGCCACGATATAGTTTAGTATCGCATTCATGTGTCTAAATTAATTAAATTTAAACTCTTTCGTGATGAAATTTGAATTCAAAATTGCACTAACCATTTGGTATTCAAAGATAAATGCTTATAGTCTAATTTATAAATATGTAAATATGTTTAAGTGAGTTGATGTTCGATTGATGATATTAAAAGTATCAGAATATGTTTATATTGCAAGAACGTTTTTGGATATTCTATGTAAACAAGTTGGATATTCAAATGCTCATTTTGTTAATACAATAGCCGATCTAGTATGATATTTTAATGCAATTAACTTCGTTCAAGTAATAACTACTAACTACATTGAGTTCCCTAAAAGCCTTTCCAGTATTATTCTATTTGTATGTACCCCATGGCCAAATAAAATTAAGGTATACTTTAAATTCAATAAATATTGCTTTTCAAAATTCGAATTAATAACTAAATTATCGAGATGAAAATACCCCATCTTGTAAACAAACATGGGGTAATATAACAAGCGTGTATGTTTGGTAGTGATTGTTTCAATGTGTTTGCTCACTCTGCACGGTGTGCGCTTGTCCGTTAAGTGGGGTCGACTCTATAGCTGGTGCCACGTTGTTGAGTGTCGCGTTGGATTTCTTGTATGAGCCGCGTTGACAATCCGTTGCTAGTTTGTCTGTGATTGCTTCCAGTTCCGCGAATACCTGGATCACAACTTGGGGTATTAAACTCGAGAATGATTAGCAGGAAGACAAGGGAATCAAACTAAATGAAAAACAAAGTACAAATAAAGCTCCAAAATCTTAGTGAGTAGCTGTTTTTTAGTATTTCGTGAATTTTATTACTGGTGGTAGGTCGCTCATTAAGAGTCCGTCTGGGTGGGTACCACCGCAATGTCTATTTCTACCGCCAAGCAGCAGTGTGCATGCACTGTTGTGTTTCGGTTTGAAGGACATTGTAGCCAGTATAACTACAGGACATGAGACTTAACATCTTATGTCTCAGGATGACGAGCGCAGTGGAATGCCACACAGTACTTTGTAACCCAAGGTGCTGGATGGTGTTGCTACTGTTTATGGGTGGTCGTAACGCTTACCATCAGGCGAACGGCATGCTCGTCTCGTCATTCAATGCCATAAAAAAATAATTAATGCTTAAATAAATATATTTTTTTACGTCGAAGCATTATAATTTATGATCGGAGTTGCCTAGTAGAAAGCTGATTTTCATTATACTTAGACAACTTTGCGCTGCTTCAATCCTACCCTATCAATTTAAGAGCTGAAATGCTTTTGTATCGGGTATGATGTAGGGTCACCTCCACGCGTGCGGCGGGATGGGTGGTCCATGCGGATACGTCCAATTAGAACACCGATTCCCAACCGCCGGTATACCTGGGCAACGGTGAGTTACTCCCCTTACGGGGTCTAGCTCGCCGTTGGCTAAGTACCCTCCCAACCACCGGAGTTTGTCCGAAGAGGCTTCACCAGTGACCTTGCGGCTACGCAGCAAAAAGACTGGTAGGTCATGACCAGTGGGCGTGTCAGACCGACCACTCTGTAACGGAGTGGGAGAGCCCACCTACGTCTTGTACCGTGCGTAGTTGAGCGCCGTACGAGGGGATAATGGAGTCCTGGAGGGTTGAGTCTACCACGGGTCGGGTTGTTAGTTACCTGTGGGGACAACACGCCCTCTTTGGTCCGGCATTCCTTCTAAACGGCAGCCTCAGGAAATAGCCAGCCTGAGGTAACCGGTAGGGGTACCCTCTAAGGGTTGCTGGCGAGGGCTACAGGGTCATGGGGTGCGCAGTCGGCGGAGCGCGGGGCCTATGGCTAGCACGGGCTAAAACCTCTGCCCGGCAGCCGTAGCACTCCTCGCACCGTGCGGACTCGCAGCATCACGGACCTTGGGCCCTATACCTCCTGTGGTAGGTCCTGGTGCTCGTATGAGCATCCCCATCTGCGGGCTCCCAGGAGGGTGGGACGCCTCGGGAGGTGAATTTAATCAAACAAACAAATGGACAAAAAGAGACCAAACAAAAAAAACAAGCAGGCCGCTGCTCCCAACGGAGCGCCCTGCACCCAACAAAAGCGGGTCGCTGCTTCCAAGGAAGCGCCCCAAGCAGCACGGGGACCGGTCGCTGCTTCTTCGGAAGCGCCTGGGCCCCGTACAACTACACACACAGCCACCACATCGCTGGAGGCTGGAGAACAAGTCTGGCAACTAGTCCAGAGGAAACGCACGTTCTCTGGTGCGCAGAAGAAGGCGAAGCGCAAAGAGAAGTGTGCGGTAAACATGGCTCAAAGGGGTAAGAGGCAACCCCCCGCCGCGAGGCGGGAACCGGCAACGGTCCCCACCAAACCGGTAGGTGCGCAATACCCTAACCAACCCGGCTGCAGTCGGGATGGAGCGGGATCCACCAATAGGGGGGCTGCCCAACCCAACCGGGGTGCTGAGGAGAAATCCAACGAGCCCCGGAAGCCAAAGCGCAGACGCGGAGGGAGGAGCGTGAGAAACGCGGGAGCCACCAACTCGGAGGTCCCCGATAAAATCTCGAAACGCCCTCGCCCGGATGACACCAAGTCGCCCCTCGACAAACAGGCGAAGAGGGCGAAAGCATCCACCAGCACCGGTTCGGTGAGGGGTGCTGCCACCTATGCAGACAGGGTGATCCTAAACGACCTCTTTGTCGCAGTGATGGCGGAGCCCTTCACGGACCTAACATCGGAGCAGGTGGACAAAGTCAAAGACGCCCTACAGTCCTGCATAAGGTCACTGTCGGAGGTGCCACCAACTCCCACAAGCGCCCTGTACTGGCCCTCCTTTCGAGGTAAGCCCTTCCATAGTGAAGGTGTGCTGAAACTCCAGTGCAGGGACGAAAAGGACGTCGAGTGGCTGCGGGAAACCGTGGCCACTTTTGAATCACCAATCCCCGGGACTAGGCTGATAGTCGCACGGCAAAAGGACATCCCCAGAAGGGTGAAGTCCGCCGTGCTGCTGCCGGACTGTTCCGAGGATATTAGCACAATCCAACGGATATTGATTGGACAGAACGCGGAGTATCGGGTCGGCAGGTGGTCACTGTACAGTGCCGAGCGCCAGGGAGAGAATCCACCGAGCACCTTCCTGGTGCTGGGCATCCCAGCCGACCTGATCCCCAAGGTCTTGGCGGAGGGGCGAAGGCTCTACTACCAGCTGGGCAACGCATACATCCGCTTCTTCGGCAGCACGGGACGGTTGCAGGATATGCCGCCGGACCCTGCTGAGACTGTGCCGGACCCCAGGGCTGCTTGCGACCCCCCAGCTGAAAGGCAAAGGGTGCACGCTCGAGCGGACCAGGGGGCTAGCGCGTCTATGTCCACGGCCAGCCGGCCGAGTCCCGTCGAAAGAGGGGGCACAGCTGGCAAACCAATGGTCAAGCAATACTCCTCAACCGAAAGGGAGAGGCAGGATGCAACATCAGCTTGCCCGCTGACTACCCCCGACATGGGCTCCGATTACGGGGACCTGGAAGGGGCTGTCGCGCAACTGATGGACCAGGACATTCCGTTGGAGGCGGATGTCGAGTTGAGCAGTCCCCTTCGCTCCTCCTCACCCCAATAAACACCACACCCACATCGTCCAAACAAACCTCCAACACAAACAAACCGCGGCGGCTACCTTGCGAAGAGTGCTGGAGGTCAACAAAAGGACCGTCGCCCTTATCCAGGAGCCGTGGATAAGGAATGGCAGGATCTGCGGCCTAAGCAACATCGGAGGTAAGTTACTACTTGACACCACCGTAATTAATCCACGTACGTGCATTTATGCACCTAAATCTATCAACGCGGTTGTAATGCATGAGTTCTGTTCCAGAGACCTGACCACGGTCAGGCTCCAGAACAACTGTCCTGGCATACCAGAGGTTGTAATAGCGTCTGCTTATCTGCCGGGCGACGCGGACATACCGACGGCCGAACTAGCCAGTCTCATCAGGCACTGTGAAAACAAGAAGCTTGAACTTATCATCTCGGCGGACGCGAACGCACACCATACCTTGTGGGGGAGCGACGCATCCAACAAAAGAGGTGAAGATCTTGTTGAATTTTTATTCTCGACAAATCTCAGGCTTCTAAACAGGGGTTCGGAACCAACATTCGTAACTTCCAGATACCAAACAGTAATAGACATCACACTATCCACGGAAAGAGTGTCGGAAAGAATATCCGACTGGCACGTCTCAAACGACTTGTCAAACTCTGACCATAGATGGATAAGATACAAATTAAACGTGGATCCATTGAAACCTGAACCGTGGCGCAATCCAAGGCGGACAGACCGGGTAAGGTTTGGCAACATAGTGTCGGCGAGCCCAAACTTGGAACTTATTCCTGCTGATTACGCAGGGCCAGCTGACATAGAGAAACACGTGAATGAACTAACGGATACGTTAATAGAAACATTCCAAAAAACCTGTCCGCAAATAAGGCAATCAATCATGACCACCAAACGCAGTAGATGGTGGGGACCAGAAATGGAAAATTGAGATGCAAGTTACGCAAACTGTTTAACAGAGCAAAAAACACAAGGAAAGCAGAAGACTGGGATGCGTATAAGACAACCCAAGGGGTATATAAAAAACGCATCCGGGCACGAAAACGTGAATGCTGGAAATCCTTTTGCACTAACATTGAATCAAACACTCAGGCAGCCAGGGTCCGGAAAGTCCTATCAAATGACCCCGACCGAAATCTGGGCTCCCTGAAGAAACCGGATAACAGCTACACAACAACTAACGCAGAAATGTGTGAGCTGCTACTGAATACACACTTCCCGGACTGCTCAATCACAGAGAGCTCCACGTGGGAAGAGGCGGATCAGTCGAACTTTGAGCAACCGACCGCTGAAACCATTACAACTGCCCGACGAATAGTTACCTTGAGAAAGGTACTATGGGCAATAGACAGCTTCTCTACCTTCAAAGCAGCTGGCTTAGACGGCGTTTTCCCTGGACTCCTACAGTGGTGCAAAAACACGATCGCCCCACATTTAGTGAAAATCTACCAGGGATGCCTCATGCATTGCTATGTCCCTCTCAGATGGAGAGAAGTCAAAGTGGTATTCATACCAAAACCAGGTAAGAGCGACTATACGCAGCCAAAGTCGTATAGACCGATAAGCCTCACATCTTTTCTCCTGAAGACAATGGAGAGACTTTGCGATCGGGATCTCCGGGATGAGGCTTTGAGGTACCACCCGCTACACAACCAACAGCACGCCTACTCTTCAGGCAAATCAACAGAATCAGCGCTTCACAATGTCATCTCACCAATCGAGACAGCATTATCAACGCAATCATCAGCGCTCGCAGTCTTCATAGACGTCGAAGGAGCTTTCGACAAGACGCAATTTAGCAGCATAAGCCATGCACTGCTCAAGCACGGCGCCGACCCTACTACAGCCAGCTGGATTGGCAAAATGTTAAAAAAAAGAGCGGTGCAGGTAACAGTCAACGACACAGTCAGAGCGATTGTGTCGAGAGGCTGCCCGCAGGGAGGGGTCATCTCACCTTTACTGTGGAACCTCGTTGTAGACGACCTGATTAGGTCTCTAAACGAGGCGGGCTTCTACACTGTGGGCTATGCAGACGATGTGGCGATCCTTGTAAAAGGAAAGTTCGAGGGAATCTTATGTGACCTCATGCAGGAAGCCCTCAAAATCGTCGAACGATGGTGTTCTGAACAAGGACTTTCTGTAAACCCATCAAAAACTGAACTGGTTTTGTTCACAAAGAAGCGGAGCATCCCTCAAAACCTTCGCTTACCTAAACTCCAAGGCACCACCCTGAACCTCACGAAGGAGGTAAAGTATCTAGGTGTAATTTTGGACGATAAACTGTTATGGAATAAACATCTGGAGCATAAACTGGATAAAGCTTGTATCACCTTCTGGCAGTGCAAGAGACTCCTCGGAAAAACCTGGGGAGTCCACCCCAAGATCATGTGCTGGCTATACACAGCGGTGATACGGCCAATTATCTCCTACGGAGCCGTAGTATGGTGGCCCAGAACCAAACTCACCACAACTAAGAACAAACTGCAGAAATTCCAAAGATTAGCTTGCACAGCTATAACGGGCTGCATGAAAACGACACCCACAGTAGCACTAGAGGTACTGCTGGGGCTGCCACCCTTAGATCTTTTTATCCGACAGGAGGCAGCCTCAGCAGCTATCAGGCTAAATACACTGAAGCTCTGGGGTTCAATGAAAGGGGCTCACGGCGATATCCTTGAGGAGGCTATAAGCTATGAATCACTGATAGCCGCCCCTAACGACAGAGTGCCCAAACAACATATCTTCAACAAAAGATACACTGTCCAGCTTGCTGAAGAACAACATGACTGGTCCGGAACACATGAACTGCGAATATACACCGATGGCTCAAAGACCAGGACAGGATCGGGCGCAGGAGTGTTCTCACTGGATATCAACATTAATCTATCAATGGCCTTAGGCGAGCACAGCTCCATATACCAATGCGAATGTATCGCCATCACACAGGCTGCCAACGCAGTGGACAAGCGAGGTCTAACTGACCATAAGATACGCATAGTGTCAGACAGCGCTGCGGTACTACGAGCCCTTGACAGTGGAACTATCCAATCTGGGCTCATACTAGAGTGCCACCTGGCATTGGAGGGTATAAGCCGAACTAACTCCGTTACCCTACAATGGATTAAAGGGCACAGTGGCTCTCTAGGTAACGACGCGGCAGATGAGCTGGCTAAAAGGGGGTCAAATCAGGTGGTATTCGGACCCACTCCAATAATGCCACTACCTTTCTATCAGCTAAGATCATGGCTGCGCCGCAGAACACAAGAACAACACGCGGATCAATGGGCAAGTACTAGTGCATGTAGACAGTCCCGGGAAACAGTGCCACGCCCGGATCGACGTCTAACGAGACGCCTCATGTCCCTAGACAGGGGCTCTCTACGCACAATGGTGGGTATGATCACCGGACACTGCTCATTAAACAAACATTTATATGTTCTAGGTATCACCGACAGCCCCCTCTGCAGGGGATGCCTGTCGGCTGACGAAACAGCCTCCCACGTTATCCTGGAATGCGAAGGAGTAGCTGCACAACGGGCAGAAATCCTCGGCACGCCGAGGTCACTCCGAGAAGCCTGCGAAGGAACCAGGAAAATCCTGCGCTTCTGGAAGGAGTTAAGCTGGCTGGACTTCTAGCTGGCACATCACGCACAACGGCCCGACTGTCTACGGGCTAAGTGCGGAAAAAGGAGCCCCACAACAGTAACAGTAACAGTATGCTTTTGTATCTCTGGCCTGATCAGCACCCCTTGTACCTGTCCCTAGTCCCCTCACCTTGGAGCTCTCGTTGTGGAACAGCTGCTCTGCCGAGAACAGCGTCTGCAGGTTGTTGACGTAGAACAGCACGCGCGAGTCGAACAGCGCGGGGAGCTCGTCGTGGAGCTCCGAGTTCATGATCTCGTACGTGCGCTTCGCTTCCTCCAGCTGTTCCCGACCTTTCGTCACCTGGAATAAATTCATTCAATATTTAATGCGCACACGTAGTGACTACCTCGGTGGTGGAGTTGTATTACGGTACGACTGCAGTGCTGAGGTGTCGGGTTCGATCCCTGGGTCGGGCAGCGATATTGGGTTTTTCTACTCAGTATCAGCCGGTCTGGAATTTGTGCCCGATATGGCGATAGGCTCGCCCCTATCACATCCTGGGACGGAATACGCACGGCGAAAAGTGGAAGCACTAGTTGCGCTTCTGCTTACCCCTTCGGGGATAAAGGGCGTGTGTATGTATGTACGTAGTTACTATGACGCAAAACTGATCTAGAAGCTAGAAAAGTCAAAGTGATATCTGATAACGAATGATACATATTAGCAATGTTATAGGCAAAACTAATGCAACGCCTACAATATATTGACATATTTGTATTGAAGGTAGTTTTCCTGGCTACTTGATTAAAATAAATCGTACATACATAGCAAGAATAGTTTTACATAATATGAAAAATCTGGAATTTTATTTAAAAAGCTCAATAATATAAAATGTCCACACATAAAAAGCATAACAGAAATCCTTCGGTATACCTTAACACTGCACAATAAGAGCTAAATGACACGATCCTATCAATAGATTCAGGTGGATCGGCCTTGATCCTGCAGGTTCTATAGCTGCCAGTACGAGTATTGCTCAGTAATGTGAAAGGCTGCGCGTTACCTTGACGTCGTCCCTTCTTTTAGCCGCGTTCGCCTGCAGATTTTGGAAGCTGTGCCTTTGGCTGTCGTAGTCCACTAGCTTTCTGCCGCGTTTCTCGATCTTTTTCTGGAAGATTATGCATTAAGATTAATAAAAAACCTATGGTATCAAGACAAGAACTTATTGTTTCTAGATAAAATATTAGGATTATGAATAACTTAGGGTTTGTAGTTGGAAATTTTCTGTGTTTTATCTTGACACGGACTTTAGCCATTTGAGGATGTCTCAGAAGTATAATTGAATGGAAATATGTCTTACACGGAAAACAGGAAACGTAGGACAATAATGCATCCCTGGAGAATTTATAAGATGAAGCGAGATGATATCCAATTTCGACTGGAAGCACCTCTACATGCCATTAAAGTAATTAGACATAAAAACCAAAATGACATCCAACACCGAAGATCCACGAAACCTGGTGAAACATTTTACCAGCATCATTGGCAAAGATACTTTCATAAGACACAATAATGCCATCGGTAAACTTACCCTGACCTCCGGGAACTGGTTGGTATATGTGTTAAGCGGTATTAGCACTTGGTCACCGAGCTTGTGCGAGAAGTCCTGCCACAGCATCTCCATGTTCTGCGCCTGTACGTACAGCAGGTCGTGGCCCGACCAGCCGCTCTCGTACACCTCTGTGATTGCCTCCATCAGCGTCTTTGATGCTGTTTGCACCGCTGGTGGAAGAAAATTACAAATCTGTATAGTTGTGAGGAATTTTGAAGGTATGTGAAGTTTGCCAACCCGCATTAGACCAGCATGATAGAATAAGGTTTAAACCCGCTTTGCAGTGGAAGAATTTGGTGTCCAGCATAGGGACAGTAACATATGTCTGATATTATGATGTGTCTAATGCGGGTTGACAAGATGTGTAGTTGGATTACGAGCGACGGTGAGTTCTTTATAATAAATGTTTAAGACTGTTTTCTAGGTAAATGTTATTGTGTAATAAGTGCTACCTTTTATTAATCCGCTTTTCCCAGTCAATTCTCGGATCAGATAGTATAAAATTGGTGGCTTTGTAAGCCCGTTTTGTTAGCGATTCTGTTTGGTGACTAAAACATAAGGTTCGAGAGTAAACTAAGCTTACCATTTAGCTTATTTAGCTTATTCATGTAAATGTTATAAATTGTCGTAAACAACTAGACTAGAGAATGAGAATACGTTTGTTCTGAACACGAAGAATTATTACAATTTCGTAATAAAAAACAATTTGACAATGCCCACATATCTGTATACAATTTAGCACCAAAATGTCTATAAAGAATATTTTCTTCAGCACGTAAATTTACTAAAAACACAACATAGTTAAATTAATACATACCGCGTATACATCTTATGTAGTTGTTGAACTCTTTCTGAAGCCTGGTCGCCTGTTGGTGCTGCCGGTTGAAGTTCTGCAGGTGTTCTTCGAAGATGTCGTCGAGGGTCCTGTCCACCTTGCCAAGGTTCTGGAGGAACTGTTAACAAACAAATAGGAGGTTTATTTGGATTCCAAAAATCAAGAACATAAATGCAAGATAACAATTTTTAGTCTAATTCAGTTATAGATTACATAGTACTATAAACTATTTAGTATTCTGTGATGTAGCTTCCTTGTTTTCGTGACAGCGTATGATCAACATCATCAGCCACATTAAGTCCGCTGCTGAAAATAGGCCTCAGCTAAAGGTCTCCAGGCGACTTGTCAAAAGCGGCCTAAATCCAGCGTGTTCCTGCGAACTTTACCAAGTCCACTTTTTGAATTTTACTAAAACGACTTGTATGAGACTGGATCCTCCGGAGCAGACGTCATGCATTAAGCCGAACGCTTTTTGGGATATGTGTTAAATGTGTTGCAACAACCCAAATTGAAATAAGATAAAGGCAGATAGAAGAAGAATGTACAATCACCCAATTCGGTGCTAGTACACTTTCTCAATATAAAACGCCTATTTTTCATATTTTACTAAGCAGGTGCGATCGTTTCGTAGTTGTACAAAGGAAATAGCAGACAACTCTTATCGTCTACTTTACTTGTAAGTTGCATTTTGCTGATAGACGACGGGACGCGCAAGCAACTTATTTAGAACCTTTAGGTGGTCGAGCATACACTTTTCTGACTGTACCATTATAAAACTATCAATTGTAGCCCTCATAAAACAACGTCCTTTCCTAACAAGTAGCGGAGTCTAACAATAAGCACCTTGATACAACCGTTACAAACGTACCCAAGCGCAGTATGCAATCAATTATTATTTAATCCATTGCAATTCAGACTTTATTGACGTGTTCCTGTATTGTGTACGGGCATGTATTGTCGGTAAACATGTACCTAGGGACAATACCACACAAGTCTAATAGCAACAAACGATACAAGTAAACACTCGATACTTTTCTTTTGGTGCTACTGACACTGAGTACTGACATGCAAGTGAATACTTTTGGTATCGTATCTTCCTGTTACTACATCAGATATTTGATGTAGTAACAGGAAGATATAGAAAATATTCCTATTTTTGCTCAGACATTTTCTCGAATAGTTTGTTTGTTACATTCGATGAATTAGATTAATGTCTTTAAAGTTGCAATCTCCTGTTTAAAGTTTAAAATTTATGATCTTTTATATTATGTTGCCAGCAAATAATTAAGTCGATCATTCGATTAGAAAAGTCCATCTAATTGATTAGGATGTAGATGCAATCATTAGTCTGAAATAAGTGTTTAATTAGATATCTGCAATGAACGCGATAATTACTCGGTGCGTTTATCGACAGTAACACGAAATACTGAAACTTACCAAAGGAATCGATACTTCGCACTCCCTTTGAATACAACGAACAAAAGTTATCGACATTTTATAGTTCTTTCCTGCCCTACATATCTACCTCTAAATATAGCTTGTAAAGGACAGGTAGGAGTTCTAAATGGGGGACACCGTTTAGTGGCTATTATAATCTAGATTCTAGACTATCCTTGGCTCGGGCAGCATTTGAAGCCGTCACTCATTGTTGATAGAATTACAGACCTTAGGCAACTTGACCGGTTATGAGTTATGACACGAAATAACTACGGCACTTTATAATTCGTCTTATCACTACTCACTTATAAATTTCAGTATCATGCGTAAAAAACCATGTTGTATCTCACATTGCAGTAAAATAAGGGCTGTTAAAAGAAGAAAAGAGGATAAAGCAGACAATATAACAGAGAAGAAACAGCACTTTGCTGTTGTTATTGGAAAACTCCAAAGAGGCAACCCTAAACGAGAACTGTATCTCGTAATCAATTAGTGTATTATTAGTTCGCTAAACACATCAGTTATCCGCGACGCGTTAACGAAGCTGCGGATATCGTGTCGCGTTAAAATTAGGGCAATGTTCAAGGGCGGCCAGATATCAACCATCGCCGTCGAATTTATGGGACGAGGCATTGTTATTTGCGGTATTTCCCTTGGGAAATTATCTTGTGATAGAATATCAGTAATGGCTATTTGGTGGACGGTTGTTGGTCAGTAGTTTAAATCGTAGGTAATTGGGTCTTTTTTCATTCGAAATATTTGATGGCAAGGGACTACCCAATACATAAACGATGTAGATACCATCGCTGGACAGCGCCCATTAAACAAACATTTATATGTTTTAGATATGACCGACGGCCTCCTATATAGGGGATGTCTATTGGTCGCCGAAACAGTTTTCAGCGCATCCTGGAATGCGAAAGCGTAGTTAAAGATCTGGTTGAAATCCGCGACACACCGGGGTCACTCGAAGAAGCTTGTGAAGAAACCAAAAAGATCCTGCGCTTCTGGTCGGAGTAAATCTTTACCTGGCGTTCGCGCCTCAGTTAGTCTTTAGGAAAGCAAGGCGGTAAAATGAGCTGAATTAATCAAAACAAGAGTTCGATCACAGAACACAGGAATAATTGTTTGTATATAATATGATTTGTAAGTTAGATGCAAACACATAAGAACTCTAAATACTAACAGCGAACCGCTTCTTTCCTCGCTATCCGGCGACCCGGCCAACTTTCTCCGGCCGTTCTCAATCTCAGGCATTTGAAATATTCCAAACCTGTTTATCGTCTGTAGTCTGTACACGATGCATGCGATCATTCATACCGCGACCTTGCGTACAGCATTGTTGACAAAATGTATGTATGGATCGAAGACAATGTACTGAACCATCTTTGTTGAACGTGGTACCTACTGCCTTTATTTAGATATGAATACAGTATACACCCAATGGTTCTCACCTCATAATATATGTGTGACAGAAAACAACGTCATCCCGTATAAAAATTAACAATTTGTCTATACTAGTCTATGAGCCTCAATAAATCCAATACACTTAAAACCCTTCAACAGAAACAAACAAACCCATTTAAGGCTCGGACGACATTCCTAATGCGTCTACGGACGATGTGTAAATCACATGAGATATCGATGTCTGTATCGGTGACGGACCTGTGACGGTGTCATCGACCGGCGGACCATTGTGTCCTGTGATAACACTACGTCAATGGGATACTTGGGAATGTTAATGTATTGTTGTACATTTCATATTAGATTCTATAGGGTTTTGTAATACTACATAATATTTAAATTTAATTATAATTATTTATCCAACGTCGTTAGTGGTGTCCAGCATGATATTGAAATGTTCGCCTTTAAAATTCTAATTAACTAAAATGCCTATTATTTACTTATTCGACTTTGTCTGCAGAGCTATACTTACCGTCGCCATCTTATATTATTTTTATAACTTGAGTGTCGCTTAACATGATAGAAACCTGTATGGAATCTGTTTTTACGAGTGACAAAATTAACTGACGACCCCTATAAGGTAAAAAACAGATATCGCGAAAAATCTACATGAATAATGGTCATACTACAGGAACTCTTCTAGTTGATCCTTAGCATCTTATTAGAGATTATTTGTGGCGAAACACCAGGAAGGCCGTGTAAATTGTAATTTGTCTTGTCTTAAATTTGTGTGTCGTCTTGGATCATTTCTATGTAAAATACAAACTAACAACGCCCTTATCAGTCATGCATGGTCATTAAGCACCTTATTAGAAGGAAAAGATGAAAATCAAGACCGCATTTAAATCCGCATTCCAGTGATTGTAAGCTTTATATGCAGTGCATTATAAAATGAATTTTATAAATTGTACATTAGGTTTGTACCATAAATATTCTCAACAAAGATAGCATTTGTCTAGCAGAAATACAAAGTCAGTAGTGACTGCAGATATGTATAAATACTACCTCAGACACTGCTGCTTAGCAATAGAAATAAACAAAACAGTAGCATTAAAAGGGACTATCGCGTACGAGTCGTAGTTTTTACCTCAAACTCCTTACTGAGAATTATCAACCTTCAACCCACGAGCAAAAGAGCACAATAGATGCAGCGGACGCGCTGACAATAGCCGAGACAATAAAGTAATTAGAGGCCTCGGTCAAAGGCAATCGAAAACGAAAGGAAGCCGCAGCGCACCGGACGTTGCGTCAACGTGCAATCATAATACAGGTGCACCACGTTATTTGTATTGAAATGTGATACGGTTTGGAATATGGTATCTCGTCTGGGATAACAACGGTATATTACGTAATAACACGTAAATGTGGTAGTGTTGTAGATATATTTGTGCATTGCAAGAATGTGCCAGCTCGACTGGGGCCTAACTGCGGTCATAACAGAAAACAGAGGTGAAATCAGATTGTTAATACCTGATAATGATTCTTGGTATGAATGAAGGTAAATACTGTCATAATATGTAAATAGTTATTTCGTATGCTAAACGGTGTGTCTGTGTCGATTGTACCATAACAATCAGTAGTATACTTTTCCATAGCAGTTTCAAAGAAATCAAAGCATACGCTGTAAACATTTTATTATTCTTATGTCATCATCATCAGCCACGTGAAGTCCACTGCTGAACATAGGCCTCCCCTAAAGATTTCCAGACGGACCTGTCAAAAGCGGCCTGCATCCAGCGTGTTCCTGCGACGTTTATCAAGTCGTCTGTCCTCCTTGCAGGTGGACGGCCGACGCTGCGCTTGCCAGTAATCTACGTAATCTACCAAAAATCAAGCGTTACAATTCTCACGTAAATCGAGGTCCTTGCTTCATTTCCAGCATACAATATTGCATTATTTCATATTTACAATAATTTACGTTATTAACAATATTGTTAGTAAATAAACATCCTGGAAACTATTGCTAATAGAAACCCGAAATGCATCATCACGTCAGCGGGTTTCATATCCGTTTCCTACCGGCGATGTTTACATTTTCTTAACAATTCTAGCTTTAAATAACTGCGGTTGCTTGTACAATGTGACTTTGAATCGTGTTAAGGTTGATTTTAATAGTGGTCTTGACCATTGCTGTTTGTACTGCAAAAGTACTTGCGAAAAAAATATTGTTTATATTTTCTTTATTATGAAATTTTATTTAAATACCTTCAATTAAATCTTCTGCAAGATTAAATGAATTTTGTCTGAGAAGAACGGGATTTCAGATGTAATTCGATTTTGTCCAGCGATGCTAATTGATTCAAAGAAGACGAACGATGATAATAGATATTTATAGTATTTTTGTACACAAAAAAAGCCTTAATCCCTTTCTTTTATAGTTCGGTAAAATACCCACGGAGCAGAGAGCCACGATTCTTTCGATATTGATAATTTATCATCTACGACCTTTTTTATGCAACTGAGTGGTGAGACGGTCAATTTGCTCGCCGCATTGTGAGCGCCTGGACATAGTGCCACAAATAAGTTGACATAATATATTATTATGAATACTTTATATACTGTACGTATTTTCGTCCTCACAACCGTGCCACACATTACCAAAGCAATAATATTTCCACATCTATTTATTATTGAATGCCTTGCGAATATTATTTTATTAGTTTTTCTAAATTCCTTCCGCATTTATGTTTGTTTGCTTTACATCGTTTAGACCGCCTTAAATCATACACTTCGTTTCCATTTCGACTAGTGTTTTATGAGCGTTTAATATTTTATGAACGATTTTACACGATATGTAAATATACAGATCAAATATATTCCCGATTTTTTATGCCTTACCTCACAGCAACATTTGTGATAGTTTGAGCATAGATGCAACTAAAACATCCGCTAACAGGTTAGACATTTTAGTTGCTTGATAGATAAGGCTATCGCTACATTGGGCCAATATGATTGGAGGTAGTCTATTGCTGTTTTAGACGAGTAAGGAACCTCCCCAAGGACGATAACAATTTACATAAATAGCAGGGCAATGTGACACATTGTGAGTTCTTGATGATAGATAAACTTTAACGAAATCTCAATCCGGATGGCTATTAACTGTTTTTAGCTCTCACGCAGCGAAAATAGTTTAATTTTACAAAATTATCGCAGTACATAATTTTATATAGTTATAATATTTGGAAACCAGGCCGCAGTTATGTGTCAAATAAAAATAAATTTTAACGATATAACACTATGATTTAAGTTCAAACGTACGCATTAATATGAATCTCTTTGACATTTACATCTTCAAAATCGTACGCGTAACGGACACATCGATTCTTGGAAAACATGGAACTTGGCACGCTATGATCTTAAGTATCAATTATCTTGAAGTTTAAAACTATATGAAGGAATGAACAAACTTCATCTACCTACGCCTGGGACTAATTATGGCAAGAAAAAAAAACTTTTTGAACGAGCTCAGCTATACAATAAAATACCAGAACTTATTTTAAAAAGTAAACATTGCAAAGCATTTAAAAATCTTTTTGAGAAATATGTAAAAAAAAATGTTATTTAACTTAGGTTAACGGATAACTAACTATACTAATCGTATTGTTAATAATTTCTCGGTGTAAGAGTGCTGTATCATGTTGTTTTTCGAGAAATAAAGAAATCTTTAAATCGGACTCGCGTATATTAATATAGTACATATATTATAAATACGAATCTAATATTTTCCGCTAAGAAAAATGGCTATCCTATCCAATAGTATTGTCGGTTACATTTCCATGCATCCATCAATGATATAAATCCATGCAAAATAGACGTGAAATTTCTAAGCTTAAAGCTACAGAGCATGGCATCAAAGTTACGCACTAGAGTCCAACGCGCCGCTGAAGAGGCTGCCGCCACCTTTTAGAAGGTATGGTGGCGTAAATCCAAGATATACCTGCTTCGATATTCAAGGAAAGGAAGGCATATAGTAATGATTCCTTCCTGAAAAAAGGCTTAATTTGCGTAAATGAATATAAAATAGCTATTACACTGTTTCTATATCCGTCTAATCAAATTAATCGTATAATTACAAACAGATTGTTTTAGGAAGGAAGATAGTTTTAACCAATTAACTGTGTTAAGGACGCATTTACATTTTTGACAACTTCGATTTTAGATATTTTAATGACAAGAACGCGCTTTGCTACACGCGCACACATCGAAACCGATTTAAACTAGATTTTCCATTGGAACGAGCTAATCTTAATACTTGAAGTTATTATTTTACTCATCCATATTTATTTTTTTGGAATTGTCGAATGTTTACAATTATATTTAATAATTATTATTAGTATAATTTCACCATGTAGTAGACATTTTTATCTCTTTATTTTAAATGTTCCTTTTTTCATATACAAATATTTATTTATATAATATTTTTATATATACAAAAAAAAAACATTAATACATATAAAATTTAAAAAAGTGTATCACGCTCCGATGGCGAGGCTCAAGACCCAAGCCACCGGTAGTCAGGGATTCAAAGTGAGGAATCTCCTCACAATGCGTGTGGTAAGCGATACGACCACCCATAAACAGTAACACAACACAACACCATACAGCACCTTGAGTTACAAAATACTGTGTGGCATTTCACTGCGCTCGTCATTCTGATACATAAGATGTTAAGTCTCATTATGTCCAGTAGTTAGACTGGCTACAATGTCCTTCAAACCGAAACACTACAGTGCATGCACACTGCTGCTTGGCGGTAGAAAAAGACATTGACATTGCGGTGTCCAGAAGTACTGCTTTCTGCATCTGGCTCTTGACCCAACGACTAATTGAGAGCCTATGCAGGTGTTGGTCGAGACTCTGGTATCAACCCATGAGTAGAAACGACAATCAGAACAATAATTGTGGAGTCACATGTCTGTAACCTCGTGTGCCAAATCTAAACATTTAGACATTTTGTCCTTTTCGGCCTTAACGAGGTTATCGTCATGCGGAATGGTGACGTCAACAAGTATTGCCCGGCGCGCCAATCGATCTACTATTACAATATCAGGATCTACTATTACAATACAATATCTTATTGGCAACAGTAGCCTGTCCGTGATAATAGATTGATCCCAGTACAGCGTTGCATGATCATTTTCGAGAACTGGTTGAGGCACATACTGGTAATATGGCACTTCAGGAGACACAAGATCTTGGCTACTAGGTTGTGTCTATGCAAGTACTCGCCGTTAGCAAGATACGAACAACCCGAAATTACATGCCCGTTTGATTCACCGGGACGGTGGCATGCCCAACAGATATCGACCGTACCGTCCTACAGGATGTATTATAATTGTTCGTCTTTATAACTTTGTCCATAATTGCAAAGACAAAACCCTCAGTTTCTCCAAAAAGGTTACCAAAACGTAGCCAAGATACGGATGCGAGCTGAACGCCCCGATAGAACCGACCGTATAGTTCTTCCATATCACCTCGCGTTCCCTAATGCCCATCGCCATAGGGTTTCGCCAGTTCTCATTCGCCAAGGAAAGTGGGATAAATCCCTTATCCACCATGACTACAATCTTATACATGCCCACTTCGCTGTGGAGGATATAATCCCTAAGATTGCATACCTCGCGGTTATGCAACTCATTAAGTAAGCCTCGGCCCCGCATCTCCGCGGGATGTATAACCTCATCACTGACCACCGTGGGTGATGCATACGATATGCAGTCAGTAGGGTCCGGAACTTTCGATCCAGGGCGTCCAATTCAGTCTGAGTCCTTCTTTCTGAGTATACCAAAAGAGTACATGAGTACAGGCATAACCCAACCGTTGAAACCACAAATCTTGTTTCCACCTGACAAAAAACTGTTAAATACAAAAGTATTCAACAAAAATCAGGCGGCCGAAGAAACGGTCATTCACCGATTGTTTTACGTCGGCACTCATAATACCAGGTGCCTCAGGCATACCCAGATATTTGTAAGTTTCCGTCTCAGAAAGGGATCTAACTCTCTAAGACTTGTATGTCACCAGAGACCACGACCTCTCCTCGCTTCACATGGATAACCGCACATTTATCTACACCAAACTCCATATTGATTGAGTTGCTAAATCTTTCAGTTATATTTAACGACTCAATCATTTTTATTTTGTTTTGATGCAAACAACTTGAGATCATCCATGTAAAGCAAGTGAGATATAGGCTCACTCCCTCTCCATAGACGGTATCCTAATCCTGAATCCAACAACAGAGTACTGAGAGGATTCAGGGCCACTCAGAACCACAATGGTCTCAGGCTGTACCCTGTAGCCTGACCCTGGAATATACCACGCATTAATCTAAGGAGCCCCCGCGCATCTCGGCGCTCTCGGCATCAACGGCAGCGTGAGGCCTACCTGCCACACTGCTGTCCATCAGGGGGGTCCCAACAATGTGCTAAAAAGACAAAACTAGAGAAGGCACCCGCCCGCGACCCCCGGGTGGCCACTATTAGTTGCCTTTTACGACAGGCAGGGGATACCGTGGTGGAATTCTCCAAACACCTTCAATCCACAGGGTGGGAGACGCCGGTCAGTCGACCACCCGGCGCCTCCAATGTCTCCTCTGACGGTGGGAGGAATCCTCGCGTTCCAGATCCCTCTCGGCACTCTCCTTCTACGAGAGGACTATCTCGCAGAAGTGGGCCAACACACGCCAGACCTCCTGACTGCCGACCATGGGAGCGACCACGGCCGGCAACGAGAGGCCGCCTCCGACAACTGCTTTGAGAGTGCTGCGCTCCTCATTCCAGGCTGGGCAAAACTCAAACGTATATTAAGCCGTAGCCAGCGGGCAACTGTCACAATGGCACACACAGCCGACACCTCCGTATCTACGATACGAAACAGCTACTCAACCGAAGCAGTCATGCCCAGTGAGTAGTTGTGGCTGAACTGTAGTAGTGAGTGTTTAGATATTTTTGTAGCGGGAAAGGCTTTATAGGCGGGCAAAAACGCGAACAAAACCTAGTAAAATTTAAAAATAAATAATCACCGATACTAAAAATCATAAATAGATAAATAGTAAATACCATACACTCCAAAACTTGTCGATTTTGTAAATATAAAAATACATCCGCCATTTGGATTATGAAATTTAAATATTCGCATTAAAATAAATGATTTTTTTATTAATTAAATCAAATTTGCATTGACTTATTGTAATATTCAATTTTCATACTTGCTTTTTGAAAAATAATAATTTGAAATAGTATCAACTATTTTATTCGTAGTATAATGACATCGCGATCAATTTATTACGTATTTATTTTTTGAAAAAAAGTTGTACACCCGTGCTTTGTCGGCCGCGTCTCAGCGCGGAATGACAGCCCGAAATAGGAAAATGTATGAAGAAATTCAATTCAGGTTATATTTTTTCTCATAACTGGAAAAGTATTTAAATTTACTTAATAATATTTAGCCATAAAGCAAGAAGACTATATAAGCCAGCATATTATTTTGGTTTTATATTAAAATGTTCATTAGTCTTAGGTATAATGGTTCCGATTCAGACCCTATTTTTCGTCATTTTCAGCGATTATTGCTCCAGAATAAACGTATTTACGTGTTAATATTGTATGGGAGCATACAATTTCTATATGCCATAAGCAAAGAGGAATGTTTAATCTTTATTTATATACCAAGATCTCTTCATAAGCGTGACTCCTGATTCAATAAATGGTACCTCAAAACCATGGAAATTTGTAAATGCGCCCTTAAGTGTGAAATCAACTTTAACCGCCAAATCAAACAATTATTTATTTCACACAACGGTCTTTAATTTTCCAATATTGTGTTGTCTTAGATATTCTTTTGCGTGACACGTATTTTGTAGGGGATTTATGGGCAGATTTTAAACCATGTACTATTTTGAAGACACTTTCATTATTTTATCTCAATCCGATCATTATATTAAACACGGTACAAAATCAATCTTTACGAATTCAAAAATATGAAAGTCACTTATATAGGCACGGTGGTATCTTGAAAAGCGGCGATAGCCTTATGTTGGAAGTGGAACGGACTGCCACACCGAGACGTATGTCCGCAGGTTCAAAAGCCAAGGGCACGCACCTCTGACTTTTCTAAAAAGTTATGTGTGTATTCTTTGTGAATTATCGCTCGCTTTAACGGTAATAACATCGTGAGGAAACTTGTACACCTGAGAAGTTCTCTATAAGAATTTGGAAGGTATGCGAAGTCTGCCAACCCACACTAGGCCAGCGTGGTGGACTAAGGCCTAAACCCTATCAGTTGTAGAAGAGGTCCGTGCTCAGTAGTGGGCAGTATATAATACAGGGCTGGTATAGTATGGTATGGGTACCTTGAAAGTATGTAGAAACCCATCTAGGTGCATCACCGTATAGTCCAATATTGCCACAAAACGGTACCAGAATACAAACCATTATTTTGACAAACAGTATGCCCCAAGTCACTGGCCTGACGTTCTAGAGTCTAGACGCAGCGCTGTCCTAGGCCAGATGAAACTGAAGACTCACTGGCCAACCCGGAAGGTCACACCCGGTCACGGTCTGACAGGCCACGTAATATCTGCACTAAGTCTAACCTTAGTCATAACGCCCACTAGCACGACCTACGTAACATTGCGAGATGTGTAGTATGTTGCAGACGATTTAGATATGGACTTTCTAGAATTGTAAATAGAGGAAGTTGTCAAGACAATGGTATTAGCGATTAGAAATGTGCTACTAAACAGTGCAGTGGAACATGATCGTTTATCGCTGAAGGGGTATTTAGAGACGCAAGTAAGTGCATCGGTGAAAAGTTAGTGGGCTCAACACTGACCATTTATGTGACATGTGATGACGAGCCTATTACCATATCTGACACAAAATCCAGCGCACGTTTAGGACTTAATAATTAACCCAATTGCGTTTATCGTTTCTGATTATCACGGATTTTATTGATGAAGCAACACAGTAAGTGCGATGCCCCTCGATTAATAGATAGTAGAAATTGAGATCCATATAACATGATGAATTTGCGTGAAAGAGTGCAAACAAAACTATTAATACAAGTCTACCAACATATTATGCAAACGGTAAACTCATGATCAGTAATTTATAATGATGATATTATTATACCGGCTGCATTAGGAAGATTTGTTTCGAATACATATATCTAATAGCTTCTTTCAAAGCAGCTACTTTAGGATGGCAGTTACCATATTAACATCTCAAACAAATTACACAATAAGTCCTACACCTAATATTCTAAATACAATATGTACAAATAATACACCTGACTAAGAACATAGAACAATAATCACACGTAAAACATTAAATATTATAGACCATTATGACATCATGTATCGAAAACGAGTGAGAGCGTCACTGCCGTGGGCGGATGCAGTTACTCCGGCAATAAAATTAGACAAATGATTGCTGATTTAAGAATACATGTTGCAACGGCTAGCTCAGACTCAGTGGTGTCGATTTGAATTTTTACCTGTAAGAATTATACATGTCATAATACGAGATGCAGCAGGAAATTTACTACTGCACGTTTGCTGCATGCTGCAGGTTCTAATACCTCCTCGGGATAAATATTAGTGTCATCCGCACATATTGTGCAATTAGATGTGGGTGTCGATGGTGTGGCAAAATATGTATTCTTAGGTCCCTGATAATATAGTGTTTTACACTAAAAGTAAGAGGATTCAATCCATTTGGGGCTATGGAATAGATTTTATCTTAGTCTTAGTTTTGACAATATTTTAAAATAGACATGTTATCTGAAAATGCCTTAATTATTAGGAAAATGTTGATGGAACAATACTTATGGAGCAAAACTGCATCAATGCCAGTTCCTTAATACAAATCTAAACACCAACAAATATGAACAAGAATAAACCGAGTGAGGCAAACGTGACCGAGCGCCGGTTAGGTTACACAAGGGCCAGATATTTCTAGACGGCAGCGCGCCTAGTGACCGCAAATGGTGCCTGCCGGCCGTTGATAAATCAAAACTATGGTATGTCCTTTGTACAAGTGGTGTTTGTCAATAACGACAATTTGATGTATGTATCGTTAATATGGATACTTATGTTGCATTGGTCAATGACCTGTACGATAGGTGAGAAATCATTTTAGAAGAATGTGGTTATGAAACAGTAATTATACTTGATTCGGTATCCTCCAAACCAAAGCACGATTTTTTTAGCAGCTTTACAGCAGAAATAGATAAATGCGGTAATTCCTATCTAGTCGGACTTTAGCATACGATTGACCTAGTAAAACATAAATGTCACACACTTTAGACATTCAAATGCCATATGAAATAGCCGGTGGTACGCGAAGAAGCTCCAATAACATTTAAATGTCATGTCAAGTTAATCAGCCGACTTTTATCATATAACTAGCGGCAAGCATGTCAATAACCTCATAAAATTTAACGAATTTTGACCATGACAGTGACACGGTGACGCGTACGCAGGGAAAGGTGGTGCACGTGGTACTAGCGATTCTGAGAACAGTAAAATTATCGCATTAACTCACACTACAGCGTGTTTAGCAACACCTAAATATTTTTCAATTTTAATTAATAATAGTGGATAGTTTCTGCCCCAGGGTACGCCTAAACTAACATGATCGAGGGAAGTGCAATTTCGTATTAATATTATAGTCGTGCAGTGCAAATGGGTCAGAGCTGATGAAAGGAATGAAATCATTTACACACATATTTTGGCAATAGTTTTTGATTTACTTATGTTCAACATTGTTGACATACTTTAAATCCCTTAGGCCTTCACATCTTGGATAGAAAGTCGTGCCACTTTCCCCCATTCATCCTTTAAACTCCATCGATTTAAAACAAGACTGCGTAAAAGGCAATACATGTCGTGTCCGCAGTGTAAACGTACCATCAATGCATTGTATACCACCATTGTTTCAGTTACAATACATCCATCAATCAGTTCTCGGATCCTTGGGTTATAATTGGCTGTTTAGTTTTTCATATCCTTTACTGTGTAAGAGTTGCAACAACTGATTAATGATCGGCATCAAGTTTTACTAGTAGTTTTTTTGTTGTAGTAGTAGTTTCACTTTTCAGTAATATTCAGTTGTTGACGTGTAAAAAACATAAATAAACGGTAAACAACTTGAGCACACAACCAAATTTTATTTTGTACGAAGTGTAGCTATAGAGTAGTCGCACCTGGTAGTCTGTTGAAATTGTTTGCAGGCTATTATATAGAGTTTTACCAAATCACCTAATTAGATATTACAAGCATCCAGTGGCGTAGCGTGGTTGAGGCGCGCGGCGGTACTTTAAGGGGGGCGGCAAATTGCGTACAATAAAACTTGTCATACATTTTAACTTTCGATGACTTGCACGCATGACTTTTATTTGTTGAAACTTGAAATGAATTTTTTGGTGCCTTGGGATGGCAAATTTTGGGTCCACCCCGATCGGCAAGAACCCACACTACGCCCCTTCCAGCATCTCCAAAGAAGCTAACCTTACCAGCATGCTTTGTGAAATCTACCGGTTTACAGAGTTTGTTGGTGACAACTTGCAGTGGTCAATGTCCTAGTGGGTAAAATTTCACACCACCCTAATTACGAGGAAGACAGCACTGTAGTAAGAATTTATTGGCTCATAAAAAATCTAATATTACCGTTTTATGGCGCAGTCTGCATCACAGTTATTTTGATTATCAATTCACTATGAAAGGTAATGGAAGTAATATTATAGTACCGACACCGCGACTTCATAATTTGGCTATGATATTGAATCAAAAAGATGCTATACAAATATAACTATTTGTGCAGTACTTTTAAATAGCAATCATACTTGTAGAGATTAAGATACCTATCTATTATACCTTATCACAACCAAAAATAAGACTGCGCATAAGCATTATATATTTTTACGTATAATAACTATCACAAAACAAATAGACTAGACCAAGTACTGTATCCCTTCTATATGTTTTAGCGGTTATTTCTGCTAATATGTCACGGTAAAATCTCCCGTGGATACCTCTGTGCCAAATAATGTCAACAACGGTTCAGTGGAAGCTATGCGAAGATAACAAAAATATAAAACAAACAGATTTTGTGATGGCAATAATTCAGTCGATGACGATAGCCATGTAGATAAGTTTCTTCGGTGAGATCTTAATCCAATCGCATAGAAAATTCCAGTACAGCTCGATCCATTGTTCTATTTCTAGGAAAACTGCAAAGCTTTTAAAACCTCCCACTGATCCAATCATATTTTCCATTTACCAGTTACTCGGTTTACTTCAAAATGTTTGCATCGATCATGTTAAATTTTGGCACGGTGGCGGACGTTTTCTCGATGAAAATCTTTTTTCATGGTTTTCTCGGAATAGTTAGTTGCCAAGGAAGTATGGGTAATATAGTATTGAAAGAATGATGTGTTTAAAAATGTGTCTTGCTATTACGAGCTATTTAATGTTATGCAAACGATAAATTATGTCTAGTTAACTAAGAGATAGTGGGAACACAATTCTTTATAGACATACATAATTACTATTGATTGCACATATGGTGCATAACCTGAACTAAATAAATATAAATTATAATTATTAATGCGATATAGTACAGGAATATCTTCATTATATTGTAAACCAAATTTCAACGAAATCCGTTACGTAGTTTTTGAGTTTATTGCGTTCAGACAGACAGAAAGCCGTGGCGGGGGACTTTGTGAGTATGAAACTAAATTTAAGTTGAATTACAAATAATATTTGAAAAAGCGACAACAACCATCCGATTGACGAAACCTCGGAATTTTTTCGTCTCGATTTGAACTCGGATGACTAGCGTGCTCATTATAGACATCCACAGAGAATATAAACGGCATGAGCGTACGAGACAACGCTCTGATATAACATTGGCAGAGTTCCGAGTCGGACGCAGATTCCACATGGAGACGCGGGTTGAAGAGACTGGCCCACTAATGTTCAAACTGCATTTCATACACTCCAGTCTTGTTACAAATATAGCGATTGAGATCAATTAATCTGCCATCAATTTAGCCTCAGGCTTAGCTAGACATTTTGAGCTCACGTTAAACACTTCAAACGGTAACTGGATGGCTCTGAACAATTTTCGAAATATTTAATCCAACGCTGCGAAATCGATTGCAGAATTTGTTCGATTTTATATACGAACTGTTATGTTACCAGATTGCAACTTAGTTAATAAAATATGTAGAAACTGCGAACCAGGAGTGAGAAGTGTAGTCTCTTACAGAAACTCGTGTCTCAAAATTCGACGAAATAAAAAGCAGAGAACCATCTTCACGTTTTACTAGCCAGGTCTGTCGTCAGACACATTTGAAGGTCTTTTAGTCACGCGCAACGGTCCTTACAGAAGTTAGCAAATTCGTGATCTACTTAACCATAAAACATGCCAAAGATGTATTTACAGCATTTTAGTTACCTTGTAACGGATATGCAACGAATGGACGATTATAATGTGGCAAGGTCAAGGAGAAGTTTTATTTACCCTCTATTGTTTTCGTTACAGCTTCTTTATAATATGAATGCATCAATGAAAATCTGCATACAAATCCAAGTGACAGAATTACTGTTGCGTTTCGGACGAAAGTCCGAAACGCAGTAAAAAGTAGAGTAAAGCAGAAAATACAGTGTCACTGAATAGTGAGATTGCGGGAGATCAGTCCATTCACTAATTGAATTCCTATATCCCCTGATGCTGTAGGCGTCTATAACAGGTAATCACTTACGATGACTCACTTGCTTGTTTCAAAACCTTTTGTACAAACCTGCCTATTCTATAGTTTCTTCGTACTTCATGATCACATACATACACTACACAGTTTGTATTATTACATTGTAGACTCGTTAACGAAGGTATATGGAAACACGTGTAAACCTAGTTTTCCGGCGATGACACACGAAGTGCTGTTCGCTCCGACTTACAAACTAAGCCAAGCGCATAATGCTCGTAACATATTTATGTAGCAGAAAAAACGTCTGTGTTAATTCACTCCAATTCTTCATATCATACAATACTGCCTCATTCAGCAGTTATTTTCCAGTTATGAGGTTTTTGTTCAGTTGGAGCTCGTTAAGTCTTCTCGTCGTTGGCGTCGTTGGCGTCTGCAGTAACGTGAGTTGGTCAATTTTTTATTTCGTCTGAAGGTTCATTCTCCATAACTTGCTTCAAACGTCTATCTCTATCGTTATACGCATGCTCACGCCTTTTATCCCCGAAGGGGTAGGCAGAGGCGCAACTAGTGCACCCACTTTTCGCTAAGCGTATTCCGTCCCATGATGTGATAGGGGGCGAGATATATTCTATCGTTATAGACATTGTTATACTCAGGATACGTTTATCCTGACTATAACAACGTTGACGATATGCTACAGAAATCATATACCAGGGCAATATTCAATATTACATAATTATTATCTGTTCCTATAAAACATCTTTGAAGACATTTCTATTATAAGTTATTACTCCATTGTTATTTTTTCAATGCCTTCTAACAAAAAGCCTTAAAGACTATTGGTATAACATATAGCATTACGACTGCATCGTGACGTGTGCCTTCTGTGCAAAGTATGCACCCGTCGTCCTTGGCTCTACACTGTTTAATCGTGTTTGTATGCTCGCGAGACCCGTTTAGTATCAATCTTCATTGTAATGCTATCGGGTGTGATTTTAATAGCTCGTTAATTAATGTGTTAAGATTGTTGACATTCAATTTAAGAGCAATAAAGGTAGGTTACATGGTCAATAAAGGATATTGGCTACTAGATAACATCAATGTGGAGCCTACAGTATTAGTTTTGCCGTTGCGTATTTTTGTAGGGAAATTGCTGAAGCCGAAATTTCACTGTGTTTCCCGTATACTTCTATCAGCTCATCAAACGCACCTAGAATTCCATTGATATAATCAATAATGACATTCATCACAACCAGCATCATCTTTTGATGCTCCACCACTATAGTGTTTTTATAAACAAACCTTAATTATCTAGATTCTAGTACAACAGACCAAACCTTGCCAATTGCGTTACACGACCTTGTAAACGTTTTGTTGCAACATCAGCCTAAATATCTAACCCAGATTAATACATATATGTATATTAAAAATAAATCCCACGTATAAAATAGCACCTCTGTATACGGAGAGACAGGCCCGCCTCCTCAGGGCCTTTTGATCAAGGATAGCCAACTTAACTTCTTGATATCTCAACAGACTATGTGGAGTTAATTGCTTATGTTTCCTTCTTCCTATACGGCTTTGACTATAATCTGCTTCGCTTCTTTGTCCTCGCGGTAGCATGCTTGTTCAAGGATTCAATTATAGCTGCTGCTCGAAGCATAAACCTTACCTACCTATGTTATTCGACGACATCATTAAACGGTTCGAAATTATTATGACGGTATCCACTGATGGTGACACCTGAGAATCTCGAATACTTCACGATCATGTTTGTGCTATCAGGTCATGGTCGAAAGAAAAGCATTAAGAAATGTGATTCTAATTTCCGATCATTGTTTTCTCCTTACAAGCTGCCATCAACTGATCACGATAGTTTTTATCGTCATAAGAAACACAGTTGCCAACCGCTCGCGATATCCGACTTTATAACACAGTGTATTGAAGCAAAAGACCTTCTGTATGCACTTGCGTTGTATCTATTGCATTTGTACGGATGCCCCGGCGACCCGGTCGCTGGCGGCCGACAGATACGTTAGATATTTTGCATGTACGCGCAACAATTTTTGTAAGTTATGAGCGCCTAGTAAATTAGTATTGCGTGGGAGAAATACGGGTTCCAATAAAAGTAGTCCATCAAAGCATGCACGAAAACATAACATTCAAACGTTTAATAGCAAAGCAGCGCGCGTCATGAACACGGCTAGGCGGCAGGAGTATAGAAACCGATGGTAGCTATGGGCTCTTGCATGGCAAACACATTGATGCCATCTATAAATAATATACAATTCACAAAATAAACGTAGAGAGGGGTTTAAAAGTTGAATCAGAGGTATAGGGCTCTTGTTATTTTTATTCTTTCTGTCTAGCGGTATAATGGCTTTGCGCCAGGTTTCAATTTCCTACCAGATCTCATCCATTTCGCCCCCTTGAGCCCGTTTGGTATCACGTAAAGTCCTTTAGATTTCTAAGGCCCCACATAAAAAATTACAAAGAAAGGAAACGCCTGCATTTGGCCCATGAGCAACCAACGCATTGCAAAAGCTTGTTTTTCGAATGTCAAGTTCAACGTGTTAGATTTTTAAAATTTGTTTATCAATGAGCTCATTCATATCTCTACGCTTATACATATTCATGTGGAATTAATATTAAACTAACATAACTTATGTCCCACATAAAAAAAAGTATTTTTAGCATTTTTAACTTATAGAGCCTTAGAATTGGCAAGTTTATGTCTGGTAACGTCTGCCTTACTGACATTGTTATGTTTCATAAAACCATTAAGGTAGCTACTGATCAGTAAATGACCCATGGAAATCCCATTCTTTCCCCTTATAGAATCATGGATACCGGCATAACAGTCATTATTAAGACTTCCTCCTGTCCCATTGCCTACATACTGCTAGAATTCACCCAAGACTACACACATTGAAGTAGCATTAACACCTAGTTTATTATGAAGTGAGTCTATTTTGAGATGGTTCATTGTTGTGTTATTGAATGCCACATTTAGCAGACTGGACAAATGGATCGACACGACTGTAAAGTAAGTATCTTTATGCGGCTATTGTATGAATGGACACCTTTGATATTCTAGTCGATAGAAACTAGTGTAGGTCTCGCCACAGAACTTTGTCCCATGGTGTGATAGGGGGCGAGCCTATCGCCATATCGGGCACAAATTACAGACTCCGGGCTGATACTGAATTTAAAACCCAATATCACTTTGCCTGACCCGGGAATCGAACCCAAGACTCGGCATTGCAGTCATACCGTAATTCAACTACGCCACCGAGGCAGCCAGACCTTGCAGCAACCAGAAATAAAAGAGAGTAAGCCAATCCAAGATCCTGAATATAGATGCCACCAGACCACAGTACTCAAGCTTCTGTGGACAGCTAAATGACGATGATCAATAGGTTTATAACAGCGCTTTCTACAAATCCAGCATGTAAAGACAATCGTTACGAAATCTAGTTTAATGTTGCCAACTGTGTCACAATAACAATTATCGAACGTTGCTAGAACGACGGCAACACTGCGCACCGGTTAAGAAATACGTTTCATATACAAAACATATCGTATGTTACGTTGTTAATTACATTTTATATTTTCCGTATTAACGCAATATTAATTTCGTGTGTTAAGAAATATACTGTAATAACTGTTGAAGTTTTTTTTTTTAATTTTAAATTAATATACGAGTAAGATACTCGCCTGTAGGGATAGGAGGTAACATGCAGTTTTGAATTACAATATACTGTATTCATAGCGCTAGCATACCCAGATATTAGGAGTTAAGTCTCATAATGCCCAGTAATTACACTTGTTACAATGCCCTTCCAACCGGAACACAACGCAGCACAACCTCGCTTGGTGTCCAATATAAAATAAAATAAAATAAAATACTTTATTCATCACGTAGGCGAACATAGTTGCACTTATGATAAGTCAAGATACATTAAATTGATTATATTAATAATTATTATAAATACCAATGGTCACTTATATAACTACCGACATTTTTATTGGGAGTAAATCTATGATAAGAAATAAACAAAAACAAAAAAAACAGCTCGGGCTGGCAGGAAAGGGGATATAAAAAGGACATCATTTTATTAAAATAATGGGAGGAACGCGTCGCGATCCTCACCGGTGAGGACACTACAGGCCCTAGCCTAGCTAACCTACCAGCCTTTCACTAGCTACCTAAGCGATGACGACCCGAAGAAGAAAGGTAGAAAGAAACTCCGGGCTTACTTTTTTTGTCATCAATTGTTCATTGTTTCTTTCTCTTTTTTTTTTTTTTTTTTTCAATTCTTTTGTGCTGTGTACAAAGTCAGATTAGTTATATAAGCTAATGCACGCACATCACCGTTGAAATAAGATAAAATCCAAATGAAGGGATTTAGGGAATACCTGGACAGGCATGTACAAATACGTAAAACTGGACATAACACAAAAAAATAATAAAATAACGGTGTACAATGTGCATTCGCCTACATTTACAAAATTATTTTTGTTGTATTGCTCTTCCTACTTTCTTAATAAAATGAAACTTATAAAGGCAAGCGCAACAAAATGATCGGTCGGTCGTCTTCCCTAAATTTAAATTATATGAATGAGGGAATATTTATAGTTGTAGTAATTAGGTTATAGTAATTAGGTTATATACCTAATAGTCACAGTAGATTTAAAAGTTAAAATTATTGTAATGTCAATATTAAAGATAGATACAGATGAGACACTTTATGCAGTCAATCACTAGTAAGTGTTAACAGGGTTGGCCATGGTGTGCAGGACCACTTCTCCAAACCGTCTTATCATCGAGGTAATCCGCTACATTATAATACGCTCTAGACATTAACTCGCGCCTAACATAACACTTGAACTGGTGTCCGGGCAAATCGGCTACTTCGGAGGAATCGGCGAATACACAAAACAGTGAGATCTGTAAAGTGCTGAGGAAACGCTCTGAGCAACCTTACATCCTAGTAACATTTTGTATTATTATAATGATTATGTCATGCGAATGGTATATCGTAAGGTATATGGTATATGGTAAGGTATATCGTCATTGCGTTTGATTAACTCGCAAACTTAATGTCAGAACTCTTAAGTTTAAATCTTTTAATAGAATTTTATGGTGATTCTAAATAATCTTTGTAATCTTCAACTTTTTACTACTTGGCAAAAGTCGCAAATATTCTTTGCAGTGTGCTCAAATATGTCTGTAAGGCTACAGCTTCAAACGAGATACCTGAACATTCCTATACTCATTATATGTTGGCATTCTTCATGCCACACCTCCAGCACAGAAAGCCACATAAAAACGGCAATGAAACTGTCAATGTAAAAAAAACGTTAAACAGTATCGATAACAGTTCATATTGTGTTACTACGCTCCGGTTACCATTTCGTAAGAGCCCTTTATTTGAGGAATGACCTGCATGGCGGATCAACTGTGACTTTTCACTGCTAACTTGGTTAATGGCCACATTTAGAAGTAATAGCTATTTTGTAACACCAGTTTTTTAGTGGGTTAATGTCGATTTACTTTTACTTATACTTATACATACATAAGTGTTCAGCTATTTGTCAATTGTAAATCGATACGTCAGTTATTATGTTTGTGCTTTCTTTTGAAGATTGGATTTGATCAGTAACTGTTGATTTTTCAAAACCTATATTTTGTTTTATCCGACATGCGTGGTGATCTACACCTTTGAAGCTATTCACACCAAAAAAGTAATTAGTCAGTACTTTACTAATACAAGTTACACCTAACAAATCTCAAATAAAAATAAAGCCAGAATATTCTCTACAGAATGGGACCACTTCGAGACTAAATAAAGAAGGAAATACGCTCCCAACTTTCACAGAAATCAGTGTACATACATAAATTAAAATATACAAACAATCGAATTGAGAACTTCCTTCTTTTGGAAGTCGGTTAAAAACGAAAAGTACTACGACTTAAGACATTTGCATACGCTAGTGAAATTACTTATATTAACATTTCACACACATTAAATGCGACAATACACCGTAATAAAATGGTAAAACCATGTGAAACGTAAAAACACAATGACGGCCGTAAACTTGACACTACGACGGACTGGGATCCCGAATGTAAAAGTAGATAGACAAGTTACTCAGAGAAGGAAAAACTTAATGTAAACAAATAACATAGCTAGATGATAGATACCTATATAAGAATGACATCATACGCGAGATTTCACCTGAGTAGGTATCATGGTAATTTCTGTCGCCAAAAGGAAGTATACAGGTAATATAGTCTTCTGGTTTGAAGGACTATCATGCAAAGGCGTTTAAGATATGTCAAATTTATATGATATGTCATCAGTTTTCTAAACACACTACTTTTGTGCCACCTCCCTGTATTCTTATGTTTGTGTTTTCGCATTACACACACGATTTGGCTTCGTTTTTAGTGGCGCTTGCTTGACTTCAATCCATCTTGAATATAATTTTCTCCCCGTTTTAATATCAACCATGCAATAACTATCATTATGCGCGCACACAAGGATAAGAAGAATGATGCAGTGATAGGCTAGCGTATGAGTTATGACACAGCTATAGCGCACACTAGCTTATTAGAGTCGGATTTTTTTGTTTTAGTTTCACCAGCGCGTCACTCAATCTATATATATTAGTAGCTGTTGCCCGCGGCTCCGCCCGCGTGAATGAGTTTTCCCGGTATAAAAGTCCCGCTTTATATTTTCCCGGTATAAAAAGTATACATAATCTACCCGTGTGCCAAATTTCATCGAAATCGAAAAGTTATTAAATTACTAAAATGGCTATTAAAAAATAGGGGTTTCTCGTAGAGGGTTGAAAATTTAGGGTTGTATGTATTTTTTAATGCTGTATCATAAAAAATTAAAAACAAAAAATTCTATCTAAAAAAAATTGGGGTGGACTACCCTTAACAGATGAAAAATAGATGTTGGCCGATTCTCAGACCTACTCAATATGCTCACAAAATTTCATGAGAATCGGTCAAGCCGTTTCGGAGGAGTATGGGAACGAACATTGTGACACGAGAATTTTATATATAAGATAATTAATCAAAGCTTCAATCCTACAATAATATCAAAAGTTTGGGATGAGATGAAATTTGCACTTGGATCGATACCACGCTCTCGAGTTACATTGGTAGCTCACAGCCTGTCACGAACGCGAAGGCTGTCATAAAAACTAATAAACTAATCACCTGCTACGCAGGTCCAATTTGTCTATAAACTCATGTTTACAGATGTATTCAAATTGGAAGCGACAAGCTAAAATAGAAAGCAAAGGCCGGAGATGTGTGCCACGCAGTGGCAGGTCGACCAGTAGGCTGTGCGAGCGAGACAGAACACGGAGCCGAACGGAACGAGAGGGAAAGGGATGGTGCATCTGCTTGCAGGGTTGTCAAAGTACGAATTTTGCATAGGTGATTTTGAAAATTAGAAGTAAAATTTTAAATTTACATGCTTAAGTAGTTTTAAAATATATTTTTTACGGAACCTATATTCTAAATGAAAATTTCGATTTCCTAACAAATTACCACTCTAATCTAAATTTATTCTGGTCCTTTACTAAATTTGGCATCGATTATATTGTATTTGATTATTTTTTTTATATATAATATCAAACATTTTACGGCTACATGAAAAGTGCTATTAACATATTTTTCTGTTCCGTAAATAATTACAATTAATTATGTACATCAGTCTATGAACTGCGATCCAACCTCTACACTTATATATTATGGAGAGCAGGGGGACAATTAAAATAAAATTACTTTAAATAAAAATACTTAAAGAAAAAAATATACTTGGCAAGAGCTTCGCAACCCTACTCACAGGTAAACAGACTTTCGCACAAATAGAATCTCTAGTGGACACTGTAGGTACCTGTAGGGGAAGAGGTAAATAGTGATGTTGCAATTACTAAGTTTTGGTGAACATTTGCACAAGTACTAGACATTTATATTGGAATAATTTATATTGGAAAATAATCCTTGCATTAAGAACCAACGTTCATGAAATCTAGAAAATACGTGTGCATTAAAACCGGATTTAACAGTTCCAGTGGTAGAAGTTGACTAGATATTATAAAAATCTTTTTAGCAATAAATAGCAATACACTTTTTTTATAATTCTTGACCTGTGGAATCTATGGAGCTGTCAATTTCTCGGTCACGTCACTGAATGAAATAAAAAATGAAAATAAGTTCAACAGTACAGCGTCAGTACGTAAAGTGCATACCACAATCCCTGCATCACCTGGACATAATTTAAACTTTGCTAAGCCAAAAACATGACATGTGGAATATCTCATACCAAATACAAAATACATTTCCATTCACAATAAACATAAAATGCCTCAAGATTTTCTGAACCTTTTAGAGACAAATTGACCGAGTTAAAGTATTGAAATTGAAAAACATACAAAAATAAAGCTAATAAACAAAACAAACAGATGATGTTTGCACAGATGCCGCGACCGCGGCTCAGTTCGTTTGGGGATGGCGTCAAATCATATCAATTTGGGTAACTGCACCTACCAAACAATTGAGTGTAAATCGCTGGCACCTGGCGTTAATGAGGATTTTATTGTTGTACTCTATGTACTTTTCTATTTGGAGACAAATAGAGTGTACCCATGAAAAGATAACGATGTCCAATTTCGGTGGAAGAAAATACCGTAACAATAAGCATTTTGAGAACTTTGACATTTCCTTCTTTGAACAGTCAGGATCAATTTCAATTTTAGTTATACTAGCAACACAAAACATCACAGCATCAGAGAAAACTGTATTTTCTAGTATGACGATCATGATACATTTTCGTTCATGCCCATAATACCTTGTTTCTTTTCTTCTTTAATAAAACGCTAAATCAATACCTAATTTCTTCGCATACAGCTGAAGCCTCTAGCCATTGGTGATAGAGTTTACGACACGATGGCATTTGTAGCTGTTCCGGAGAGCACTCCACAAAGCGCTTTGCACATTCACTTGCTGCATTCCTGCCGCGCGTTACGAAAATCCAAATTGAAGGCGCATTCACTATGTGGGACAATGGATTTTATTGCGAATCGCAATTTCCGATGTGTACACATTGCTTGAATAATAGGGATTTTACTGCAAATAAATTTGCAATGTATTGCAGCCAGGTATTATATACTGCCCTCTGCTTAGCACGGGCCTCCTCTACTACTGAGAGGGGTTAGGGTTTAGTCCACCACGTTGGCCTATTGCAGGTTAGCAGACTTCACATACCCTCGAAATTCTTATGGAGACTTCTCAGATATGTAGATTTCCTCACGATGTTTTCCTCCATCGTTAATTCGAACGATAATTAATAAACACCACATACGTAACTTCGAAAAAAAGTGGATGATAGCCTAGTTGTGAATGGAACGGCCTGCCAAGACAATGTCCGGAGGTTCAAAACCCAAGTCACACACCTGTGACTTTTCGTAATTTCCAATGTGTGATATTTTTTTATGTATTTTTATTAATCATAGGAGAATAACTTTACTACAAATGCAACTGGTATGACACAAGATAAAAGAAATATAGTTTAAAAGACTAAGTAGAATCAAAGTGTTGATAAACATTTTCTCTGTTCAATAAGTGATACGTTGCCTAAAGAAACAACAATGAAACGCAACTTTCCGAAAAGAAATTAATGAGCCATCTCAAATCCTATGCGACTACATTAAAATCTCTAAAAAAGCAGGTCTTAAATCCTTTGATGCTATAAAGCCGGAGATTTCGCGGCCGCGTGCAACGTTATTCGTCGTAAAAAAAACTAATACACGACCAGAAATAAATCTGAAATGTTTCATCTTGACCCCATTTGTTTTTAGGATCGCGAGCGCTTTGTCAACTAATAAAATTTTGATGTTTTTCACTAGCACATTCAAAACAGCTTCAATGGTGTTCCTTTGTTACGGTTTTTATAGGATAGACAATGGCGTAGTGATTAAAAATACTAAAGAGACAAACTTTGCTTTACTAAGTTCAGCAGTTTTTTCAAAGATGTAAAATAGATGGAGATGTTTGGATATTTAAATATTTCTCACTTTGGCGGTGAAGAAAACCTGGATACTTGATATTACTCATTAGAATTTTGAAGGTATTTAAAGTATTGAGCGCATCATCGCTTTGATCTATGCTTATTAGAAGTATGTAATCCTGATATCGTAACAGGCCTTATCAAAAGTTTCGTACAGATCAACAGCGAAAATACTAACATAAAAATACACGTAATACGAATCACCAGTATAAATTGCGATTATGAAACTAGGCGTTAATATGCAATAAGCATGCCTGGCGATGCCAAAGGATTGGGTTCTGCGTGGGAGGACTCTAGCGGCAAGTGTCAGCCCAAATGTCCACGTTGCGTGGCGGCCTTGTTTTCACTATCGTTCAGAAACGTGGGATTTTAAACGACTATACAATATAATGGGTGATAAACGCCATGCAAAGCGCCATTTGGAGTAACCGAAATTGTCGATTGATTATGTGTAATACCAAATTGGTTTCGCGTGGAAGTCGTATCACGTTGTTGAATTTTGGGGCCTTGGTTGTAACTAATATTCAAAGCCTATTCATATGGTTAGAAACAATTACTTACAGGTAATCAATGTAAAAGGCAGCTTTTGTGTTCGGTCAGCAAATCATTAACAATTCTACTAATATTATAGCTGTTTACGTTGGTGGTCACTCACCATGGGATGACCTGTTTGCGGCGTTGTATGCATTTTAACGTTTTGGGTGGTTTTGCAACCTTGCTACTGTTTTGGGTGTATTAGCGATAGTAACCGTCAAACGAGTTATTTACGACATCCAGTTGTGTAACTTGAATGTAATATTAGCTAATATAAAGTGCGTTTCGGAAACCCAACTATTTTTCCTTTCATAATTTCTGAAATCTGTTTTGCGGCGTACGAAACGCAGCTATGGCGAAATTGGAGCACGGTGCAAGGAAACCGTGATGCTAATTGTATTTATATCGTGAAGCGTGAAACCATTCAGAAATCTGTTTATTAAGCGTCATATTTGTGCAGAACTTTATTCTCGAAGTATGGAAAAGGGATTGTGCCATATCTGACAGTAAACACAGTCCAAATCGGGTGTTATGATTTTTCCGCATAATGCTAATCACTATTCTTTGCTATTTTATGCGGCCTATTGCTAAACTCCTGCTCATGATCAGAGTGATTTGGACCTAATTCCGCCATCCTGGTCCAACGTGAATTCGTGAGATGCCAGATCCTCGTTTGTTAGGTAAAAGGGTGAGTATGCAGATGAGGTTGATCTGCGTCAAAACCCTTCACCAGGATACCGTACAGCCATATTGAGTTTTCTTTTAAAATTTAATTTTTAAATATTTTCGTCGGAAATGTTCCGGGAAAACAAAATGACAGCAAACAAGTTAAAAGAACCCAATTAAAGCGAATTAAAAATTTCGCAGCGCCTGAGCAACGGGACTCTATTCGCGGCCATTAGATCGGTGATGATTTTTTAATAAACAAAATAGTAATTGAGCGTATAATTCATAAACGTTCGTGGCCATCGAGACCGGATTCCACGCGTCCGTTCGCGTAGAATGCATTGGAAAACGCATTACGTGTACCTACAGTGTCGCATAGTGATGCGCTATAGGTAAAAATACTCGGATGTTCGAGTCTTCGGAACACGACGCGACGGTAAGGTTGAAAATATCGATAAGCAGTTACTGTTGAATATATCCCGCCCTTAAGTTGATGAGGTATAAGGCTTTTGGGTTGTAACTCATGAATTTAACTATAAATCAATCAAATGATAAACATAAAATAACTATACTATATTCAAGGACGGAAAAGAACATAGTTATTTGCGCCATTACTTCAGGAATTTCCTTAAAATTTGTTACTTGCATTTTCCTTTGATCAAGTATATAAAATTGCTGATGGAAATACCGTATTCAAGCTGTTCAGATTTCAGTAGTGAGATAATATTGTGGATTACGGCGAATGAATGCTTAAGAACACTTGATCTTTACTTAGAGGATCCCGTCAGGATCTGTTGTCTGTATCCGGTATAATTTATATGTAAAAATAGCTAAATTAATGAAAATAATATAATTAGACTGAGGAAAACCATATGCAACAGCAAAAAGTCTGTATACGGTTTGGTGGATTGAATGGATAAATATCCATTCAATCCACCAAACCATGACCTCCATGACATAACGTGAAAAAATACCCATTATCTGTGTCTTAAAACTGTCGAGTCACGATGCGTACTCGTCACGTATCAGACACTAGGCGAAACCCGCCCGACTAGACCGAACTAGCGTAGCTATAACGCGGAGCCACGCAGCGCGGACAGGTTCTGGCGTGCCCCTTTCTGTCGCGCCGGACACCAATATCAATAAACGTGTTTATCTCGGGAAGAGATAGTTCGCCTTTAATGATCTGCCAGTAGCTTTACAAGCGGCCCAGATAACTTAACGCGTGCGACAATTAAAGCCTAGTACTCATGTGCGAAACGTAAAACGTGACAGTTTTACTATGATCACTAAAACTAGTGTTTCTTGGTTTACAAACAAACTTTGATAGCAATGTTTGGCAGTTATGGATATAGTTAACACGCATTAGCCACGTGCATCATGGATAAAGGAAGAAGCATTGATAATACCACTCCATCTATCTTCTCCGAGTCATTTGATAGATACAACGATGGCCACAGGATTGTTAACGTTTATAGTTTACCTGTGACGGACGTAGAACCATGATCGTTGCTTTTAGGTATTTAATCAAGACATATACGTAAATTAATTACTATGAAAGCAGGTGGTCGACCTATCTCATCACTTATGGGATCAACCTGTTGGTGATTATGAATATCCGTTATACCTTGTTATATTTACTTAGTACGACTGCAGTTACGATTTGCATATGACTACCCAGATTAACTGGAAAAGCTCTCGTCATTATCGCATGTCTCATAAAACATAATAAATAGGGACTACGTTACTAATCGCGGAGAATATTAACCATAAATAGGTAATGAATTTGGTAGTCAGCAGAAGTAGGCGTCTACTGTCAGGACATCATACAGAAAACAATTTCTATACCGAGCGAATAAGGTGTATTTTAAATTGAACTGATAAAATTTTTGGTTTCTATGACCAGAAGATGGGAGGATAATATGATCAATTAACAGCCGAATTAACGCGCTGTCATTATACCAATGAGTATCCGACAATCAACCAGTAAAAACGATTACTGATTATGATGATCATTTACTGATAGCAACTATCTTACATTGACCTAGCCGTTTGATGTTTTGATGGTGTGATGAATACTCACCGTCGACTATTAGTTCTAAATTCTATAGATGTAAAAATCAATATTTCTTTACCTAATGAAGATTCAGGGACGCACCGTGACAAGTCCTTAAAACAATGATATAGAATAAACCAGTTAAAAAGAAATTCAGAAAGACGTTCAGTTACTTCATAAGCTTTATTTACTAACATTTCATAAGACATACTCAATCGTCGAATTGTCCAAGCGATTGCCGGACAGTAACGTCTGCCTCGAAGGACAGCTGCCAAAACATCCGAAGGCACCCAAATAAAGCTATGCATTATTTATGGATGATACAACGCCAAATATCAATTCAGTTAATGACGCATGACGATCGCGTTACAATATAGTTTTGTGTTTAATTATCACACTGTGTGGAAAGATAATGATTGATTTATTGTTACGAGACTATGAGCAAGCAATATTTCTTTGAGTCAGTCTTTAGATTTTAATGTTCGATGTGTTTTAAATATAGGCTTAACTCCAAAAAATATATATTTAAAGCATCTAATGCACACGTAGCAATTATACGTCTGCTCACAAGATTAACATCCCCTTAAGCGTCCTGATCATTAAAAAGAACCGTAAATTAATTCTTAATTACCTCACGAAACATAAAAATTATTATACAATAATTCTAAGGAAAATATTGAAGGCCTAGGAGTCGAATATGAGTCGTTTTGTAGAAAAAGGAAGCCAATTCCCGTGCAATCGAAATTCAAACCCGTAGTATGTGACACTCGCAAGTGTAGCAGCGGACACTGTATCCAGTTTGCCAGACGGGAATAGTCACATCACGGCCTGGCCTGGCTGTCGGCCATGCGACGCTAGCGTCCGCGACGTCACAACTCCACATCATCAACAGCGAGAATCTCGGCTTTATACACTTTTGTTACAGTTGCTTTTGGATTGTGAATAACTGGCTTGTAAGTCGGTATGTCGGCCACGCTACGGATATAAGCGGCGTCTGTGGCGGTCCTTACGTAATTCCTCGTTGACGATGGACTCGATACGTCACTGCTGTTCTTCCGGATGAGTTTTGGTTCCATACAGCATTGTGACATCCGCCACGTGCCCTACTCTTGGCATTATATAGGACAGCGTTAATGTAGTTTGTTAGATTGATGATATATTTTGACATACTGATTATTTTGATTGCGCTTCAAATAAACATGTTGAGCATAACTACTGGTGTTTAACGACTTAGACGGACTGGTTTGATTGAACCGTGGTGTATGGCATCTGATGGGCAAATGAGGACGTGGGTTACCTGATGATTAGTGCTAATAAAGCACGTGTACACCCACGTTGATAGAAGAATCTTGGATCCGTTGACGAAGAAATAGGGACACTTTGACTACATAATGCTGCATACAAGGTCTTACGTCAGATTTGTACTCTGGAATACTACTGTCGACATGAGTATTAGTCCTGTAGACAAAACTATAGCCAGCATGCATCTGTCACGTGCAAAGCTGACAGTAGAAACAGAGCATTGCAGAAATATTGCCGAACAATGATTAGTGATAGGCTGTCAATAACGAAGGCTGCTTCCAAAATGCAAGTTACTGAAGTAAATTGTTAAATAGCATGATTTTTTTATAATTGTACTTCGAGGGAATTTTAAACTAACCCAAAAAAAGGTGCAGTTCTGTATACACAGGGAATTAGAATCGACCTGATTCCAAATCTTTGTTGATGTTGAATCTTATGGCGAAATAATTGGTGAATATTTGTTTACACAGCGAGTTATATCGATAAATACTCTGAGAATTCATTGAAAACAACCATGGTACAAGTATGAAAGAACAACCCAGCGACATACACGCCGGGGACTGATATTTTGCGTTTGGACTGTGAGGTAATGATTCACAGACGATTGTGAATCGAATTATAAATAAACGTTCATATGTGGGACCACCGGGTGTTCTACCAACTGATTCATTATTATAATGAGACATTCATGTTTAGTTTGATTTTTTCATCATTGGCAATTTTACTAAGGTTTTAATTCAAGTTTTGCTAGAGGAAATAAATGTTATCACATATAGGAATTTCAAATAAAGCACTTTGTTATTTTATTACAGATTTATCCTTTAAATTAGCAAAGTCGCTAACTTAACCCGCTTAGGGATATAATATTCGAATCGGTCGTCGTAGTTAATGTAATGAACCTATGATTCAATCTATTGGCTAAACTGTAAATGGCAACATACTAACCATTTGATCTATGACTTATAATATCAAATCCATTTTCAAATAAGTAGATGTAGTTTAGTTTATTATACGTAATCATATACCACGGTGACGCGTTTAAGCTCTACTAATTAGAAACATCAATTTCTGGGATGTCATCGCTGATCCAATAAGATAAATCGGCATATTTATAGCGATTATCAAGGAACGCATGGTCTATTACCGACATTATATTGGTACTGCGTGCAGTCATAATTGCACCTAGATAACATACATACATAGTAACATCACTTTATCTAGAGGTTTAAATGCTACTTCATATAATTTCAAAACAAATTAACACACGTCGTCTAAGCGACCGATCGTTTCATTTTCGTCATAGCTTCGTGATCGCTCTGTTAGGGCCGAGGACAGAACTAGCCAACTCAACTATTTGGCAATAACTTATCATAACCGCCTTACGAAATTTTGGGCACGTCGGCGCACCGTAAATGGATTTGTCATTGACATGCGTGGTGAATAGAATTATATTTCAGTGTTTACTTAGTGATCACCTGACGCCGATTTATCTTGCCCTTTGAAGTTAGTTATAAGTCAGTCTGCGATAGGCTCGCACCCTATCACATCATAGGAAAAAGGCAAAAGCAGGTGACCTGATTGCACCTCTGCCTACCCCTTCTGTGATGTGTGTATGTTTTATAAGTCAGTTTGTCCACTGTTTAGTTGTCCTGTCGTGTGATAGCGTTAACTACTTTTAGGCTGGGTATAAATGAACATTGGCCTCGGCTGTTCAACTTTTAAAATTTAATTATATTATTTATTTATTTATTTAACTCTTTATTGTACATCACACACAGAAAAGAAACATTTGCATATACAATAGAGACTACACTTAAACAAGAAGTACAAATGGCGGTCTTATCGCAATCGGCGATTTCTTCCAGACAACATTAATATATTAATATATATATTAACAGACAATATTAGTGCGATATTATACAAAACTGCCTCGGTGGCGTAGTTGTATTGCGTACGCGTTACGAGTACAATTTGCGCGCTGAGGTCCTGGGTTCAAATCCTGGGTCGGGCCAAAAACATTGTGACTGGGTTTTTCCATCTTAAAAATTACTCAGTCGCAGCTCGGAGTCAGGAAGTTGGCGGTGTGATACCCCCGTGCCTCGGAAAGCACGTAAAGCCGTTGGTCCTGCGCCTGATCTCTCTCTGGTCATGTCGGATTGCCGTCTCACCGGACTATGAGAGTAAAGGAATAGCGAGTGCACCTGTGTATTGCGCACACACTTGTGCACTATAATATCTCCTGCGTATCTGGCTGATCTCTGTTGAGATTGGCCGCCGTGGCCGAAATCGGCTAGAAAGGGTATATTTTTTATACAAAACTATAATAATTTAAACTGACCGACAAATTCCATTAAATCCAGATTTTCCATCATGACCATTTCCATCATGAGAAGAGAGAAAATTAATTTTATTCAGATTGGTCTGCCGAATTACGTCATAGGCGTTGGCGCAACACCTTGATCTTGTAGTGACCATAAAAGACGGACCTCTGTAGTTCCTCAGTTTGCGTTGATTTCGCAAATTCGCGTAGGAAGGTTCGTTCACCCGCTGGGTGCGTGTAACGCGGGCGCCGTTTTTGGACCCATTCCAAACGGGGAGAGCTGACTTGTCGCATGCCTATGTATGTGCTTTGATGATGCAATGAATAATCACATCATTACCATCAACAGCAGGCTAAAGAACCGATACAGCGTCTTAATTTTTATTGATAGTTATCTGATCAACTTTTGTGTGGTCATGTATTCGGTCTAGGTATTGGAATGTTATTAAAAACTTAATATCACTTTTAAACCACTGACTCTAGTTCTAAGGGATCCCCCGGCCAACAAAAGTAAATATAGCCCGTCATCAGCAAAGTTTGACGTTACATCTTTGTACAGGTTTTATTATAGAAGCGAATCATTAAAGGTAAAAAATAAAATAAAAAAATCACTATGTTCGTGGCTGGTACTAGAACTTGATAATGGCGTAGTAATTATGATCCAAGTTGACACCGTAACTTCAACAATCCGACCAATAAAAAAAACAATTCAAATAAATTCATACATTACCCATTATTACTACACAATGTTCCTTTTATCATTGAACAAAGGTATGTCGTACCAAATCCCCAGCTCAAACGTACTAGAAAAACAATAAAACATTATCGATTGCGAACAAAGAAACGTGTGATAGTGTGCATACAGAAAAACATGAAAACAGTCGAGCAGAACCCCAATGTCTCGATAACGGTGCAGATAACATTATCGGTGATTCTGCGGGCCATGTGCAGGATGTACTTGATTTTTTTATGTTTCAATAACCGGTGTTACGATTTCATTCTGAATTTAAACTAATAACAGATTAAAATCTATCTAGATTTTGTTTGCTTTAGCTTTAGCTGTATTGTCTATTATATTTTTGAGTTCACTTGCTCTTTCTCCTCACCAAGGTGGAGTCTAAATATCACATCCTCATTATTGTGTAGTCTTACTTTTTGGTGTCACATTAAAAGTTAAAGGAATTAGGCTTACGAAGCATAAAACAGTCATTTCCTTTTGCACATACAGTAATGGAAAAATGTCGTAAAATGGGCTGCTTGGTAGTTTACTAGTTAGTAAGAAGAAAAAAATACTACAACCTAAAAATAAGTAGTAAGAACTTTGGTTTTCATTAAAATACACATTGGCGGCACGCTATTCGATTGTTTTAGTGATGTTAGAAAATATTTTTATGCAAAAAAAATATACTTGTACTAAAGATAGCTAAGATAAGGAAGAAAGGAAAATCATTAACAAATAAAAAGCGACATCAATGATATTGCAAATTGCAATATTGCGATAAAATTATTTATATCAATATAATAAAACCAAAGCCATTAAACAGTATAATTATAGACCGGACATCAGGACCAAATTTTTCGTCCAAAAGTTATTACCAATTGGTAATAAGTCGCTGTCTTATCTGACATTTCCGTGTAACAAGACGTCTCGGTATGCTTAAATTTTGTAAAGAAAACAATATTTTGGACGGAAATATGCCAATTTACGCATTACGACCATGTCAAAGTATGTTCTAATGAATTTTAGATAGGTATTTTGTTATTTCACGGTAGATTGAGTTACTGACGAACAGGCTCAACATTTTTTTATGATCCTTTTGCCAACGTCGGCTCTATAAAATCTTAGAACTCTTTGAATAAAACAAACAAAATGGAGTAATTTCACAAAATATTGTCGGATGTTTGCGATATTCATTTACCAAAAATGCCAGAGATAATATTGGAACTAGCGAAATCGGATGGTCATGAGTTGTGAGCATTTAATGACCTTGCTTGTGGACGATAGCCTAGTTGGGAATGGAACGGTCTGCCGAGACAATGTCCGGAGTTTCAAAACCCAAGGCACACACCTCTAAGTTTTCGAAGTTACGTGTGTATTGTTTATTAATTATCGTTCGCTTTAACGGTGAAGGAAAACATCGTGAGGAAACCTACATACCTGAGAATTCCGATAAGAATTTCGAGGGTATGTGAAGTCTGCCAACCCGCACTATGCCACCGTGGTAGACTAAGGCCTAACCGCTCTCAGTAGTAAAGGAGGCCCGTGCTCAGTAGTGGGCAATATATAATACAGGACTGGTATGATGAATGACCTTGTTAAATTAGAGGATCTATCAATATCGCTATCTTGGGCTGAAAGTAGTAAAAAGAGCATTGGACCATAAAATCAACGTTTCCAGTTCCAGAATGCCAATTGCTCACGTGAAATATAATGACTTTCCATGAATTGGATCCTCCAAAGGAAAAGTTTGCAATATTATTTTTGCCACAGTGAAAGCATGTTGAACTCTACTCATGTTGGAGTAAAATAAGCTCAAGATGTTGAACATGGAGATATCGGACCAAAATACTCTTATACGATGAGATAGATATTTCCAAGTGTTACTCATACAAATAGCGATAATAATTGTGTATCTAACAGTACTATCAATATCCCTTCCTTGTAACTCAAATACAACAGAACTACGATAAAGCGTTATTAGGTACTTGCAAAATCATATTTAGTTCAAGGCAAGAGGTGTCAGTAAAAATATGCAAAGTAAAATAAAACAAAGAGCTGTAGATTACCACGTTTACAATGTTTCAGTGTCTGCTCGAAATATACTCATTGTCACACATGTCGAAAGTTATTTCTCCATAACGTCTAAACATTGACAATGTATTTTTATTTTTATTCTTAGTTTGAGTAAGCAAGTACAAATTTAGAAATAGTTAGCAAGTCTCAGCAACGTTTATCATTGATATTAACGTTTACGTTCGCAAAATGTTTTGAAAAGGTCTAATTAACATATTACGTAATTTTAAATTTAGAGGAAATGCAACTAAATAACATCGACCATTTCAAGAGTCGATAAGCGCAGATTGTTGGAAACATCGTTAAATTTCAAGGTGGTCATGAGCACAGTCGTGTACCTCTCCCTAATCATTTTGACTGACTGAAAGTTGTCAGTCCCCAAGATTTCTATCCGACTTACAAGAGGTTCTCCTCTTCTAAGTCGTTTTAATCTCTGAAAATAATAGCTGTCACGCCACTCATGTCTGTCTTCTTTTCGGTCAAAAAGATTGATCATTGTATAACTATTCACAAAATATGTGGTGTAATAATCAGTTCTAAAACATGTATGAGATTAAGTTACCCAACGCACATTTGAAAGTGTACAAGTTATTTGAAACAAGCTAATTTGTAAGTATAGATGCGTTGGTGGCTTATGTCATTCATTCTGCACAATGTGATAAGCTCTATAAGTGGGGGACACCTTGATCTTCACAATCTGATGACATTATTCTGAGGGATCTACGTTGGCTTTGCTATTAAATTAAATTAATTAATTGCAGTTTGCGTATAAGTAACAATAAGAAATATTTTTTTACAACTAGATGACATCCACTAAACGGTTTCTACGTTTACTCCGATAAACGTCTAGGTATGCATCTAACATCCCAATATCTTCACAAACTTTAGCATATTAAATATTAGTAACATTGCCCAAACATTTCAGCTGCAAACTAATATTTATAGATATTTACCATGTCGATTGTTTTTGACAATACCAAAAATCCATAAGCTCTTAATTAAAGGCACATCACGACCTTGCGATGGAAAAGAACGCTGCATCATTGATACGTCGTAATTATCTGATAACGTGGCTAGGAAAAACTGAGATACCGCATAGTACGTAGTGTTTGCACGAGAACGTAACTACAGTTTAGGATTACGGTGTGATGTCACGTGAACGGCAGTTGCGTAATGACCTATCATACAACGTACCCCTAAACATGTAAATGCGTGACTAAGCTTTTGTTTAGTCTCTGATTTTCATTTGATAAAAGTTACGTATCACAGAGTATTTAGTTAAATCATCGTTTATTTTTTTTCTGAATGATAAAATTATAATAGGTAAGAAGTAAGTTGGCAGTTTATTTTTTATGTTGTGATAGAATAGAGAAAATCATTATAAAAAGTGTTTGTTCAAATACTTGTGAACCGAGTAATGTATTTCCTTGGGCGCAGGAAATCTGCGGCTAGTTATTGCGCGAGCGCATTCCACATCTCCGGCGCACGGTGCAGTGAGCAAGCGACAGCACTGATTTTAGCCCTTTTAGACTTAACTATGACCGTTCATTGAAAAGTTACAAGAGGTTTTCTTATATACTACATAAATATATGCATATCTTAAAATTGTATCACCTTTGTCATTGTTAATCGCATTCCTTATGATTCAATGATAAGTCAATCCCAAGATAAAGGACCTCATCAATAAACATTTTTAATTACTGATTAACCTAATCAGATTTTTATTACTGACTTCCGAATTACTAAATGTACAAAGAAAGTGACGAAGCAATGATTAGATAACCCATTGATAAGTGATAAGTGATTATCAATGACTATTGGCGAAGGGGTAAATACATAAATATTAGAGATGTCTACTTACATATCGATGAAATCGTAAAGATTTAAAAAGTAAATAAGTACCTGTAAACAAAAAACAACACAAATATAAATGAATTGCAAACTAAATAGTTAGTGCAATATCCACACGGTTGACTTCTGTGAATGGTAAAGCTGAATAAAACCATGGCGGATGAAATTCAGTCATAAGGAAACAATTTGAATCAGCATTAGTGTTTTTGTCTGATGCTCTAGTATCATTGCAATTAGGATGAAAAGCCGGAGAGGTCTTAGTTTGATAGCCAGTTCAGGAAAACATTGTTATAATTCGAAAAATACATTCGATTCATTCGTAATGAGAATTTGAGCTCAATATTGATGGATAAATATATTCGTTTGCTAACACTTTCGTTCTTTTCGTTCTTATCTCGTTTCTTTGGTGTGATAACACCAAAGAACGGAAATAAGGTCCATACCTCTCGTCAGGTGCTCATACATTTTCGGGGATACAAGCGAGGTCTTATACCCAGTACCCATTCTCAGGGTTGGTGAAAATATTTTAATTATCATGATTATAGTTGACGACAAAATACAAAATCATTGAGGTATCGTCATACTTAGAAAGACAGATGCACATAAAGACTCAAAGAATACACACATAACTTTTTTAGAAAAGTCAGAGGTGTGTGCCTTTGGGTTTTGAACCTGCGGACATTCGTCTCGGCAGTCCGTTCCACTCCTAACTAGGCTATCGCCGCTACCTCTGTGTATTCTTTGTGAATGATTGCTCGCTTTAACGGTGAAGGAAATATCGTGAGGAAACCTGCATATCTGAGAAGTTTTCTATATGAATTTCGAAGGTATGTGAAGTCTGCCAACTCGCACTAGCCCAGCGTGGTGGACTAAGGCCTAAACCCTCTCAGTTGTAGAGAAGGCCCGTGCTCAGCAGTGGGCAGTATATAATACAGGGCTGGTATGGTGGTGGTGATGGTACATAAAGACTACTATACTCTTTTATCTTTATCTAAATGGTTGTCCAGTTCATTTATATCTGCCACGCAATTATGTTCTGTCGTGTATGTAGTTGAAAAAGATGATTGTAGATAGGTACAGAAATATTTTCCGGTGACACAAACAACAATTATTTAGCTTGTAAATTGAATGCGTTTTTTACTAACAGTTAGTACTTTTAATATTAAATGACGATGATGATGAAGTCCACTGCTGAACATAGGCCTCCCCTAGAGACTTCCAGACGGACCTGTTGAAAGCGGCCTGCATCCAGAGTCTCCCTGCGACCTTTACCAAATTGTCCGTTCACTAAGCACGAGAAAAAACAAATATCGCTATGTGGTAATTGGTATACATTCCGTCTACTATGGTTGATCAAATTCATATCAATAAATACCATACGCATTCTCACGCCTTTTATCCCCGAAGGAATAGCCAGAGGCGCAACTAGTGCACCCACTTTTCACCGTTCGTATTCCGTCCCATGATGTTATAGAGGCTGAGCCTATCGCCATATCGGGCACAAATTCCAGACTCCGGGCTGATACTGAATAGAAAAATCCAATACCACTTTGTCCGACCCGGGGATCGAGCCCGAAACCTCAGCATTGCAGTCGTACCGTAATACAACTACGCCACCGAGGCAGTCCAATAAATTCCAATGCTCATTTTATGATGGTATCATGGATTCAACCCGGTACGACCGCTCGCCTGCGTGTTGGTCGTGTGAACGAATCTTTTTTGCACCATAGCGCATAAATCCACATTACGAACCGACGCCATTGATTTATAGCGATAGCTTACATACTGAAACTTTTTTATAGTTTCTAGGTCAATGTTAAGATAACGCGTTTGAGCATTAGATATTCAGAGCGTTTTTAAATCAGTCCATTTTTTCGTATTACGCACGTACATCTTATATTTAGATTTTATTATGAAATATATTGATTTTTGAGAGCGGCGAATATAGGTTTTTGGAACGGGTTGACTATGTTTTAGAGTTGAGGTGGATAATGGATATCTCAAGTGTGATTCTAGAGCATGGACTTCTGTCTTAAAGTTAGTTGTCTACATAATTGGTAATGATGACACTCAAGGAAAACATCGTAAAGACATTACCCCAGAGTTCCCCGTAAGAATATTGAGGGTCCATCATGTCTCTCAACCCTCGTAGGCCAGAGTAATGTAATTAATCAATTTCATCACGCTGAACAAAGAGAAGCCCTGCTTGGCAGTGAGATGGTACATCTAAAACGATTTCACCATTATGAACCTGTATCTCTTGAAATACCATAGAGACGTTTCGTCCCAAATCCCAATCTTCAAACCAATTAAAATCTTTCTGATAGGTCCACTTTCGCAATAGAAAATAGTGATTGGGATAGCCTATTTAATTCGTATTAACCACGTAGGCCGCTGGCCGACAAAATTCTATCAATCTTCGGCCTTCAATACGTAATTCCGATTACACGGCTTACATCATTGTAACACGTAGCATGACTTCGTAGACTTTTTTTTAAAGCACAACAACCGCGATCGTTTAGCTTCAATAAGTAATAGCCCGGAACAAGTTTTTCTGTAGCTAGGAAAGTGTTACTTGACAAACGCAAAATTAGGATTCTATGATGTGCGGGATTACTGGGAATGTAACCAGTTTTTTATTTCAATTAAACGACATGAATAAGGACGTTATTAATAATAACATTATTAGTATGATGCCTGCCCACCAACCTCACAATTTTCGGTTACAAATTACCAGTGGCATAACTACACCGTAAAGACCTATTGCAAATTCATGGGTTGGGGTCATCACCAACGTTGGCAGGTTTTTCCTGACGACCGTTTTTTTAGGTTCCAATGCACAAATCCTCTTCCTCTCAAGCCAGGGGGCCCGAGGCATTTCCCCCTAACGTGCGCCACTGCAGGGTACTGTAGTCTCTACTACAAAGTAGACTGGACTCCTGGCCGTAGCCAAGAGATAGACTTATCCATCGGATGTGTCATTCCCATTTTTTTTGTTTTCTTTTAACGTCAACGACTTTAGAAAGGCGTCTGGGCTACGTGCTCTACGCTGTGACAGTAAAATTTTAATAATGCTTAATGATATACTGACTATAATATCCTTCAATCGCAACACGAAAGATCACAGAGAGCGCTGGCAGTAATAATGTCAATATGTATTCAGGGCAACGATGGTTACTTTATTACTAATCAGCAGGCCTGCTAGTTTTCTTCTAAACAATACACCAAATAACGAAACTATTCAATCGTCGAAAAATCTTCTGCTGTTTTTCTCGGTCATTACTATTTTTTTCTGTCACAACCTTCAGGTACAGCCTTGCAGGTTTAGATATTACTCACCGTTGCCAAGTTAAGACCGTATCTTTACCGTTAAATCTATTTTTACTGGAGATGTCACAGATACGTAATAGATAAGAGATTTGTAAATTGGAGACCGTGGAAACGACCTCGTAGATCAGATAAGAATGAATGGCAGTCAGATTAATTTTCAGTAAAATTTATTGTAACTGAATATTGGTTACTGTAAGTTGTAGCATTAATTTCTTAGCTGTGCCACCTATGCCCACAGCCTATGCCTTAGGTTTTCCTCTATTTCAATAAAAATTACAAATTGTCTTGTCTCGTAGGTATCACAAAGTATTCAGTGGGCTTAGAATGTGACACAAAGACGCAACTCGTAAAACGATGTCGTTTAATTTTGATGCTTGTAATTGATCGAGAGACCAATACGTCAGTCAAGTGTTAGTCTCTCAACCAATCCCAATAAGACGAAACGGAGACGTGACGTGTTTTTTTGTCACATTCTAAGCCCACTGTGCAGGTATCTAAACTCGGTCTCTAATTTGAATTCTGTTCATCACCCACGGCTCAAATGCGGCGCTAAGCAATAAAGATGCATATTCATTACAATTTATACTAATTTACTCTTTACTAATTAGAATTTTAATAGCTCACTACTGTCTATTTCTTACGACAGAATTAGAGAGTAAAAGGGACACAATAAGTCCGCCTTTATACATTTGTATATGAAGTGCTTAAATAATAAATAACATTTTCATGAAAAAAAAGTATATTAGCAAAGCAATGTTTATAACATAATCTTAACACTTAATCTTAAGTTATTCACATTTTTATTGCAACTTTCTCGTATCAATCTCGAGGTAATCAAATCTCGCTTTCACTAATCAGTCATTGCATAGTAAATGTAGGGATAATTACAATAGTTTCCTGTACGTAAATCAGACGGCATTGAGCCGCGAAAGTGGCGTGGGTGTGGCGTGGGACATCTGCGTGTGGGAGACAAGGACTTTTGGGGAGGCCACCACGGTTAATGCAACAGATTCTGATCTTACGAAGGTTGTCACCTTTGAGTTTAGTGATAGCCTTCGTGGTGCAGCGAAGGAAGAGTCCGCCCCTAACGCCTACAAGTAATAAGTATGTGGGGATTTTTTTTTTGCGTTCATGAAATATGGGGCATATTTAGAGCTAACTGTCCTTGTGCCACGAAGACAGTCGAGGTTAAACTCTAGTGATCTTTTTTTCTTTTAAGAACGGAAGGCAAACGAGCATCTGAGAGAACTGAAAAAGAAATTAAACAGACGTGAATGAATACCAAATTATTATTTAAAAGTGTACATATTTATGACTTAAAAGAAGTTTTTACTGGTGGTAGGTCTCTCATATGTAAGAGACCGTCTGGGTGGGTACCACCACAATGTCTATTTCTACCAGCAAGCAGCAGTGCATGCAGCACTGTCGTGTTTAGGTTTGAAGGACATTGTAGCCAGTGTAACTACTAGACATAATGAGACTTAATATCTTATGTCTCAGGATGACGAGGGCAGTGGAATGCCACACAGTACTTTGTAACTCAAAGTGCTGTATGGTGTTACTACTATTTATGGGCGGTCGTATCGCTTACCATCAGGCGAACGGCATGCTCGTCTCGTCAATTCTATGCCATAAAAAAAAGTAATAGAAAGTGAGGAGAGATTTGCCTGAAACAATCTCACAGAACCAAACCGAGTTGAAGTTCCATCGACAACCTCTGTCTCTACGTATATTAATTAGGTGCAATGAACCATCCTATTAAGCTGTTTACATAATCCCAACGCACCTACAGATGATGTCACCGGTCGTGGACCTGAAGAATGTCGTGTGCCAAATTATTACTAATATTTGCTACGCCTAGGATGTCTTAAACACGTGAAATGTTTGGAGTAGCTTTATTGAAAGCGAAAACGATGCAACAAAGTTGGAGTACGAACAATTAATATAGAGTATAATAGGTATAAAATATAACATTTTTACATATGATATGTTGTTGGTTTCTCACACTCAATTGTCCGAACGGGTATTACAGCATTGTCTCTTTCTACGGTCAAGCACTGTTGTGTTTAAAGGAAATTTTAGTTGATGTGATTACTAGGCATAATAGGACGTCCGCTTCGGTGCTATGTCATGGAAAGAATGGTGGAGAGGACAAAGTAGTAAAATAGATCTGAGTTTATCGTTATTTCGGTACAGTTTTTTTTTTCATATTAAATGTTAACCGCATTGTTATCATAATAAACAAATAAGTACAGGCTGATTGCTTTGCCGGTTCAAATATCTATTTACTTTAAGCTTTATACCAATAAAGCTTGGAGCCTTTTAAAATATTTAACGATTTTTAACACATGTTTCTATATGCATTATTAAAATAAAAAGTCTGCATTATAGCGTATATGTAGATTAGGAAAGAACGTAACGTTGGTTTTCTTACATCTATAAAAATATCTACATACATACGAAAACAGACATTAAAACCGATAACGCCAACGCTACACCTTACGAAAACTGTAACACTTTCGACAATTACAGAATACGGAAATATATACACGAACATGTTTACAACGGGCCGTACGAAGTTTACTTTTGTGTTTACGTTACGTGCACCTGTTGCCTACGGTTCTACGTTTTGTTACGTCAGCTGTTCAAGCTGTTCGACCTTGATCCGTTGAAGTATTGAAAGTGTCAGTGCCACAGTGACAAAAAATTGGAGCTCTGGAGTTAGTGGGCCGCGGTATAGATCACTGAGCGAATGATAATGCCACCCGCGTATTTGGGTGGACGTGATTTGAAAATACGCGGTTTAACGTGATTTAGCTTTCAAGTGTAGGTCAAAAATTACCTCTAGATTGGGTTAGGTACTTAATTTTTATTGTGTCTGTTTGAAAAAAGATAAAAGTTAACTTATTGGAGTCCATCTGATGTTCTGTTATCGTGCTATGTGTATCCAGCTACTTCATCAGTGTCGAAATTTTGATTGTTTATTCTTCCCTCTTATATTTTGCTAATTTGATACCCTTTAATGTGTTTTCATCTTATTTGTTGCAATTTTAATTGCGTATTATTACCGGATTTTGCACTATGCATCAAATATATTCAGCATTTAAGCACCTAAGAAATTATTCGAACACTGTTTATCTCGACCTATAGATTCATCATAAATTATGATATAGTGTAGTTCAATTATCTAACATGCTATACTGTATACATAATTAATATTTACTGGACCAAAGATTATCATGTACAAGCATTCCTGCATCGTAGTATTATCACATGCAAACAAACTACAGCCAGATTGTCTCAATCGGTAAATGTTAAAAGGTTCATAAGAAATACATTTTCTTCTGAAAAAGAAACAATTTGTCATGTTTTAATATGAACAATAATTACACAACCTACGAAAATTAATACATTTCGTGAACTATACTTCGGATGAAAAATAATCCTAACTACTAGTTTGTACAAAGTATAGGTTAGGTTTGACCTTTGAAGCAAGCCGCACCAAGTCTACGATTATCAGGTCTATGACCAGAAGTAAATAATCCAAACCCAAAGCACCCATCCCAAATTAGAAACACACGTAAACCAACCAGGTGAAATTACCATGTGTGTTTAGAACATTTGCAGTCGCACAACGCAACGCAACGGGGTCGTAGAAAGCCCATCTTGACAAAACAAATTGACTGTGTACGCGACGATTTGCATTACAAACAACGCAAAAATAAAACCAATACACCGGACACTTTCGACACAAAATTATTTGGGACGGATCCAAATGTACTGGCAGACGTTTAAGTTAATGTAATGAAATCGAAACGAGACTACATCGCTGGCATTTCGCAGACGGCGCTCGTAATCCTGTCTAATTATTGCCATGGGCTATTTGGAATGTATTGGTCAAAATTCCTTTGATTTTGTAGCAACATTGATTCTTTAAACTTTGTGTGTATGATCCAATCAACATCTTTTGAAGTTCGAATTTTTGCTTGGCATATCCCAACCCACAAACAGGGTAAAGGTGATCTGACAACCTAAATTGAGCAAGTGTTCTGTCAGTGTAATCCCAGGACAGATTAAGATAAATTTTCTTCAATGACAAGAAGAAGAAGTTGGCATTATTTATGACATCATCCCTCGACTTGACTATTTTTTGTAAAAACGACAGCTTCGTGTTTTTAGAGTGTCGTTAAGTTTCATTTTTGCTTCCTAATGCCATAGTCGACCATGGCTTACAGGAGGTACAGTGATGGATAGGAATACAGATAGCTAAATATATATTTATATCAATGGATTTCTAAAGTAATGGAATTATCGACACCTTCATAACATACTTCCCATCATTTCCACTAATATTTTGTTAAGATTGTGAAATTTTCCAGATGTGATGTTTGCATTTTTGACAGAAGTAAACGGAGAATTGGAGAGCACAAATTTGGCTGAGTACAGATATACTATATGCTGGATTATCATATTATAGACAACTTTTTATCTCCGAATGTGCTGAGCAGAACTTAATTTCTGGGAAAGGTTTTTACGCGGACGGCGACGTGCTCAAATCTAGTAAAGTAAATGCAGAAACGAGTTTTATGATTGAGACCGCTTGTGGGCATATTTTCCTAACGTGGGACGCGTTTCGACATCGCGGCGCCATGGCAATTGTTGACAGTGTTAGCGATGTCGGTCAAAATTCGTGATTTCTTTCCGATTTCCTATAAACTATGTGGGCAGCCTACAAGTGGGTTTTGTTTCCTAATATTATAGCTAATTCCAAAAAGTATGTCAATAGTTACACAAATAGCAATCAAATTGGCTTAAGTTACGTTACCTCCCTCTTTATACCTCCCATCAACTTTTAGTCTCCGGGACATCTGCAATGACTCGAGATTAAATTGTGGTCCACCATAAAGATTAACGATAGCTATGCTTTCCGAACATATCTTATTGTTTTTTCATAAATGCAGCGAAGATCGCCCCACGTGATTTTCTTATTTTTTTTAAACTACAAGTTTTTTTGTTTTTTTTTAATATGAAGTAAATTGATCTTATAGTCATAACTCATGATAACGATCGTATAAAAACCTTTTTACTGCTACTAAGCTAGTAACAGGTACCAATAACCACCCTTCAGCCTACATAGTCTAATTAGTAGCATTCCGTACTTTCCACCCCGCTTTGCGTATGACTCACGTAGTTTACCCATTCATAATTACGGCATGTATCACTCATTGTTGATTGTAGTGCTTTGTGTATTGCTTTCAAACTATTGACACGGCAGACAACATTCATAATGTTAGAAATTTATATTTGGGCAGATCCATTAATTCTCGACGAAAGTGGGCAGGAATCTTTAAGTTATACATATAGAAGGTGAGATACAAATATTTGAAAACTAGTGAAATACCGACATTTTTAAAAATTCAAAAAATTCTCCAGCGTCCGGATTATATACACATATCGGGCTCAAATTTTCTGGATCGTATCCTTTTTAAGATGTACTTTCGAGGAAAAAATCAACATCAAAATCGCCGACTCTAGTGCGCACACTTTCGTCGAGAATTAATGGATCTGCCCATTTATATACATTTTTCTCTTTAATACTAACAAAACGGTTATTTGTGTAAAAATGACTGATTTGAAAGATCGCAATTTTAATAAATTCTACGTATTGTACGATCTACGAAAACTAATCAATTTAAACCCATATGTACTAAGTAACTACCTAGATACACTGTGTGGTACGACAAATCGATTTGTTCAAGCGAGTAAAATTAATCAGCATATATTGATCTTGCTTAGACGCATGCAATACTAGACCATATAACGAGAATATACGTTCTTCCAAAAGGCAATGCAAGAGCTAGTAACGCCAACGTACAAACGGTAAAGGCAGACGATACTCGATAAAAAGAGCTACGGATGTCGCGCATTCGCGGTATTTCTCTGCAGTTCCCACACCGCAGTTGCACATTGCAATGTCTGTGATTTTAATATCAAAAGACACACAACAATAAACTCTGATTGTACCAAAATAGAATTCAAATCACGTAGAACTGCGAATTGTAGTTATTGATATAGCAAAAGGGCGACCTCCAGGCTAAAGGAATGCAGTAATCGCTCGGAATGTAATTGTTGGCGTAATTAATTATCGTTTTATGGAAACAAGAGGAGACATGCGTGAGAATGACATCCCTCGGGAAGGAATAAGGATATTTGATTATTCTAGTAATAAATTACGTTTATCAATCTTAAATTAATGGGTGGTGTAACTAGTTTAAGGCCACGCGTGGCACTTGTGCTAATTTAGTTGTGTAAAACGCCTTGTAAAGGACGCAGTTGTAAAAACATTATTGAAGTTCGACGACCCAGTCACCCAGGAGGAAAAATTAAATAAATAAACACTAACACTGTCCTGACACACTGAGATAGTGTTGTTGTGAGTATGAAAGAGAGTCTTTGGTCCTATAATTTCCAGAATCGTAATAACAGTACTTGTCGATGTAGGTACTTATTAATTTAAATTTTAGACCTAAGGCCAGGTAACATGTGTCAAGATTTAGTTGTGTAATGTAGTATTTGTTAGTTCATTATTGCCGTAAGGATTGAGAGACGTTTGGTGTAGTGAAATTTATTTACTATGTTACGGAGATACGTTGACCCTCCTCACAATGGATCAATAGATTCTATTACGCGAACACTTAGAAATGACTCAATCATTTCCCAAAAACGTGGTCGCAACGTAAAAGCATTACACGAAAAAGAATATTTATAGCGATGTGACGCAACACACGTCACGAATATGCAAGAAAGTAGGTAAACACCTCCAGACTTTAACGGAGTTTATAGAAAAATGTAAAGCTCGGGTGTTTCACAAGTTCACCCAAATAATTCCAACTCACGTACCACGGTGTGGTTAACTCTAATGAATGTTAAAAATGCACCCGCAGCGGTTCCAGGCTCAAGTTTCATTTTTGAATGTTGAACGAATTTAATAAAGTACAAATTTACTTTATCATAATTGAGTTTTGCTACTTGGGGCATGACAGGACTGTTACTTTAACTCTGGGAAAAAAGAAACCCTGTATTAAAATTAGGTAGCAAAACTTTATTTCAGAAAAATCTGGTTTCTTGGAATGCGAGTATTAATTATTTTATTTATCTCATAAATATTCCCGCATAGAGCACTTTCAAACCTTCATAAATGGATAATTTAGCCATAGAACTCCGCATTTAGTTAATGCAGGTTACTGGGTCGCCAAAATCTCAGAGTATACCACGTGTAGGTGATGTTATCTTGGATCCTACAACATTTATAACACGCATTCCTCAATTTTTTTAACATTCTTTCGGCTATCTCATTCGCAAATTGCCAGGTTAACACGATACCTTCACACTGGGCGAGGCGGTAAACGTAACAGCATATCAGGTGAAAGTTTTGCCACGACATTGGCTCGACAAAACTGATGATAATGAACCCGAGAGATTGCGTTAACGGTCCATAAACTCGTTTGTACGCTGACAGATTGAAATGGGTGAAAGAGTTCACGTAGAGGTCACAAACTACACCTTATCGATCATGTATAATGGTTAACTAGATGCGTTCTAATCATAAAATTGGTTATAATTTGTTACGAAGATTTGTAATTAATTTTACTAGCTAATTAAATAGCGATGGCGTATCAGGATTTGTAGACGTTGGTTTCGGAATAAATTCTACGTCAGGATTTGGATATTTTTTAATTCCGTGTGTATCATTCTTTGTAAATTATATTCGATGGCTTTAACAGTAACGTAATCGGTAATACATTGTCAGAAAATCTAAGTGTACCCGAGAGAACTCCACAAGATAATGAACGTACGTGAAATATAGTAAGCTGCATTGGATAATCCCCCAATAAAAGTACGTCATACAAGGGTACATTACAAGATTAATATAATTTCGCTGCATTATAAGCAATGGCTATATTGTTGTATTGATATAATTTAGATTACGACTTTGACGGTATTAAACAAATTACGATTTCGAAGGTATTAGCCGGATGATACTGATAGTACGAAAATAATATTATTGTGATTGGCAAATGTTTTTTATCAATAAATAGATTAAGGCTCTATGATCTAGACAGACAAATTTAACACATTTCTTGCAAATTCAAGTTGAGCAACAAGATTAATTAGACCGCAAAATAGAAAAAAGAGTAAATAATTACGGACAGATTTATTACATGGAATACTTTGAATTCCTAACCTCGTGACCTGATTAAAATTTATGTTTTTAAATGAAAATCGGGCGTTATATGGAACTTATGCATAGTAAAAAAACTTGGCGAATCTTCGTGCACTGGTACAACTCACTTACCTTTTTGGAGAATTAAGCACGTGCACAATCATGCTTACAATACAATACTGATAAGTGACGTCATCTACGCACAATTTTTTTCTTGCGACAAATATCATGAATTTCTCTCGCACGAGTACCATTACGACGCGACACGACGTAGCGGTTTTGCGTTAGATTGCCAATTTTGAACGTATTGTGCGCCGCTGAAGCTCGCAGTTTTTGCACGGATGCCATTCGAATGGAGAAAGAAAAACTCCATTGTGACTTTGATGAAAGAAAGTATGTTTTGATCGTTCAAACGTTCATAACTAGTTACAGAGAGCTCATCTTATAAATAATATGTTTAGAATACGTTGACACGGTCAAATTGTCGGAGACATGTGAGGCTCTTAAAATTTCTGTCTATGACTCTATTAAGCAAAACACATTTGAAAACAACCCGTTAAATAGGATACAAATATTACCGGTTTCTGAGATGTTGTGAATGGAAATGACGTGCAAACGGTAATACCAACAAAACTTTAGAATGCCTAAGAGTCTAAGGCATAGACCATTGAGTTAACAATTCCAAGAACAAAACATATAAGGCTCCTTTCATACAATTTTCAATCGAAGTCCTACGATCTTTTTTGATGTAAACTAAAGGTAAACAATTTTTCATTGATTCAAAGGAACATAAATAATGCCTAATTTTTTTATTTTTTTTTATTGCATTGAATGACGAGACGAGCATGCCGTTCGCCTGATGGTAAGCGATACGACCACCCATAAACAGTAGCAACACCATCCAGCACCTTGACTTACTAAGTACTGTGTGGCATTCCACTGCGCTCGTCATCCTGAGACATAAGATGTTAAGTCTCATTATGTCCAGTAGTTATACTGGCTACAATGTCCTTCAAACTGAAACACAACAGCACTGTTGTGCAAGCAAACTGTTGCTTGGCGGTAGACATGGACATTGCGGTGGTACCCACCCAGACGGCCTCTTGCATAATGAGAGACCTACCACCACCAATTGCTTTCAACTGCAATTAGATAAAACTAGGGAACATCATCCATATTCCATACACTTTAACGTACAATATGAATGCACTTATCCGAGTACCTTGACTTGTTGCTCGCTGACCCTATAAATAAACTGCATGACTTATGTAAACAAATGAAATTGATACTATGCGGTTTGTGCGATTATTGTCGTTGACTATGTGTAATGGATGTTATGATGTGCTTATTAGGCTTATTTTCATCTCGAAATAGCGTCAGTGATCAAGTGTAGTGCGTCTGTCGTGTGCGAGTCCGTCTGGGTAGGTAGTACAACTTTATTTATTTCTGTCGCTTGGTGTTGTTATTGTTTGAAGGACTTTGCAATGCAATTACTGGGTATTATGGAACTCTACATCCACTATCTTAGGACTATGAACACAGAGCCATGCAAAGTTTTGTTTGGTTGTTAATGAACAGGTGTGTCACTTATCATCAGACGAGCGACGAGCTCGCCTCATCATTGATTTTCACAATAAAAAAAACATCTTTGAATACTTCATCTTCATAACCTTAACAGACACACAGACTCTACTGTCCTAACAGTAATATACAATGTGACGTCACCAGCGGACATTTATACTAAAGAGTTTAGACTAAAAAGTTTATGACGTTTGATGAAGAGTAGTTTATTTGATTTGCTGGCAACCGTCCCATACCCGCGGGAACTACGCCATACATTGAAACGAGACTCATTGTATCTACATAGCGAACTAACTGTGCTTTCATACAATAAAATACTATTTTTTTTTTACTGTAGTAAGCAACACAATTTTGAATGAAGTAAGTAGTGTGTAGATGGTCTTCTATGATATTTTTTACTTACGATAGTCAATAGAGTACTTTTAAATGACGTTTTCGCGGGAGAATTGAAAAAATGTGTGTGAGAGTATCAAATTTGCTGTCACTCCAGCATGCTGCACCATCTATAAACTGCTGGCCCTTTCGATGAGACAAAACCTTGCGATATTCTGACTAGTGAGGTAAAACCCTGAGGTGTAAGCAGTCTCAGTGTCCATGACAGGAGCATGGCCTTTTACCAGTACAATCCTCTACCACAGGAAAATGTCTTATTCAAAAAGTCATCATGCCATTGGCATATTTGACTTTTGAGACACTTCACTTTTACACAAACATGTTAGCCATATAATTTTACTAACTTTAAAAGTTATAAATGGAAAATTGAGTGCACTATTCAATTTCATAATGTGACAAAATATAATAGAAATAATACACAATAAATGTTTCATTAATAAGGACTTACAACACTTCGAAATATGCACATAAAAAGGCATTCAAATGATAAATCATTGCTTAATGTAATAACTGATTAAATATTAGGCCTAAGAACTCTGCTTTTTTTAAATTGGGGTCGTAACTACATCCTTATGTTCTCATGCTGTTTTGGACACTAGACTATAACCTGTTTAAACGAGTAATTGAGAACTAATCTTTACTTAACTTTCCTCTAATTATTTTTAGTATCAAAGCAAGTACTTTAAAAATTCACACATACACACACTCACGCCTTTCATCCCCGAAGGGGCAGGCAGAGGCGCAACTAAATGCACCCACTTTTCGCCATGCATGTTAGGTTCCATGATGTGATGGGGTTAGCCGATACTGAATAGAAAAATCCAATATCACTTTGATCAACCTGGGGATCGAACCCGAGACCTCAGCATTGCAGTCGCACCGTGATACAACTACACCACTGAGGCAGTTTTTATAAATTCAAACCCAAAAATAATATAAAATGATTTAAGAGACCACAATCACTAAATACCCTTTACATTAGTCCTCATTTAGTTTAAATCCTAACTATCGAGCCAAAATCTTATAAAGACTAGTGTTTGAAAATGGACACATTTGAATGTTCAATGGGCTAGTAGCCAGTTTAGGTCAATAGCCCACACTCGAGTGTTGTAAAATCAGGTTTCTATTAGTAAACGGACAAGACTAGTGTACTGTAATTGATTATATATTTATGCAAATATTATTGAATATTCTTTGAATTTCTTTTCTTCAAATATTAATAAGTTCAATAATGTGATGATTAAAAATCTTTTCTGTTAAAATATAAATATAAAGTGAAATATAATATTATAAGAAATCATTATATAATATTATGCATGTTTTTATCAATTTGGAGTTATATTTTTAAAGTTTTTTTTACAATCTATGTTTCCCTTCATGGATGTATATTGAATTGTGCACTTGTTATTTTAAAGAACAATAATTAACAGCATATTATGCCTTTTGTAAAAATAAATTAAATCAGTTTATAAAAAAAAAAATACAATTCTTCGATTATAATGAGCCAATAAATCAGGTCTGTTTGTTAAAAATTTAATTCACAATTCCAACGTGAAGTGGACAATATAAAAATAGATGAGTTGAAATAACAAAATTATTTCAGCGAAGCATTTGTGACAGCGTGAAAGTCTCCACCCAACAGCGGCTCAACACCATGCTATTTATAAAGCGACCACTTCCCTAGAACCCACTTGTGAAATATTAAGAATCATTTGGCCTAATTTTTTGTTGAAATCTGCATATGTTAGGTCAGTTAATGAGAACAGTGCCTATCACTGAACGTTTGACTATCCAATCCAAAATTATCACGCGGCTGCGTCCTATAAATAGCCTTGTGTCTGCCCTGGAAACTGATAACGTTGCAGCCCCAGCGAGAAATGCGCTCGAGGCTTTGAGCCGCTGTACTCAGCTGACGGGGAATGTAAACAATGGTCAGGTGAGGTACCTACTCCTAGCTCTTCACCGGGGGCCCGCCGGCCGCGCAACAGGTGCGACTGCGTCTGCCGTCACCAACGCACCGCTCCCGCCGCGCCAGTAACATGACACGACCGACCACCCATCTCAAAAGGCCACTTTCACGTCACACCGCTCGCCAAATACATGTAAACACCATCACCTTCCGGACACACGGAATGTACATAAAAACAATAAATACCTTTTCCTTCGCTCGTCCGGCATGTTTTTGCATTGTTTTCGCGATTAACGCACCTTTACTCTCGGCCATTTTAATCACTGTTTCATTACCGAACGTCTTTATTACGATACACCATCAACCTGCAACCGAATTTGGCTGCAGCAGTTGCTGTCACACGTCAAAATCCAAATGCGTCCTGTCGCCGTTTCGGACTGCCGCGAATGAATGATATTTGTCACTCTAGCGCCGCCATTGGACTAATTTCTATTGTCACATGCAGTGTTTGTGTTATAAATTTATCACTAGATGGCGCTGTTTGGGATAATATTTATCAAAGTGGCAATTTTCATTTAATTAAATTCTTTCTAGAAGTTTAAATAATATAAATACTTTTATTTATACATAAGATAATTTAAAATCATTTAATTATGGCGTAATAAATAATGATAAAGGTCGCAGGAACATCCTGGACGCAGGCCGCTTTTGAGTTTTGACAGATCCGTCTGGAAATCTTTGGGGGAGGCCTTTGGGCGGAGGCCTGTGTTCAGCCGTGGACGTCGTGTGGCTAATGATGATCATGATGTTGAATTAATAACGATAATATTATATGTTAATATGAATGATTTTTAAAAAGTTAACTATAAATGAAGTGATCTAAAAATATTTTTTTAATTGATCCAAGATCCATATTTTGCCCCTTTAGTATCCCTAAACTTAGAGCCTGGTTAGATTTTGAGGCCCAGCACCCATTCAAAAACCGGACATCTGCTTTCAGCACAGACTTTCAGCGACATTTGTACCAACTAGATTTGTACCAGTATTATCTATTGAGCACAATAATACTGGTACAGATGTGGTAGATAGTGATTACCCTATTTTCAAGTTACTCTATGATAGTGATCTAACAAACTAGTCTAGTATTTACATACATTCCATGGTTATGTAAAAATCGACAAAAATAATAAGAGCTGTATAAATCATCCATACTTAATTATGAGTTCCAAAAGCATTTAGAAATGTCTCATCACGTAATTAAAGAAAAGAAGTTTTAAAGATAATATTCAATATAAACAAATCTGTAATTAAGCGAACATAACCTCCTAATTTTGCTTCAATAACATCAAAATAACTAGCTAAACTAGCTCTCATCTAAAAGAAAAGTGTGTATTAATGTACACACGTATGAAGTAAAACTTTTTCAATTAATTCTTTTTTTTCTCTGTTCTTATAATAATTAGTGTATTCCATTAACGCTGTCAAATTATTTTTATTATTTATTTAAATATCCTACTAATATTATAAACGCAAAAGTTTGTAGTATGAATGTACGGATGTTTGTTGCTTTTTCACGCAAAAACTGCTGAACGGATTTCGATGAAATTTGGCACGCGGGTAGATCATGTCCTGGATTAACATATAAGCTACTTTTTATCCCGGGAAAATAAAAATCCGGACTTATATCCCGGGAAAACACATTCACGCGGGTGGAGCCGCGGGCAAAAACTAGTATTCAAATATTATTATCTGCTAAATTGATAGTCATATTTTTAAATGATAGTTAATTTTAACAAATTAATATACATTTACTAATACTTACAATCAAAAGTGAGGTTAACATAAAAAAAAATTACAAGCCGAATAAGCCGTTATTCCAATTTCAATTATAAGTGACCTTTGGACTGAATCAATGACAATGCACACATTGTACTCGGCATTCGTATTACAGTAGCGTAAACACTACTATCACAATTTTGTATACAACACTAATTTCAAATTGCCCTGGAGGCATTTCGATATGCGACGATCTAATGAATGTGGCTTCGAAACTTACCACATGTCAATAATTATTTTCTAATTATAAATTTCTTATTATTTATAATTGCGAAAAATAAATATAGATGTGCCACTGATATGTAAATAATGACTCTAGAAGACGGCTCCGTGACGGTCCAAAGTGACAGAAAATGTGACGTTTTTCGTGTGACGATTTTTTTTATATATATTTCTCCCGTACATCGATAAAGAAGTTTCACTTCAAAAAGCTTATTCTGGCCACGCTAGGTATCAATAATATCTAGCCGGAACCCATTTTTTTATCATTTTTGGCATTATGGTAATAAATTATAGTTTTGAAAAGTTCCTTTTTTATCCACATAATATGGCTCTTGTGTCGATTTTGTGCTGCACCTTATAGTTCGTGCACGTTCTCAGGAAATTGAAAAGAAATGTCAGTCATAGCATAGTTGATTTTTTAATTGCCGTTATGCCGATTGCGATACAATTTTTTTTTTTTACATTCGTTTCGAGTTGTTATTTTGGTTTTTATTGAGCGTTATACATTGCAAACAATATTTAAGCATGGTATAAACAATTTTACATTTTTTAAAAACAATTGTTTGTACCCAATTTTAATTACACTAATATTTTTTGTACTAGGAAGGAAAAACAGAGCTGCAACGAAATGCGATCCAAGAGGCCCGTCGTAAGGAGTTGGAGAGTTACCAAAGAGCATTGGATATAGAATGGCTGAACAGCAGGATGGATGACGGCGGGATGGGGCGCTGCACAGCTCTGATCAAACGAGAGGCGGAGATGGAGAAAGATTTCCAAGAGGTAAGCTAATGTGCCTTATCGCGTTACGCTCTGTAGGTTTTGTTCCTGTGACTAGGTAGGTAGTAGGTACTGTGGTTAATAAAATCGCCTAAAGGTGTATTGAGGTCAATAGCAAATAACTTTGTACAACACCGCTTTAGTAGATTTGTAATGGTTTTGTATTTATAAAAATTGTAATCCGACTTGTGAATCCAGGACTATATTTTTTTATACATTTTGACGGACTTCTCAGTATTCAAACTTACTGACTTGGTGGCATAGTTGTATTGCATATGCGGTACAATAACTGTACAGAGATCCTGGGTTGTGCTAAAATATTGTGACTGGTTTTTTCGGTTGTAATTATAATTCAGTCACGGTTCAGAGTCAGGATGTTGGAGGTAGTATACCTCGGTGCCTCAGAAAGTATGTAAAGCCACTCATTCTGTGTCTGATTTCTCTACGTCATTTTGGATTACCGTCTTGGATTAGCGTCTCACCAGGCTATGAGAGAATAGGCAGTGTAGCTTTTTATTGTGCTCACACTTGTGATTGATCTCTGATGAGATTGGCCATCGTGGCTGAAATTTCGCTAGGAGGTATTTAGATAAACATAAATTAGTCTATTTAACCCGTCAACGCCCGCTTATATATAGCTATAAGCTAATTTCCTCATATAAATGGACACCGGTGTCCACCGCGGGCGTTGAAGGATTAATTATTGTCACTTATAAATGTGTGTGTCTGATATGTATCTGCAGGATACACTAATTTAGATTTAGAACCAGACTGATGTGCACACTCATATTTTATGTTCATTTAATGTAAAAATCAGTAATTAAAGGCTTTGAATTTGAATTTAAACTTTCAAATAGGTAAGGCAAAAATGTAAAAGCAATTACTTTAGATTCTAATAGATTTCTAGTTAGTTCCGTAGCCAAGAATTCTACATGAGAGTTTACTAAATACTAATGCATGCAATCACATACTCTGATCAATAAATAGTCAGCTGTTAACATTAAGTTTTGGGTGTGTGAATTTACCATAAATTACTCGCATTCACAGACCTGGTTGATGTATCTTTACCTTTCCTTACTCCTGCGATCTCCATTTGTACCTGAAGTAACATACTCGATGCATAATCCCTAACTTATCACTATTATTTCCATCTAACACCAGAGAACTGATCATGCTGCTATAGTCAATGCAAGGGCGGAAAAAGAAACGAAACTCGGCTTGGAAGTAGCCAAAGTAAGAAGAGAAGAGATGTGCCAGCTTCTCAGAAGACATTACTTGAGAGAAAGAGATCCGAGTATCAGGGAACTGATGAAGAAGCTAGGTGCTGGTTATGTCTGCAGAGATCTGAAGCAGCAGATACTGCATAATGAGTATAGAAGGCTACAAGACAAAGTTTGTATATCAAACTGATTGCGTAGTTGGGACTTGGGATGGGTTGTTACTTACTTTTGGTGTATTGTAAATCAGGGAAAGCCTTGAACAGCTGATCTATCTTGACCCTTTCTATGGGCTGCCTGCAGGTAGATTTTATACTTTGAAAAAAAAAAAAAACAGTTTGGCTGCCATAGGAGCAACATTTTCGGGCGATGTCAGGGAGTTTGAGCACTTGGTCGGGAGTAATTGCTGTTTAACCCTGACCCTCTAAATTATTTTACCCAAAAACAGATCAATTGAGTGGAGGGTCCTTCACTAACATGGTGAATATTACAGTATGTGCAAAATGTCTGCCTTGCTGACAGAATAGATTTTGTATACATTTGATAAGGCTCAAATGCAAAAGCATAGTGCAGTCCTATTCATTGATGAATGGCTATTAATAAATCCGCAAGATAGCCCCCACCTGTTGATCCTTTTATCTTCCTGCTATTGTGCTTTGTTTGTAAACTATGCAAATTCTTAGTAAGATATCTACCAGTGGACACATTATATTATTGTAATTATTGATGTAACTATGTAATTGACAATTGAGACTAATAATAAGTTATGTTACTTCATTAAATTCATAAAAAATCCCACACATACAGTAGAATGTTTCGAATCCTCATCAACATAATAGTCCCAGAAAAGTCAGAACTGTTTTGAATATCTGCACTCATGTAATAATATTATTCTGAAATCAAAGTAGTCTCTTGCCATGCTGCTTGCTCATTGCATCCATTATATTTTCTTTATCTTTTTTAACCATCAGCTGTTTGGGTGGTGCGGCAACTCTTTATGGGTTGTCAAGCTACCACTAGCAAGCAACATGCTTGTCTTTAAATTGTACAAAAAAAAAACTTAGGCAGAAGATAACTATGCAAATGCAGTGCTGCAAAAAGCGTTGTACAGTGACAAAGAGGCTACGGAAAAAGAAGAGAAAGAGAAGATAGACCGTAGCACCCAGTACTGCAAGGACCTGCAACAGCAACTAGTCAGCAGACAACAGCAACGACAATGCGAGTATGAGGATACGCTCATCGAGAAGAAGATGTTGGAAGAAATCAGCAGAACCATGGCTGATGAGGATCAGTGGTATGTCTCCTATTAATTAACCAGCTGATTTATAAGGTTTATTTTTTTATTTTTGTATCATTATCATCAGCCATACGACGTCCACTGCTGAACATAGGCCTATGGGTACAGCAAACTCCTATTATTGCATTGTGTTTGATGATAAATGGAGTGACATTTAGATAAAATATCGATTAACAAGAGATGAATATACGGTTGATTATACTTAAACATAAACCATTTTATTATTACAGGGAACTCCAAAAGAAGCGAGTGGAGACAGAGACGTTGCGGCAAGAGATGGTAACATGCGTGCAGGCGCGCGCTGACTGGAAAAACAAACAGAAGGCGATGATCGTCAATGAAGAGAGGCAGATTGAACAGCAGAGGCAAGCTAGTTCCGACAGGAGCTCCTCTGTGTATGTATGATGGCAATTCCTGTTATTTTTATTGGAGTAAGCCTCTGAAGTGAATATAATTATGCCGTTCTTCGAGATAGACACAGACTAATCCCGGCATGCAATATTCCAACGTATACTACTTGTTTTGTTATGTGTTAAAGCAGATCTGAGAATTGAGTTCGCTAGTAGATAATATTATAAGCCAAGCCCCTCCACTCATAGTAAGTTAGGCAGTCTGAGAAATATAAGGAATCAGTTGTAACTAATGAAAGTACATAGCATAAAATAGAATTTTTAATTTCTCATAGGTAATCAATTTTAATAAGCACAAATGTTCATATTTTGCAAATAGTATTGCTGAGAGGGAGCGAAAGATGCAAATGAAAGATGAGCTCAACCAGCAGATTGGTGTCAAGATGCTTATTGATGAGGTATGATATTACATTGATATTTTTTTTTTATATTTCCATAGTTATTATATAATAAATTATTTATACGCCTAAGTAACTTTGAGACATAAAGTCATTACTAGCGAATGGCGACAAAATATAAAAGGCCTTGCTAATATTTTAAAATTCTAGGAAGCACGGCACGAAAGAGAGAACATCATAGAGCTACTTCAAGAGCAAGAATATTTGGAGAAGAACGCTCAAGATGATATAGCAGAGAGAGAGAAGGCTGAAAGAGTCAAGAAGGAGATGATGGAAGCACTCACCAACCAGATGGAGGGCAAGAAACGGGAGGTGCTGAAACAGAAGGTGGTGGAAGCGGAGTTTAGGAAACAGGTTCGTTTGTAGTGTTGAATGAATGAATGTGGTGACAAGGGGTGACTGACACTTGAAAGTAATTTAAGGAATATTTGACATTAATTCATAGTGGTGTGACTGCCTCGGTTGCGTATTTGTATTACAGTACGACTGCAATGCTGAGGACTCGGGTTCGATCCTCGGGTTGGGCAAAATGATATTGGGTTTTTCTATTCAGTATCTGCCCAGAGTCTAGAATTTGTGCCCGATATAGCGATAGGTTCGACCCTTATCACATCATGGGACGGAATATGATACACGGCGAAAAGTGGGTGTAACTAGTTACCTCTGCCTAGCCCTTCGGGGACAATCCGAAATCCCAAAAATAAAACGATTATCCCAATTTCTCCTTAAAGGGATGCAATGCAATCGTCACAATAAAGTATTAGATTATTTTTTTTAAATAAATTTATTAAAATATATGTCATCCAAAATCTAACTGAAAAAGAGTTTTCGAAATCCTCGCAGTAATAAATAAGTTATAAAGTTTTGAAATTTTATCCCCAACCACCAAATTTCAAAACTTTTTGTTAGCTGTCAAATTACAGTAATAGCAAACTATGACGTCACTGAGTGTCACCGGCCCTAACGCTGCGTGCGTGAGAAAGCGATAGCGCGGTAACCCCACCATGCGCTCACAATATTTTAAATATGAATAACTGCTTTATTTGTCAATCAATTTTCATTCTGATTTTAAGAATTTCTTTCATGTATTGTTTTACGTGCAAGGTGGACAGACGACTTGATAAAGGTCGCAGGGTCACGCTGGATGCAGGCCGTTTTTGACAGGTCCGTCTGGAAATCTTTAGGGGAGGCCAATGTTCAGCAGTCGACGTCATGTGGCTGATGATGATGATTGTTTTTTCTTACATTTATGTATAATAATGTATAAAATCAAACATAGGAAATCACCTTATTTTTATTTCAGTATACATGGTAATGATGGTGATTGCTTAGTATCATGTGCCTTATAACATAATAGTTTGTCGGTTTCATCCTAAAATGTTTACTAATCAATACGTAATATTTCGCCTTTCAGACGAAAGCAATAATGGCAGCAGATGATCAAAAAGAGCGTGAGAAAGCGATAAAGATAAAAGAGAAAGGACGTCAGTACTCGCAGGAACTGCGGCAACAGATCGAGGACAACGCGCGGCGCCGAGCCCTGGAGCACCAGCTGGAGGACTCCCGCGCGACCCACGTGTGGGACTGCCACCGGGGCTGGTGAGCCACACTAGCCACTCTAGGGTATTCTGTATGTGGTGCCCGATCGAAACCGAATTTCAGTTTTCTTAGTTTAAACCGAAACTCTAATTTAACGCCGAAACCGAAACTTCGGACGGTCACTGCCTGTATGCTACCAGGTAACACGAATAATACTCGCTACTTATGGGTGGAATGTGATAGTAAGGGAAAGCGGTCGATGAAAATAAAATTAGCAATATTCTCAGTATTTATAAATTGGATTTTGCTATCAAATATAAACTTGACCATAAGTACATATACTTGACCATAAATATACCTACATACTTATGGATCACAACTGTGTTGGTGCGGGACCAAACCTAGGTCACTTTTTCCTTTTTTTAACCGACGTCAAAAATGGAGGAGATTCTCAATTCGTCGGAATATTTTTTACCTACTAGATTTTGGTCGCGACTTCGCCCGTGTCACTACAAAGACTCCTTCACTTCAATCACTGTACCATAGCGTCATATGTACGACGCCAGCGCCACCTATTTCCTACGGGAACAGTTTACCGGAATAAAAGGGTTATGTGTGTGCCAAATTTCATTAAAATCTATGCAGCTGTTACTAAGATTACTTTTAACAAACATCCAAACATATTCACAAACGTTTTCATTTACATTAATTAGATTAGAAGTAAGAAGTAAAATAAGATAAGAAGTAAGATGTCACAGAAAATCTTATCTTATATACTCTTTCACAGGCGTACAGAAGTATCTGAAGAACGAAGCAAGATCGTATCGGAACACGCTCCTAAAGTGCTGGGATCCCTGCAGGCCGGGACCCTCGCTCACTCGGACCTCCCCGCCCTTAGAGAGGGGTCCAGCAAAATCCCACAGCTGGCACAATTGGACATCGATGCCATGACGCAGACCAGCGGCGCCCAGCGAAGACCCAAATGCAATGAACAGTGCAGGGTTATTAGGGAGTACTAATTGCAAAAAGTACGAAATCGAAAATTCTAACGTTATAATTTTTGTAACTCTTCGAAGACATCCTCGAAGAGTTATAAAATGAGCGTGGCTTTTTGAGATTTTTTGGCATATGAATTTTGTAATATGAGATTGTTTTTAAAGATGTGAGGGTTTAAATTACAACAAACATCGGGCTCGGAGGACCCAAATTAGGAAGCTTACTGGCTTTCTCAAATACGCTAATGTGGTTATATTATTATTCAGTTATTTTATTATTAGTAATCATTAATATTTGGGTAATTTCTATGCACTTATCCAGGATTTTTTCAAAAGACAAAGATTGGGAGTAAGGAATCTCGAGTCTCGAATCATTCCATTTTAAATTGTATCAATACAAAATATTAAAGAAAAATAAATACGTTTTAGAAGATACAAAAACTTTAAAAGATATTTAACAGAGCATAATAGAAATATTAACATTTATTAAAGTTTTGAATATTTTACAAAGAATAACTTAGTTATATATATTTTCACATTGAAAATGTAGACGTAAATAATAAAACCAGAAATATGCATTTTAGATAATATCACCACTAGGAGTTTTACAACTCTAGAGTAAAAATTGGTACATGTGTAATTTTTTTTTGTAAATTGGACTGTGCTTACTATGTTTTTGTTATTAATTATATAATGAATTATAATTATATTATGAAATCATTATTATTTTGTGCAATAGTGCTAAAACTGAAATTTACCAGTGGAATGTACAATGACAAGGTTGGTCTGGAAATCTTTGGGGGAGGCCTATGTTCAGAAGCGAACTTCTAAAGGCTGAAGAACAAGAAGAATGTACAAGGTATAGTATACAGGAACAGTTAACTTTCCGCGCAATGCACTTTAATAAGCATGATGCTATTTATCTCTGCATTTTCTAACAGAGCAGCTTTAAAATTTTATTAGATATTTAATTTAAAAAAAACGAAAAACAACACTATAGCTTACTGTATATTAAAATCATAAGAAAAATATGTTTCTGCTTGTATGCACTTTGTTGGTAAGAGCTTGATATATTCTAGTCGTCCACAATTTTTTTTTTTTTGTGTTTATCTAGAATATTGTATGCAACGATAATAAATAATAGCATGTGCCATATCCTAACAAATCCTACGAAAAAAGTGTTCCATACCAATGTATGGAACACTTTTTACATTACACCACATTGAAACCGAGTAAAAAATTATGCATTTTAACCAATTCGAACAAAAGACTGTATTTTGCATTTACGCGTAGTGTTGGCTAGCTCCCAATTCGGACAATTTCGAGGCTTGTGTGCGGCGTGCTAATGGCATATCTAGCTATTTATTATATTAAAAAATATTGATTTTTGCGCGGAAATAAATTATGGTTCCGCGTTCTACTAATATGGAATAAAAGACAAGACAAAACTGAATTTTGTTATTGCAAAGAGGCTAATTTGTTCATATTACTGCATTTTATATTTGTTAATTAACAAGAACTGATTTAATGTGTTTGGTGTATTTAAAACAAACACAATTTAATTCAGATTACTTTTAAATAATCTATTTCTCCAATGCAATAAGTAATTGTTAATCTTATATATCTTAATATCCTATCTCTCAAGTTGGATCGAACTGCACATGGTGTGCGAATTTTATTATAATCGGTTAAGTGGTTTAGGAGTCCATTGAGGACAAACATTGTGACACGAGATTTATATATATTAAGATAAATCTCGTGTCACAATGTTTGTCCTCGATGGACTCCTAAACCACTTAACCGATTATAATAAAATTCGCACACCATGTGCAGTTCGATCCAACTTGAGAGATAGGATAGTTTAAATCTCAAATTATAGTCGCAATTTTAATTTATTGCTAATTATTTGTCTGTTATTATTTGACAGTCACAATTATCTGTTAACTCCAAATGATTCTAACAGGTGTCGATACCTTTCGACTGGGTTGAGTAAGTAATCAATAGATGGCGCTGCTATGAATGATTCTAACAGATGTCGATACCTTTCGACTGGGTTGAGTAAGTAATCAATAGATGGCGCTGCTATGGTAAATCTACGAACGTGTCATATAAGCTACATTTTAAGCGGGACTTTTATGCCGGGAAAACTCATTCACGCGGGCGGAGCCGCGGGCAAAAGCTATTAAAATATAAAAATTGAACTATTAAGTTCGTAAATTGTTTGAGAATTCCTTTTAGTGCTATTTATTTCGATAAGTACCGCAATGTTATTTTTTTTCCGCTACATTATATTAAGTTAGTCTGTCCATAATCTTGCCTCATAGCAATTCAATTAAACACTTAACATTTTATTATAAATTAGCTGACCCCGCAAACGTTCTTTTGCCTTCAGTTACCGACCGGGTTTAAAAGTTATTAAAAAATAGGGGTTGATCGTAGAAAGGTAAAAATTTAGGGTTGTATGTATTTTTGAATGCTGTATCTAGCTGAACCGGCGAACTTCGTACCGCCTAGCAGTCGATCCTTTAATTTTCTTTTTATAATACTTATTCTCCTATCCGGGACGCCGGGTCAGCTAGTAAGATAAAAAAAGAAAAAAGAAAGTTAATAAGTCAACAATTACATTATGTCAAAAAATAATCACTAAAAATCACAACGAAAATTACAATATCAGATTTAATTTAATTTTAGATTTACTAACGTCACTCAATTGTTTTGCCTTCCCGGAACCTCTCCACTAACACGTAAACTTTATGATATGGTATTAAAGTTCAAATTGACTCTACATTTTAGTTAGAAAACGTTTGTATGGGAAAAAGAAAAGGGCTGTTTTTAGGGTTTTCCCGGCAATTATTCGAATGCCGTAAAAACCATCCTTGGACTTCAACGAACATTTAAAAAAAAGAATTGGCCAAATTGGTCCAGGCGTTGTTGAGTTATGCGCTTACCAACACATTTTGCGATTCATTTTTATATTATAGATAATGAAATCACTAAATTACGCCATTGTCTTGCTTTTCAATAAAATATTTTTGGCTTAAAAAAGTTGTTTTTGTTCTTATGAAGGCTCAATAAGCTTTTAACTGACTTCAAAAAAGGAGGTTCGGTATTTGACCCGTATGTATGTAAGTTTGTATGTCCGCGATTTTCTCAAAAACTACTGATCCGATTTGGATGGGGATTTCGTTATTCAAATGTATATTTTTCAGGGAAGGTTTTAGTATATAATTTAAAAACAGAACATATCATAAGGTTGAAATCGATTATTATACTACAGAATGGCAGTTCTGACTTCTGAAAGATGAAAGATTATTATAAATTACACAACACGTGTGTTAGACTGAGATGCTTGACGCCATTTCTTGTCTCTTTCGGCGTGCGTTATTATTTTTCCGGTGGTAAACCTTAGGCGTGAGGAAGATAATATTTGTTTTTAGGACCCCTGGTATTTTTGATTGATCAATAATCGTGTTAAGTATTGTTTTTAGGAAAACACTAACACGTACGTGAAAATTAAGTAGGAAAGTATCATAGTAACACCTTAATCTCTGTCCACCGATAGTTTTTGTCGTTTAACCACTTTTTAAGAGTAAATACGATCCATTCCGTCTTTCACCATTTCTTAATGTATCGGACACAGAAATTAATAATTTTTTTAAAATCTGTAAAGTCTTCATAATGTGCACCATCTTAACAGACAGGGGTGCCAACATCACGCCATCGGAACTATAAGCTAATGTTGAAACCACAGAAGTATAACAAGCAATACTTCTGTGGTTGAAACGCACTCTAAAGCGGGGCTTACATTAACAAGAAAACTCGCAGAATTTATGTGGCGCAAGCTATTTTTACCGTGTAAACAGTCACGGCAAGCTGACTTCTGCAACATTTTGAAGTTTGCAGGACTTCTGTCAAGTCACATGTGTAAACACCATTTGTGCAACTTGCGCGAGAACTTGCAGTTTATTCTGCGTGCAGATAAAAGTTTCAACTTGCTGAGCTAGTAGCTATCGTTTTTTTTATTTGTTCCATTCTGAAGCAGTTAAGGTCTCAAAGACTATACTGCCAAGTTATAAGTTTGTAGTTTGACCGATATGTCTATTTTTGCCGCCAAGCTGTAGTATACATGCACTATTGTGTTTGTAGTCAACGTAATTACTATAATTAATTATTAAAAACGACTCAGGATGACGAGTGCAATAAAATGCCACGCAGTACTTTTTAACTCTGTTTCGTGTTGGTATTTTTAAGGCGATTATTTTGTTTACAATCATCATCCAAACAGCATTATATTAGATTCATAAAAATTAGGCAAAAGGATTGCGTGCCTTGTCTTTCAGTTTTATGAAAAAAGAACATGGCTAGCAATAAATATTCCTCGAGTAATGTAAACAGCTTTGCAAGAACTTGCGCAAGTTAACTTGGTGGATGACTTGAAAAAGCATGTTGCTAAAGAAATATTGCCACTAGTGTAAACGCTTCTGAAAGTTATTGCGCAACATATTGCTGAGAGAATTTGCTAGTCTAAACTCAGCATAAAATAGAAAGGCAAACAGAATAGTAAGTACTAGGTACCTGTACTAAGCAATCGAAACGTTCCTGAAGAAGTTTGGCGAGACATAAATAATTATTTTTAAATTGCATACTGTCTACTAGCGCTGTAATACAGCCAGTGTTAGTAAATGTGGCCATTTTACCAACCCCCTGAAATTTTGCATTTTTGGGCAATAAAGAAATAAAAGTTCAGAGCCACTTTGATAAGCATCTGACGTCATGTACGAGACATATGTACCGTCTCATGTATGTCCTACCCAACACTAGAGGGAAATCGGATATTGGAATGTCAATGTCATTGTCATTGTTGATTTTTCTGTTTTCAATCTACTGCGTATTCTCTGCTGCGTATTGCGATACAAGTTAAATTTTCTACATTCGTTCGAGTTGATATTTTGTATTTTACTGTGCGTTCTACACTGCAAACAATATTTAACCATGGTAAAAACAATTTTACGTATTTTTTAAACCGTACTATATACCTAATTTTTAATTACACTAATTTTAATTTGAGAAACCTCTTGTTAGTGCTTATTGTATGTTAGAAGTGTAAAATAGCTGGACATTCTTATAAGGATTGTATTAAACATCCGGGAATCATGTGCTTTAATTGTCGTAAGCCTGGGGTCCTTACAAAAAAATTTAATATTTGTACGCATGCTCACGAAAAAAATTTAATATTTGTACGCATGCTCACGCCTTTTTTCCCCGAAGGGGTAAGCAGAGGCGCAGCTAGTGCACCCACTTTTCGCCAAGCGTATTCCGTCCCATGATGTGATAGGGGGCGAGCCTATAATATTTGTAATAGTAAGGATTCTTCGTCTCATTCAAAAAACTGATTCCTTTGCACCGATCACGGGTTTCTGAGAAATCGCCTAGTATATCAATGGTCATTAAAAATTATAAACATAAATTCCAACCTAAACTTAAAAATAAATTTTCCAATTTAGTTACTAGATCTTCATACGCACCTGATGACTATACTATAAAAAATAATTTTCTGATTCTTCTTCTTCTTCAGCCTTTAGAAGTCCACTGCTGAACATAGGCCTCCCCTAAAGATTTCCAGACCAACCTGTCAGAAGCGGCCTGCATCCAGCGGGTTCTTGTGACCTTTACAAGGTTATCTGTCCACCTTGTAGGAGGACTTCCCACGCTGCGCTTGCCAGTACATAGCCTCCACTTGTGAACTCTTCTACCCCATCTGTTGTCAGTTCTACGAGCTATGTGCCCTGCCCATTGACACTTTAGCTTGCTAATCCGCTGGGCTATGTCAGCAACTTTCGTTCTTCTACAGATCTCATTTCGGATTTGATCGCGTAGAGAGACACTGAGCATTGCCCTCTCCATAGCTTGCTGAGTGACAGTGAGCCGTCTTCAGCGGCCCATAGTTAGAGGCCACGTTTCAGAGCCGTATGTCAGCACTGGTGACACACAATGGTTAAAGACTTTTGTCTTTAGGCACGCCAGTATTTTGGATGAGAAGACCTTGCCTAGTTTCCCGAACGCTGCCCAATTTCTGATTGGTTAGATTATTTAAAAGTTTTATTTAAAATTCATAGTTCAGCTCCTATTCTCTTTACAACTCCTAAAGATACTAGACCCTATTTGAAATTCTTTGTTGATTATATATGTTATTCTGGTTTACTTGATGTGGTTCTAATAGATGCATTCTTAGTTCAGACTTTCATTTACACTTTCTCAAGTTCCGATATAAGAGTAATCCGGATCATAGATCTGCTTTTACCATAGACTGTACAATACATAAAGTTTCAGGAACTTTAGAATTGCCTGTTAAATGTGATGATACTATTCATATCGTTCAGTTTTTAATTATTCCTTCATTTAGACCATCCATAATTTTAGGTGTTGGCTTAAATTTGGTTTAGCAAAAGATTTATTTAAGAACATTACTTAAGTTCCTGTAGAAAGTGATATAACCTGTTCAATTATTGCAGCTGAATCACTTTCTCCTTCAGAGAAACGGGAATTATTTAAAATAATCTCTCTTTATGAAAATACAAGTTTTTGCCCGCGGCTCCGCCCGCGTGTTAGAGTTTTCCCGGGATAAAAGTCCCGCTTTACATTTTCCCTGGATAAAAAGTAGCCTATGTGTTAATCCAGGACATAATCTACCCGTGTGCCAAATTTCATCGATATCCGTTCAGTAGTTTTTGCGTGAAAGAGTAACAGACATCCATACTTACAAACTTTCGCGTTTATAATATTAGTAGGATAGGATAGTAGGATTTCTTATGAAGAGAAAAGATTAGATCTCCATACTTAGCTGAACATAAAATTAATACAGTTGGTGAACCATTTAAACAATGTAATTGGCCTTTGAGTCCCATTAAACAAAAAGAACTTTATGATGAGGTAGATGTGCAAGAAAATATTATTTAACCTTCTAAATCGCCTTGGTGTTCTCCTGTTCTTGCCGCTGTGAAGCAAGATGGTGGAACTAGATTGTTACATAGTGATCTCGACACTCGAGCCAATGAAAGGAAAGTGGCGTTTAGAGAGTCGTCCCGCCGGAATGACACTCGCACGCACTAGAGATGTGATGTTCAGAAACGCTAAATCAGTGAAAATTTTAATTAAATCGGTGGTAGCATACATAATATGTGACACATGCACATCTATTATATTATTTACTTTATACTTTTAAACCAAAAACTGTTTGGGTGGTGCTGAAACTCTTTATGGGTTGCCAAGCTACCACTAGCAAGAAACATGCCTGTCATTACATTGTACAAAAAAATAACATGGAAATTTCTAGGCCGAAGACAACCATGCAAATGCAGTGCTGCAAAAAGCGTTGTACAGCGACAAAGAGGCTACAGAAAAAGAAAATAAAGACAAGTTAGACCGCAGTACCCAGTACTGCAAGGACCTGCAACAGCAACTGGTCAACAGACAGGAGCAACTGCAGTGCGAGTACGAGGACACGGTCATCGAGAAGAAGATGCTTGAAGAGATCAGTAGAACCATGGCCGATGAGGACCAGCGGTATGTCTTGTAATTAGCCAGATATTGTATAAAATTATTTTTGTATGGGTACAGATAAATGGAGTGACATTTGGATAAAATATAGATTGAGGAGAGAGGAATATCCAGTCGATTATTCAGGCCTACTCAAATTTTCCATTGTATTTTTAAACAAAAAATATTCTGAAGTCATAGAATATAATATAGAATTTACTATAGTTATAACATACCATACCAGCCCTGTCTTATGTACTGCCCACTGCTGAGGACGGGCCTCCTCTACAACTGAGAGGGTTTTGGCCTTAGTCTTAGCCTATCGCCGCTTCTATAGTTATAGGTAGGTTATATTTCTTTGGGTTATAAAAGACCGATTCCCATTTAGTTACCAGTTTTTTTTTTTTTTTTTGTGATTTAATCCACAATCAGTCTAACAACTATGAATGGATAGGTTTTATATTATTTATTGTGTAGAGTGTGCTCTCCATTGAGGGCACTACCCTTTCTGTAGAATGTAAATGCTATTCCCTCTCCTGTATGTCCATGATATTGTCTATATTTAGTAACCAGTGAGTAAAAAAAAATTGAGAATAATTATACTTAAACATAACCGTATTATTGCAGGGAGCTGCAAAAGAAGCGAATGGAGACAGAGAAGATGCGGCAAGAGATGGTAACATGCGTGCAGGAGCGCGCGGACTGGAAGGACAAACAGAAGGCGATGATCGTCAAGGAGGACAGGCAGATTGAACAGCAGAGGCAAGCTGCTTCCGACAGGAGCTCCTCCGTGTATGTATGATGGCAATTCATGTTATTTTTATTTGGATAAGCCTCCGCTGCACATTATTGTAGGAGTGGCTTTCAGGTAGAGTATTGAATGACAAGAGATAGTTTACCCTCAAGTCCCGTTCGAGATATACAGAGACTAATCCCGGCACGCCACATTCCTAATTGAGAACTCCTTGTTTTGTAATGAGTTAAAGCTGATCTGAAGCAAGCAAGCAGTTCAAAATAATGTGAGCTAGTATGCTCAATTGAGTTTGTTAGGCAGTCTGAGAAATATAAGGAATTGGTTGTAGCTAATGAAAGTACATAGCATAAAATAGCATTTTTAATTTCTCATAGGTAATCAATTGTAATAAGTACAAATGATCATATTTTGCAAACAGTATTGCTGAGAGGGAGCGAAAGATCCAAATGAAAGATGAGCACAACCAGCAGATCGGTGTCAAGATGCTTATTGATGAGGTATGATATTACTTTGATATTTTTTTATGTTTCCATAAATAATATATGACAAAATATTAATTAAATGCCACAGTAAGTGGCATAAGACATAAATTCACTAAAAGCGAAAGGGCGAATAATATAAAAAATATTATTTTTAGATTACTATTTAGATATCAATTTTATTCCCGGGTGATATCAAAATAAATAAAGTTTTATAAAAATAAAATACTTTATTCATCACGTAGGCGAACATAGTAGCATTTATAAGTTAAGATACATTAAATTGATTATATTAATAATTATTGTTAATACTAAATATCACTTATATAATTAACGTCATTTTTATTGGGAGTAAAATAAACAAAAACAAAAAAGCCAGCTCGGGCTGGCAGGAAAGGGTATATAAAAAAGAGATTATTTTATTAAAAAATAATGCGAGGAACGCGTCGCGATCTTCACCGGTGAGGACACTACAGGTCCTAGCCTAGCTAACCTACCAGCCTTTCACTAGCTACCTAAGCGATGACGACCCGAAGAAGAAAGGCAGAAAGAAACTCCAGGGTTACTTTTTTGGCATCAATTGTTCATTGTTTTTTTTTCAATACTTTTGTGCTGTATAGAAAGTCAGATTAGTTATATAGGCTAATGCACGCACATCACCGTTGAAATGAGATAAAATCCAAATGAAGGGATTTCATACCTGGACAGGCATGTACAAATACATAAAACTGGACATAACACAAAAAAATAATAATAAAATAACGGTGTACAATGTACATTCGCCTACATTTACAAAAATATTTTTGTTGTTTTGCTTTTCCTACTATCCATCGTTATGGGTTCATAAAATTAAACTTATAAAGGCAAGCGCAACAAAATGATCGGTCTGTCGTCTTCCCTAGATTTATCTAATACTAGCATTTGCGCGCGGCTCCGCCCGCGTGGAAAAGTGTTTCCGGGATAAAAAGTAGCCTATAGCACTCAGGAGTAATGTAGCTTCCTATTAGTGAAAGAATTTTCAAAATCGGTCGAGTAGTTCCTGAGATTAGCGCGTTCAAACAAACAAACAAACGAACTCTTCAGCTTTATATATTAGTATAGATATCAAATTCTCGTGTCGCGGTGTTTGTAGTTAAACTCCTCCTAAACGGCTCGACCGATTCTCATGAAATTTTGTGTGCATATCGGGTAGGTCTGAGAATCGGACAACATCTATTTTTCATCCCCCTAAATGTTAAGGCTAGTCCACCCCTAAATTTTATTATTATAAACTACCGCGGAGCGGCCGTTTATCCTAAAATTTCGAATTCAGAGAATTAAATTGCTCTTGAGATCAGGAACCAACATAAAAATAACACCGCACCACGTGGGGCTGTAATTATTTGCACAAAATTAGACCATTTTAAGCTAAAATTTATAACAATAATAGAGGATCACTGCAGATTTTTACATAGTGATCTCGACTCTCGAGCCAATGGAAGGAAAGTGACGTTTAAAGCAGTGTTGCCAGATGTATGACGGATGAAGTCGCCGAAAAATCATTATGAAGTCGCCTCAAGTCGCCGCACCGTATATGGAGAGGCGAAGGAGCAAAAAAAAAAACCTCCCAGCCGCCGATGCGAAGAGCTAAAAAAAAAAGGTCCCCAATTCCAATTTCTGTCATGTTTTGTACTCTCAAAGCTAAAAATATCCTCAAATCCGACAAAAACAAGGTTTATAACACAAATTTTCCAAAGTAGCCCAAATTGGCGCCCGAGTGCCATTCGCGTAGCCTAAACGGCGACCAGTCGCTATTCACAATTTTTGGTCGCCCCGACACCCTCCGAGCTAGCTTAAATAGCGAAAAGTCGCCTAATCTGGCAACACTGGTTTAAAGACTCGTCCCGCCGGAATGACACTCCCGCGCACTAGAGATGTGACGTTCAGAAACGCTAAATCTGACAAAAGTTTTATTTAATCTGTGGTAACATAAATAATATATTACAAAAGGTGACAAAAAATAAATTTTCTAATAAAAAAATTGTTTCTAGGAGGCATGGCATGAAAAAGAGATCAACATAGAGCTACTCCAAGAGAAAGAGTATTTGGAGAAGCAAGCTCAAGACGATATAGCGGAGAGAGTGAAGGCAGTAGGCGTCAAGAAGGATTTAATGGATGCACTCAACGACCAGATGGAGGACAAGAAACGGGAGGTGCTCAAACAAAAGGAGGTGGATGCGGAGTTCACGAAACAGGTTCGTTTGTAGTGTTGAATGAATGAATGTGGTGACTGAAACTTGAAACGTCATTTAAGGAACATTCAACATTAATTCATAGTGGTGTAACTATAGGGTGGGATGATGGGCAAAATACCAGCGGTAATCAGATTTACAAAGCCCATTTTTTTAAATTTACTAACACTTTTTCTCCACGGCACGTTAAAAAATCTATACAGGTACAAATTTTTCAATTTAGGAGGGCTCTCATTTCATTAATTTGCCATGGACCTTTAAGATGTATTTATACTTCTGTAAATATGTAAACACAACTTCCTTTTTTATTGATATTAATCCCAATTTCTCCTTAAAAGGATGCAAATAAGGTAGTTGAATACTTTTTTTTTTTATCACATTTATTGTGTCATCCAAACTCTATCGGAAAAAGAGTTTTCGAAATCCAAGCAATAATAAATCTACACTAATATTATAAATAGGTAAGATTTTTATTTTTGTGTGTTTGTAAAGAATTAACTCAAAAACTACTGGACCGATTTAAAAAATCTTTCCCGAATATAAAGCAAAATCTGACAGAAAAAGAGTTTTCGAAATCCACGCAATAATAAATCTACACTAATATTACACACACACACACACACACACTCACACACTCACACCTTTTATCCCCGAAGGAGTAGGCAGAGGCACAACTTGTGCACCCACTTTTCGCCGTGCGTATTCCGTGAAATGATGTGATAGGGGGCGAGCCTATCGCCATATCGAATAATATTATAAATAGGTAAGATTTTTATCTTCAATACCAGGGGGAATAGAGATGCGTTGCCGGCCTTTTAGGTGGGAATACGCTCTTTTTTTTGAAGGTCGCCAGGTCGTATCTCTCCGGAAATGCTGTTGGCGGCAATCGGTTCCATAGTTTTGTAGTACGTGGTAAAAATGTCTGCAAAAACGTACTGTGGTGGATTGCCAACCTCCGAGGTGATGTGGATGGAATTTGGAGTTTTGCCGCGTTGTACGGCGATGGAACTCAGCAACGGATAAGTCCGAACAATTCTTCAGAGCACTCCCCGTGGTAAATGCGATGAGAGAATGCAGAGCGATGCTACATCTCTACGCAAAGCCAAAGGATCAAGCCGATCGGAAAGAATACGGACATCGACGATACGAGCTGCCCGACGTTGAATGCGATCAAGAGGGAGAAGCTAATACTGGGGAGCCCCTGCCCAAAGATGGGAGCAATATTCCACGTGGGGCCGAACCTGCGCCTTGTAAAGGTGCAGGCGATGGCCTGACATGAAAAACCCTCTACGTGACCGTGTAACTGAACGTCACTCGATATGTCGACACCAAGAATTCCGATACTGGCTGTAGCAGTTAGAGGAATGCCTTGGAATTGAGGCGAAACGACAAATGGTGATTTTTTTGCGGTAAACGCACAAACTTGTCTTTGTGGGGTTGAATTGTACCAAGTTATATCGGCCCCAATCCAAAACTCCGGATAGTAAGGTCTCGACTTCAGACAAAAGTTTGTTTCGGCACTCGTCGACGTATTCCCGAGAGATATTGGCACGGCCGGTATACAGAGCATCACCCGTGCTGTCATCTACATAGCAATGTATACCGCCAATTTGCAGCATATCATTGACATGCAGAAGAAATAGCGTGGGCGATAGCACACAGTCTTCTAGGACACCAGCGTTCACGGACTTGAGATCTGAACATGCACCATCGACAGCGACCTTGATGCTCCGGTCCGCTGGAAAGCTGGCTACCCATTTGCACAATTTCTCGGGAAGCCCATAGGAGGGAAGCAAGAAGCGCTTTGTGCCAAACTCGATCATAGGTCTTCGATACATTCAAACTAACGGCAAGCGCCTCCCTACTCTCGATCGCTTTCGCCCATCTATGCGTTAGGTACACAAGAAGATCACCGGCCGAACGACCCCTACGGAAACCGTATTGGCGGTCGCTTAGTAGCTGATGGTCCTCTAGGTATTTAAGGAGCTGGCAGTTGACAATGCATTCCATTGTTTTCGAGAGCAAGGAGGCAATGGCTATGGGCCTGTAGTTGGACGGATCTGAGCGGTCGCCTTTTTTTGGGACCAATAGGATGCACTAATGCTGTCTTCCAAGAAATCGGGACTACGCCTGAGGAATAGGAGTGCCGAAAGAGAAGCGTTAGGACTGGATATAACTCAGGAGCACACACCTTCAAAACAATAGGGGGGATACTTTCAGGCCCACTCGATTTATGGATATCGAGGGAGAACAGCGCTCTACGCACCAGCCGTTCCGAAAACCGTATTTCCGGCATACTGCTGTTGCTCCGCGGGATAGTCGGTGGCTCGCTTCCCCCGTCATCCAGAGTTGAGTTAGACGCAAAAAGAGAGCCCAAAAGATCGGCCTTCTCTTTTGCGACATGGGCCAACGATGCATCCCCTCTACGAAGAGGTGAAAAAAAAGGGTTACAAAAATTTCTCATGGCAGCTTTGGCGAGTGACCAGAATGCACGTGTTCCCGACGGAAGACGAACCAGTCTCTCGCCAATTCTGCCAATGTGATCCGATTTCGCTCTGGCAATGACTCTTTTGAAAGACCTCGAGGCAAAGTTATACTCCTTTTTTCTGACGTTGGAATTTACATCCTGAGCTGCCACCGCATCTGCCCAAGTCTTGTAGTATGCCTGCTTACGGCGATTTGCCATTTTGCAAGAGCGACTGCCACCAACGGGCACAACAGAGGAAGGAATAAAATGTTCCATTCCTTGAAGCACCACATCGGCAACAGAGTCAGCAGCGGCGTCAGGATCATCCGGCGTGAAGCAAACCCTCCCCCAAGGGTAGGACGCAAAGGATGATCGCAACCCATCCCAGTTTGCTGACCTACACACGGCGACAGCCTGCAAATTGCGGCCGAATCGGGCACATGAGTGGCACCGTACTCCTTATCAGACAGTGGTCAGATGATCCCAGAGGGGCTTCGACCCTGATCTGATAACTGTCCGGCAGTAAGGTCAGCAGAAACGTATCGTAACGAATAAACTCAAACACTACTGGACCGATTTAAAAAATCTTTCCCCAATATAAAGCTACATTATCAGTGAGCAACATAGGCTACTCTTTATCCCGGGTAAATATAAAGCGGTACTTTTATCCCGGAAAAACTTTATCACGCGGGCAGTGCCGTGAGCAAAAGCTAACAAGATATAAAGTTTGAAATTAGGTCCCTACCCACCTTTTTTTTTATTTATTTCAAAACTTTGTAGTACCTGTCAAATAACAGTACCTAATCGCAAACAGTGACGTCACCAAGTGTCACCGGCCATAACGCTGCGTGCGTGAGAAAGCGATAACACGATAATCCCATCATGCGTTCTCAACAATATTTTGAATATGAATAACTGCTTTATTTTTTAACCAATATTCATGCTGATTCTAAGAATTTATATTTTGGTATTATTTTCTCTAACACATATTATGTAGAGTAATGTACAAAATAAAACATAGGACTATACATATACATACCATATTTAATATCATGTGTCGTATAATATAAGTACACATACACACTCACTCACGCCTTTTATCCCCGAAGGGGTTGGCAGAGGCGCAACTGGTGCACCCAATTTTCGCCGTGTATATTCCGTCCTATGAAGTGATAGGGGGCGAGCCTATTGACATATCGGGCACAAATTCCAGCCTTTGGGCTGATACTGAATAGGAAAACCCATTATCACTTTGCCCAACCCGGGGATCGAACCCGAGACCTCAGCATTGCTGTCGTACCGTAATACGACTACGCCACCGAGGCAGTATAATATAAGTTTGTCGGTCTTTTGCTAAAACAATACGTAAAATTTCGCCTTTCAGGCTGATATAATAATGGCGGCAGGCGACCAAAAAGAGCGGGAGGAAGCGATAAAGATAAAAGAGAAAGGACGCCAGTACTCGGAGGATCTGCGGCAACAGATCGAGGACAACGCGCGGCGCCGAGCCATGGAGCACAAGCTAGAGGACACCCGCGATCACCACAATTGGGACTGGGACCGGGACTGGTGAGGGACTCTAGGGAACCTGTATGGTACTCATTGGCGTAGCTAAAGTAATTTTCCAGGGGGGAGCAGTGTCCTAGACTTAAAAAAATAAAATTACTTCTGTGTACTTCTTCTTCAGCCTTTGGAAGTCCACTGCTGAACATAGGCACCCCCTCTGTGTAGTGTGTACTAGCCAAAATGAAAATATTGTTCGTTTTAAAAAATTAGTACCTGGAAATGAAAATTTGTCTGAAAATGTGTCTTTTAAAAATTATATTTCAATACGAATTACATACTCTAACCTCAAACCAAAGACTCATTGGCTTAGTGTTGCTTAACAACACCATCTACCTGACATTGGCTAAATGCAACTGAACTGCGAAGCCACAAAGAAAAAAAACAACGCCATCTACTGTTGTTTCGTTAAAGCAGTTAGTTGCTCCCGCAATTAGATGTCAGGAAGAGTTTTCAGTTTATGTGCTTAACAACGCCATCTAGTATCATATTTTTCACTTAAGTTGAATTACTGAAAACGCGGATAAAACGACATTTTCGAAAAATGAATCCTAGCTAGATCGATTTGTCGCCCCCGAAAACCCCTGCATACAAAATTTCATGAAAATCGTTGGAGCCGTTTCCGAGATTCAGATTATTTATAAATATATATGTATACAAGAATTGCTCGTTTAAATATATTAGATAGTAGTAGTAGTAGGCTGCCTCAAAATCCTTGGGGTTACCACGCAATTCTGGGGTGGGCACGGGCCACCCAGCCACCCCTCTATATACGCCTATGATGGTACTAAGCTACTCTTATAATGCTCACTACTTACTGATGAGATGTGATATAAGTGAGAAAGCGAACGATGAAAATTTAATTGCGCAAATTTCTGATTGCAATATTTATAAGATAGATTTTGCGATCAAATATAAACTTGACCATAAATATACACGTTTATGGATCACAAGTGTATTAGTGCGGGGACCAAAAGCTAGGTCACTTTTCCTTTTTTTAGCTGGCTTCAAAAAAAGGAGGACGTTCTCAATTCGTTGGAATCTGTTTTTTTTAGCTACTTGGTTTTTGAACGCGGCTTCGCCCGTGTTTATAAACCTTTCTCACTATAAAGATCGCTTCACTTCAATCATTGTACTATAGCGTCATATGTACGACGCCAGCGCCATTTATTTCCTACGGGAACAGTTTACCGGGATAAAAGAGCTATGTGTGTGCCAAATAGCGTAGCTGACTACTTTTTTTAAAAACATTTATCAAAAATGATGTCTTCTAAAATCAAGAGGAAAAAGACTTTAAAATATAAGCAATAATAAATCTATACTTACCTATATCTTAATATATATAAATCTCGTGTCACAATGTTTGTCCTCAATGGACTCCTAAACCACTTAACCGATTATAATAAAATTCGCACACCATGTGCAGTTCGATCCAACTTGAGAGATAGGATAGTTTAAATCTCAAATTATAGTCGCAATTTTAATTTATTGCTAATTATTTGTCTGTTATTATTTGACAGTCACAATTATCTTAACTCCAAATGATTCTAACAGATGTCGATACCTTTCGACTGGGTTGAGTAAGTAATCAATAGATGGCGCTGCTATGAATGATTCTAACAGATGTCGATACCTTTCGACTGGGTTGAGTAAGTAATCAATAGATGGCGCTGCTATGGTAAATCTACGAACGTGTCATATAAGCTACATTTTAAGCGGGACTTTTATACCGGGAAAACTCATTCACGCGGGCGGAGCCGCGGGCAAAAGCTAGTACTTACTAATATATAAAGCTGAAGAGTTTGTTTGTTTGAACGCGCTAATCTCAGGAACTACTGGATCGATTTTGAAAATTCTTTCACTAATAGGAAGCTACATTACTCCTGAGTGCTATAGGCTACTTTTTATCCCGGAAAAACTTTTCCACGCGGGCGGAGCCGCGCGCAAAAGCTAGTAGTCTATATAAAGAAGATAAAAATTTGGCAACAACGCACAGCCCAAACCGCTGGACGTACAGGGTTCAATTTGGTACGTGTATTCCCCCAGTGACGTAGATAGCCGCTAAGAAAGGATTTTTGGAAATTCAATCCCTAAGGGTGTCAAAAAGACCGTCTAAGTTTTTAGGGACCTATCTGTATCTTGGAAACTGGCCATGATAGGGGTGCCAATATGTCACAATATGTAGGTTTGCTAGTATTGATAACCGAGAGGCAGTTCGAAATTGAAGTCTCTATTTTTATTCTAAGTACTGAAAATTTAACCCTTACTGTGACCCTGCTCAAAACTTTGAATGGACATAGCTTGACACTTTTTATAGATAGAGACTTGAAAATTTGCGCGCATGGTCCTGGCGATGAGTAAATTTGCCAAACTGGAGCATTTTTGAAAGTTTGATTTTATGTATTATTAAAAAGTTTGCATATTGAGGGTAGACAGAGATATTAATTATGTTTTCGAAAAGTATCGTAACTTGAAAACTACTGAAGTTACAGCTCTAGAAATCGGTAGCAATCTGTTAATAAAAAATCGAAATCACCGGGTGTTGTAAGTAAAAATAGACATCAATTGTAAAAAATTGTCGTCGCATGACAACCCCTTTTATTGAAGATACGAAAATCCGTACTTTGCGTTTTAATAATAGGCTGGTAGACGAATATATTTCAGTTAAAAAATATAAATGTTAATACTATAAAAAATTGTAAATAAATGGGTACTTATTAAATATAGGGTCTCATCATTCTGGAATCAACATCTTGGGAGCAGAGGTAAAAAAATAATTTAAGTGTTTTCAGAAATTCCAGAAATGTAACAATAAAATATTTTTAGCGCTCTCATTACACACACACATGCCTGTTATCCCTGAAGGGGTAGGCAGAGGCGCAACTAGTGCACCCACTTTTCGCCGTGCGTATTCCGTCCTATGATGTGATAGGGGGCGAGCCTATCGCCATATCGGGCACAAATTCCAGACTCCGGGCTGATACTAAATAGATAAATCCAATATCACTTTGCCCGACCCGGGGATCGAACCCGAGACCTCAGCATTGCAGTCGTACCGTTATACAACTACGCCACCGAGGCGAGGTAGATCATGTCCTGGATTAACATATCGGAGCCGCGGCCAAAAGCTGGTATAAAATATAGAGTGAAACATACAATATGTAATGTATGTAAAAAATAATGAATAATCAGTTCCATATTAGAATTTTAAAACGAAAAACATATTATAGGCATCCCTTCTGTATGCGGGGCCTTTGTGCACTCCATAATCGTAGACGAGCCGCTAGATGACGGCATCGGGCAGGGACTGTAGGCACGATGCAAGAAAAATCCGTAGTCGCCCCTAATACACCGAAGAACGATACCGCGGATTTTTTTGTTGGTATGCTGGTATAGGCTGTATAATTATAACGTTAGGGACTTGGTCCAGCGGTCAACCGATGTCTACCATGTCTATGAGTGGCTTAACGCTAGGTCGTAAGGCCGAAATATGAAATAAACAAAAAATCTCCGATGAAATGCTCAGTCTTATTATCAAATTCAAGAAAGAATGTTGTTTTATAACATAACAGGAAATCATTTATAAGTTTTACAATAATCCTTCAAATTATTTCTGTAGTTTACGCGAACGAAGTCGCGGGCAACCGCTAGTATATTCATAAAATAAGAAAGAAGTAAGGTATCACAGAAAATCTTATCCAATATAATCTTTCACAGGCGTACAGAAGTATCTGAAGAACGAAGCAAGATCGTATCGGAACACGGTCCTGAAGTGCTGGGATCTCTGCAGGCCGGGACCCTCGCTCACTCGGACCTCCCCGCCCATAGAGAGGAGTCCAGCAAAAGCCCACAGCTAGCACAATCGGACATCGATGCCATGGCGCAGACCAGCGGCGCCCAGCGAAGTCCTAAATGCAAAGAATAGTGCACACAGACTAATTTAAAATGAGCGTGGCTTTTTGAGATTATTTGGCATATGAATTATGTAATATGAGATTATTTTTAAAGATTTGAGGGTTTAAATTAAAACAAACATCGGGCTCGGAGGACCCAAATTAGGAGGCTTACTGGCTTTCTCAAATACGCTAATGCGGTTATATTATTATTCAGTTATTTTATTATTAGTAATCATTAATGTTTGGGTAATTACTATGCACTTATCAAGGATTTTTCAAAAGACAAAGATTGGGAGTATGGAATCTCGAGTCTCGAATCATTTCATTATAAAATGTATCAATACAAAATATTAAAGAAAAATAAATACGTTTTAGAAGATACAAAAACTTTAAAAGATAATTAACAGAGCATAATAGAAATATTAACATTTATTAAAGTTTTGAATATATAACAAAGAATAACTTAGTTATATACATTTTCACATTGGAAAATGCAGACGTAATTAATAAAACCAGAAATATACATTTTAGATATCATCACTAGAAGTTTTAAACCTTTAGTGTAGGAATTGGTACACGTGTAAATTTTTTGAAAATTAGTCTGTGCTTGCTATTCATTATATAATTAATTATGAAATCAGTATTATTTTGAGCAAATGTGCTAAAATTTAAATTCGTCAGTGAATGTACGCGCAATGCACTTTAATAAGCATGATGCTATTTATCACAGCATTTTCTAACGGTGTAGTTTTAAAAGATTTTTAATAAAAAAAATAAAAAATGAAAAAAACAAACAACACTATAGCTTAGTGTATAATAAAAACAAAAAAAAATGTTTCTGCTTGTATGCACTTTGTTGGTAAGAGCTTGATATATTCTAGTCGTCGCAATATTTTAATCTTTTTTTGCGTCTCTATCTAGAATATTGTATGCAACGATATTAAAATAATAGATGTCCCATATCCTAACAAATCCTACGAAAAAAGTGTTCCATACATTGTTTTACATTTCACTACATTGAAATGAGTAGAATATATGACGTATTTTAACCAATTCGTACCAAAGACTGTATTTTGCATTTACGCGTAGTGTGGGCGCACTTCCTAATTCGGACAATTTCGAGGCTTGTGCGCGGCGTGCTAATGGCATATCTAGCTATTTATTATATTAAAAGACATTGATTTTTGCGCGGAAATAAATTATGGTCCCGCATTCTACTAATATGGAATAAAAAACAAGACAAAACTGAATTTTGTTATTGCAAAGAGACTAATTTGTTTATATTACTCCATTTTATATTTGTTAATTAACAAAAACTTGATTTAATGCGTTTGGTGTATTTAAAACAAACACAATTTAATTCAGATTAATTTTAAATAATCTACTACTCCAATGAAATAAATAATTGTTTATTAAAATATAAAAATTTTGCGATTAAGTTCCATAATCTTGCCTCATAGTAATTCAATTAAACACGTAACATTTCATTATAAATAATGAAATTATTAAATTACGCCATTAATGTCTTGCTTTTCAATAAAATATTTTTGGCCCAAGAAAGTTGTTTTTGTTCTTATGTAGGCTCTATAACCTTTCACACACTGCCTCGGTGGCGTAGTTGTATTGCGTACGCGTTACGAGTACGATTTGCGCGCTGAGGTCCTGGTTCCGAGTCCCGGGTCGGGCAAAAACATTGTGACTGGGTTTTTCCATCTTAAAAATTCTGACTCGGAGTCAGGAAGTTGGCGGTGTGATACCCCCGTGCCTCGGAAAGCACGTAAAAGCCGTTGGTCCTGCGCCTGATCTCTCTCCGGTCATGTCGGATTGCCGTCTCACAGGATTATGAGAGTGAAGGAATAGCTCGTGCCCCCTGTGTATTGCGCACACACTTGTGCACTATAATATCTCCTGCGCACCTGGCTAATCTCCGTTGAGATTGGCCGCCGTGGCCGAAATCGGCTACGAAACGATTATAACTTTTCAACAGGACATATCGTATTAACGGCCGGCCGTGAAAGGTTGAAATCGATTATTAATACTACAGATTGGTCCATCATGGAATGACAGTTCTGAAAGATGAAACATTAAATTACACAACCCGTGTGTTAGACTGAGATGCTTGACGTCATTTCTTGTCTCTTTCGACGTGCGTAATTATTTTTCAGGGGGCAAACCTTAGGTGTGACAAACATATTTGTTTTTAGGACCCCTGGTATTTTTGAGTGATAAATAATCGTGTTAATTATTGTTTTTACACGCTTTATATTAGCTTCACTTGTAAGTTTGTTTGTATGTTTGTAACTCTCCGACTGCGACTCCTTTAGGCGTGATTTTGACCCACTTTAAACGGTCAGATTTTATTCAAACTTTGTAGGTTTGTCGAGGACCGATAACAATACACTAATTTGATAAGATTATGCCATTATTCAATTTGCAAAATGAGATTTTTGACAATTTATATATTTTTTAGTGCAAATAATGAAAAATAAATAATAGTTTAAAAAAACTAAAAAACACGCTTTATAGAAAATTCAACTAAAAAATTTAAAATAAATTTGAATTAAGAATAGTGTAAATAAGAAAAAAAAATATTTTATTGTAAAAAAAGCGTGGGGTGCATGGTGACAATAGTTATAAATATTTCATTGACAGATAATATGAGTAGAAGTATCATTTTAATAATATCTTAAAAAGCACCCCACGCTTTTTTTACAATAAAATATTTTTTTTTCTTATTTACGCTATTCTTAATTCAAATTTATTTTCTATTTTTTAGGAAAACACTGTGACTCGTACGTGAAACAATTAAGTAGGGAAGTATCATAGTAACACCTTAATCACTGTCCACCGATAATTTTTGTTGTTTAACCACTATTTTAAGAGTAAATACGATATTTTCATACATTTGAGGCGGCTCGGATTGCCCGGTGTTGCTGGTTTATAACTGGGGTAATTGCTGAAATTATGGGAGATTGTACATTTAGGTATTCATGTTAATTTTCATTGCGTAACAAGCGCCAAATTATCATTAAATTTACGTATAATTATTATAAATTTTATCCTAATAAATGAACATTAAAAATACAATAGTAATCTTTTGAGAAAATAATTATTCACCTTTGTTACGCCTAGCATTACCTCAAAAAATGCAGAGTAGTACTAGACGTAAGTATAATGCTTTCGTTTAAATAGTCTACATTTTTTCACACGACTTTTAGCCACCGTCAAGTTTTTACTTAGGTACAATTTTTTTACATTGTTGATTTTTCGAAAAATAAACTATTTTTATACGTTAATAACAAAGATAATGTGAGCACTGGGCACCTTTATAAAATCATTGTTTTATTTGCCCCATTGTTCCAACAAAAGTGCAAAGAAACTTAGGTAAATTATCTAGAGACGCTATACGCGCACACATTGACAGTTTGCCGGCAAGTAATTACAAGAAGCACACTCGCACTCAAGTGCGTCTCGGCGCGATCTGTGGCACGCTGCGTTTGTGGCTGCTTTACATGTTGTTTGATCGCATTGCTCCGTCTATATTAATTTAAGGTAAGTACACACAGATAGAAATCTAAAATTGAGGTCTAGGTGAAATTATTAATTTTTTCTGAAATTCTTTTAGAGTTTAACTTTTTAAAATCAGATCTTGTATTACAGGTATGTACGAGTTAGAAATATCTTTCTAATTTCAAAGAACATGTTAGACTTTAGACGGTTAGAGTGCGTTTCAACTTAGTTTCAACAAGTTCCGATGGCCTGATGTAGGCAGCAATGAATATGCAGTGCTGCTACATAACACAAAATGTGTCACCTTGAAACAAAGGAACTTTTTAAATTTTTGTAATGGGAACATGTTTTGTTTAGTAACAAAACTCAAATATTTTAAAATTAATGAGCATAAAGTATGTTCCCCCTTTTCAAATAATTTATTATTAGAATCTTTGAATTCTGCCGTAAGTACGTAATACTTAAGTAGCTATGTTGTTTCAATTAAATGTTTCTTTTTTCTTTCTAAGATGTATGGTGCAGAACTACAAATAGTTATGTCACGAACTGACACTATGGAATTAATCTGCAACTTACGGAAGTCAATCAAACGCACTAGACATAATTGATGAGTGGGTAGATATTTAGCAGCTGAAAAACTTTAGTATGTTTATCTACTAAACCATTATTAACTACTTTTATAGGTTTATGGATAACTAGTTTTTGCCCGCGGCTCCGCCCGCGTCAATGAGGATAAAAGTTTGATTTCCCAGGATAAAAGTCTCGCTTTACATTTTTCCGGGATAAAAAGTAGCATATGTGTTAATCCAGGATATAATTTACCCGTGTGCCAAATTTCATCGAAATCCGTTCAGTAGTTTTTGCGTGAAAGAGTAACAAACATCCATACATCCAGACATCCATACTTACAAACTTTCGCGTTTATAATATTAGTAGGATAATATGTTCATAAATAAAACAAGACGAATATTTATTTAACATAATGGAACGGCATTAGTTTTTTTAATGAATCATGGAGCTTCATGGAGGTATGTAATTATTATAAAGCAATTATGACAACTTAGCCAAAAAACACGAAACATATCAATTAGCATATAATACATTGTATCATTACACTGGCTATTTGTTTATTGTTATTTTAATCGACCTTATACAATAATTGTTTATTATTTTTGATGTGTTTTAAATTTTATGTATCCTCTAGTAACCCTTTTTTTACGCGCTTTATATTAGCTTCACTTGTATGTTTGTATGTATGTATGTATGTATGTATGTATGTTTGTAACTCTCCGAATCCGACTCCTTTGGGCGCGATTTTGACCCACTTATCGACGTTTACCAAACGATTCCGCGACGCAGAGGCCGAAGTGCGCAACACTCTGCCACACGCGCAACATACGACGCGTGACATTTTATCATATGCCAATGTTGAGAAAAATATACAGAATTTAATTGTATTTTCAAAAAATATATATTTCGTTTTTTTATTGAGTTATGAACGCAAATGTGAAAATTTTATGCTATACTAGCGCCATCTGTTGGCGTGTTTGTTAAATGGACAATAGTGAACAGAACTAAAAAAATAAAAAAAAATAATAGTTTATAAAAACTAAAAAACACGCTTCATAGAAAATCCAACTAAAAATAGAAAATAAATTTGAATTAAGAATAGTGTAAATAAGAAAAAAATGTATTTTATTGTAAGAAAAGCGTGGGGTGTATGGTGACAATAGTTATAAATATTTTATTGACAGATAATTTTAACTGAAATGACGACAATACGAGCCCGAACACATTATTTGTATTTTTGAGGAATAAGCGGGGTTTCTTTACGTTTTTCACACTCTCACATGTTCTTCACTTTCGAAGCTGTCCGTCTTTCACCATTTAGTAATATATAATAAATATATCTGTATTAATATTATTATATATATTATAATAATAAATCTGTATAGTTGTCTTCATAATGTGCACCATCTTAACAGACAGGGGTGCCAACATCACGCTATCGGAACTATAAGTTGAAACGCACTCTAAAATAAAAAGGCAAAATAGTGTAAGTACTTTGATTATATATATATAGATAGACACTGAACGTGACAAACCCGTCGACAAAAATAGAGGCGATCCGTTCGCCACTAAATGAGTTCGAGTGAATGGATTTTTGTTGTTTTTCATGGATATAATTTTCTCCCCGTTTTAATAGAAACCATGTAATAACTGGTATCATTATGCGCGCACACAAGGATACGCAGAATGATGTAGCGATAGCGTATGACACAGCTGTCACGCATACTAGCTTAAGAAAAGTTGGCCCGTTTATTTTAGTTTCATTGCAGCGCGTCACTCTATCTAGGTATATAATTAATCAAAGTGTAAGTACTAGGTTATGTAAGAGGTCGTCTGGGTGGGTACCACCGCAATGTCTATTTCTACCGCCAAGCAACAGTGTACATGCACTGTTGTGTTTCGGTTTGAAGGACATTGTAGCCAGTATAACTACTGGACATAATGAGACTTAACATCTTATGTCTCAGGATGACGAGCGCAGTGGAATGCCACACAGTACTTTGTAACTCAAGGTGCTGGATGGTGTTGCTACTGTTTATGGGTGGTCGTATCGGTTACCATCAGGCGAACGGCATGCTCGTCTCGTCATTCAATGCAATAAAAAAAAAAAAAAAAGGTACATGTACCTACTAAGCAATCGAAAAGTTCCTAAAAAAATTGGCGTTTGGAAATTGGAATGCCAACGTCATTGTCATTGTTGATTTTTCTGTGTTGAATCTACTGCGTAAAGCGTATTCTCTAGTGCGTATTGCGATACAAATTAAATTTTCTACATTCGTTTCGAGTTGTTATTTTGGATTTTATTGTGTGATATACACGGCAAACAATATTTAACCATGGTATAAACAATTTTACGTATTTTTTAAACAGTATTTTATACTAAATTTTTAATTACACTAATGTTAATTTGAGAAACATCTTGTTAGTGCTTATTGCATGTTAGAAGTGTAAAATAGCTGGACATTCTAATAAGGATTGTATTAAACATCTGGGAATTATGTGCTTTAATTGTCGGAAGCCTGGGGTCCTTACAAAAAATTGTAATAGTAAGGATTCTTCGCCTCATTAACAAAACTGATTCGTTTCCATCGATCACGGATTTCTAAGAAATCGCTTAGTGTATCGATGGTCATTAAAAATGATGAACATAAATTCCAACCTAAACTTAAAAATAAATTTTCCAATTTAGTTACTAGATCGTCATACTCACCTCATGACTATACTGTAAAAAGAGATTTTTCTGATTGGTTAGCTTATTTATAAGTTTTCTTTAAAATTCATTGTTTAGCTGCTATTCTCTTTACAACTCCTAAAGATACTGTGGCGTTTCCGAACGCCACTTATTGTGTCTATGGACAACGCGTCTGGCAACACACATAGACTATAGTCTATGACAAGACAACTTTTGTACAGTATGCACGCTATAACAGTTTTAAATTTTTCATTTTGTAACCCAATGCAAATTGTAATCGTGAGGTGATAATTAAATCTCTGCAACACAAGACGGTGTTTCCATTACCGCCAGCTTCAAGACGGTGCTCCCAAAATTAACCCCGCATCAAGCGATCCCAAAATACTATACCCTATTTGAAATTCTTTGTTGATAATGTATGTTTTTTTTTTTTTTTTTAAATGGCATTTGTGTTCACATTCACATTGGCCTCATTGGAACTATTTCACCCTTAGCCCCAGTTTGGGTGGCGCTGCCACTTTCGCTTTGGATCGGTCCGCTTCGCTGGTATCATGCCCAGGGGCCGCATTCGCCATAGGGAGTTTCGACTGCGGCTCAGCTAGACCTTAGAGGCATCGTGGTTCCCTTCCAGGTGTCTACCATTCAGGTTGCCAATCTCTGCCTAGCACTGCCCTCCACTGAGGGTCCCGCCACTTTGACCTTGATTGATCATTGCGGCAGGAGCCAACAGGGGAGCTGTGCTCAGCTTGTGCGGTGAAGAACGCACGAGCTGCCAGGCCCAGTCTGCCCACATGCTCTCCCACTCTCTGATATAGCATCGCTTACATTACCTTGTCTATTCCTGACAGCTTCCACCCTGGAGCACTGGTTTCACCGGTGCTCCTGCAGTATGCCCCTTTCTTTACCTCTTGTAGTTGTGCTACTTCCAGTCTGTCAGCTGTCTGTGCCCAGTATCTCCCATCTTGGCAGGGAGTATATTGGGCACTCTGCCAGAAAGTGAGAGCTGGTCTCTTCTTCTCCACATTCTGGACACGAGGCGCCTTCGGTCTTACCCATTATTTTTAGGTGTCTGTTCAGCGTGCCGTGTCCGGTCATGATTCCTGTTATTGTTATTATGTCCTCCTAATTGGAGTAGGCTTTTGGTTTTCTTGTGATCCAGAGTCTTGATGAAAATTTTAGATTGGCGGCAGCCCTTCATGTCTCTCCCTCTGACATTTGTCTCCGTAACTATCTTCCTGCTGATTACTCCCTTCGTGACTTTTGCCGGTATAGGTGCATGAGGCACCGGTCAGTCGTCCACCCGGCGCCTCCGTCGTCTCCTCTGGCTGCGGGCGGGATCGTTCTGCTCACGATGCTAGCAACATGCCTGTCTTTACATTTTGCAAAAAATAACATGAAAATTCCTAGGCAGAAGAAAACTATGAAAACGCAGTGCTGCAAAAAGCTTTGTATAGCGACAAAGAGGCAACGGAAAAAGAAGATAAAGAGAACATAGACCGCAGCACCCAGTACTGCAAGGACCTGCAACAGCAACTGGTCAGCAGACAGCAGCAACTGCAGTGCGACTACGAGGACACGCTCATCGAAAAAAAGATGCTTGAAGAGATCAGCAGAACCATGGCGGATGAGGACCAGCGGTATGTCTTGTAATTAGCCAGCCATTGTATAAAATGTATTTTCTTATTTTTGTATGGGTACAGCAAACTGGTTACATTGCATTTGATGATAAATGGTGTGACATTTGGATAAAATATAGATTGACGGGAGATGAATGATGATGATGTAGCCTTATGTTCCGAGCTAGTTTCTCTTTGTTTGGTCTTATAGTTTATAAAATGTCCCTTATCTCGGTGTGTCGCTTGACATAGGCCTCCTCCAACTGCTTCCATTGCTCTCAGTCTGCCGAGACTCTTGTCCAGTACGGTCCCAGGGCCAGGCGAAGATCATCTTCCCATCTTCTTAGTAGTCGTTTCCGTTCTCTTGCACCATCCCTTGGATACCATAACGTGACCTGTTGGCTCCATTTGTTTGCCCTGCACCGTAATATGTGTCTTGTCCAGCCTCATTTCAGATGGTCGATTCGGATGAGTATGTCAGGAACTTTGGATTTCTGTCGTATCTCTGTTGAGGTGATTTTGTCGCTGAGCTTTATTCCCAACATACTCCTTTCCATCGAACGTTGGCAGTTAGCAAGTTTTTCACGTTGGCTTGGCGTAGGGTGAGCGACCAGGTTTCGCATCCGTATGTCAGACATGGGAGGATGCATGTGTTCAACGTTTTCCGTTTAGTGGATATACTCAAGTCTTTGCTTTTCATTATTTCTTTGAGAGACCAGTACTTCTTCCAACCACAAGCAATTCTTTTGTTAATTTCCGTTTCCATCTGGTTACTGGGTGATAGTATTTGTAATAAATATACATACTCGTCGACATATTCAAGCTTTGTCCCTTCTAGTTCAATGTCCATTTATGTGGAGTTGGTCATCAATTTAGTATTGTTTGTGTTAATTACAAGACCAGCTTCCTTGCTTTTGTATGCCAGGGTCTCTACCATTTCTTGTAGTATCTTCGGATCACTTTCTATGACAATGAGATCATCTGCAAATCTTAGATGGTTTAATCGGTTGCCAATGATGTTTAAGGCCGTAATTGTACCAATCTAGTCTTCTGAAGATATTTTCAAGCACATCAGTGAATAGTTTTGGGGAGAGGGGGTCTCCTAGCCTGGCGCCTCTCTTTATGGGGAATATATCTCCGATGATTTCTAGTTTTACACGACTTTTGCTTATTTTGTAAATGTTTTTGATCATATTGTTACGCGCGCTAATACTCGCGGATAGTAGCGCCATCTATTGGCTAAAAGTGGTACTATCCGAATGTGGAAAGTTCGGCGAAGGAACATTCTCGAAAGATCTCGATGTCTCCAGAATGTCGTGGAAACGCGATAACTGACCTATATTTGCGAGAGAGTTCCCGACTATTCCGGATCTTTCGAGAATGTTCCACAGACTACGATAGTATTTGCGGCCGGCGGCCGCGGCCTTGTGACCAAGGCCATTGACCGAGTATAAAAGGCGGCGCGCGGCCGCCGCCGGGCATTCAGTCTTGCTTAGCGAGCAGAGCGACAAGCGGACTACGAGCGATAACTCCGAGCGACTTCGAAGCGAATTGTGATTTTTGTGAACGTATAGTGAGTGACTATAATAAGTGTATAAGAATATTGTAGTATCTAGTGTAGTGTTTTCGTTAGTTTACTTGTGGAGTTGTGCTAATAAAATCCTAATTGGTGCTTTTATCGCAATACCGGCGTTTTAATTGTTTATACCGAACCCCAGCACGTAACAATATCTATGTAGTGCCAGTCCACTTCTTGCTGTCTAAAAGCCTGCCATATATACTCATGATTGAGACTGTCAAATGCCTTTGCGTAATCTATAAAAGCTATATAAACTGGCTTTTGGTATTCATTACACTTTTCTAGAACTTGCTTTATAGTGTGGATATGATCGATTGTACTATAGTTCCTTCTGAAACCTGCTTGTTCTATGGGTTGGTTCCCTTCGAGGGTTTGCGTGATTCTTTCTAGAATTAATTTATATGAATATGTTTGAAATCAAGCTTATTGGTCTGTAATTGCCTATATCATCTTTGGGGCCTTTTTTGTGCAGTAGAATAATGTGTGATTCGCCCCATTGGTCTGGGATAATTTCTGTATTAAGTATGTCGTTAAATAATTTCGTTAGGATTGGAGTTAACTCTTCTACAGCACCTCTTATCAGTTCATTTGGGATGCTGTCTGGTCTTGGAGCTTTATCCAGTTTTTGGGAGAGTATGGCTTTCCGTACTTCCGCAGTCAGTATAGGGGGTGTTTCCTGTTGGTTTTTGTTTGGCCTTATTGCTTCCTCAGATTCCTGAGCTATGTTTAAGTAGAGAGTTCTGTAATATTCTGTTCTATATCAGTTTTCCGGTTCTGGGTATCTTTTCGTTTTGATTTTGTTTGCATGCATTTGTTTCGTTTTTTCTTAGGGTTGAGTTCGTTTTGATATTATTTAGTTTTTTGATATTGAGGGAGCTGGTTTGCCTCGTTCCACATAGTTGAAGGCCATGAGTCCTAATGAGTTTGTTTTATTTATTTTCGAGGGAGCTGTGGACTCATTTTCCCGTTTTTACTTTGGTGTGTCGGCGAATGAGTTGACATTCTTTTTCTCTTCTCGGTTTCGTTGATTATATGGGTTTGGTCTTTCACGACCAGCTTGTCATATCGAATAAGAGACGGGAGATGAATATCCAGTCAATTATTCAGGCCTATTCAAAATTTCCATTGTATTTTTAAACAAAATATATTTTGATGTCATAGAATATAGTATAGAATTTACTATAGTTATACCATACCAGCTCTGTATTATATACTGCCCACTGCTGAGCACGGGCCTCCTCTACAACTGAGAGGGTTTAGGCCTTAGTCCACCACGCTGGCCTGGTGCGGGTTGGCAGACTTCACATACATTCGAAATTCTTATTGAGAACTTCTCAAGTATACAGGTTTCCTCACGATATTTTTCAAATCAAAGAATAAACACAACTGTTTAGAAAAGTCAGAGGTTGCGTGCCCTTAGGTTTTGAACCTGCAGACATTTGTCTCGGCAGCCTGATCCAACTAAGCTATCGCCGCTTCTATAGTTATAGGTAGGTTAGATTTGGGTTTGGGTTATAAAAGACCGATTCCCACTTAGTAACCAGTAAGTAAAAAAAATGAGAATAATTATACTTAAACATTAACCGTATTATTATAGGGAGCTGCAAAAGAAGCGAGTGGAGACAGAGAAGTTGTGGCAAGAGATGGTAACATGCGTGCAGGAGCGCGCGGACTGGAAGGACAAACAGAAGGCGATGATCGTCAAGGAGGACAGGCAGATTGAACAGCAGAGGCAAGCTGCTTCTGACAGGAGCTCCTGTGTGTATGTATGATGGCAATTCCTGTTATTTTTATTAGGGTAAGACTCCGGTTCACATGATTGTAAGAGTGGCTTGCAGCTCAGTACAAATGTTCATATTTTGGTAACAGTATTGCTGAGAGGGAGCGAAAGATCCAAATGAAAGATGAGGCCACCAAGAAGATTGGTGTCAAGATGCTTTTGGATGAGGTATGATATTACACAGATAATTTGATAGATTATGTTTCCACTTCGAGTAACTTGCATAAAGCTTGAATTTACAAAAAGCGAAAGTGTAATACATAATTGTAAGTATATAAGAAAGTGTAGTTACATAATACATAATCAGATACTAGTGGATATCACCCGCGAATTAAAATGCTACCAACCGTGGATTATTTTGATATCACCCGCGAATTCCATTTTATATCACCCGCGAGATACATATTAACCACGAATTGAAGTTTGCTCATGGTCTACGGTCCCCTCAAGCTTGTACCTTTTCCCTTTGCGTCGTTGTGCTTTTGTCTTTCCTCTGTCTATCAGCCATCCTTTTTTAATTGAACAATGCTAAGGTCTTTGTTCAGTATTTCTATAGGCTCGTGTTTCTAGTTAAAAGCCGTTTACTCAATACTCGCCCTTTACGCATTACGCATTATTATATACTTAGTTACGCCACTGCCCACTGTAAGGATGATGGCCTTGGGAATGGGCCGCGGCATTGGTAGCAAGTTCATTGAATCTGGGTACCTATTGTGAATATTGATTTTCAAGATTAAATTAGTTAATGGTTAACCGAATACAAACTTATTTATTATCTATATATACCATAAATAATATATTACAAAAGTTGACAAAAAATAAATTGTCTAACTAATATTTTTTTTTCTAGGAGGCATGGCATGAAAGAGAGATTAACATAGAGCTACTCCAAGAGAAAGAGTATTTGGAGAAGCAAGCTCAAGACGATAAAGCGGACAGAGCAAAGGCAGTAAGAGTCAAGAAGGATTTGATGGAAGCGCTCACCGACCAGATGAAGGACAAGAAACGGGAGGTGCGCAGACAAAAGAAGGTGGAAGCGGCATTTAAGAAACAGGTTCGTTTGTAGTTTTGAATGAATTAATGTGGTGACAATGGGTGTCTGAAACTTGAAAATGATTTAAGGAATATTCCACATTAATTTATAGTGGTGTAACTATAGGGTGGTATGATGGGCAAAATACCAGCCGCAATCAGATTTACGAGGGCCTAATTTTTTTAAATTTACTTCGACTTTTTCTGCTACGTAAAAAAATCTATAAAGGGACAAATTTTTCAAGTTAGGAGGGCTCTCATTCGATTAATTTGCCATGGACCTTTACGGTGTATTTATACTTCTGTAAATATGTAAACACAACTTCCTCTTTTATTGATATTAATCCCAATTTCTCCTTAAAAGGATGCAAATAAGGTAGTTGATTACTTTTTTTTAAAATACATTTATTATGTCATCCAAAATCTAACGGAACAAGTGTTTCCGAAATCCACGCAATAATAAATCTACACTAATATTACAAATAGCTGTTGCCCGCGGCTCCGCCCGCGTGAATGAGTTTTCCCGGGATAAAAGTCCCGCTTTATATTTTCCCGGGATAAAAGTAGCCTAAGTTACTCCTTATTACATCAGCTACCTGCCAATAAAAGTCCCGTCAAAATCGGTCCAGCCATTTCAGAGATTAGCCGTAACAATCAGACAGACAGACAAAAAAATATAAAAAATGTTATTTTGGTGTATGTACTGTATATATATTCATATACATGTAGTAAAAAACGGTTATTTCAATATTACAAACAGACACTCCAATTTTATTTATATGTATATGTATAGAATGTATATATGTATAGATAGGTAAGATTTTTATTTTTGTGGGTTTGTAACGTATAAACTCAAAAACTACTGGGCCGATTTAAAAAATTCTTTCCCCAACATAAAGCTACATTATCAGTGAGTAACATAGGCTACTCTTTATTCCGGGAAAATATAAAGCGGTACTTTTATCCCGGAAAAACTTTATCACGCGGGCGGTGCCGCGAGCAAAAGCTAATAAGATATAAAGTTTTGACATTAGGTCCGTAGCCCATTGATATACCCAAGATGCACAGTTCCTTGCAAATCAATCAATCAAAAAGCCTTTATTTACTTAAAAGAGTACATTTAAAAAAAAAAATCTAACTTAAACTGTCTTCCACAGCAGTCCTCTTTAAAGCTTGACCTTTTGGCAGAAGGCCTCCTGTAGCATTCGCCATTTATCTCTGTCCCTATCGGTCCGCGTTCACAATGGGCCAGCGACCTTCCTTAGGTCATCAGACCACCTTCTGAGTTGCCTACCTCTTTTCCGTTTAGCATTAACTCGGGGTGTCCACTCAGTTACCTTTTCGTTCATTTAGTTCTTATTTCTCTTAGCATATGCCCTGCCCATTTCCATTTCATGACTAACTTTTCTCCCCACATCTTCCCACTTAGTGACATATCTAAGGTCTGTTGCGCGTTTTTTATCCATCTTCCTTGCGAATATGACATCATTGTCTTCGATAAATCAAACTAAAAAATGAAACAAAGAATTACAAGCTTTCATTGACTAAACACAAATTCGATGTTGCGCCTACAACATAAAGCTGATTTTTAAGGGTGCATGGTGACAATAGTTATAAATATTTTATTGACAGATAATATGAGTCGAAGTATTATATATCATTCTGATAGTATCTTAAAAAGCACCCCACGCTTTTTTTACAATAAAAATCATTTTTTTCTTATTTACACTATTCTTAATTCAAATTTATTTTCTATTTTTTAGTTGGATTTTCTATAAAGCGTGTTTTTTAGTTTTTTTTAACTATTATTATTTTTTTAGTTCTGTTCTACAAAAATCTTGACAAAAATCTCATTTTGCAAATTGAATAATGGCATAATCTTATCAAATTAGTGTATTGTTATCGGTCATCTACAAACCTACAAAGTTTAAATAAAATCTGACCGTTTAAAGTGGGTCAAAATCGCGCCCAAAGGAGTCGGAGTCGGAGAGTTACAAACATACAAACATACAAACATGCAAACATGCAAACATACAAGTGAAGCTAATATAAAGCGTGTAATAAAGAATTTTTAACGGTGATTGCGAATATATATATATATATATATATATATATATATATATATATATATATATATATATATATATATATATATATATATCCTGTCACCTATCGATTCCTGGCAACACTGCATTTTTTTTTTCAATTAGAACCTTATTGGTAGGTAATAAAAGCTATTTCCGCGTGTTTGACAGGAGACGTCAAGGCCCAATTGGGCCAAACGATAGCTGACAGGTTGTATATATATATATAACTTATATGTTTTATTGGAGTTTGGAAAAGGAAATGCTAATAAAGGTGCTCGATAACAAAAAAGATGGAAATAAAAAAATTAAAAAAAAAATACAAAAACCCCGACTGCGTCAATATCTGCCATGTGTATTTAATTCATTGAGGAACTGAAAAGATAGAAACAATGTTTTGATCTGAATATTTTATTTTGGTTTTGTATAATCTTAGTTGACAGTGTTCTGTCCTAATCTGCTCACTCCTAGATTTTGTTGCTCTACCTATATCACCAACCAAATTATGAGAAGTGAGCGTGTTATACTTCCGGCAGCGCACGTATGTCAATAATCATTATTTATGCGGTCATAATTGATTTCATAAACTAACGGTAAACACATAAAACGGCTTTTCAAGGGTTAGAAGATACTTCCGAGAATCCTAATCAACCTCCATCACCTACCACAGATACACCGCTAGCGCATACAGGTCATCGGTACTTGACTATCAACCACTGCGCTTGTTTTCGTGATAACAGAGCTTATTGCAAACAAAACTATAAAGTTGAATATTTCTTTTTCTGTATCAGTTTTTGGGATGAAAGTTATGGATTTCGATAACTCAGGTATGATTCCCTTGTTTATAATATATTTTACTTAGCCGCAATGTGTAGTTCATATTATTTGGTGGTGTCAAACAGAGGATGTTTTCTTTGACACATTTTGACGTAAATTTACACTTTAAAGTCAATTTGTTGATCATAAATCTTTTTTTATTGTAAAGTACTATCCTTTCCTTAATAAAAGTAACAATAATTGGCTGCAGAAGACTGCCGTTCAAAAAAATAGGGTCCGTTTTAAAGTTGTAGATTTTAGTCGAAAAAAAAAATATCTTTCTTATTAGTTAAACAATCATTGTTTTTCCTTGTTGTAGGAACTTCGAGTACATCAGGTGTGAAAATTGTTACCCGTAGATACCTTTACGACTTCATAAAAGACCAAAATGTACCGAATTTCGAAGCTGATTTTTTTTAGAAATTTCACTTATTTTGGCACTACAGATGACCTAAAAACAAGTAAACAAAGATTTTCTTAATTTGAATCAACATTTAAGGAAAAATGGGCAAAATGCCACATGAAGGAAGAGGCTTTGTAGTACACAGATCTGTATGAATGGCATCTTATGACTCCGACCATGCATAAAATATTCATACATTGGAGTAACTATAATCGAAAATTCTTTCCTACACTATACAAAGCATCACCCGTGCTGTCATCCGCATAGCAATGTATACCGCCAATTTGCAGCATATCATTGACATGCAGAAGAAATAGCGTGGGTGATAGCACACAGCCTTGAGGGACACCAGCGTTCACGGACTTGAGATCCGAGCATGCACCGTCGACAGCGACCTTGATGCTTCGGTCCGCTAGAAAGCTGGCTACCCATTTGCACAATTTCTCGGGAAGCCCATAGGAGGGAAGCTTCGCAAGAAGCGCTTTGTGCCAAACTCGATCAAAGGCCTTCGCTACATCCAAACTAACGGCAAGCGCCTCCCCCCTACTATCGATCGCCTTCGCCCATCTATGCGTTAGGTACACAAGAAGATCACCGGCTGAGCGACCCCTACGGAAACCGTATTGGCTGTCGCTTAATAGCTGATGGTCCTCTAGGTACCTAAGGAGCTGGCAGTTGACAATGGATTCCATTGTTTTCGAGAGCAAGGAGGTAATGGCTATGGGCCTGTAGTTGGACGGATCTGAGCGATCGCCTTTTTTGGGAATTGGATGCACTAAAGCTGTCTTCCAAGAAATCGGGACTACGCCTGAGGAGTAGGAGTGCCGAAAGAGACACGTTAAGACTGGAGCCAATTCAGGAGCACATACCTTCAAAACAATGGGGGGATACTATCTGGCCCACTCGATTTATGGATATCGAGGGAGAACAGCGCTCTACGCACCAGCCGTTGCGAAAACCGTATTTCCGGCATAGTGCTGTTGCACCGCGGGATAGTCGGCTCGCTTCCCCCGTCATCCAGAGTTGAGTTAGACGCAAAGAGAGAGCCCAAAAGATCGGCCTTCTCTTTTGCGACATGGGCCAACGATGCATCCCCTCTACGAAGAGGCGGGAAAGAAGGGCTACAAAAATTTCCCATGGCAGCTTTGGCGAGTGACCAGAATGCACGTGTTCCCGACGGAAGACGAACCAGTCTCTCGCCAATTCTGCCAATGTGATCCGATTTCGCCCTGGCAATAACTCTTTTGTAGGACCTCGAGGCGAAGTTATATTCCTTTTTTCTAACGCTGGAATTTACATCCTGAGCTGCCACCGCATCTGCCCAAGTCTTGTAGCATGCCTGCTTACGGCGATTTGCCACTTTGCAGGAGTGACTAAACCAGGGCTGGGATCTGCCACCAACGGGCACAACAGAGGAAGGAATAAAAAGTTCCATTCCTTGAAGCACCACATCGGCAACAGAGTCAGCAGCGGCGTCAGGATCATCCGGCGTGAAGCAAACCCGCCCCCAAGGGTAGGACGCAAAGAATGATCGCATCCCATCCCAGTCTGCTGACCTATAGTGCCAAACACAGCGACAGCCTGCAAATTGCGGCCGAATCGGGCACATGAGAGGCACCGTACTCCTTATCAGACAGTGGTCAGATGATCCCAGAGGGGCATCGACCCCGATCCGATAACTGTCCGGATGTGAGGTCAGCAGAAGGTCCAACAGGGAAGGTGTATGGTCTTCCACATCTGGGATTCGCGTCGGCGCGGCAACCAGTTGTTTCAGACCATATGCCAAGGCGAATTCGTGAGCAGATCTCCCCGCATAATCGGTGGTTGGTGACCCAAGCCATTCGGCATGGTGGGCATTAAAATCACCGAGTATCACGACTTCTGCGGATGGGATCTGCTCCTGAATGGAATCTGTAGCCCTTTGAAGGCACTCCATGAGTCGGTCAGTTTCAATATTACCGCTATGGGACCTGTAGAGGCATGCGTAGAAGCGGGGATGGTCTACACACCAAAGAATGGACAGGTCCTTTCCTTCAAAATGAGGGAGGCGTTGATAGCAGATACCTTCCTCAACAAACACGCAAACCCCAGCCCGTGGCACAAAGGAGTATTCCAATTTGTACCCCGGGTAGGAGAGGTATGCGGAGTCTGCTGGAGAAGATATCTGCGTCTTGGTCAAAAAGAGCAAGGCCGGTTTTGCCGTCTCAAGATGGTAGTGGACGGCGTTGAGGTTGGAATGTAAGCCCCTGATGTTGCAGAAGTCCACGGCAAAAGTGGTAGGGGTTGGCGGCGATGGGTTCCTCTTGCCCCGAGGATGCATCCCGTCAAGCGCAGTAGTGCCCCCCCCCCCCCCCCCCAGAATACGTGGAGCAGCCTAGACGTCCACGTCCTGGCGTGAATCCAGGGTGTGGATGTTCAGGAGGGGATTCTCCAACGCCGTGGCTGTTGGTACCCCCCTGGGGTAAATATATTATATACGGCGCTATCATATGGAGGGGGTAGGGGGTTGGGCATCCGGTAGCCTCACTCACTCGGTGAAACGCAGTACAGTGCGTACTACTTCACGCCGGTTTTCTGTGAGGTCGTGGTATCACACCGGTAGCAGTTACATGGCTCTCCCACAATAAAATGTGTCACTCATTTAGCACTACCCAGGGGTCACGTGTAGGGGAACTAGAGTATGAGCCTACGGACGCGAGTGACATTAACCCCCTAAAAAAGCCTATGTGTTATTCTATAATATAATCTATCTCTGAGCCAAACATCCAATCTGGATGTTGAGCCGTTCTGGTGTGATTGAGTAAAAAACATCAAAAAACTGCAACGGTTTTGATTTAAATAAAAATATGTACCACTGAACACAAATACTTTCACAAAAAATACCACCAAGCGACCGACCGGCACGAAAGTCAATGATCAACTGACTCAAACGTTCTGTGCTTTTATAGCAAAAATGGTAGATCACGTCACAAATACCCTCACAAAAAATATTTTTGTTCTAACACGGCCTTTCCTGACTATGTGATCGTCCTCGATCGCACTTTTTTTTTTCAATCTCTCCAGCGGCACATTTGTTAAATAGGTACTAAACTGAGTACAATGCAAACGATTCTTAGTAAACTGAGAACAGTGCTATTGACAATCTGCGTATATTAGTAATTGAAGTGTTTTTTTCGAATTCCACGTCTTAATGAACTAAGCGGCTATGCTGCAACTATGTGAGTGAATGTATTGTAAGTTAATTTGTGAGTTGTCCTTCTTAATCTTATGGGTTCTGTAATAACATCGTCAGCTGTGACGTTATTCATACCATAAAGTTAAGCGCGCTAAAACACAGCGTGATCAAAAACTATAAAACTATAATCGGGATTATCATATCTACTATGCTTGCAGTATACATGGTAATGTCACGTGTCTTTTAATATAAGTTCGTCGGTCTTTTGCTAAAACAATACGTAAAAATTTCGTCTTTCAGGCGGAAGTAATAATGGCGGCAGGCGATCAAATAGAGCGTGAGGAAGCGATAAAGATAAAAGAGAAAGGACGCCAGTACTCGCAGGATCTGCGGCAACAGATCAAGGACAACGCGTGCCGGCGAGCCATGGAGCACAAGCTAGAAGACACCCGCGCTCTGCACAATTGGGATTGGAACCGGGACTGGTGAGGGACTCTAGGGAACCTGTATGGTACTCATGGCGTAGCTATACTCCATCCGACAATTTATTTAACTTTTGAAATTTTTTAGGCACGCCTATGAAATTTTATAATTATTGACAAGGAATCGAGGGTTTTTTAATACATCAATGGGAATCGAAAACAAAGTAATTGACTACTTTATGGACGCCATTTTTTCTTTTATTTTTTTACTTTTTAGAGGTAATATTTTGTGTCGGGGCTTATTTAATCTTTTAATTTAATTTTTATTTTAAGCTTTTTAAATTACTATATTCTCCACCATAAGGTCTTGAATCGTGATAGTCAAGTCTCTAACACCTACTCATTGACTGACTGAACCTGATTGAGACCATTCTTATGAGCCCAACACGCTATACCTGCTGTAAGTTAATGAGGAGTTGGGTATTCCGCAGACTACTTGAATCTTGATGCTACAGCATCAGCTTAAGGTTACCCATGTCTTGAAAATACCACCAAAGTAACAGTACACCACATTTCAAATCAATCGGACTTGTGAAAGTAGGAAATGAGCTGATTATCTTGAAACGTCTGAATAGACCTTTTAAATAATAGCTAAGAACCATCTCGATCACATACATTTTCAGACAAACAAAAAAGCTGCATCAAAATCGGTCCATTCGTTTCAGAGCTACGATGCTACAGATAGGCATACAGATACACAGATGCACACCTTAAACTTATAACACCTCTCTTTTTCTGTCGGTGGTTAAAAAGTGTTATTTTAATTTAAATCTGAAACGCGTTTGAAACGTGCATCCAGCGCCTTTGGCGCAAAAATAGTTATGTATCTTTTGTTTTCTAGAATAAAAGTTGTGAGCATTATACCTTTTTGAAATCTCTATTAAACAAGGAAGTGTTTTATGCAATATGCAGTTACAGCCCTATACAATTATTTTTCATTGTCGAAGTTCAAAGTTGTGTAAAATAATTTTCCCAAAAATTATTGTGAGGGAAAGTGTTAACTTGTAATAATTGCTTCTTCACGCTCCGCTTGAAGGACCCTAAGTTGTAGGAAGGAGGGAACACGTACGCTGGCAAACTGTTCCACAGCTTAATGGTGCGGCAGAAATATGAATTACGGAACCTTTTGGTTCGAGCCGGGATGGAAGAAACCACTAATCTGTGGTTCCGCAAGCCAGCACGCGTGGTTCTGTTTAGGAAAAGAGAGGAAAAGAAGGTTAAACAATTCTTCAGAGCACTCACCATGATACAGACGCTAGAACACACTGAGTGAGGCGATGTCACGGTGCAGCTGCAGTGGTTCCAAACTTTTTGTTACGTCTGCATCATTTACAATGCGGATAGCCCGTCGCTGCAGTCCGTCCAAGGCATCGAGCAGGTTTTTGGCGGAACCGTCCCAGAGATGCGAACAGTATTCCATACCCGGCCGTACTTGCGCTTTATATAAACGATAAAGCTGACCGGGCGTGCAGCACCTCCGCCCTCTGTTCAGAATTCCGACCCTACGGGATGTTGCAGATATTACGCTCTCGATGTGGTTCCTTGTATTCAGATAGCAGCGCATATCCATACCCAGGACATTGAGACCATTCCGCATTGGAGTACCCTAAAGATTAGGGAGGGGCGAAAACGGAGATTTTTTACACGTGAATGCGCACACCTGAGTTTTCTTGGCGTTGAAATCAACCAGATTGCATGTACCCCTTTCGGATACGAGATCCAAAGTCCGATTGAGCTCGACGACCATATTCTCACGCTGCCTATCGGTGAATCCCCGGCAACTGGGTGGCCCAGAGCAATATCGCTTATGCACCATACTGTCGTCTGCATAGCCATGAATGTTACCAAGGGTTAGAGACTATCCCGCCCTCACACCCGCCACTGTAACTCCTGTAAGCCAGGATCAGCAGTGGCACGCATTTTATGACACCGAGCGGTGAAGCTCGGCGAGTCTCAGGGAACACTAATCTGTCTTAAATCCGCAACGAAATTAATCAAATAGAAGGATAGGGAGGAGTTGGAAATATACCAAGGGTTAGCATATCATTGATATGCAGAGTAAACAGGGTGGGTACCGAGCCTTGTGGGACCCCAGCATTAACTGACATGAGCTGCGAAGCATGTCCGTCGACGAGAACACGCATTCTACGCTCATGCAGAAAGCTGGAGATCCATTTACACAAGTTGTCCGGGAGCCCATATGCCGGAAGCTTGGAGAGAAGGCGACGGTGCCAGACCCTATCAAATACCTTAGCATTGTCGAGACTCACGGCTAAAGCCTCGCCTTGCTTATCAATCGCCTCACCCCAGCGATTTAGCACGTACACCACAAGGTCACCCGTTAACCGTTTCGACTGAAAACCGTATTGACGATCGTTGATCAATGAGTGATCTTCCAGGTAGTGGACCAACTGTCTATTAATGATCCGCTCCATTACTTTGCACAACAGTATTATTATGCACATGATTATAATATCTAAAACTCCGCGGTGGCCCTCTTCGGCGCATTAAGGATGGCTATGGGCATCCTCTGCAGCGGCAGCATGATGCCTACCTGCCACACTGCCGTCCATCATGTATTACTTAAGTGGGCAATGCATTTATGCTGTGGCTCGAGCCACCATAACTAAGACGTCTTTGCGGCTCATATGAAAAAAAAGGTTGAGTACGGCTGCATTAGATATAACAATCATCAGGCTGGTGGCCCCATCAGCGGGGCTCAGGGTCGTCGCGGCACCACGGTCTTTGCCGATTGGCTGGACAGGCGCCAAGGCGCGGCAACATTTCGATTGACACAGGTACTCACTGGGCATGGCTGCTTTAGTGAGTACCTGTGTCGTATCGTAGGTACGGAGGTGTCGGCTGTGTGTTCTATTGTGACAGCTGCACGCTGGATACGGCCTAACATACCTTGGAGCTTTGCGTAGCCTGGGATGAGGAGCGCAGCGCTCTCAAAGCAGTCGTCGGAGGCGGCCTCTCGTTGCCGGCCGTGGCCTGTGGTCGCTCCCATGGTCAGCAGTCAGGAGGTCTGGCGTGTGTTGGCCCGCTTCTGCGAGATAGTCCTTTCGTAGAAGGAGAGTGCCGAGAGGAATCGGGAGCGCGAGGATTCCTCCCGCCGTCAGAGGAGACGTAGGAGGCGCCGGGTGGACGAGGAGGCACGCGCAGGGGCGGTTGCGCGTCAACTTAGACATCTTCCATCAGAAGTTGCCCATAGCCGTCCTTGCGCCGAACAGATTTAGATATTATAATCATGTGCATAATAATAATGTCTATTACATGATGAAATTATAATAATTAATATTTTTAAACATAATTGGAAACTTTCAACAATTCAAAAAAATAAGTACCTATGGGTGAGTAAAATAATAACTTCAAGTATAAAGATTAGCTCGTTCAATTATAAAATCTAGTTTAAATCTGTTTCGATGTGTGCACGTGTAGCAAGGCTCTTGTCATTCAAATATCTAAAATCTAAGATATTAAAAATGTAATAGCGTCCGTAATAATGTCAGTATAATTGATAACTTATTTTCAATGATTAGTTACATTTGATTACTTCAGTTGATCAATGAATTGTGAAGATACATTTGTTTAGTTGTGTAAATGTTTTTGGTTTTCTTAGGAGTGTAGAATGTACATAGTGCGCTCCTATGTATCTGCTGCTGACTGTACAATAAAATCAGAATGACACACTCTGTCATTATTGACGTGCAAATATTTAACCGTGTCAAATTGAGAAATTCTAAAACAATGATTCACTTGATTAATACAATATATAAATTTATAGTTTTGTAATATATAATTAATTGTTTCTTCAAAGTTATATACCCGTACGATATTATTATGTCTAAAAATATATAATTATATTCTAATACTTATAGTTCTTACATGTCAATTTTATTTTATTAAATTTAATATACATATTATACATAGCGTCTTGTCACATAATATTAGCTAAATATATTATATTTTTTATAACATAACAGGAAATGAGAAGTAAGTTTTACAATAACCCTTCAAATTATTTCTGTAGTTAGTATATTCATAAAATAAGATAAGAAGTAAGATGTCACAGAAAATCTTATCCAATATAATATATTTATTTTATTTATTTATTACTTTTATACAACAATGTATAAAGGCGGACTTAATGCCAATGGCATTCTGTACCAGCCAACCTAAGGGTGATGCAGAGATAAAAATTATAGGTAGGTGTAATAAATAATGATATAACAAAAAAATCTTTATAATATCTCTATAATCTTTCACAGGCGTACAGAAGTATCTGAAGAACGAAGCAAGATCGTATCGGAACACGGCCCTGAAGTGCTGGTATCTCTGCAGGCCGGGACCCTCGCTCACTCGGACCTCCCCGCACATAGAGAGGAGTCCAGCAAAAGCCCACAGCTGGCACAACTGGACATAGATGACATGGCGCAGACCAGCGGCGCCCAGCGAAGAGTCAAATGCAACGCACAGTGCAGGCGTATTAGGGAGTACTAATTACAAAAAGTACGAAAACGAAAATTATAATGTCCTCGAACAGTCAAAAAAATGAGAATGGCTTTTTGAGATTTTTTGGCCTATGAATTTTGTAATATGAGATTTGTTGAACTTGTTTTCAAAGATGTGAGGGTTTAAATTACAACAAACATCGGGTTCGGGGGACCCAAATTAGGAGGCTTACTGGCTTTCTCAAATACGCTAATGCGGTTATATTATTATTCAGTTATTTTATTATTAGTAATCATTAATGTTTGGGTAATTATTATGCACTTATCAAGGATTTTTTCAAAAGACAAAGATTGGGCGTAAGGAATCTAGTCTCGAATTCATTCCTTTTTACCCGACTGCGAAAGAACGAGGGTTATGTTTTTCGAGTGTATGTATGTTTGTATATTTCTTTGGCACGCCCTACAGCCTAAACGGCTTGTCGTAATTTTATGTGAGTGGTGTCAATAGATTCGTCTTAGTCGTGAGAGTGACACTGGGTACATCAAAATAAAAAAAATAAACAAAATTAAGGATTTTTGGCGGCAAAAAGTGATCTAAAAAAAAATGTTTTCAAAATACATTGAGTGTGGTATCAAAATAAAGATTTTTGATTTTTGATTGTGAAGGCATAACACGCTCACTTTTCATAATTTGGTGGGTGATATAGGTAGAGCAACGAAATCTCGGGATGCCTCCGACTGCGTTTCTGAACACTGTCAACTAAGATTATTCAAAACCAAAATAAAATAAATATTCAGTTCTTCAATTAATTTAATAACGATGGCAGGTATTGACGCAGTCGGGTTTTTTGTTTTTCTTAAATATTTTTTATTTCCATCTTTTTAGTTCTCAAGCACCTTTATTAGCATTTCCTATTCCAAACTCCAATAAAACATATAAGTTATATATATATATTCGTCATCATCGTTAAAAAATCATTATTTTGATACCACACTAGATGTATTTTGAAAACTTTGATTTATCGAGATTCCTTTTACCGCCAAAAATCCTTAATTTTGTTTGTTTTTATTTTGATGTACCCAGTGTCACTCACGACTAAGACGAATCTATTGACACCACTCACATAAAAATACGACCAGCAGTTTAGGCTGTAGGGCGTGCTAAAAAAATTTGCAACATACATACATACACTCGAAAAACATAACCCTTCTTCTTTCGCAGTCGGGTAAAAACATTGATTTTTGCGCGGGAATAAAGTATGGTCCCGTATTCTACTAATATGGAATAAAAGAGAAGTTAAAACTGAATTTTGTTATTGCAAAGAGACTAATTTGTTCATATTACTGCATTTTATAAATTTGTTAATTAACAAGAACTAATTTAATGAGTTTGGTGTATTTAAAACAAACTCAATTTAATTAAGATTAATTTTAAATAATCTATTTCTCCAATGAAATAAATAATTGTTTATTAAAATATAAAAATTGTTCTATTAAGTTTGTAAATTGTTGGAGAATTAGTTTTAGTGCTCTTAATTTCGATAAGTACCGGAATGTTATTTTTCCGCTTCATGATATTAAGTTAGTCTGTCCATACTCCATAATCTTGCCCATAGCAATTCAATTAAATACGTAACATTTCATTATAAATAATGAAATCACTGAATAACGCCACCAATGTTTTGCTTATCAATAAAATATTATTGGCCTAAGAAAGTTGTTTTTGTTCTTATAAAGCCTCTATAACCTTTTTAACCGACTTCAAAAAAAGGAGGTTCTGTATTTGACTTGTATGTATGTTAGTATGTCTGCGATTTTCTAAAAAACTACTTATCCGATTTGGATGCGGATTTCGTTATTCAAATGTATATTTTTCAGGGAAGGTTTTAGTATATAATTTGTAACAGGACATATCATATTAACGGTCGTAAAAGTTTGAAATCGATTATTAATACTACAAATTGTTCCATCACGGAATGACAGTTCTGAAAGATGAAACATTTTTTTTTTTTTTTATAAACATAAACCATACCCATAAACAGTAGTAACACCACACAGCACCTCGAGTTACAAAGTATTGTGTGGCATGCACACTGCTGCTTGGCGGTAGAAATAGACATTGCGGTGGTACCCACCCAGACGGACTCTTACATATTAGAGACCTACCACCGGTTAAACATAAATTACACAACCCGTGTGTTAGACTGAGATGCTTGACGTCATTTCTTGTCTCTTTCGACGTGCGTAATTATTTTTCAGGGGGCAAACCTTAGGTGTGACAAACATATTTGTTTTTAGGACCCCTGGTATTTCCGAGTGATAAATATTCGTGTTAATATTTTTTTTACGAAAACACTATGATTCGTACGTGTAACAATGATAGGATGCACTGTTCTCGGGTGTAAAACCAGCAAATCGCTGAATCGTCGCGTCTCACCTACGTGATAATGATTTTTATCGATGGTGGAAATGGACCAATCAGAATCTAGATTGACGGCAACACTCACATATTAATTTGAATAGTTATTGCGCGCGGCTCTGCCCGCGTGAATAAACTTATCCGGGGTACAAATTCTATTGTGTACTTTTCCAAGATAAAAAAATAGCCTGTCTTTATAGTTCAAGCTTACTGTTTGCCAAATTTCAGCAAAATCGGTTCAGTAGTTTAGCCGTGAAAAGACAAGTTACTTTTACATTAAAGGTATGTATGGATAATAATATGAATGGGTTAATTTCAAGATCGATCTAGAGATAGCCCTCGTGATTGTTCATTTCGACTGTCAGCATGGACTAATAGGGAACGTGCACAAACTATAGGTTGCAGCACCAAATCGACACAAGAGCCACATTGAATAAAAAATAAACTTTTCAAAGCTATGGATTTATCAGGTAAGACAGCGACTTATTACCAATTGGTAATAACTTTTGGACGACAAATTTGGGCCTGATGTCCGGTCTATAACTAACTATAATGCTGAATGTCTTTGGGAAGAGTGCCCGTTAAATGGCAAAAAGCTGGTGGTAGGTCTCTCATTATGTAAGAGGCCGTCTGGGTGGGTACCACCGCAATGTCTATTTCTACCGCCAAGCAACAGTGTGCATGCACTGTTGTGTTTCGGTTTGAAGGACATTGTAGCCAGTATAACTACTGGACATAATGAGACTTAACATTTTATGTCTCAGGATGACGAGCGCAGTGGAATGCCACTCAGTACTTTGTATGTCAAGGTGCTGGATGGTGTTGCTACTGTTTATGGGTGGTCGTATCGCTTACCATCAGGCGAACGGCATGCTCGTCTCGTCATTCAACGCAAAAAAAAAAAAAAGCCCCTATTACATGTGACCTAGCATGGCTGGCGAAATGTGGCTGCATACCTCTGCCTACCCCTGAAAAGGGAGAAAGGCGTGTTTTGTGTGTACGTAATCCCTTATGAAGTTACGATGCAAAGGAACATGAAATAAATATAAACTTTAATAAATTTCGCAATTAATTTCGTTTGCTTGTCTCAAAAAGCTGCAGCTGCAAAGCTCGAAAAAATAAGTTCATTTAAAAAAATAACTGGCGACGTAAGTCAAACAGTAATGAAAACGGGCCGCCCGCAATTTCGCCACAGAAAATGTTTAAACGGTTGTAAAATTAATTCCAAATACACACAGCTCCAGAATATTAAAAGGGTGGACTTAGTAGTGTGACCATTACCATTGGACGGGATTTTGAATATTAAGTACCAGGTTTTGCTTACTGATTCTAAGACTTTATTTTTAATACCTTTATAGCACCTACCTCTAATGTAAAGCAGTATTATTGTTTAGGCTATTTTTATACAAAATGAAATCAAAATCTGTACAGCATTTTCGTAGAGAGAACGTAATAGATAGAAGAATGTAAGTAGGTACACAGATAGAAATCTAAAATTGAGGTATAGGGGAAACTATTAAATTTAATTTAAAATTATGCGGGAATTCTTGTCGAGTTAGAGACATATTTATAATTTCATAGAACATGTTAGACGGTTAAAATAGAAAGGCAAATAGAATAGTGTAAATACTAGATACATGTACTAAGCAATCGAAAAGTTCCTGAAGAAATTTGGCGAGACGTAAATAATTATTTTTAAATTGAATACTGTCTACCGGCGCTGTCATACAGTCAGTTTCAGTAAATGTGGCCATCCTACCAACCCCTGAAAGTTAGCATTTTTGTGCAATAAAGAAATAAAAGTTGCCACATCAGCGGTCCGGTAAACACGCGTTAGCATTCAGAGCCACTTTGATAAGCATCTGGATACCTCCCTAACCCCCACCATGGGCTGGACTCTCCGATCTTTATGGGGGAAAATACAGGGTGGATTTTTGAGATGCGGTAGCAAGGGCAGCTGCCTTAACCGCCGCGCTGTAGCTACAAGAAAACTTTCTAAGGAGACTGTCCATCATTTTTGAAGACATTTATATCTGCATTCACAGATTTTGAAAAAAAATGTACAGTCAGCAAGAAAATGGGCAATTAATGCAAAAAATGATGCCAATCAATTTTGTTGCTTATAAGGAACAAAAGACTCCATGGGACCATGAAAGGTTTCAGTACTTTTAAGGTCAGAAATTACAAAAAACTTTCTTAATACATTTTATAGGAAATGCCACTCCATTTCACTTTTAAACGTAACAAAACTTTGTATTTAAGGTCAATTAATCTTTTTTTTACATGTTTTAAAAAATACCTCTATATGGCTATTTTATTCATTGGATGTGCATTTTTTAAGCTATCTGATGCTAAGTTTCCGATATTTTTTAGATACGGCTTTTGAGTTTAGCACGGCAGTATATAGATGTGGTAGGTACTCTTATAATAAATCAAATCGCAAAAAATATTTTATGCATACTGAAGCTAATGTAAACAAGTTAATCTTTAGTTAATTTACTATAATATCAAGCAATTACACATTAATTGGAAGATATGAAATTAAACTGAAAACTAATACCAATTTTAAGCGCCCCATCTGGAAATTGTAGCCATAATCTCACATTCACAATCAGAAGATAATATTTTACTATTAACAATATCACTTGTGCCCTAAGGGTCTGCAACTCCACTAATATTTCCCAAATCCGTCCCTGCCTCACCCTCAGCCCTCTTAACGTGAAATCGACACTCCATCCGGTTTTATTTGCTCGAACGCCATTTCAACGGCTTATCTTCAGGTTACAGTATAAAAATCGTGTTTATTTAAAATATATATAGAGCATTGCTGTGTGGTGCAAACTCATATTAAATGGACTCCGTGCCTTTTGCACTTGATCGTGTCGCAATTGCTTTTTTAATTGAAAAATTGCGAGGACGTCATTTGTTTTTGATTCAAGGGTGTGTAAAGAATGTAACGCAATGATTACGATTAATGATAATGTCCATATTATATTATATAAGTGTATGTTAAAGTATATGTAGTGATTACTTGTCATAAGTGCTTTTTTATAAGCCTACTTGATCAATAAATGATTTTATTTTATTTTATTTTATTACATTACACAATTTATTTTGTTCTATCAGGAAATTTAAGTACCTACTTATTTATCAAGTAGTAACATAAAAAGAAGACAATAATACGTTTCCATATTGATTATAATTTATTATTCGCTAGTCTCTATACTAGAGACACTGCTTGGTGTGGGAACGCTGGAAATTACTTTTGGTTTCTTCTTCTTGTCCTTTTCTGCGAATTTCTTCACTAACTCTTGGAATTCTTTCTGTTCTTCTAAATGTTTCTTCTCTTTTATACCCCATGTCGTTTTTTCCGTGTACCATTTGAGATATTTATCATACTCCTGGAATATTGAAAGTATTATTTAATTATAATTGATAACTAACTTAGGTACGTAAGTACCTCAAAAACTAAATCAGATTAAAATAGAACATAGCCTAAGTATGTTTTTCAGAAAGAGTAGGTTACTATAGTTGAAGGTTTTTAAAATCAGTATTATAATTTAAGTACCCATAGAAAATAACAAAGTAGACCTACATATTATTTAATATTATGTTTTATTATAATGATAAATAAAGCATTAACTCACAGCGACACTTTGATTATCGTCTTGAATAATATAATCGTATATTTCTTGCGGAGGTAATCCGTAAGCTGCTATGCTGAAAAAACAACTTACTTAAAAGTTGAAGTTTGTGTTTACTAAAATAATATCATATCTTACTAATCTATACTAATATTATAAAACTAAAGATTTGTTTGTTTGTTTGGTTGAACGCGCGAATCTCAGGAACTACTGAACCGATTTTGAAAATTCTTTCACTAATAGGAAGCTACATTACTCCTGAGTGCTATAGGCTTTTTATTCCGTGAAAATATTTTTATTCCGGAAAAACACTTTTGTATAAAAACTTTAAATAACAAGACTTTATCCCTGGACTGCCTTTTCTCTTCTCTTTTATTCTCCTATATTAGGACCATCCGCGTGAGGTTGTCGCGTGTGGTTGGCTCTACTGTGTCAATGTATCCGCGTCCCCGCAAATTTCACTACTATTTAAATATTATGTTTTAAGAGCAAATAAGTTGTATTTTTACTTATATAATAATAGGATGTGTTTTGTTAAATTTAAGTGCGCATTGTGTAAATTCTATATTGTGTTGGGATATCGCGATGTCATTGTTTGTATGGCGTGTGCTTTGCTGTCGTACTGAAGATTCTGAAGAAAAATACCTTATAATTCGTTCAGCTGTTAAGAAGTTGTTTAAAGCATCCTTTAAATATCCGAAATTATAGCCTTGAAGCATGTAGGCTAGGCTGTGTATGTTTAAATCCTTTGGTATTACGGAATTACTGAAACCAATAAACTATTAGTAACTGTCCTACCCACCTATGACCTACCTATTAAGTATTATATTTGTGGTGTTGGGTACCTAACCAGAAAACGGTTAGTTACTACAAATTTTACTTGTCTTGAGTACCCGTGCTAGTACGCTTTAGCGTTTAATTCTTGCCCTGGCATGGTTGATTGAATAAATTTAGATCCCACTGCAGCTGATGGGTAGTACAGTCGGGTCAATAAATAATGTGAACTAACGAGAAATGTTGCCCACTGGTTTTACTGGATGTACAGTCAGATACCAAAATAGCGGAACAAAATTCTATTCTAAATTCTGTCTTAAATTTTTTATACCTGAAAACCCAATCTTGTAGCAATCGTAACACCACAGAATAAGACACGTGTGGCAGAAGAACGACTGACTGGAATTGTTTTAATATCTTGTTTGTTTTTGTCGTCCAGGGGTTTATACAGCTGCCTGTTAATTATAACATGTTTTATACATAAAAGTAATACCCTAGGCTCACGATTTTATCCCAGAGGATCAGGCAGTGCATATACGGTTTATCGAACTTCTCTGTAAGCTTAATTTGGCTGGTATCTGGAATTTAGATTTCGAGTTTCACAGTTTAATGCGAAAGTGCGTTTTACATAACCAAGGAGGTTAAATCAAAATTTTATTTAAAAAAAATGCTTATCCGAAATTAGATATTGTTAATTTTATCATCGATCTAAAAACATCTGTCGACAATTATCGATATTTGATACCTATGATAGTAACTTTATCCGTTTTATTAAACTTCTTAAACAACATCTTCGTGAAGTATCTTTTGAGGAGTTCTAAATTCATGTCTTGTTCTTCTACTGGCACCTGAATGATACAGATTTGTAAAAAACGGCGGCAATGGGTCAGAACTCGAGTAAGTCTCCTATTGTTCAATGATTACGAACGCTTTTGAACGCTTAAGCCTAAATAAGAAAGAACAACTTTCTTGCGGCAAGTTTCTTGAGTCGAGTCTCGCCTGTCAACACGGGCAAGAATTGCTTCGCCATTGCGATCGGACGGGGCAATATTTTATGTCCTGTCAAGAATCGCATGTTCGAGGAGAGAAAATACCTCTGTCAATTTGAGGCTTTATAAGCTTAAAAGATTCATGCGTCCGCTGTTCCTCTTAAATAATGAATTTTAAAAGAGGTGAAACGGTTCTAACACCTACGGTATATTTATTTTACTCCTAATAGTTATGTTTCAGCTAAGTTGCTTGCTAAAATGCTTTTCTTCAATGGAAGATTAGGTATAGGTAATAATAATCTGTTATTAATAGATATTATTTTTCTACAATATCAAAGCCATCTGCAGCTTTTACCTTAGCATAAAACAGTCTTTGGACATGCTTGATGTAAATAACAGAAGGCTGGACTGCCTTGGCGCATGTTGCTATTGAGTTCATCAGTTGTTGAAGGTACACTGGCGTTAGAAAGTCAGCTGGAACATTCTTAGGGTCTATTACAAAAAATACAGCATCTGAAATGGGCACATTTCTCTATTATTGAAACAGAACAATTTAAAAAAGACCCATTGACTAACTATTTAGTTCTCTCCAATGCGAAGAATTATAATTAAATTGTTAACGACTATATTAACTTCTGTTTCGTGCTTAAATATAATTGGAGATGTAACCTATACGTACCAGTCACAGAAGCCATCACGTGGACGAGCCTGGTCTTTCCACTGCCTTTTGGGCCAACCAACAATATTTTGTGGAAACCGTGCGCCATCTCTCGACATCTCTCCCACCAGATACGCCTTATATCGCCGTGATGTGGAAATGCTTGTCTGAAACAGTGGTCGGTACAAGAACTTAGTTGTAAGTAGCGTGCTTGGGGTCTAGGCATAGAATAAGAGTAAGACTAGACATAGAAGAAGAATTACGCTGGGATATTTTAAGGTGGGTCTGAAACTTACTACCCCTAGGGTAATAAAGTCTTAACTGTTTCTGACGTTAATCGTGTAAATTATAGTACAAATAGTTGCTTACTTATACTGGCATCTAATATCTTCTCCGGCAAAGTTGGAGTCCCCCATAAAATCTTGGAATTTAATTCGAGGATATTCTTTTACGAAACCATGGATGGTTAAAACCTGGGGAAAATTATTAAAAGTAAAACCTATGTATAGATATTATATTCAGATTGTGATGCAGTGCATTCAAATAATATCATGTAAAGTCTGAACGCCATTTACCTCAATTTTTTCAGCTACCAATTCGTTATCGATTGCTTTCACTTTGCGTTTCCTTTTTCTTTTTTTGGCCGGTTTCTTTATGTCGTCGGGAATTTTCTCACCGTCGTTTTCATAGTCCTTTTTTAAGGCTGTTCGTAGTATTTTAAATTCTTTCCTGAAATAGTGTATAAAATGTAATTTTAATACCGTACGGTTCAGGCAACCTACATTGTGCTGTGTCAGCGCTTTACGGCACACGGACTAATTGTATTAATTTTACCAGTCAGGTCACGTTCGATCTAAAAATATAATTGTTTTACCTCATATCTTCATCGACTGTGTCCAATACTTCTAATTTTGCTTCCATGCAAGCATGATCTATATCCAATTCTTTTACAGATTTGACTTTTATATCGGTTACGTTAGTGCTATCATAATCGTCCCAATCTCTTTTGTAGTCTTCAATTGCCTGAAATTTTTTACATTGCTCAACTTGTATTTATTACTGGATAGAAATTGTGATGGCTATTAGAGGGTTGTTCACAATACCTATTGTAATAAAATATTTCGTAGGATATGCAATACCCATAATAATCTTTTTTACAAATATGTATTTTAATCTTAATTTAATCGTGAATTTATGTACTTTTATCACGTGTTCCGTCTTTATTGATGGCGGGTAGTCATAGCCTGGATGTAAGTTTGGATTCTTTTTTAGCTTCTTCAAAAATTCTGCTTCCATTTTCTTCTTCATTAACTCTTCCTTCTTTTGCATTATCTTTTCCCTTTTGGCTTCTAATTTTTCATACTTTTTCTGGAAAATAAATCAAACGCATAATAATCTTGACTTTTTTTTTATGGAATTGAATGACGAGACGAGCATGCCGTTCGCCTGATGGTAAGCGATACGACCACCCATAAACAGTAGCAACACCATTCAGCACCTTTAGTTACAAAGTACCGTTAGGGATTCCACTGCGCTCGTCATCCTGAGACATAAGATGTTAAGTCTCATTATGTCCAGTAGTTATACTGGCTACAATGTCCTTCAAACCGAAACACAACAGTGCATGCACACTGCTGCTTGGCGGTAGAAATAGACATTGCGGTGGTACCCACCCAGACGGACTCTTACATATGAGACCTACCACCAGTGACATATGAGACCTACCATCAGTAGACTTTATACGATACGCTAATGCTAATGATATTCAATTTAGAACTGATATTGTTCAACAATATTCTATTATAAATACTTCTTAATTATATAAAACCTGTGTGGCTGTTTTATTTTTGTTTGCTTTTTTCTGTTCCAAATATATTTTTTGTTCTTCAACCCACTCTGTTGGAGAAGGAACTTCTTCTCGGAGGACAATGGCTACTCCTCCTTCATTAGGTTTTGGTATACCGCGTATGTATTGTACTTCTTTGAACCTGATGAAAGAAATGATTAAATATTTGACAAATTGGGTTCCTGAAGGACACTACTTTAAAACAATTCGATGATTCCTTTGGTATTATGACTTTTTACGCACCATCAAGTGAATTACTTGATTTTACTTCTATTCATTTAAATTTAGCAAAGTAGTAAAATAGAACTAGGATTTTGACGGATGCAAACATTAACAATGGCAATTATTATTTGTGTTAACTTTTTATACGTCTAATGAAACTAACTTCGGCATAAGTTATAGTGATTATTTAAGCTTAAGTTTATTTAAGTAAGAACTGTCTTACCACTGCTGAAACCATCTACGTATGTAGTCGCGATAATCTTCTTTTATAGCTTCACTCCTTCTTTTTAAAAACTGTTGTTTCATATTATTGCGGCATATTTTCCATTCCTCGTAATATTTTTTGTAAAGTTCTGCACGATTATTCTGTAACCATAGTACTTAGCTAAGTCATTAACTTTCGTTTTGGAGCAAAGGTGAATAAATAGTATTCTTCGCCTGGAAAAAGGGCTCCTTCAATAGCCTATTAATAGACTAAGAAGCACCCAACACCTCATGGATTCATGGTGTCTCTCTGGTTAAATGGGGGTTTGGGCATCGCCAGAGCACCATCTTCAGTCAAAAATGGAGCACGTGATTACAATGCGACAATATCTTGAGTTCAAATTATTTTAAAATTCTATACACTATTACTTTCATGGTGAAGTTTAACGGACTACAATGCGTATCATAATTTGCTAATTTTCTGTATTTACCTCTCCATTCAGCTTCAGTGACAAATCTTGACCCCCACACATTCTTAAACCCAATAATTCATCTCTCTTACAATCTTCCAGTTTTTTTCTTTTTAACTCGAAATAAGCTCTGCGAAATATTGCCTTAATTATCCAAGTTATTTAACGTAATTAGTTTAGTTTGTACTTACTGCCATTATGGCCGTATTAAGGTCATTTCTCTTTAACGTGTAAGAACTTAGTACTTTATAATTTAAATCTAACTATTCCTCCATTAGAGTTAACACTCAACATACATTACGTGTGGTAATGTGATATTACTTTAAGTACTTCTTATGCTTAAAGGGTCGTAGTCAGAATCCCGGATGGACAATACGTTTAGAAGCAAGAGTCAAAAGTATCGTTGAGTCTAAAAAGCAAGGTTAGTCATAGCTTTTGTAATATTATGTAAATTTTTCTCTTATGATAATCACGAACATGGGCCTTAATATTATGATTTGTTTAAAACGTTGAAATACTAATAAATGTGTAATGCTTTATAGGTATACAATTATTGTGTTAGAGGCTTTCCTTCACGTATATCTTGTTTATCGTTAATACAAACTAGCAATCCGAACAACCAACTCAATTTAAAAGACATAATATGAATCAAAACGTGTAATTTACCGATTTCCTATAGAATAAAATGACCAGATATGTAGGTCATTCGTCTGGTACCTAGTATGCGCTAAGTTTAACCAATGCTATAGCACCTAGGACTTCGAAATCTACCCTTTTAATGTCATTGGCATGTCACTGCATCTTGATTGAGCCGTTTGATGTAGTACCTTAAAACTTTCTGGATGAGTTTAGCACTTCTTTCTCTCATCTCTATCGGCGCTGGCGGTCGAAGGGTTCCATTTAGTTCCTTTTCCCATAATTTACGTTTGACCTCTCGATGCTTGACCCGTGTTATGACTTGCCTGACAAATATTTAAGAGTTGTTTCAGAACATACTACATTACTAGTTTTTCTGCTCCGTGTCAGCCCGGAGTCTGAAATTTGTGTCCTTTATGGCGATATGCTTGCACCTATCACGTCATGGAGGGGAACACACAAGGCGTAAAGTGGGTGGCTTGGTCGCACCCCAGCCTATCCTTTCGGGGATGAAGGCGTGATGCGTGTTTGTTTTTTTTGTTTCATATTGTATTGTAATAAAATAAAATGTAAAACCTGTAGGTTCTTGTAAATAGAAACGGCTATCTCTACCAGTTAGTAGACTGTACCGCAGATTGACGGGCATTGGCATCTTTGCTTTCATGTTTCATACATTCAATAAATTACGGGTAAAATAAAAAAAAAACAATAACTACTAACCTTGACTTTTCATGTGCTTGTATCAACGCGATCATTTCTTTTTTCCTTAATGTCTCTTCTGAGAGTTGTTCTTCTACTTCCACGGGCTCTTCAGTAGCTTCTTCGATTTCGTCATTTTCCCACCAGTTCATTGTCTTTATAGGAACCTCTTCTATTGTATGTTCTTCTTTGGCTGAAAAAAGAGACACCATTTTTTTCTTGTTCTTAAATGTATCAGCAATATTAATATTACAACGCTCATGCTTTAAATATTCTTATTATATTTTTATGTCAAGTTATTTTTTTCGGATTAGTTATTCTTGTTGCTTTATTTTTTAATACAAAATATGCCAATGCTTCTTCCTGCTAATAACTTTATTTCGAAATCTCTCCAAACTTATAGACAGCTATTTTTACTTACCTTTATGTAAATTACTTTCCATTATTTCCTTAGCTCTTATAATTGCTTCCTCAATCATCATTTGAAGTTCTTCTGGTCTTTCTATCTTATCTGGTATATCCATCATTTCTATATCATACGTTGTAAGTCTCGCTTGTATGATGCCCGTGCCAAAGAATTGCAAGTTACTATTTTCAAACTTTTGTAAGTCATATTTTAGTTCCAACATTCTTGAAAATATAGAAATTAGTCGTCAAATTGTTAGTTTACTACAGCTATTTTCTTATAGAAATTTTAGTTCTTATTTAGGAAATACCCGTGCAATTTAAATCTACGAAATATTTAAATATTTATGGCTTACTTAAACTTATATAAGTAGAGCCACGTTTTACAAACGTAAATCTCATTTATACAGTTCCCTGGGATAAAATAGCATACTCGAGCCCTACTTTTAGCCGCGAATCAGACGGATTATTTGCTACTCCCAAATGTAATTTGCAACTTATACCTGGAAACAACAGCTTTAATCACTTCCATCATGTATGAAGTCTTCTGTAACTGCAGATTATGTTTGTAGCAATCCACTGCATCGTTATACACAGCCATATACTGGCCCAGTACTCCTGATAGATTGTGAACTTCCTCACAGAGGGTCTTCTCGTGAGCCTTTGATTCCTGCGTTACAAATTGTAACGTTAATGTACTCGCATAGCTAATAATTAGTGAGAGTAACTTATGCCTTTATATGAGTAGTTCACATATGGTATACCAGGTTTTGCCCGCGGCTCCGCCCGCTTTAAAAAGTTTTTTCGGTAGGTATAAAAGTCCCGTTTTATATTTTCCCGGGATAAAAAGTAGCCTATGTCCGTTCTCAAGCTCTAGAATATCTGTGTACCAAATTTCATTGAAATCGGTTCAGTAGTTTTGACGTGAAAGCGCGACAGACAGACAGATAGACAGAGTTAGTTTCGCATTTATAATATAAGTGAAAATTAGTAAGGATTATCAATTAGGCAGTTAGCGCGGGACTGCCGCTTCTCCACTGCATTGCACATTTAAAATTTATATTAGCTCTTGACAGGTCCATCTGAGAATCTTTAGGGATGTGGATTTGCAGGAGTGGACTTGGCTGATGATGATGTTGAATGAATACAAATAGTCACTTTAAAGATGATACGTGATTTATACCTGATACTCGACATCAAGTGCCACTGTCGTTTCCAATCGTTGTATCACATTCCTCCATTTCTTAAAATAGAAATCATTGGACATTTTAAATTTTGAAAATAAAGATTAATAAAATAATCAACAATACTAAGCTAAGTGTCATAAGATTCAAGTTGGTCGTGGTATTATTATATAAATCAGTGATGTTGAGCATACCTATTGAAATCGTGCATTGAGAAAAAATATTACAATATTTAGGTTATGTTTTCTTAAGGCAATCCTCTGCAATAAATATATTTTACATGTTTTCTTTGTATACACGTGCCACCTGTAATAAATTATCACATATCGAAGGTAGCTATATATATATATATACATATCGTATTCAATGAAGTCATCGATTTAGGATTCTCATAGACTCCGCACGGTTTGTTATAGAAAATTACTGCGATGAATGGAATTATACAATTTCCTAAGATACCTACCCTAGTTAATAATTCACATTCAACGTCCTCGAATGGTCGTAAGGCTATCTACAAACGCACAAGCCATTCAATGCCTGATACTAACCGCCCATTTAGTCCAATGAAAGGGCAAACGGCGTCCATTACGTGTTATCATTCACATAGGAAATCTTACATCATGCTCGATGTAGGAAATAAGCGATCTCGTTTGACAACCACCCTGTTCGCGTATTTCTGCTTTTATTTTCCAAATAACGGCTCAACCATCAACCCATGACGTGTAACTTACAACCTTAATTATTCGGAAATAAGGTTGATGTTTCAGTAGGTTGTGATGGACTTTAGGGTGGTTTTAGAGACATAATTGTGGTGTTTTTGGACGCACCCGCTGCTGTATCCGTTTGTGCTGAATGCCATGTCGCCGGAAGTAGTAAAGTCTTCCTCACCGTCTGTGGGAGCGTTGTACGTTTTTAAAACTCTTTGTTGTGTTTTTACCTTTTCGTTTCAGGTTTCGTGGCTTTAGGTGAATTTTTAATTATTTCGCAAACGCATGCTCACGCCTTTTATCCCCGAAGGGGTAGGCAGAGGCGCAACTAGTGCACCCACATTTCGCCAAGCGTATTCCGTCCCATGATGTGATAGGGGGCGAGCCTATCGCCAAACCGGGCACAAATTCCAGACTCCGGGCTGATACTGAATAGAAAAAATCCAATATCACTTTGCCCGACCCGGGGATCGAACCCGAGACCTCAGCCTTGCAGTCGTACCGTAATACAACTACGCCACCGAGGCAGTTATTTATTTCACCAGTGTATTATTTTATATTTTTATAAATTTAGCCTCAACTTGGGATGGAATTCGTTTAAATAAAACCATTTTCAATAGGTATATTATTTTTAACTGTGTGCTAAAAGGAGACTTTTTGGCAGGTGGCAAACATACTTCGCTTTCAAAACAATAACAATATTTGGCTATCCAAAATTAGACAAGTAGAGGTTCTACCACATATCATTTTACATGCGTAGATCTTTACAGCCACACCAGCAAAAATATCTCTTAAACAAATTCAAACAAAATTTCATTGACAGCATAAAAAGCGTAATAAAAACGTACAGTTTCCCCAAATACGCCGTGTAAGTAGGTGTATTCCCATTACGGGAGCCGGGTGTCGGCGCGTCCTGGCGATGTCGTCATATTTTTCGGGAGTATCGCATTATTAGCGCCCCGGGGACGGAACGCGATAGCGAGGCTCTTAGCTCCACTATAAAAATATACACCTTAAGGCTGTGTTCTCGGCAGAAGCGGCGGCGGGAGTGGGTCACATTCATTTGTGTAGAGTCCATTTTGAAAGCAGCGATAGTAGGATCAAATTGAGTAGAACAGAAAGGTGACACAGCAGAAGAAGAAACGCACAATAATTACACTGAAAAAGTAAAAGCAGAAAGGTACGCATTTGAATTAACTGATTTTTTTAGTAACGTTATAGTAGGCCTCGTAGTAGGAGTAACGACGTTGGATGGCTTCGTCTAAATCAAAGGTTTAGTTCTCGAAAATCGTCCATGCCGTTTAGGTGTGCCCGCTCCGCTTTCGCTTCGGCGAAGAAAAGGTCCTAAAATATGGTTATATTTTCAATTTAACTTTACCTGTATTTGAATTTTATTATACGTTTGATACATCCATGTACTTACTAAACCATAAGATATTTTAACATGTGCGATTATTTTCGACGTTTTATTCCATAAATGGTTTATGGATAAGGGTAAAGCAATTCTCTGCTTGTAAGCAAATTGTTTAGTCGATTTAGAACGTATTCTATTACTAGACGGTAAGGCCCTAAAAGACGTGTCTAGTAGGTAATAACACTTCTTACTTTTCGCACGTGTGTATGCTGTATTCTATAAAGCACGTTGTTAACCAATTAAGACTGGGTTTTTTCAACTGTAGTTAGGGTAGTCATCGGTGTTATTAAGCTGGACGCGCTCGCAGAGCTTCGAGTGCTCCAGGTGCTGCGAGCGCGTCCAGCTTAATAAGACCCTGACAAAAAGATAACTACAGTTGGAAAAACGAGGTCTAAGTCTCATGCACTATCAAATAAAAAAATGTTGTTCCTTCCACCGGCTCTTATCTCATGTGTGTTCGGAGCAGTACAATTTTTCAAGCATGTTGCAGAAATAACTTGCTCTTTACGACCGACCGCCTACCTGATGTCAATCTCGGAAATCCTCTCCCGGGAAAATTGTGTTACAAAAATGTACATAAATGTAGCAAATTTTAATAAAAAGTAAATTCTAATGTTGCTACTATTTGTGGGCAAGACCGCTCTACCTGTTCATCTCACCATTCAGTATAATAATACTGAATTGCTAAAATACTTCACGGAACTGTCACGAATAACCAATGTTATTTCTATCAAAAACAACTTTGTTACTTATTGATATTGTGTGACATCTCAATTCCTATTGCCATGTTGACGTGGCTGTTCGGAGCCACGTCGGTTAGCATCAAACGTTGTAAAATAGATTTCTTTTTCACCCCTGATGTCGTTCGGAAGATGTATCGTGTTCTCAGAGCATTGCTTTCCAAACTTTTATAATTTCGAGGCTCCGAAGTATTAAGTAGATCTCTCTTTGCTATAACTTGCAAAATCGTTTATGTCGATGGTAGGTATTTATAATACAGGATTAATAATATTGTAACGGAAGAAAACTGTAGGTTCAATCCTGCAGTTTAAAGGGTTTTTAATATGGAATATTTGGGAAACTAATTAAAACCATATTTAGAGATAGGAAAAAGCATTTTAAAATTACTTTTTGTATCTCCGTGTCAAATGTAAGTTCTGGGGTAAGAACTTTGAGAGCCTTTGTAGTATAGGATGTTTGAGGGAATATCGACAGGTTCCATTAGAGTGTCAGTTACGAGAGTCTCCGGGGTACAGAGCGAGTATTAAAAAATTTCAACGCATCAACATGATAGTATAGAGTACTTTGCAATTTAATATTTTGGGATACATCAAAATTTCATAATTTACAAAATTACAAGACACGCGTCACCAAATAATAATATGAGCTCATACATTGTTTGGTCACAAAGACCTGAATCTTGCTTTGTCCAAGACCTGAATCATCAGTAAGTTTGTTTACGAACCATCATTCGCGATAATTCCCAGTGCAAATAACAATGTTAGCGTGTTGGCACGGTCGATTTATTAGGCCCGCAAACAAGTTGCAAATTGGCCTGCAGCGGCGACGTTTTCGCTAAATATCTATAAAAATGTCCGCTCCACGTGAATTATTGTTACTAGACGTGTGGTCTGAAGTTTACGCTGCAGCGGTGTGTGCGCTCTTGTAATTTAATTGAGGAAGGCCTAAATCCCGACTTTATCTCTCAAGTTTTCTTTCATCACCACGAGGCGGCATCGCAGATACGATACTGTTTGTCGGTGTTCATGAAGAGTATTTATTACTTTAAGAAACAAACACGTTTACCAGATTTTTTCTTATTGCGGCACGGGGAAGTCACGTAGCATAGTTTGTAGTCGTTTAAATTTAATTTTGACGAACCAGGACCTTTCCCTGAGGATTGTCAGATTTTGCCAGCTTGATTTACTGAATAAACACCAGCTGAATTCGGAATACGATTCATCGTAATCGTACATAACTGTTGAGTTAAACCATATTGTATACATTGGTAGCCAGGTAAGACATATCCGGTACATTCTCATCATCACCAGACCTGCCCTAACAAAAGGTCATACAAGCCGAATACATAGCTCTTTAAATTAATGAAGCTATACGATCGCTTATCTCTAGCGTTTTGCGGCGGGTAGTTAAAACTCTAAATTGTAGCACTTTCCACGTTGGGATGGCTCATTCTAGCCGGTTGTTCCGGTGAAAGATGTTTTATTACGGCCAGAATGTAAATTATACGCGTTTCTTATCTGTTTTATTTGCTGTGAACGTTACTTCGGCGGAATTTTATGTTATAATATCGCTTTAGTTTGAAACAGTTGACGTGATGGCGTACATTAGAAAAAACCTTTTGTTTTCTTTCAGAGAATATTGCTATTGTTATTTTGTTTATGTCTAGCTTAATAGACAGGCTGTGATAGCTTGGATAAAATATACTCACGTATCGGTTACAATGGAATGTACACGTGTTAACAATAATGAGTTACTTTACCACCTTCGTATTTGTGTAGTATGTTTAATATTACTTATAATATGCTATATTTATATAATTAGGACAGTATGGGCCGCAGTGTTTTATTTTTAAATATGGCTAGACTTTTTGCTTTCTATTTTAAAAATCATTTTCCATTTAAATCTAAACAAAACTACCATTATTATGTATTTAAGTATAATAGTTCACTTTCGCCACATTTGCTTATCACATACAAAATCAACTAGAAAACTTGATACTATCTAAGGAAATTTAAATTGGCGGTAAAATACTCAACATGGCGGAAAAGTGCGCAATATGGCGGCGAATTATCACAGGCGCATCCATCATGGCGCATCACGCGCAAGTGTGCGGCCGCTCGTATATAACACCAGTGGACATTTTTACGACCTCTTAATCAAGAAATATATGATTCTGCCGCGCGATTACTCGCCGATTTAACGCTAATGCAATTTTTACTGGTTGATATATTGGTATGGCTGCATGAGTGCGCTGTGCATTTTATAAATCATTTTTTTTAAAGTTTATAACGCTGATTTATTATGTAAACTCCTCTGAGAGTCTATGGTACCTTATTTCCAGGTTATTATGTTGTTAATGAGAGTTAAATACTTATATATCTAATAGATTTTGTCGTCACGCTTTTTATATACGTAATTTCAAAAATTCACAGGTGCCTGCCTCGGAATATACTATGAATCGAACCAGTCTTCTTATCTCTTCTTGGAAGTTTGTTCCACACTATCATCCCATAACCTAATAACAATAATTAACATGTACACTAATTACAACCGTTGACAAGGCTTTCTAAACTTGCAACTTCATACGGTGAACAATGGAGTTAAACAAAGAGCCATAAATTATAAAAGCACCCGCGCTCTGTCCAACGCGTTACAAAAGGTAATGCACAGCTTTGTACCGAACAATGACTACAGGTCGTATCTTTATTTAAGCCTATCGTACACAGCAAAACAGGGCGTGATCATGACTATAATACAGTTTCTAAACGCATATTTTACTAATTTCTTGGGGTTAATACGTGTGAATTGCAATTGAAAATTAGCTCAAAGCAATGCGTTACCGTCAGGGTAATACAGTTTCTCAACGCATCATTTTCCATTTCTTAGTGTAATACGTGTGTAATGTCAATGATGTTATATATAAATTGAAGATGTAGGACTATGGATATTTAAGCTCATTGTGTAATGTGTAATTTGAAATCTAGTTTCTTTAAAAAAGAAGGGAGGCCAGTCAAACATATCCTGACGGTGAGTGACCAACACTGTCTATAAACCCCATTGCCAAATGAGATGGAATGGGGATTGCAAAAGGGGAGAGGATTTATTGCGTTTCCCGCAATATCACCGATCATAAACAACGCAATGTCAATGGTGTGTAGTGTAGCTTTATTAAACTTCGCAATTGCTTCTCCGTCGACGTGGAAGTGTTATTGATTCTCATATGTATGGTAAATAGAGTAATGATATTTGGTAGAGCCATACCTGATGCTTGTAATTAGGTAAACAACTTGACCTTCTCGTATTTCCGATGTAGGTAAGCAAAAATTACAGTATGTCACGATGTCTATTTCTAAACTAATACACATTTTTTACAGTGAAACAACACACTTGCCTTTTTAAGATCATAATTCAACAGGCTATGCAAGATTGACTAAACATGGAGTCTAAAAGTAGAAATCTAAAAATAAATTTGTCTGCGAGGTAATTTCCCTGAATGATGACAACGTACATTGACCCTACGTGACCTCTGGTGGTAGATTTATGAGATCCCGAGGGAATAATGGGAATAGAACGGCACATTTCACCGTTGTTTTTTATACCAGTGTCTTATTAGGAAAGTGATCGCAATTCGCAAGTTGGCTGTTATTGTTGGGATTGTCTTCTGTACGTTGGAGAAGAGAGATATAGATTAAAGCCCGGATTTACAAACGTTGCCTAGCTAAGTAAAATGATGTGATAATAATTCTGTTTCTCAGTACTTTCGGCTTGATAGTCTGCAGTGTGTAAAATTCAAATTCAAATCATTTATTAAGGAATTAGGCTCCTAAGGGCACTTTTACACGTCATTTTTACAATGTTTTTATCATCTAAAGATTCTACCAGTGCTTCGGAAAAGCCCACTGACCTGAGAAGAAGCACCAAGAAACTCAGCGTAGGTCTTTTATTGTTATATTTTTTTATATATATTTTTTACAAATTGCAAGTAACAATATAATAGACACAATTTAATTATAGAACATTTGTGAATCTGATATATAGCTTTATTTCAGTTGCCTGACAAATAAAGAAAGTTAAACAAACCCAAAGAAAACTATGAAAATGTTGAAACTTGCTTTTGACCGCTCTGTGTGTCCTCATTGTATTGTTTGTGAATACGGCTCTAAGTCTAATGGATACAGTTTGGTATATGGTTTTTCTCTCGTATGGTAGAGTTGTTCTATACACTCGTAGACTAATATAAGTTTGTAGTTGCGTATTGTATGAGTGAGATTCCTGTTGCCCAAAACATCCCCCTCCCTTACCTAAACAATTTTCTCTACATGTTTCGAATGACAACTGCGAATCAAACCCATTTATAAATGATTTTTACTTCGTATACTTGTCTGCGATTTGTACAAATGCAAACATAGCGGTATGCACGGAAGGCCGGCAGTGAGTTAGGTGCCTGCCGGCCCCTCCGAGCCCCGCCGGCGTGTTTTATGAAGGAAACAGTTCATCACGCGATAAATCTCTCGGGCGCGCCTCCAGATACTGCACGGCACACGATCAAAGGATTCCTTTGATTTTGATTTATTTTAAACAACTCAATGACTTCAATAGATATAGTACTCGACAATAAATATAAAGATGGAGCTACAGCGAGAATTGCATCTCAGCGATAAAAGGTCAAATTTAAAAGGAGTGATAGAGACGATGCTCTGCAAACCGAAATCAATTGTCTCTCTCTTTCTACAGTCAAAAACTATGAGTAATATTTGCTGTCGCGTATGGTATCTTATTTTGTACACCTCGATGGGTAATTACTTAGGTACTGCCGAGTACTATAGATCTTTAATATTCGAGAATACGGCTGAGTAGCTCTGGATTATCTATTTCTGACGTTAAGTAGAGCAGTGTGCGAGCACTTAAATCTTGCGATTTGCAGGATGTTGTAGCCAGATTAATAATGAATATACATTCAATCTTTTACACTAAAGAGCGGAGGCAGTTGCATGTAGAGTTTTGATTCAAAGTTGATTTTGGTAGATAGTCGTGGCACTAACCATGGGCATAGGGGGTGGGGCAAGTGGTGCCTAGAAACGTCTTTGCCCATCCTAGAAAAAGCTTTGGCTTTCCTGATACCCATCGTAGAAACATTTATGTTCACCCAACAAAAATTTTGCCTTGCGCTTACAAGAGTAGCGCATGGTGCAGGTGTTTCGTGCATGGCAGTGAATTCGGCGAGTTTTTTTTAACTCCCGCCTGCTCCAAAAACAACCACAGACTCAAACCTTACACTACACCTCAAGTTGTCTATTAGGATAGCAAAAATAAAATACCCTCAAGTTCCCCGCATCTCGTACCGCGTCACAAGTCCGGGCGGTGATGTATTGCCGGGCGGGCGGCGCGGAATCACAACTTGACAAATTCATTCCCCCACTTGACACCTACCACTGAATATTTACTTTGCGCACATTTTTTCTACGAGGAAATGGCAGTTTGTACCGGCGTTTCCTTGTTCGCTTGAATAGTTGAAGACGATGTTAAGTGGGGTCTGTAGATGGTTTAGAATATGTTGGATGTGAAACTTAGGTGATTTAGGGTTAGGCTATAGCTTGAGAGTGTGATGAATTGCAGGATCGCAAGTTCGATTTACTTTTCAAATTTCAAGTTTTAAAGATGAACTCTAACCTAGCATGGGGAACAAAATTTCTCTAATTAGGACTGAAGATAACTTCCCAGATGTGGGACAATTCAACAAGCCTTATTATTATTGTTTCTTTAAGCAGATTTTTCAATTTTTATCTTGGTAAAATAAGTTAAAAACATCAATGGTAAGGTCTTAATTGAACAAATACTGGTGGTAGGTCTCTCATATGTAAGAGTACGTCTGGGTGGGTACCACCGCAATGTCTATTTCTACCACCAAGCAGCAGTGTGCATGCACTGTTGTGTTTCGGTTTGTAGGACATTGTAGCCAGTTGTAACTACTGGACATAATGAGACTTAACATCTTATGTCTCAGGATGACGAGCGCAGTGGAATGCCACACAGTACTTTGTAACTCAAGGTGCTGTATGGTGTTGCTACTGTTTATGGGTGGCCGTATCGCTTACCATCAGGCGAACGGCATGCTCGTCTCGTCATTCAATGCAACTTAGATTTATAACTAAGGGAATCCCGAATATGTCAAAATCACAGTAAAGAAAGAAAGAATCCTGTACTTAGTGTCATATAGTAAAGGTATATATAATTAATTATTATATAAAAAGAAGACAAAAAAGTACAAGATTCTACTTCATATTGCGACTTAATCATGTGGTCAATAGCTACAACAGTCACATAGCTATTTCAAACAACTGTCTGACTAACGATTAGTTTTCGTTACAAAATACGCTCTCAACATTATTGCATTTGCAAAAAATATATTAAAAAAAAACATAAAATGGCGGACGACGGCATATATCAACGAAATAACTTTCTTTATCACAGAAGCTCGGTGTTTACGGTCGTATAAATTCACTTTATCTTTATGAATATTCAGGGCCGCCCGTTGAATGCGAAAAGAGTTTTACAGTATTTTTTTCCTCTTTTATCGCTTAGTTTCTTACTGGCTTAATAGGATGGCTCGATTTAAAATTAAAAAACAAAATATCTTAAATTTTGGCCCTGGCAGCATACTTCGAATAGTAATTATAAAAATTGGTTTTTAAAAAGTTTCATCCTAAAATAATAATATACCTACGTTGATAAATGCTCTAAGTCCTACACCAGTATTCTCGAACGTGTAAACAGCTAAAGATCACAATATTATTACCTTCTTTATTTAAAAAAAGTTTATATCAAAAGCATATCAACTTGTGACGTTTAAGGAGTCACTTCACAAAAATGCCATTCGATACTGCATAGTGACGCGAGGGCCGTAAAGCCGGCCGATTTACGGAGGCGGCCTCGGCGACGGGACAGGCCATTTCATCAGGTCATAAAACACTCGGCCGGGTTACTTTTCAGAGTGAAATATGGGGTTAGGTCAGGCTGGGGCGGGCAGGGCGGCGATACATCAACCGACGCTGAAACCGGGATTACACTTACACGGACTTGGCTTGTTAATGTCTAACTTTGCGTTTTTGCGACGGGTTTTTCTGTCCCGATTTGCGGGCGTTGAGTGTGTTGAAACTTTTTCGGTACTTTTTGGAGTTTAACTTTCTGTGATTTTATTTGATTTTATTAAAGGCAATAGGTTTTTTCATTGACTGCCTCGGTGGCGTAGTTGTATTGCGGTACGACTGCAATGCTGAGGTCTCGGGTTCGATCGCCGGGTCGGGCAAAGTGATATTGGGTTTTCTATTCAGTATCAGCCCGAAGTCTGGAATTTGTGCCCGATATGGCGATAGGCTCGCCCCCTATCACATCATGGGACGGAATAGAAATGGCGAAAAGTGGGTGCATTAGTTGCGCCTCTGCCTACCCCTACGGGGATAACAGGCGTGAGTATGCGTAGGTTTTTTCATTTGAATTGTTAACGGCCGAGAAACAGTACTTATTTAAACACACATATTTTGTTAATGACTGCGATTTCAGCTAATTTACTATTAAGCACCTTTTCATAGAATATCTTAACAGATTAAAACAGATAATAACAGTCTTCCACTTTGTTATATTTATGGTAAGACATGATCTATTATTCAGCCTATTATATTTTGATGGATAGATTACAAACAGCTAACGCTAATATTAGTATTGATAATTTTATTATAGTTAATTATGTTCTTAATAGTTATAATAGTTAGTGACTATAAAATCATTGCCGGAAAAAATCTAGATGTAAAGCCAATAGTGTTTTGTGAGCCTGTCTGCTTAGGTATAGCAATGTGAACGATTTCAAAAAATAAAAAATTTTTGCAACGTCATTGTAAGAAATTGCTATCCGTTTTTGTGTAGGAGGTTAGTTCATAGCTAATTATATTACGCCTTTGACAGGTCCGTCTGGAAATCTTTAGGGGAGGCCTGATTTCAACAGTGGACGTCATGTGGCTGATGATGATGATTATATTAAAATCTATCAACCTTGTGGTTCAGTGAGAAACATCAAGTGTAAATATTTGTTGCTTTTATTTATTTCCTTGGCCTATTTAATACTACCGCTAGGTGAAAGACTTCGGTTTTTCTTCTCCATTTTTATTATTGACGAGTATACTACTCTTTATATTGTAAAGATATACAGAATAGGCTGCGTCGATTAATATGGGTTTTTTTATGTATCAATGGGTGCGTCTCATTTTTTTGGGTTGGCTGAAACGCTGCCGCTTGTCTAGATTATAATCTACACCCCAGTTTTATAATTTATATTATTATCTTACCATAAAGCGTTAATAGGTTTAGTGCCAGCGTATTTGGAAGGTGACCTATCTTTTAGTCCGCTAAGGTACAAATATTACTTTTACATTAAATTAGCACAAAATATTTTATTTTCTTTGCCAGTGATATTAAGTAATACAGTACCAGAATTCTTCATATCTTCTAAATCTTCCATCCCTTACTTCTAGAGCTAAACTTAGTTATTTTCATTTCCATGTCACTATCAAAATACTGACGTAAAAATCGTGATGAAACCTACATACCTCAGAATTCTCCATAAGATTTCGAAGGTATGTGACGTCTGCCAACCCGCTCAAAGCCAGCGAGGTGGACTAAGGCGAAAACCCACTCAGTAGTAGAGGAGGCCAGCAGTAGGCAGTATTTAATAAGGGGCTAGTATTATTATTATCAAACAACCACGCCGGTCACCTATCGACCCTAGGACATTAATGCGACAGTAATCACCAGATTCTAGACCGTCATCGTACAAAGCTTAAATTAATAGGTAGGCAGGATTTTTAATGTATCAAACAAGTTAATAATAGTGTATACCTACCGTACTATTACTATTCGATCCACAGAATAGTGGTTAGAGAGAATTCTTTATGTGCAAAGGTAAAAATTACTTATAATTGAGACATAGGCAACAGTATTGATATTATTATATACACGTATAGATGGGTTGCTTTACGATTTCATAACGTTCGATTTGTTCGTGATTCTATGCGTGAATTTATAAATTGTAGGACAATGTTACTTGGTTTAACAACATTACGGTATAACAAAAAGCATGAATTAAATTACGTGAATAACGTACATACACCAGCATTTCTCCCATAAGATAAGCAAACCCGCAGTGATTATTTCTCTACTATAACGGGTTCGTTTATCCCTGCCACAGGGAAGTCACATTATGACAGGCAATAAAATATTTCGCAAATTGATTACAAATTTCAAATGGCACGTGCGTCGTCGATTCGAGAAACTAATTCCCATAAGCGTCCTGGAAATTCTACACAAAACTTCAGTATCTCAAGCACACCGCTGGACATAAAGCGAGGTTTAGATTTGCAAGAAAACTTGCAAACGCTGTCTTCTGCAAATTTTTAAGCATGCAGGACTTGCGGAGTTGCATATCTGTAAAATTAATGACATATTGCCGCTAATGTAATTTGGAAGTTCTTGTGCAATAAATTGCTGATCTAAATTTCAAGCATTAAAATAATGTAAACGACTAGCCAATACTGTACGTTTTGCGTCACAGTTCAATCCGACCATTCCATCTAGTCGACACACTATCGGTTGTTTCGATTGACACAAATTACACGCGTCACGTCTGCGGAGGTCGTTATGCCGTCACAACTCTGTCATTACTCGTATTGATTTTGTCATTATAAATCAATAGTGCGAGTGATAATTGGAGACCAGTCACTGTGAATGTCGAAATTGCTGGATGTTGTTTAATGTTGTATTTACTTTGAAATATTTTATGAGTAATCTTACATTGTAATGTATTTATTGTAATTGCAAATAGTTGTTACATTTCATATAAAATATTTAAAATTAAATAAAAAAATATATTTCTCAAACACTGACAATATCTAAAGAAAGGAAATCGTAGGTATAATTATAGGTATGCCTTCTATAAGTTATAAATGTCAGAACCATTTAATTATGTTGCATATACTTAGCTTGATGAACACGATAGAATTTAACTGTCGTCGACGTCTCAGTTTTTATCAGTGCTGTCTTTTTTGCTGCCAAGTAGCAATGTTATATTCTAGGTTATTGCAGTTCATGTTATCACTGGCAGTTATGAGACTCAACATCTTACATTTAAGAATGATAAGGACAGCAAGGAAAAGCGCAAAGTACTGTAATGACAGTACTTTCTAAAGAAGTTTTGGGTAATGCTGCTGTTTTAAGCAGTCATGGCGAAGGCGAACAACTTGTTCGTCAACCAATTGCATAAAAACCTTTCACCCTCAAAAAAATCATCACACCCCGAATTCCGGCAATGTACTCCGTACCTACCGTATGCAAAGAGGAGCAGTAATATAGCTGCTTCATGAAAAAATACTGGTGTAGTTTATCGCATCTATTAGTGAGTGATCCACGTTCTACATAATTAAAGGGAACGTTTGCTTCTTGGTATCGTAATTGACTTTTAATAAATTGAATACCCTACAAGCTATAATTTTGCCGTCTCGATCGATTGTTGCTTTGTTCTATTGAATACTTATGTCATTGTTTAAATTCTGTTTGATAAAGGTGGAGTTGCAAATTTTTATTCATATGATTTGTATTTGAAATTCTTTCAACACATAAGTGAAAGTAAATGAAGTATATTCAACTAGATTGTAATAGAAAATTGTTCGGAAATATCCACAACTAGACAAACAGATCCATAAAGCCCACATTTATAACTATGTTTGGTAATAGTTCGATATAAAATTTCAACAACCTCACAATAAAGATGTTATAGGTAGTTCTCATGAAGAACCGATTGAAACAAATAATTTTTTGTGATTGTTTAACTCGGACTTTGACTGCTAACCCTATATCCACTGCAACTTCCAATTTGGTTAAAAAACAAACTAAATATAATGATGCACTTATAAATTCAAGTGACGGCGCACAATGCCACCATAACTAAGCAACAAGGCCGATCAACATGTCAGCCCATCGTTTTTTCTATTTCGCAAACATAATACCAATAATTTGTATGCCAATTATAGCCCAAGATCTGAATTTAAATTACCACTAACGACATGCAAACGACCCAACTGATGTTCTCGCTGCGACATAAATCGTCTCATACAGACGGACACGCAAAACATGAGGATTTATTGTATATATTAACGATATACTTTATTTATACGATGATATTGACATGCTGTTTTGCAACGCAAAAAATTGTGGAAAAATCTTTGTACAATTTTGTTTTGATTCTACATTGTAGTAATAAATAAAAGTTGACGAATTTTGTATGTCTTATTTAATAAATAAGCGTATAATTGTTAATAAGGTTACAGAAAAGTGTGTATAATACATAGAAGATCCATTTCTTACACGCGTAAACTGTAAACACTACACAGTTTTTTTATGAATAGAAATACTCCAGAATTACTTTTTTACGACTCCAGAATATTCCTAAAAGATTAACTTGCATATCCCGGGTACAGCTTACCGCCCCACTCAGTTCGCTTAGTTCATATTCCAGTCAATAGAAATGACAGTAATCCGATCTTCAAACACAATTGTCATCGTTACAATGACGCAAATGGACAAAGTAGCTAGATCCCAAACAAAAGAATCACAAGTTTCAATTTACAACGTTAACAATGGACGTCATGCCAAAATTCGGAGCTTGGTTTGTATCCCCAATGATCTGTTTGGGGGCTGGGAGCTGTTTTTGCTGTCCATTATATTTTATTATTAACCGTGAGATGAGTGCGGTTAATTGAAAAAGATTTGGCGTTGAAATGGCGGATGTTTGAAGTTTTTTTTGTAGTGAACAAGATGCTCGCATGATGGATAACGCTACATTACTTAGAAACTGTAACAACAATACTTCTAGTTAAAATTATAGCTTGACCAGGAAGATATAAAACCTCGCCATGTTGTGGTAAAACATGGAACTAATTTCTTGTACTTACGACGCGGACGTTAACTTTAAATCGAAAAAGTAAAAGAGGCGCTTCTAAAGTAGGCTTTTTATTTGCCTGGTCAGGCGGTGCTGTGTATAGCATTGTTTGTATAGCATTCATTAGATGCTAGGTCTCATAATGTTTACATAATTACACTGATTGCAATACAAGGTGCTATGTAGGTTTTTCATTTATTTAGGCGGAGAGGAATTATATTTTGTTTTACCCACATTCTCCAGATCAAATGACATTCTAGAAAATACATTAGGATTATTTCTCCCCTCTCCTTTGCTTTTTAATAATCCCATAACAACCAGATCAGAAATTCGAAACTGGTTTTTTTTTAATGTCAATCCCCAACGCGAACATGCTCATAATAAACCATCAAATCTAGCAACAGTAAACACGGCGCTCGTAATAAGCTGATTTGTATAGAAAGAGGATCAAAACCCTCCATTCACAATGTTTATTGTCAACGAAACATTTTTTTGTCCCGACGACAGCTAATTACGCACTTGGATGCATTTTGACTGGCATATATCCCGGGTTCATTGTGTTGCATTGAATAGCCAGCTTTATTTTCCAGTAGCCCTTATTCTGTTATAGGTAAAGTTCAATATAGGGACTGTATTTTTAGGGTTAATTAGGATTTGTAAGCTTTATTGTCTGAGTGTTAAGGGTTATTTTAGCGTGGGTTTTACAGGAAATCATAGCCCGTTATCACGATCGTGCTAGTTTAATCGGTCTAGTTTATAAAGGTGATATATATTTTTATTGACGCGTATTTTAACCGCCTTTGTGTTTTGTGAAGGATTATGTTTCATGTGAGTCGAAGCGACGTGTGCTATTATTCTTTAATTGTGTTCGATGGTCTATGGTAGTTCATGTTTTAACCTCGATCAAGTACCTTGTTGCTTCAATGTATTAGAATCATATTGCCCAAGTAACTATTCGCCTACAATGTTTTTTGTTTTCAATATTTGTACTACCTAACTATTATAAGTTACTGCATCTTGAAATATTAAATTAAACGTTCGTTATAATTTTAAAGTTCTTAATTATTAACATATACATGTATAAAACACACAGCAACGGAGAATTTATGATCTTTTCATTTTATTTTATTAGGACATCCAGTGGTAATTACAATAAAACTTATAACTAAATAAACATTCAAATAAAACACGCGTGTTAAAGGCATTACCTTCATTGTGGGATCACACTAATGTAATTGAAATTGAGACAGTAATTTTGACAAGCTATCAAGCAATAGTATAGCTTGATATATCTTCCGACCAGGTAGGACACCCTCATTGATACCGCTATCGCGTGCTACAAACGAGCGCGATTAAACGTTTTTACAAATGTATTAAAATAATATCAATAAAAACACAATTCACGAAATGCCGTCACAGCAACTTTGACCCAGTGTTGTCCCACTTCGCTAGGCACGGTAATACATTGTATTATATAATTAGATGCAATGAGTTTTGTGTATATAAAAATGAGGGAACTATTTGTTTTTTTCATAGAAGGCAAATGAGTGGTCACCTAATTAAGTGATAAATTTATGTTAACCCACTCTGCTGTAGGAATTGTAATTGCAAAATTTTAAGAAGGAAGTATGAGGATTGTGCTTTAGAGGATTTATTGTACGGATAATCTTACCAACTGTACAAAAGGCAAGAGCAAAGACCTCGGTCCCAAATAACGATACACGTAATGGCACATTAAAAAAAAAAACCTAAAAAGCTAAGTATTTTTTATACTAATGTAAAATCTATCTGATAAAATGTCAGCACATACAAAAAAGGCAAAAGGAAACGGCGTTCCGTTACAATATGATTAAAAGAACTAATGTTATTTGTCCACAAGTAATCCGAGCACGTAGCGTCAAATGTCCGACTTTTATCCGCAATTTGCCACCATTTTGTCACCATTTAAAGTTTTGTTCAATTCGCAGTATTTGGCGGTATTGGAAAGTGTAAAGAGACAAATAACTTACGTTGCACACTTACTATAATGTCACCTAATACCATGGTATCTTAAAATACTTAATATTCTTTTTCAATACTCGTAAATAATTAATCAAATAATTTTCCCAACGCGGCAATAAAGCTTACAACCTGTTATTTTACAGGCGATTTAAGTCTGTGCTAAGGCTAATGCGGTATTTTTTATCTACAAGTATGCTAACCTTTATTCAACGTTACCATCTGCAAACGTAACTTTGCACGTCAGAGATGACAATGCGTGTCCGGTGACATAATGTAGCGTGACGTGGTGGAGTGTTTGCGACATAAATAATCCCCCATTGAAAATGTATCGGCAAATTGGGTACTTCTGGTCGCTGCGGGTTAGGGCAGCGGTGTAGCGTGATGGGCGATGCGATGGCTTGGTAGCTTCGAATATCTTGACGCTTGCTTTTAAAGATATTTGCTCGGTAACTCTCTTTTTAAGAAGAAATTATTATATGTTTTATCCTATGTATATTTGCATACTATATTTTCGATATATGTGTAGGTACCATTTTTACCAGAAATTAAGGGCCTATTTCATAGGTTTCAAGTGAATTTTATTTAACAGTTGTCGTATTAAACAGCTAATTTAGATATTACTCCTTTTAGTACCATTTATTTGGGACCACTGGTGGTAGGTCTCTCATTATGTAAGAGGCCGTCTGGGTGGGTACCACCGCAATGTCTATTTCTACCGACAAGCAACAGTGCATGTTGTGTTTCGGTTTGAAGGACGTTGTAGCCAGTATAACTACTGGACATAATGAGACTTAACATCTTATGTCTCAGGATGACGAGCGCAGTGGAATGCCACACAGTACTTTGTAAGTCAAGGTGCTGGATGGTGTTGCTAGTGTTTATGGGTGGTTGTATCACTTACCATCAGGCGAACGGCATGCTCGTCTCGTCATTCTATGCTATAAAAAAAAAAAAACATCTTTGAGTATTACATAACTTTCGTATTTGGTCTGTTAAATATATTTATGTGATGAGTCGCATTTATCAGCAAGTGCTAAAATCAGGTTACTATTTTAATCAAAGTAGAGACTAGATAAAATCTATTTAGGATTATGTTTCCATAATCATATTTTATTATTAATCTAGTGGTTGCAGTAATTTATTTAGGTATTTCATGTTATAATAATTAAGGACTATGAAAATAAAATATTTCGAATATCTGACTATATCGTGGCCATATTTTTTACTCCACATAGAGAATATTAAGTATAAAAATATCGCGCTAAAACATAACGTGATTCTCTATCCCATTAAACATAGTATACCGCATCCTAGTTCACGAGATATCAAAGCGACCTCTCGCTACATAACTTCCCTTTCACTACGCAACAAGGCTATCTTGTCAATTTGGTGGCGCGGCATTGTAGTCCTTTGTAACAGTACCTGTTCGTTGTCAATGGGAACGGTGACGTGTGACACGCTCGTTTGGGGTGTTTGGAAGTTACATTACATACGGTATTAGTTCGATAATTATAGATGTAATAGAAATGTATTTACCAGTTTTTTTGTAGCTCTGTTTGCGATAAAAGTTATATAGCTCTAGAATAATCTCTGATAAGTTCTCAATATCAGTTAAGAATAATCTATGATTTAAAAAGGCAAAAGCGTAAAATTGGACTTGCTAGAATTTGAAAATCGATCGTTACCTACATCACCAAAAACTCGATAGTTTCACGCTGTAATTTGCTCTAACCGCCAAATTGGAACGTGTAATTTGTTAGTTTTTTTTTATCAGAGACCGAACGTTAAATAGTACAGTGGTAATAAGAGGGCAAATAACACACTGCAGAACTGTAATTTGGACAGAAATCGGTCGCGTGAATGGCTTGTCAGACTTACTTTGTTGTTATAAGTATTGGGTTCAGTACTGTTTATATACGTATAAGCACCACGGTTGTTTGTGATGGGGTGGGCAGAGTGAGACCTTTTTACAGTCCATCAAACTTTTGATACAAATCGAGAGCCTTTATCTCTATATAGAGCATAAATTCCAATCCTAAGCGACTTACATGTGGTTGGAATCGAAATTCTGTTTTTCCGTCCTGAGAATCGAAGTCCGAACCACACGGTTTATAGCGCATTAATTCACAGTTCGCCACTACATACACAGATTTTTTTTTTCGGGCATGACAAAGTGACTGCACCTCACCTGATGATAAGCGCTATACCGTCTAGATAGAGTATCGAATGGCAGCAGATAGTTATCTCCAGCAGATAGTTATCTCATGCTATTCGACACAATCATGCCGGCCTACTAAGCTGCTTCTTCACGCTACGGCGGAAGGACCCAGGATTATAGGAAGTAGGGAACACGTGCATATTTATAGAATTAAATCAATCAACTATCATACAATGGTTATATCAAAGAATGAGTTTATCAGCCCTCTCTGCCTATACCATTATGAATTAAACCGTGAATATGTACCAAACTTACGATAATAAATTACACCAATTTGAAAATCCAAAATCTCGCCCATATCTCGAGGTACCCTAAACAGATTTTATATAATAATTGCTTAAAATTGATCAATCAGAGCCTTCCGTCAATTTCGATGTTACATTTGGATGATTACTGTAGGTACCTTATAATAATGGTGGTAGCAAATGGTAGGTTATTACGTATTGTGGCAACTTAGTTGATTCAACCCATATAGACGATATGAAGAGGTATTTAATATCGCTTTTAAGTATAAGTATATTCTTACTTCAAACCCGATTCATAATTCGTTCGAAGAAGACAAAACATATGATAACTAAAATAACTTTATAAATTGTTAATGAATAAGGCCGTTAAAGTATACATAGTTTTGTTTACGATTTCGCCTGCGTGAAAGTCCTTAGCGGAATAAAGTCCCACTGTGTCGTTCCATTCATTTATCTTCAAGTTTCTAGGATGAAAGTCGTCCAATATTTTTATCCCTCGATTAACATAAGACCAAGACCTCTCTTAGTCTATCTTTATGACAAAATGCATCAAAATCCTGTCAAAAGCGGCCTGCATCCAGCGTGTGTCTGTGACCTTTACCAAATCAGTTGTATGAGTTTATTTAGTCATTTACATTTCCCAACCTTTTACATAAGTATGATAAATAAACAAACGCATAACAAACCTTAACGACAGTAATGGGACAATTGGAAGTGACTTTTTGCAAATCAAATAGCCGAGCTGTTAGAGCCGAAGTGATTTTATGCTAATGCACGTTGATTATGCAAAGCGTGGGGTTGTACCGGTATCGATAAATACTGCCTAGAACTGGCTGGATTATCTCGATAAAGTTTTAATTTTCAAAATCATTGCCTGATATGGGAAGTTTTCAACCTTACATATTCTAAAACAAAGCCCACTGCCGTCTGTCTGTTTGAACGCGATAACCTCAAAACTGCCGAACGAATTTCGATGAAATTTGGTATGGAGATAGTTTGAGACTCTGGGTCGGTCATGGGCTACTTTTTATGTAGGGAAGGTATATAGCGGGACATTTATCCCGGAAGAACTCTTTCACACGGGCGAAGCCGCGAGCTATAGACAGATATAATATGTCTACAAGATGTCTTATCTGACACATCATTACTCAGCTTTTGGCAAAAATCTATTTACTTCATATTCCATCCCCTACCATAAAAACTTCAACATTTTTCAATATCGTATCGAAAATATAATCGAGCGGCCGTCCGCCGAGGGCCGGCAGCACCAATTTGCGTATTAATTATTTCGTTCATAGCAGATACGTGGCGGCAAATTGTTTCGGCCACGTCTCTCGAGGCGGTTGATATTGCCCGTGATTGTTTTCCATAAATTTTATTGTTTGAGATATCATTTTATTATTTTTGAACTAAAGAGCAGACTTTCAATGTTATAAATTTTTGATTTTGTTGCTACTTGCTATGGATTGCGATAGACTCCACTGGCAAGAATGAAAACAAAATTGTTACGTTAATTTAATTTAGGAAATAATAATAAAAGGTCAATTTTCGTTCTTCCCCGATATGGTGACAGGCTATCACATCGTGGGACGGAACACACATGGTGAAATCTGGGCGCCATGGTTTCACCTCCGCCATTTTTTTCGCGGGAAAGAACGGTTTATCGCTACCGCCACTGGAGGGATGAGTGGAATGTGTATGTTGGTTTCATCGGTCTTACGACATGTCTCCACCTCTGCCTACCCCTTCGAGGATAAAGGCCTGACGTGTATGTTTGTGCATTTTCTTCCTACATCTTCTGTAAGTAATAATCGTACTAGCGATGAGTATGTAGTGCTATAGTTGTAATTGAATTGCAAGCAAGCAAGAGCTTGCTAAGGAGCATTAGGCAAGAACTATAAACAACACTATTTTGTAACATCGCTCTCTACTCGGTTAAACTCTACGTATTTTTATTTCCATCATGAATCATTTAAAGGAAGCGGTATCGGATGGCCGCTTCTTAACCCCAATCTGCGCGCCCCGACCTCCGTCCAATAACTAACCAATGTGATGATAAAAGCCGCCCGCTTGTGGTGTACTGGGGTTAAGGCTTGTAATATGTACAATGCGATTCAAATAAGAATAGGAACGTTAATATCTTTATGTCACTTGAAAAGTACAAAATTAGCATTGAAAACTTATTAGCATATCAATAACGTTTTATTCTATTTTGTCTAATTGACTCTTACATTAAATGTAAATAAAAACGTTATTGCTAAATTAGGTTAATATAATATTTAATTATTTAGACATCACAATATGGCGCAAAGTCGATCCAATTCTTATTTGAATCGCATTGTAAACTATAGTTTACATGTAGCTAAGAGCCTGTTTCACAGTATTTAAGTATATTATGTTATCCGTCAGTTAACGTATACACAGCTAGTAGATAGTATTCATTTTATTACCATTTATTTAGAAGCATCGATTAGAGTGAGGATTTTGTGTTTGTTTGTCTTATCAGCAAGCAGTGAAACAGAAAATTAATGCATCATATAGTTCTCTTTTGATTACCTTTTAATTGGGAGCATGACTTTGTATTTGGTCGCCGTATATTCGACGATTAGTGTTTGCTCAGATATCGTGAACATACACATACATACACTCACGCCTTTTATCCCCGTAGGGGTAGGCAGAGGCGCAATTAATGCACTCACTTTTCGCCGTGCGTATTCCGTCCCATGATGTGATAGAGGGCGAGCCTATCGCCATATCGGGCACAAATTCCTGACTCCGGGCTGATACTGAATAGAAAAATCCAATATCACTTTGCCCGACCCGGGGATCGAACCCGAGACCTCAGTATTGCAGTCGTACCGTAATACAACTACGCCACCGAGACAGGCTACAGATATCGTGAAACCGACCCTAAATTTGTTCTTTGCGAAAATAACTACAGCGATCCCTTACTAATTGTATAGTAATTAATTTGTAAGCTTTGGTGCCGTTATATTACGGTACGACTGTAGGACTTAGGTCTCGGATTCGATTCCTGGATCAGATAAAGTTATGGGGCTTCCTGCTCAGTGTCAGCTCAGAGTCTGGAATTTGTGTCCGATAAAGCTATAGACTCGCCTTCTAACATATCATATCATGGGACGGAATACACAAGGCGGAAATTTCTATTTCTTCTCGCTTTCCATTGAAACTAACGACGCATCCATACAATACTTTTGGTATTGTAAGTATTTATTGGTGATGAGATCACAACTGGTAGAATCTTTTAGATGATAAAAATATTATAAAAAATGACGTGTAAAAGTGCCCTTAGGGGCCTAATTACTGAATAAAGGATTTGAATTTGAATTTGACAACTCAGGTGACTCACTTGCTCGTTTGCTGGCTAATGCCACATCACATAAGTACGAGAAAACTCCTCAAGAAAGATTTGACGAGTTTTCTCGTTCCATCTAAATATAGATTCATCCGCATGTATAATAAAGTGGGTGGATTTTTGCGGGGTCTGTCTCGGCGAGCTCATAACTCAGGTTAAATGGCGTGCGTTGCGAATGAGATACCGACTAACGGCCCACAAATAACGTACAAATCTACCGCAAGAATGTCCTTCGCGCTGGCTTTTCCTTTTAAATTTTTTGGTATTGAGATAATTTATTTTTGATATTTTTTTATATTAGTTCTGCCTCGGTGGCGTAGTTGTTTTGCCATACGACTGCAGAGCTGAGGTCTCGGGTTCGATTCCCGGGTGAAAGTGATATTGGGTTTTTCTTCTCAGTATCAGCCCGAAGTCTGGAAATATGCTCGGTAAATGGCAGTAGGTCCGCCCTCTATTACATGGGACCTAACATAGCTGGTGAATGTGGGTATCTCACACCTCTGCCTGAAAAGGGAACAAGACGTAATGCTGTGTATGTAGTTCTATCTTCTTCTTAACTTTGATAACAATGACAAACAAAGAGTTTAGACCGAATCTAGGAGTCTCTTGTATGCAAGTTCGTAATGGTGCTAGAAATAATAAGAGAGGAATTTATTCCATAAGGTTTGAATATCACATCGAGAACTAAATGCTTTATCTCTGAGTCAGAGATGCAACAAGATGTCTTCACAGCGTTGCGGGTATAACGGCTGCGGAACTCAACGCATCGGGTTTGATTCCCGTACTGAGTCAAAAAGTGTATGATTCGTAAAATTTTATTTATTTTATTCCTTTTTATACAATAATGTATAAAGCTGGACTTAATGCCGATGGCATTCTCTACCAGTCAACCTTAGGGTGATGCAGAGATAAACAATACAGTATACATTTTTTACAGATACAATTTTGTATCGAGTTTGCAACAGTCGTAACTTCTAATACCCCCGATCCAAGACTTGCTGACAACATTGACTTGACTCTATCATTTATTACTCATTCAATGCGAAATATAATGAAGTCAGAGCCATCTAATTCATTAAATGATTACGTATCGAGCTTCCTTGTAATTGTCACTGAATCATTGAAGTTTATGTGTTTCTCGACGCGTACTGTTATCGGCTTATTAATTTATGTTTTCATACTGTTTGGACACGTTTATTGTTATTTAGAGGTTGTAATATATTGCAATTAGTTGCATTCATTCCCTCATACTAGGTTCTTGTTAGGAATCGAATGAAATATTTGGAATTCGATTGTCAATTAGGAATAATCTTCAGCAATTTCTCAAAATAACTTGAGAAGTTTGACGACTGTGCACTTATTCTAGAGGCAACACGGAAAGTTGTAGACTATTTTTGGAGCAATAACTATGAAGATAGTGTCGTACTCTCCTAATTTTCAATATAGACATATTATTTAGACCTGAGGGTCAATAAAGGAATCACTAAGCAATTATGGTCTTATAATTAGAGTGAAGTTTGCTGATGGGAGGTTACCTAATATACTTTTATTTTAGCAACAATAGTATAGATAATGTGATACATTTGGTCCTTTAAATCAGTCGCGTTTCGGCATAAGCTAGTCAATATCTAGTGATACGGCAGCTTTATTTTCCAACCAACGCAATCTCTCGTAAGCATAATGATTAATGTTTACGCGAATGTTTGACATTAAAATAAAATTACTCGCGATGTTTCAAAAATTTTACCGCCTTCATGGACTCATGGTCCAGTCAACCCGCCCCGTGAGCATTTTATTTCAAACTCTCGATGGTCGAAATTGTACCAGCACAGCATTGTTTTATTCATAGTTTAAATAATGCTCTCTTACAATATGGTAATCATAAACATTTGTACATCATAATATTCCTTTTAAGCCATATATTATGGCAATAAATATGAGTCTCTTGAGAGCATCTAATGAAAACAAATTTCACAACGCGTCGGCCGACTAGAATTAAAAACTCGTTCTGTCAAACAAAATGTTAATAAATCAACACGTTTAAGAACAGTTGCATCCAAATTTCAAACTCTAATTAGAGACTAAAATATTTCTTGAGCAATAGGGCGGGTGAGATGCGGAGTTGCAGAGGGTTCTGTATGTATTTTATAGCTTTGAAATGTCTAGGAATAAAAGTCTAATTATGGGTTCTATTAGGATATTAATTAGATTCTATGTTGATCCGGATTTTTTCTATCTGTTTGCTAAATGTATTTCAGATTTTCAGTTTTCCTCTAACGAACATGCAAACATTAAATTTCGTGTTATTTTTAATACGACGTGACTGCTAGTTCATGACACATTATTTCCCGATTTAAAAGCTGATAATAAAATTAATTAATTGTTTGTTCACATCATCAACTGAACCACCTAAGATTTGCGGACGACATAGTTCTGCTGGAAGAAAACCCGATCCACCTTCAAGTAATGATTAAAACACTCAACGAAGAAAGTGCAAAAGTAGGCTTAGCTATGAATAAAAACAAAACAAAATTAATTACAAACTCGAAACCTATAGCTATAAAACTTGACAACCAAGTACTAGAATATGTGCCGGATAACTTATACTTAGGACAGATTATCTCCCACAACGACCAAACAACAAAGGAAATAAACAGAAGAATAGCAAATGGATGGAGGCAGTACTGGTCATTGAAAGAAATATTAAAATCCAAGGATCTAAGCATGCAAATAAAGAGGAAAGTCTTCAACACGTGTGTACTTCCAGTCATTACCTATGGGTGTGAAACCTGGGCAATCACTAAACACCACAGAGAGAAATTGGAACGCTGTCAGAGAGCCATGGAGAGAAGCATGATGGGAATAAAAAGAAAAGACAAAGTAAGAAGTAGCAAAATCAGAGAAAAAACTAAGGTAGTTGACATAATTTCTCGCATAGACCAACAAAAGTGGAGATGGACGGGCCACATGATTCGTGACCCCCAAGAAAAATGGAGTAAAATTGTTTCTGACTGGTACCCAAGAGATGGCAAGCGAAATAGAGGTCGCCAACATACGAGATGGGAGGACGACCTAAAACTCACGGCTGGACACCATTGGAGAAGGGCAGCGTATGATAGAACCCAGTGGAAAGCGTTAGAGGAGGCCTATGCCAAGAGGCACGCTGAACTGCGGGACATTTTATAGTATAGTATAATTTTATAAGTGTAACCAAATAGTTCAGAATAAATGGGTTTAAATAAATTGTTCACATCATGTTACGAATGCGAAAGTAAATATTAAACAAGCAAATATTGGCGAACACGAATGCATAATATAAATATTCGTTATAACTTTACTATAAAGAAAGTATGCTAGACACACTAACTACTGAAATGTCAAAAAAAATACAATTATCATAAACCCACCCAAGAAAGCCAACACCTAAAACACAAATAAACATCAAAATTTGTGATACGGATCGCCAACGTTATGACAATGAAAAACGACCTGTTGGCCGGGTATTCTTTTAAATTAATTCTTAAAGGGCGGCCATTTGTCTCATCCCGCGCAAGATTAAGTGTTCTCGTGAAAAAACCTTGGGGGAGGTAGGCATTAATAGCTTAACTTTTCATCTGGCGAACAAATTAACAAGCGTAGCCTTAATGCAAATAAACACTGATTAATTACCTGTATTTCTCTTTTTAATGGCGTTTTTTGTGGTCTGTTTTGTTTTGTGTTGCTTTATGTGGATTACGGAGTATAATATGGTATCTAGATTTATCTAGACTGTAAGAGACTTACCATTTCTAGGTTTTGTATGCAAGACTCGGGGTTGGGTAGCTAGTGTTTATTTCTGCCGCCTAGCAGCCTTAAGAATCACTGTTATATATTAGTTTGAAGGATTGGCAGTGTAATTACTGAGTAGTGCAGCCACAGCAGCAGGTGAACCTTTTTATTCAAGGTTTTCGAATTACTCCTGATAGGCAAACAACTGCTACTCTCAGTATGCCTACTCAATCTACGGACGATTCCTATGAATGATTCCAACCGGTAACTACGCGTTATTTGTAAGAATAAACCATTCAAAATAAGTGGTCTGTAAGTATATCATACTAACTATATTCTCATTGGCCCATTTTCGCTACGATCTGACGGTAGCGGGTAAGATCGTCTATAAATAAATAAACAAAATAAAATAAATAAAATCATTTATTGATCAAGTAGGCTTATAAAAAAGCACTTATGACAAGTCATGACAAGGTAGAGACAATAACAAAGGTACATATACCAATTAAATAATTTAAAGTACCTAGATTAAATAATGAACAACCAGCACGGGCTGATAGGTACAGAGGACACGGACATTGGGGACGGGAATAGGGCTAGGTAAGGAGAAGTGGAGCTGATATAAAAGAAAGGGAAGGAGTATCTTTACATTACGAGGAAAGGAAACGCCACGGTCCTCGCCGGCGAGGATAAAAAGGTCCTAGCCTAGCTAACCTACCAGCCTTTCACTAGCTACCTAAGCGATGACGACCCGAAGAAGAAAGGCAGAAAGAAACTCCGGGCTTAATTTTTTCGTCATCAATTGTCATGATTTTCTTCATTGTTTTTCAAATGTATATTTGACAGTATTATTATTACACAGGTTAATGTATGCATGGATGTATCCCTAAGATATAAATAAAATACTATTTGGAAGCAACCAAATAAAAATATATTGGCGTTCATGATGCATTAACCCACGTTTACAAATCATTAATAGTAATAGATACCTACCTATAGATCGGTCGTCACTATAATTAAACAATGTCAAAATGTCTAAAAAAATTTAACTTAAATGTCAAAAAAAAAAAAGTAAAAATATAATATTATGGACATAGCCATATAAATGTCATATTATAATATATTTTTTTTCATAGGCGTTCAATGTGAATGCTCAGTGCCTTGGTGCTGTGCCGGCAGGACTGATTCCAAATATCCTTATCATTTAAATAGTCTGTCACTTTATAGTAGCCTCTAGAAATCAATACACGTTTAACGTAAGGCTTAAATTGGATTTCAGGCAGATTTATTACTTCAGAAGGAAGCTTATTATAAAATTTAATGCAGTTGCCCATAAACGAATTACTTGTTTTACTCAGTCTAAACTTTGGAACTGCAAGTTTGTTTTTGTTCCTTGTATTTATACAATGTATGTCACTATAGGAATCGATCATAAGTTACTCAGTTGTTTACCGCCATGAATGGGTAATGGTGTAATTGCTATAATATTTACAAAATAACACCTCAAAAGGTACGCGAGGGTATTTATCTGTATATTTGTGACAAACAAACAACGCGCCGACAGTAACATGTTACAGGACGTAAATAACCGTTATAACGTATAACCACGTCTTGGTAATAACCGTTTGACATATTAGTCCAGGAGCTAGTGTGTGGAGTGTTGCGGGATGCATTTTGTACGGGGATTATTTTTGTTTTATTTTGACGATTTCTCATAGAATTTCTCATGTAAGATTGTGGCCCGTCAGAGAAGTGTCTGGAGAAGGCTTCTGTGTGAAGGCTGATGGATCTGATTGATTGGATTGGTTCCATATATTTTACAGTTAAATTAGTGATAAATTTAGTGCAGTAGACGAATTTGAATAAAAAAACATAGTTACACGAATTATTTGAAAAAATACTGCAAAATAGTGGCAATGAAGGGAGTATGAGTACAAGATTATAATTTTATATAACTTTTATTAGGGAACAGAAAATTAAGGCTCCGCGCAGAGGCTATAATATATGATGTTGTAACATACATGACACGGTCAACTTAGTTATACCAACTATCAACCAATCTTTAAAATTACGAATTTATTCAAGGTCGCTGGCAGTTTTATTTTCATGTACCTGCTTTTCAAACTATATTTTTGAAGTAAACTTCTTTATAAAAATAGAGAAATGAAACAAAAAAAACGTACGGCAGAAATTCATGTAAAAAAATCGTTACACGAAAATCGACACATTTTCTGTCACTTTGGACCGTCACGGCGCCGTCTTCTGGGTCATTATTTTTGGTAATTTTCAATAAAGATAGTTTGAAGTCTGAAAGGATCTATGAAGCTGATATATTTTATATCCGCCCGGACAGCGACCACCGTCCATAAATTGTTAAAACCCGCCATAGTGGCCCACGTGAGTGTGCCGCGTTCCGGGATCAGCCTGCGTATATCCAGTTCAAACAGGCCGGTACAATTGTGTCGACTGACGAAGAATAATCATCGTTCATCAGTCGAAACTATCTGGACCTCTATCCGCTTACCATCAGGTGCAGTGGGGTCAGGTGAAGTGAGCAGATTTTTTTTATATTTTGATATTTCCTTATCTACAGTTGGTGGAGATAGCTAGATCTCTCCTGGCTCCCCGCACACGTTATCAGCCCGGCCGACGGACGCAACAAAAGCACCTTGTACATACTCAACGGTTATACCGCTGTAAATTTAACTGTTATTGTTGCGACAGTAACAATTAACGATTATTGTCACGTTGATGGACGTTGGGTCGCTGATAACTGGGCGTGCAGAGCTACGACTAATGGAGGCGGTACGTTTTTAATTGTGTTGATGCGTTATATTGGGTTTCAGAAAAGAAAAGCATTACAATGAGTAGACTTTCTTTTACGTTCTTTTCTGGTGTAAATTATTTCCGAACTGGTAGAAGAGTAAAAACTATGGAATCAAAATGCAGTACGTAATGCAGCAATATATAATTTTTATGTATTCGAAGGTAATGCATATTGCTTACCAGCACAACATAATTCCTTTAAACGTAAAACTCAAATGTCACCAAGAGCACACTTGATACGCTCAAAGGCACTGCCATATCCGCCCGGCGTTTCCTAGCTTTACGTTGATTTATCAAGCCCTCAGTAGGAAGTTTTCAAAGGGTTATACCTCATCGATACGTAAGAGTTACGGCGCTTGTAATTATACAGTGAAGTTCTGTTTGTTCACGCGAATGAGCGGCGGACAGCAATGCAAATTATACATTTGTTTAGGTCTTTTTTAAGGCGTGTTAAGCTGCAATTTCCCAAGACGCATCAGACGGCAGACAGCAGCGGCAAAAAAAACATGTGAAATCTGCCAACCCATAGGCCAGCGTGGTGGACTAGGGCCGTAATCGCGTAAAACCCTCTCAGTTGTAGAGGAAGCATGTGCTCAGCAGTGGGCAGTATATAACAAAGGGCTGCTACTTAAAAAAATACTACTACACTTTGATTTCAAAGCACAGAAGGTCTTGGCCTAAGCATACTTAGTGATTACGTGGTAATGTAAGTTTTCATAGTTTTAATCTTACAACCCATGGACAATCCCTAACCGTTTCCATTAACGTGACGACACGTCGGTGTTCGCGCATATTTATGACGCGCGTCGCCGGCAGCCGCCATTTGTAAAACTCAATTACTTACGCTCGCCTCCCCAACAATGATAATTGATGGGGAAATTTGCGAGCTTTTTGCGGAGAGATCTTCGCCGGCTATATTTCTTGTTTGGCGCGCGCTCCCTTTGTTTCACGGCACGGTTTTATTAGGCGATTTTTTAAAGTGATCTCAGTGTCTGGGTTTATGCCTAAACACTTTCTCTTACTAAGCGGGAATGTTTTTCGGTTTGAAGTATGCTGTAATAAGATAATTATTGTTAAATGTTAGTTTCACGATGACATTATTGTGCTCTACATGTTTTTAGTTTTTAGCAGTTTTCAAGTTCTATATGGCGTTACTTCTGTTTACGGTAATGTAAATTTCTCATTAGGGGAACGATTTGATAGTCACTTCATAAATGAAAGTAAGAAAAAAGAAAAGAATTAAATATTGGAATAAAGGCGTTAAATATAACCTTTTCAAGTTCCCAATAATTATATTATTTTTCATTGTCGTGACTAATTACCTACTTTTTTGGCCCTTATTTCTCACGTCATATAATAATGTGATTCAATGAGAGGAACACATTGTTAATAATCTAATAATTAAAAATTAATATTATTAAAGCTCTTAACAACTACCGTACTATGGATACGCGCACGTTTAACCCACGATATTTCTTTATAACACGGCCGTGTTTAATTTGCAAATCGCTTGACGACTGATTAAAAACTCTTTGTGAATTTACTGAGGACTCGACGTCGCCGGCCAAATGGAGTCTCAGACTCGAACGGTTTTTTTCTTACGGATTAAATTAGAAAAATATGAAATGGAAAACGTTAAGTCGATATTGAATTTCGGTTTGGTTTTGATTTGAAGTGTCTCGCGATGGACGGCTGTTATGCGTTTGAAGTTTACGTTGATGTTTGAAAATTTCTTTTTATGAGATTCCGCATTATGTTGGATAAATAAGCTTTGATTTATTCGAAGTGGTTTATTGCGTAATTATTGTATGTGTAGGTATTCTATCTGCAAGTTTAGTATTTTTAAGGACCGATTGCACTGTTTGATAAACGCTATTCGACGTATAAATGTATAAGCCGACCAAATACAAAAGTAGCACTGTCCGTAGTATATATTATACTCTTTGGCTTATGACTGCCTCGGTGGCGTAGTTGTATTGCGTACGCGTTACGAGTACGATTTGCGCGCTGAGGTCCTGGGTTCGAACCTGGGTCGGGGCAAAAACATTGTGACTGGGTTTTTCTATCTTAAAAATTACTCAGTCGCAGCTCGGAGTCAGGAAGTTGTCGGTGTGATACCCCCCGCGCCGTGCCTCGGAAAGCACGTAAAGCCGTTGGTCCTGCGCCTGATCTCTCTCCGGTCATGTCGGATTGCCGTCTCACCGGACTATGAGAGTGAAGGAATAGTGAGTGCACTTGTGTATTGCGCACATACTTGTGCACTATAATATCTCCTGCGCATCTGGCTGATCTCCGTTGAGATTGGCCGCCGTGGCCGAAATCGGCTAGGAAGGGATTATTATACTCTTTGGGTCGCACTCAAATTGGATTGGATTTTTCTTCTCAATATCAGCCTGGAGTCTTAAATTTGTGCCCGATATGGCGATAATGCCCACCTCACCTATCACATCATGGGACGGAACATACTTGGCGAATATTGGGTTCCCTCGTTGCAACTCTGCCTACCTCTTTGGGATGAAGACGTGAAAAGTGTTTGATTAGTTCTCCTCAAAATTGTAAGTCGTAAGTCTATTCTGTAAGTCTCGAAAACAAGAACCAGCAACCAACCCATCATTCCGAATCTCAAATTATGTCCGAACGATGCCACGGCAAATCATAGTAATAGCCGTACCTTAAGGGGATCATAAATCTGGACGTAAGTGGGGCCGGCAGGCGTAATTCCGATGATTAGGCGCCCACCGGTCAACCGGTTGTCTGCTCGATGGGAAATTATGGGTGCCTTACGCGATACCTGTGATAAAGTCGATGTCGAAATGTGCGGGTTTGGTGCCAAATTATAGCTTATTGAATGGATACAATGGTTAACAGTTTATAGTGGATGGTTTTGAAAGATAAATAGTAAGATATGTGTTTACGAATGGCATGAGCAGAGAGGATGGTAAGCGATATTTGTCATTATCAAAGTAACTCAACCGAGATCTTAGAAGTGTAAATTATAGCATAGGGTCATTCGGCCTAAAAGTACGCACTTTTTTTTCTATCGTCTACACAGTCAAAAATATAGTGTCTTGAAAAACGTTTTAACACTCTATGTAAAGTAAATTTATTCTACTTTCATTATTTAATGAGTTTTTGTAAATTGCTTCATTGCTTTTTTTTCAATACATGTTTAAGTGCATCGGGAGAAATTCGTACTATTGACCCGTTATGTGGGTAAAACTACGCAGAGTATTTAATGAGAATATTTTTTTTCTGTATAAGGTTTAAAAATCTTTACAAATTATATTCGAATTAATTGCAGCTTAAAGAAGAAAAAACCGTGCGGTCATTGTAATGAAGTTATAACAGGGTGCGTACTATTAACCTCGTACTCTTACCTAAATAGGGAATATTTTAAACAATCACACGTTAGTTGAGACGCATTTATTCTAGGACAGAATAATAACTAAAATAAATACTATAATAATCATGTAAACTTAACATAATTAACGGACTTTTGTAAACTGATTCACCGTCTAGCCATACCCTTTTTTCCCAGCACAAAATATTGGTAACTAATCAACAAAATCACGTTGATCACCGTTTTTCGCTAAACAAATGAGGCTTGGTAAAATAGCTTGTGGCTCTGACATCGTCCCTGACGCGCCCCTGATTTAGCCGAAAAAGTGTCTGAGCCTCCTCAATAGGTTCCAAGATATTGACCATGCGAACTTTTACCCACTGCGTGCTGTTGCCCCGAATGACCCTATGCATTGCATTACGCTTGTTATTAGATTTTGCCTCAAACTGAGCAGTAATTAAACTGCTTGCAATGATCTTCAAACCGAAAAAAAAACATGCACAAATGTTTGAAAGCGAAAATACAGACTCTAAAATGTTGTAGAACTTACATGGCTTTCGCACACAACGAGAGATCTACAAGATGGTATAGAGATCAAAATTACATTCCCATTTGATCAATGAGGCAATTTAATTGAATTATCGATGCGTCTTAAACTTCCATCACCATAATCACATACATAAAAGTCGCGGTTACTTACGTCACTTCAGCACTGACACCTACCCAAACTTGTTCGAGAAATCTCACTTTTCACCATCAAGCCCGTCAATTTAGGATCAATAAACGATTCCGCGTAATTGGCCGGGCGTTTTTCTCGTCGTATCTCGTTAAATTTCGCATTCTCGTTGCGTAATGTATCCACGGCGGCGCGTTTCGTCGACGCTTGCTTGATTGAGAGTGTATAAACTGCATCAAATTGTTGGTTGCGGTCGCCCGGAGTGTTATTACCATGAGATGGGCTATGTTTCTTCGACGATACGCCCTCGACGGTTTTAAAAGCGTCTTAAATTATTTTTGAGTGATGGCACTGGTCGTTAGTTTTGTTTTCAACGTCCTTTCTTGTTGCGTTATTTGCTGCGTTTGCAGGTGTTCTATGGGGAAAACTTATATGTCTAATGAGTTTTTGAATATGTTTAATGAAAAATATTCATGCTACTAAAAATCTGTGTCTAACAAAGAACTAAAATTCTACATCAGGTTCTAGTGAATTATAATCTCTTTCGAGAAGGTATGCCAAAGATGAACTGCAAATTTTATCATCTGGAAAATCACTTTGAACTGATATATCAAGAATCACTAGCTCCTACAAACTACAAAACTACACAAATCTGTTACAATATATACCAGCCCTGTATTATAATATACTGCCCACTGCTGAGCACGCGCCTCCTCTACTACTGAGAGGGGTTAGGCCTTAGTCCACCACGCTGGTCTAGTGCGGGTTGGCGGACTTCACATACCTTCGAAATTAAGAGAACTTCTCAGGTATGCAGGTTTCCTCACGATGTTTTCTTTCACCGTTAAAGCGAGCGTTAATTCTCAAAGAATACACACATAACTTTTTAGAAAACTCAGAGGTGTGTGCCCTTGGGTTTTGAACCTGCGGACATTCGTCTCGGCAGCCTGTTCCACTCCCAACTAGGCTATCGCCGGTTTTTGTTAGAATATAATGTTATCCGAACTCTTGTTTGTACACGTGGTAATGTAGGAAGTGCCATAAACTGGTGGACACCGTGACCTGCATAGTGTTATCGTTCGGTAATGATTTACGACTTGGATGCTTGATAACGAAGTGGCCTCTGTCGTGACCTGTGTTCCAAACACTATGAACTTTATGATTTTTTGTAATTTAATTGATCAACAACAATCTACGAGGAATTGATAAGTTATTTTTTATAAAAAGATTGGGGATGGCATAGGTGTTGTTGAATTTAATTTCCCTTGATTCAGTTCCGAGAAAATCGTATAAGAAATACTTTTTCAAAATGTTGCTTCTGAATCAAACCAAACATATCCCATTCAATCAATTTATAAATAAATGCGTATATTATTCGTGGTGTCTTACATCTCAATTTTTGAATAAACAGGGTTCCGATCCAAAACAAGCACACAAAACTCGCTATTGTCATTCAAATTATCCACTTGATGCGACACGTCGGCACTTTGAGGGGCCCAGCTTGTACGAGGGCGCGGCGCCTTTCATCTCTCCGATGTACAAATTGCGTGCAAAACACTAGCATCCTGTGTTTATATCTTTGTTCAATTGATCTTAAAAATCTGTTAAATTGGTCAGATGTGGCGATGAGCCGGAATTAAGCTATGTCCTTTCGTGTAATTTATCGAGTCTCTTATACTATCGTATAATGGGACGAAATGCCTTTAAGGGTGGAAATAAATTTAATTAAGTGTTTTGTTCATACAATCATATAGTTTTCATCTCCCATCTTTAATTATCCTACTTTAAAGTGTGGTGACAATGTTCTATGCATATTTAGAAACAATTTCGTACTTAGCTGACAGACAGTAGTGTTTAAATTTGCCTTGGATTAACCAGGGCTGTTATTTGATTGATACTACTCCGATAGTAACCACATTATTTACAATCTCATCGATAATCTCGATTAAGTGGAGGCAAGAGCCATGTCGGTGAAATAAAAATGTAATGAAGCTATAAATCTAAAGTTCGTGATGGAGGCGCGGCGAGACCAGCAATTTGTCCGCCGCGACTTGTCATAACATCTTGCGAGGCAAAAACTGAAAGGTAATGACAGTGCCTGCTCACCTCTTTATCGGATCAGACATTCCTGATGTCCGCTGTCTTGATGATACAGGCTACGGGAATGCGACATTGTCTATAATCTACTGCATGTTGGAAAAGAGGGGAATTTGTCTCGTTTTATTTAAGTTGATTTTTAGTAAGCGATGCGATGTGCAGTCCTTTTTCTGATAAATGCAATTCTTTTACTTTTCACACACTACTTGAGTATCTACTTACCGCAGTATACGTTATAGTAGACGTTAGTTTCTGTTTTATTATCATATTTTCTTCGGAAATTACATCATCTACTTTTGAGATTGTTGGAGACCAAACACTCCCTAGCTTTCTTAATACATTGCCACCTTCCACATTTTGCTGTTTCATTCCTACCACACGTACTAACTAGCATCGATCATAATCTATGGTCGTAGATACCATTGTCCACCTTATTGATGTATCGAACTAAATCATTCATAATTCATCTAATTAATAATCAGTACGGTTTTTATGGCCCACATGTAATTTATAATTGTTGGCCAAGCACAGCGCGGTTGATCGAGTGAATACGAATGGGGCAGACCACCGGCTTCGAACCTACGCGTTGAATATTAAGTGACCGTCACCGTGGCACCTACAGCGATGAATAGTTTAATTAAGACGCCAAGTATTGTGCAGACGACGTTCACTGGGTCCATACGTAATGTGAAGAAATTTTAAGCGTTTGCGGACGTGACGATTTGGTCAAAAGAATTTTGGGGATGGTAGGTATAGGTGGATAAATTTTGTGTAATGAGCTTATTGCTTAATATACTGGAGCAGTAACAAAGCTATCCAAAATATTAAACCACACAATGTCTAGTACATTTGGCTCAATATCCTTCAAATTAGAAAGGTACAATCCTATTTACGTTTTGATCCTTAATTACTAAAATAAATTAAGTGGTATATCTCAACTCAACTCTACCTTGCAAACGACGACAAAGCCAATCAATAAATTAATGACCCGAAATTAAGCACAACTCCAGGGTTTTACACGCTCTTTGACTGCGGCTGTCATCACACGAAGGCGACATTTGACATTACCTCATTAAATAGTCACGCAATATTACTATCCTGTAGCGTTAATAAAAACGCCAAAACACCTGTCTGGAGTTTAGCATTCCGTGCTCGCGTCCCCGGTGCAAGTGACGCGGCCACACGCGGCCGGAAGCGGCCTGTCGCGAACATCCAGCGGGACCGCATTGTACCTACGTGCTGATAGTTATCAATCATCGCGTTTATTCCTATTGATGATGGTCCAGTTTGATTTGATGTTCATTCAGTGGCGGAATTTTAAATCAAAATTTAATAGAACATTTCCTGATATCAATTTATTGTAATGTTTGATTGCCTAGTTAAAGTATAAAAGATTAATTTATGATATTACTAGCTTTTGCACGCGGCTTCAAATTGTGAATGAGTTTTCCCGCTATAGAAATCCCGCTATATGTTTATCCGGGATAAAAAGCCCATCACTTTCCCAGGGTCTCAAACTATCTCCATACGAAATTTTATTGAAATCTGTTGAGTAGATTTTAAGTTTATCGCGTTCAGACAGGCAGACAGACAGACGCGGCTAGCGAATTTGTTAAACAATATGTAAGTATGACACACGCCTGTTAAAAATGTAGTGTAGTGTAATGTAAAGTTTTCACCATGGATTCAGATGTGACGTCGACAGTGAGATCTTACAGCACATCATACCTGTTCTTGAAAATAAATAAGATAAATCAGAAGTCCTGCAGTGACATCGAAATATTTCTACATATTATGGTAAATGATGGTAACATCATATTTCTGCAGGCATCATCTTCCATTACTAAATAGATTCCCCCTAGAGTTCCAGACCAACCTGTACATAAAATATTTCTGATTACATTTATGTATTTAAAATCATGATAATACAAAGCACAATCTACATAAAGATTTGTACCAAATCAAAAGATCATAAAGTACATACAAGTCCATTAAATCGAGCCAATTCAGCGTTACCAAAGGTTTCATTTTAAAAAATGTCGTCACGTTTGTCGATAGAGATCTGGCCCTGTCGCAAGGTCGATCAGATTAGAAACGATATTAACGCAATGTTTAACTTGGAAATTACTAAGTGATCGGCCTATTATACAATCCGCTTTCCCAACGTTGCCCTAACATTAGAGCACGGCCGGAGTGAGAGATCGTGAACGGGGGTCGAGGGTCAAGCGCGAACGACAAAGGTTGAAGTAAAGTAACATACTTGAGCATTTGGGATACCTTCAGGCGTCGTATTTTGGGTGAATATATTAAGATTCTTTATTTTACAGGGAACTGAAAGATCTGTGAACTGCTATGAATATATGCTGAGCTTTAAGTGAACGAACTGCTAAAATTCTCCTTTCATTTTGACCCCCACCAATGATATTCCAAAAAAATAGATATGATATTAGCAATCGCAATAAGACTCGAAAGTAACCCAATTGGGATAGTTTTATACACTAAACTTAAATGACAAATAGTAGTTGCCTTTATTGTTGATACTGGTTTAAATACGCCATTTCTTTCACAAACGTAACGTCAAGAATATACGCGTGGAATACTTTTATTCGTTTAATTTGTCAGGGTATCGCGTATCTATACTTTAAATTATTGACCCCCACTTTCTAATTGTGTAATTATTTTGACCCCCACGCGCACTCAAGTCCGTGCTCCCAATAATGACACAGTTCCCATTCTGTCCGAATCTGTCGGGTCCGATTATCGAGTAGGTGAATCGTTTGGCTGACGTTTGGTGAATTTTTACTGCGGCTCCGTGATCAGTCGCGTTGACGGTCTCTACGGACGTGCTGTTAGATTATATTGTCATATCCTTGATGGATATTGCCTTGTACACATAAAACAAGTCTTTTATCCTCGAAGAACAAGGCAATAGCTAATGCATCCGTTGACGAGAGTCTTTGTTTTAAGTACAAATTACAATTTTGGCCAACTCGCATTTGATTTCTAATTGGAAAGATTTGTTGTGCCATACCGTAATAATCTGCAGTGAGACTGTGAGTGTTTTAGATGCCATATTTATTTCTGTTAGTCGACGTCTCTTTAACGAACCTATGAGAGCTTACTATATGAATATGTAAGTGCAATCATAAAATCAACGAACTAATTGTTTATGATACATACTTGACAAGTTGAGTGGCGTCGACATATTATAGTAGGATCGAGGCAGGTGTAACAAGTACTCTTACAAAGATAATAATGCTCTCCTATAACAAATCACATTATCGTATATCGTAATAGGAGTTATAAGCATGGGCGTATATAAGGAGGGGGGGGGGGATATACGGTGTCATGCAAGGCAAGTACAAGTAGCCATGCCACAAAAAAAAAATCATAGGACCCGCCATGTGAAAGCTATAGCTACGCCCGTGGTTATAAGACTAGATATACACAAAAGATCTAGTTAGGAAAACCAGCACTGAACTAATAAGCGAGATAATAAAAATGAACATTGATTTAACCGACAGGGATAAAGACAGCGGTCTTAAAATCAGGCGCGTTATCTCTCCGCTCATTAAAATGTTCCGCAGCGTTAGGAACTCTGAGTAAATTATTCTATCTAGATTTCAAGTTGTTGCCTGCACTTCTCGCTTCTAGCATTTGTAATTGAAGCGTAATGGCATGTGGTGCCAGACTAGTATTTTCAAAAGCCTGAGTATTTTTAGTAGAATTGAATGAACACGGTACGTAAATTGTAGCAGTATAAGTCAATTTCATAGATTAAGGTTCATAATATTCAGTAATAAAGTTCGTGGTAGTAAAAATAGACGATGTGGTAGTTTCTACCTAGACAGATCCTCGTATACGACCTACCTGGTAGGTGGCAGAGGTGTCATCTACCTATATTTTGACATCAATGTTAGATCAAATGTTTTAGGGCGGGGCCATTTACCGGATAGAATTCCATGCTCCGGGCTGATACTACGCAGAAAATCCAAATAGAGGACCTACTGGTGGTAGCTCTCTCATATGTAAGAGTCCGTCTGGGTGGGTGTCCACCACCACCGCAATGTCTATTTCTACCGCCAAGCAGCAGTGTGCATGCACTGTTGTGTTTCGGTTCGAAGGACATTGTAGCCAGTGTAACTACTGAACATAATGAGACTTAACATCTAATATCTCAGGATGACGAGCGCAGTGAATGCCACACAGTACTTTGTAACTCAAGGTGCTGAATGGTGTTGCTACTGTTTATGGGTGGTCGTATCGCTTACCATCAGGCGAACGGCATGCTCGTCTCGTCATTCAATGCATTAAAAAAAATCCAAACTCGTAGTTTAAAGATGCCACAACTTTCTCCATTTTAATTTTTATAAGAAACGTACTTCTCAACTTTAATAGCATATCATCAAAACCTTGCAAACAAATCAGTAGCGCGGCAACCCAAGCTGCATTCGCATCGCAGCCGCGCAGTATTTTATGTGTCGTAATTAACGAGCTGCCTACACGATACAGATGCAAGTAATGCCATCTTGTTCGAACCACTTTATTGCGTCTCACGTCGCCGTATGATTTTATTGGTATTAAATGCGCCGCGGTAACTGCGTCCCGATGTTTCAGATAAGTGAGACTTACGCGCGATTATTTTTGGTAGTGTTAATGTAGTGGGAGATTTTATGTTGATCGGTATTCGGTACTGTTTGTGAATACGCTCGGTTTTGATATAAGTTGTTTCATTTCTGCTATTGATGGTGTACGTTGAGTAAATGATCGCCAGCTATTGTTTTTTTTAACTGCTCTTACCAACAAATGTGGGCTCAGAGTATTTTATAAGGCATTTTGTAGCAACGAATTGGCTTAGGTTTTGCGACTAGCGGCCTGCCTGATCCTGATCCTACCAGTCCTTCCTCTGAGTAATCCAATGTGAGGTAGGTTGTGTCAGAAAAATATACACACTGTTTCTCTCGGAATCAAACCTAGAATCTCACGGACCACAAGGCCTTGCAAGATTAAATATGTCAGGAGAATGAGTGCAACATCCTCCAGTGCTTTGCAGTTCAAAGTTCTAGATATAATAAAAATACTTAAGATAATTTTCAACAGATGTCGCTAGTACATCTGAAAGTATTAATTTCTAGAAAATAACCTATTCCTTCATTTTGGGCACAGCCTTTGTCGTTATATTATTGCTTGACATATTTGTAAAATAGTGTACTTACAGGCCTTATAGCCCAGTATAGTGAGTGCTATGTCGTACCAGGATAGAAAAATCTTTTCTGACCTATTTGTATGGTGTGTCGGAGGGTGGTCGGCCCTGTCACCCTTCCCCCATCCCCCCACGCAGAGTAACAGCCGTAAACAGTTGTAAATTAACGTTTAAACGTTCATAAAATAAATTATCGTCGCGCGATCAATTTGACGTCTTTACGCCGATGTTACACAACTCTAACGCTAGAGTTGTTTTATTGTCTGAATAATTGTACGTATCACACTGGGCTATTTTCTATCTATTACTTTGTATTGCTTTAAATTTAAATACGGCGGTTCAGGTAATGAAGACGAGAGTGTTTAATTTTGTATTTGTCATAGTTTTTATAAATCAATGTTGTCATAATAATTATATCTCAGTATTTGTAGTGCGTAAATGTAAATTCAGGATATTGTTGCTGTTCGAGTGATCTCTTTTGTTGAGGGTCAGTATATTCAGCTCTGAAATGAGGTTCTAGAGTATTCTAAGGGCAGTAACTTCACTTAAATTTCCTGGTCGACGATATTTTCATTTATTAAGCTTCGGCTAATTCATTCTGTTATGAGATCGCCGTGTAACACATTTCGGACGGAAAAAAACTTGGCGAATGGTACGCTATTTGATTCTCCAACAACCCCTACGTATATAGACGTCAGATTTTTGTAAAGATACCCTTTACCTTATCCTATAAAGTTTAATTAATTAGTATTATGTATTCCAAGCTAAAAACTCCCCCGTACGCTCCGCAGCATCGAAACCCGACGCCGAATCAAGACTGGTAGTTAATAAAACTGTAGTTAAATGCGAACTGATGTGATTTTACGCGCTATAACGTACAGACGTTATCGTACGTCCCGGCTACGTCGTAAATGACTGCTTGTTTAACGTGGTCTCACGTTACACTGTTAATATTGAGGTTTTATGGTGGTTTTTAATCTGCTGAGCCGAGATCGATAGTATCGATTGGAATATCGATTCGTTGGTTCTGTGCTTCGATTTTTAAATTGATGTTTAAATAATTGGTATTTGCTATGAGTTTTTATTTAAATAAAAAGCTACGAAAAACATATTTTTATTAATGAAATTAAATTTAATATTAATAGCAGGAATTGTCTATGCTGTGTGCTAAAATTTGGTGTCTAAATAATTTCAACATAAATAACCATATTTATTTTCTATTTACATATATCTAACATGGCTATTTTATGGTATTTAATCTGATTCATAATTATTACTTCGTTAAATAAAATTACAAATGATTTAATCGACTTTTCAATAATCCTTCGTATCAAAAGATAAGGCAATAGATATTAATTGAAGATCGTTTCTTATCAAGAATTCACATCCCTTTTTACGACCGATTTTAAACACTATGTTGTAACAAGTTACGTTTTAATGGCTCACCATAATATATATTGATAAGTACTGCATCTGTAGCCGATAGTTATCAGTTAAGTTAAGATAAGGGATTAATTCGGGTTCGGATTTCAGTTAAGCAATAATCACATAGAAGCGGCTATAGCCTAGTTGGGTTTGGAACGGCCAGCCGAGACAAATGTCCGCAGGTTCGAAAAACCAAAAGGCACACACCTCTGACATTTCGAAAGTCAAACAAAGTCTACCTCTAAAAGAAAAACGTTTTACTATAATGACATGCATCGAATATTGTGATAATAATATTATGAAGTTGCTAAAGCAAGAACACGCTGATTTTAAAAAGAATTACTCGACCAGCAACCTGTCTGATAGTGCCAGAAGTACCCATAAACAATAGAACACTATTCAAATTTAGAATTAGGTAGAAAGCACTACATGGCATTGCATTGACAGATGTGAAGTCTCAACCCCAAATTAAACATTCCGCATACTCAAATCAATTTCTGGAAACTACAGAGCGATTCACACGGGCATCTGTCTCGTATTCCTGTGGGAAAACTATCCGATGTCACAGATACACGACACGTCTGCCAGCCTTGTCCGGGAATAATTTTCACATTCTGTCAAACGTGGAGACACACTTCTCGCTACTGAGGCTGTATGTGTAGTGCTGCCTTTGCTTATTTGGGTTAGAGAAAGTATTTTGAAATATGCGAACTATGTCGATGAAAAGAAAATATGTAATACATTGAAATAGAAAACTATTTAGTCTTATTTTTTTATGAATGTTAAATATTTACATATTCAAATTTTGTCTAAGGAAGGTAAGATACATTTTCTCTTTATTAAAGATAATTAATTGATTGTGTGTTTTGGTAACGAGGCCTACTTTAGAAATTGCATGTTGCCTTAGCGGCTTTTGGGTGGAGATTCGGCTATCTAGCGCAAAAATACATAATTTGGCGTAAGTAATGATCACTGCAAAAGTATCTATCTATTATGTCTTCCCGGTTAAAACACAGAATAGATTTTGATGAAATTTTGAATTCCAAGAAAGAACATAGATGATTTGTATTAAAAACAAATTTAACAAATAGAACTCCACACGATTGAAGTCGCGACTAAAACCTCTTCTATATTCTACAATCCAACAACGACCTCCAAAAACCTCCGCACTATGAATACTCGTTTAAACAGCAGATTAAGTTGCGCGCACGCATCCACCGTCGGCCACATTTATTTCTTTATTTATTCGCGGCCAATAAGGCCTACATTCAAATAGTTCATTAGGCAAACGCAATGACATACAAGGCCCTTTATATGCGAGCCCCGTTGGAGTACTTTATTCTACTGCCTGTTGATGAAAACGATCGCTACACACGGACGATGCGTGTGAATAACTGGAGAATGAAAAATTTGGTTTAATTGGCTCGATACACATGATAATAATGTTGATGGAACATGTTATTTTACACAGTGGCTTTTAACAAACTTTGCGGTCACAGAAGGATAATTAATTATATTAAACTCGACTAAGGAGCGACCGGCTGTATAATGAAAACCCGCCATAGTTTTTAATTCTGATACGTTGTGTTCTTGGATTCAGTCGGTATATGTAGCAAGTATGAACAGTGAACGTCCAGTAGATCGACATTGTATTTGTAAACTGTCCAATGCATGTTCAACCATATTGCTGGAAAACTATAAAAGTAGATACTATCGTATTGCACGACCCTCACACCCGTATATACGATCAACCTGCAAATCACTGCGTGATGTGTTTGTATACGAGTGCTCGTATACGAATAGTACGCGACGAGAACGGAAAGCGATTGTATTTCATGAACAACGCCATTACATCTACATGTGAGAGAGATTTATTCGGACGTAAATTATCACGACTAGCTTCGCACGCAAATTGGCATGGTTTTGGATGTATTAAGAGGAATTAAAAAGTAAAGTCATTTAATTCAACTTGCTAACAAATGGGGGATTATTTTTATCTAATATTGTAAATTATTCCATAGGAGCGCATTACCGGGATGAAGGATAGTCTATCCCGCTAGTGTTGTATGAGATTGCCTACTCTCTCAGGGTGATGAGCAAAATTTATTTATTTATTTAAATAAGGTTCTCCAACAGTACACACATTTCATATATCATCACAACATTTTGACATACATGTTACATTCTGATTCAATGTTGTATAATATAATTCGAAATTCTGGTTATTGTAACTACTATTTATGACTGCCTCGGTGGCGTAGTTGTATTACGATACGACTGCAATGCTGCGGTCTCGGGTTCAATCCCCGGGTCGGGCAAAGTGATATTCGGTTTTTCTACTCAGTATCAGCCCGGAGTCTGTGCCCGATTAGGCGATAGGCTCGCCCCCTATCACATCATGGAACGGAATACGCACGGTGAAAAGTGGGTGCACTAGTTGCACCTCTGCCTACCCCTTCGGGGATAACGGGCGTGAGTGTGTGTGTGTGTGTGTGTGTATTTATAACAATCGTGGTGCTTATCATAGGCCTAACCACTTCTCGTAACATTTAGCCCAAAAGCCGTAAAGGTCCGTAGCAAATTAATCGAATTGCGCCCCTTCTAATACGAAAACTGTACGTATATAGATTTTTTCCTAACTATTTTAAGTTCCCAATACACAAAACGTTTATTTTTTTGGGGCGCCTTATAGCCGTAGGCTCGTGACATTTTGCCTATCAAGCGTAGTCTAAAACTTTCTACGTCCCACAAACTTTTACGCATAAGTAAGCTAGTATGAAATACTAGACTTATCTCAGGTCTTAATCTAGCGCCGTGGCACCAAGCAATCCCAGTAGCTTATTTGTGTGTCACGTTACGTCGCTCCTCATACGTTCACGACGCCTGAGATTTACTGGTGCGCATAAATATGTAGACAACAAGCATGCAACATGACTTACGTGCTGCGAATTATCTTAGCTATTATATTTAGGCATGATTGTAGATAGATTTAACTAGATTTCCAGACGTGAGATAGGTTGTATGTCGTTATATATACGTGGTAAAACCTTGAATTTTAAGACAGGTTAATAATATATGTCGTGTGGTTGGGTTTGCCCTTCTCGTATTGGTCTCTACAGCCATCAAAGAAAGTGTCTTAGAACAACCTCCAACAGTTGACGATGTTAAAGTCATAACAATAGATGTAACAGGCCAATGATAATAAAGATAGGTTGTATTCTGATAATAAAATCAGTCTGTTTAATGTGTTTATATTTGTGAATAGCGTAAAAATAGATTATTTCGATGCAGATTGCATTCTTAGTTAAGCGATTCTAGTAAACATGTTATAAAATAGAGAATGATGATTTATTCTAGTGTTACAGGTGTTTGGGCACTTGTGATTATCATAAGGTGACCACTGACTATCTTTATCATTCAACTAATGTCAAATAGATGATGATAGTATTTTTTTCGTCATTAAGCCAATAGGTGCGCTCAGAGCATCATTTTGCAGACAATACAGGGGAAGGGTGCATGACAGAGATATTAGGAAGGGCATCTGATTTGCTTGGAATTGGAATTTGTACCCAATATGAGATTAGGATCATCTTGTGATATTATGGGTCGGATATAAGCTTAGCAAAATCGTGCACTACTTGCACTTCTCTCTAACTCATCATCATCATCATAGGCCACATGATGTTCATTGCTGAACATAGGCCTCCTCTAAAAATTTCCAGATGGACCTGTCAAAACGACCTCCCTAACTATTCGACGATAAAGACATGGTTTAATATGCATTTGAAATAAAGCTACTTAACGGATTTTTTCCCGATAAAGTTTAATTTTATGAGTCAGTGACCATGAAGAACCCCTCTCAGTAGTAGAGGAGGCCTGTGCTCAGCAGTGGGCAATATATAATACAGGGCTGATGATGATGATGATGATGACCATGAAGGCTGCAAAATATTCACGTCGGCACTAAATCAAAAAAAAAAATCACAAAAAAAATAGGTAGATTTACTTCAATGTCGATCATTCATTCATGTACGCCGTACTTGTTGTACATAGCAGTGACTATATATTCATATTATATTCATTCCAATGTAATTACCTGAAATATTGTAATATGTACAACGTGGCAGTCCTAATAAATAAATAAATTCGCCTAAACATAAGAAAAATTATGCTTTAAGCCCCTCGGAGTTACCTTGATGTCCTAGACACATCTTCAGCAATGCGACGACATGTCCTATTTTTTGTTAGCACAAAAATAATCCTCACTCGACGGGAGTTTATCACTCAGGCCGGATAGTGATGGGTACGGACGTTAAAAATAATGTCGATAAATCCCGACCGAGATCAAAGCACGAACAAATCGGTCGGGCGCGGCACTAGTGAGCTGCGAATTTTGGATGCGGCATGATTCATTTTAGTTTTTTCTCTATTATTGCTCATTTTTGTTAAAAGTAGATAAAATTAAGAAAATTAAAGTGAAAGTAAGAAATTGTGGAGCCAGGGCGTACCTTGCTTTATATTATTTAATTTCATACGGCTTGATACAATTACTATTGTATTGTACAATATGATATGAATTGAATTACATCTGCTAGAAGACATTAACGTCAGGCAGGCAGAACGTTATTTAAACACTAAGCCAGAAATCTGCAATATTATTGAAATTGTATGTAGGTACTTTGCAAATTACAATAGAGTAAGATTAAGTGAAAGAAGAGTAATTAATTTAAAACTAAAACAATATATCTATATAATTTAATGACATTACTACTATAACAAACACTTTTCTCTACACAAATATTAACTTACCTAAATAAACTTACGACCTTCTCACAAAAATTAAGAAGCGAGCGCACTCATTTACTGATTATTACATCTTTGAAATGTCAGTTCCACTAGATTTGTCGTGTGATGGTGCCGCGTGATTTACTCAGATCGAGGGGGCACGCGGAGGGCGGGGGGAGTGCGGAGGGGAGCGGAGGGGGAGGACGCGCACTCGACTAATAAAAAACACCCCGACGCCCTGACTGATGCGACAATTAATTTAATCCCATTTCTCTGCGTCTTTCGCGTTCCAGGGTTGTCGAGTTTCTTAAATGTGTTTGTAAATAAGGTGGCCTTTGGCCAACACTAGAAACATGTCTTTATTTTTATATCTATCCTTTCTTACATACACGTTATTATTTTTATAATCACTCTTATTATATGAGCCAAACCATGACTATACAATGAAAATTTTGCAAGTATTTTGATGGTCTCTGAGGATCTCTGTAGTGATGTAGATACATAAATTTGTATTTTTAAATATAAATTACGTTCAACAGCAATTTGCGGCCTTATTGTGGTTGATCTTAAAGTATGATTACTGCTTTAAAATATTGGATTTTGAAACAAAACAGGTTTTACGGTACAGTAAAAATAAACAAAATTACAGACCGGTCACGTGCCATGGTGTGTTTGATACATAAAAAAAGTTTTTTTGCCATTCTGTAAAAAACTCTAAAAATTAAACACTAAAACATTATATAATTTGTAATACATAATAAAACAAATAAAATCTTCATTTTTTGCGGGAACATTCAACACATTTCAAACCTAACAAACGCTCTTCATAATTAAATAGGCTATTTATAATTTGCGTTCGTGACAGCCCTTAGAGGCGCGAGAAGCAGACATCAGCGCGGCGGGCGGCTATTAAACTAGACTAATTGAGCGATAAATTCACCAGACGAGAGCCGATATAAAAACGAGGGCCGGAGAAAAATCTTAGATGAGGGAATATTGAAAGAGGAGCGCCAAATTGATTACTGTCAATTAAGTTTGCGCGTCTGTGCCAGATACTCGCTGACGGACGTGACAATTTACCTCGTGTGTTTACCCCTTGACGAGTGAGTGTCTAGAAAGATCTAGATAGGTAAGTTAGGTGGCACTGCTATGTATATTTCTGCCGTTAAGTAACAATGTGTTCATTGAAGGACATTGTAGTACTGTAGGGTATTAAAACATTTAATCTGAGGTTAACGAGCGCGCAGTGCACAGCAGTTTGGATTTTGTTGCTACTTTATATAGAAAGTCGTGTCGCTTATCTGTTGACACTTCTTGCTCTCATCATTCAGTTGTTTATAAAAAATATATAGATACTTAAGTTGTAAAACTGCTCCATTATTCGACTCGGTAATGTGCCCTACGTTTGAGTCATGATTTCCTGGTAAGAAAACTGCTCAAAATTAAGCATAAATGGAACTTAAAACCTTTCCAGTATAGTGGTCACATAAATAGTGTTACTAATTGCGTCCATCTAAATAAACGTTTAGCTAATTGGTTCCACAACTACGGCCATCCCCTTTACAAATGGTGCTTATGTTTGTTAATAGACAGGATGCTTCTTGTTGCTTTTAGAGTTTGTTAAATTGGCTTTTTTGTTGAAGGTTTAAGCCGGATTAGCAGCAAGGATTAGGTTTGTCACGGCAGATGCGAAGATTATAATACGTAATAGTTGACATGTTTGGACGTTGTTCAATGAGCATTTAGATGTTTGGTAAATAGAGGTATGATGTTCATCTATTGGTAATTGTTAGTCAGCGTATTAAATTATGTCATTGGTAGAATTGTTCGTGTGAGTTGGTTGTTTGTCCGTGGTACTAATTTTGTTCTGTTTGTATTGCTCTTCAGGGTACCTAAACCAATTGATTTGATGACATTTGGTACGGAGTCATCGTAAACCCTAAAATATAGGTTACTTCTTTAATCTATAGTAATATTATAAAGAGTAGTATAATATTACTATAGATTAATACCTCTCAGTAGTAGAGGAGGTCCGTGCTCAGCAGTGGGCAGTATTTAATACAGGGCTGATTGCATTGCAATATTATAAAGAGGAAAGATTTGATTGTTTGTTTGTTTGTAATGGATAATCCCAAAAAATACCGGACCGATTTTGAAATTTTCTTCACTAATAGGAAGCTATATTACTCCTGAGTGCTATAGGCTACTTTTTATCCCGGAAAAACTTTTTCACGCGGGCGGAGCCGCGATCAGAAGTCTAGTATGTCATAAATCGAATTCCATACGAGCGAAGCTTCGACCAAAAGCTAATTTTATTTATTCATGATATTTACTCCATAGTCGTTGTCAAACCAATATCTGCTATGTGCAAAAAGTTAAACTTTGAGATACGGAGTAAAAACATTCTCATGTAAAATATTGAGACAAAATTTGCACATACACATAGCATATTTATTTAGCGCTCATAGTTTCACCGGGTAACGATTACAATCACATATTTTATATATCAAAGTTTGGGTGGCAGGCTAATCATAATAGAATGTTAAAATCTCAAAAAGTTCACATAGCAGATATTGGTTTGACAACGACGCCATATTATATTTACCCCAACACAGAATTCCTCGACTAAAAAAATATATCAATTTGCCACATGATTAACTCGAAAGGCAACATAAATTTCAATGAGGAAATCATATAAAATATTTTTTCGCGTGTGAATGTCCACATGTGACACTGGATGTCAGAATGTCGGGCAATTAAAATCTGAATTTACACCGGATGACTGTTAAGTTTCCGCTGGTTTAGGGTCTCGCGTGGTCAGAGGAGGAAGCGACAGCGATTTTAAAACATTTTGTGTTGGCTATCTTGGTATATTATATATTAAGAGCTTATTCTGTTAAACATGAGCGTTCAATCCTAATCAGTTCTTCTCTATCAATTTAAATACTCCGACAAAACATCTAGGTGGACTCAATATTTTGTGCTATGCAATGCAATCAGCCCTGTATTATATACTGCCCACTGCTGAGCACGGGTCTCCTCTACTACTGAGAGGGGTCAGGCCTTAGTCCACCACGCTGGCCTAGTGCGTGTTGGCAGACTTCACATACCCTCGAAATTCTTATAGAGAATTCTCAGGTATTTAGATTTTCTCACGATGTTTCCTTCACCGTTAAAGCGAACGATAATTGATATGTAAACTATCAAAATTTTAAACGATATTCTCATCTCGGCATTTAGTAACATTGCCGATTACTGTGTACAAAAATAGACTTAAAAAAAAGATATGTAGCTTGTTATTTTCGCAACACGTTACTAAAGATTGCCTCGGTGCGTAGTTGTATTACGGTACGACTGCAGTGCGGTCTCGGATTCGATCACCGGGTCGGGCAAAGTCATATTGAGTATTTCTATCAGCCAGGAGTGTTGAATTTTAGCCTGATTTGGCGTTAGGCTCGTTCCTTTCCATATCATGGGTCGGAACATACACGGCTAAATGTGGGTGTATTAGTTATGCCTCTACCTACCTCGTCGGGGATAAAAGGCGTGAGTGTGTGTATCTTGCTAAAAATATTGCTACAGATAATGTTTTTCAACCCGCTCCCGCCATCGCTCATGTCCGTGCGCGGTGCCACGCGACACTGACTAATTCCCCCAATAATTCACCGTTTCATCGACACTACTAATGCAATCTGCAATACAATCGCTTTTGACGTAATGTTTGACTAATGTGACAGATTGCACTGACGTCGGATACGCCTTTGTGTCAGTGAACGTTAATTTTGTATGAAAGTAACGTATGTCTTTGGAATAAGGGTTACTTATATTCATGTCTGCTTACCCATTTGCAGACACAGTCGTTAGCTTTTATGTCATAAATATATTGTAGAATTACGCAAAAACATCATAAAATACAAAAATTCTTGAAATAATGTCACTCGAAAGCGTCAACAAAAATCATGTTAAAAAATTTCAGCCAATAATCACATGTAAAATGGCAGGAGGAAACTAATAAAATTTCAATATAAAATTGTACAAATAAATAATACGTACAAAGATCCATCGGGACATTTGTCGGGTGCGGTTAGTGATGTACCAGTGTCGATTAATAACGTTTACAAGATGAAAGCGGAGACGCGGACAGAAATAAAAAGGCTGCTTTATACGATAACTCTGTTGGGGATGCTTCGGGTGTAGGGACACCATCAGTTCGGCTTTAGGGAGGTGACTTGGTGAAGTATATCTTTGGTTTTTGAAGATCTTTTTAATGTAGTCAGGTAGTTGTCAGTTTTGTAGACTAGATCGACTAGGTTGGTACTGTCTCAGAAATCCGAAGTGAAGTGGCATTGCTCATTTTTCTTAGACAAAATTCCATCTCCTAAACCCATTCCGTCAAACAACGGGCGATGTTTCTAAATTAAACTGTATTATTCGCAAACTATTACAATATATCTTTAATAAAATATTACAAATAAAATATCGACATCCCACAAAACCTATCTTTCTAAAATATCTTAACAAATAGTAAATCTTTGAAAAATAACACAAAAAGTTGAGCTCTACTTTCCAAAGTATAATTAAATCATTAAAAATCCTCGAAATAGCAAGAATATCCCGAGCACACAAACTACACGGTCACCACACACGTCGGGTGAAATATACCTCATGCAACTAATAGGTGGGACGGGCGTTAAAGAGGGCATAAATAAGTCGATGTTGTGACGCGTCGGGAGTCGGCGGCCATCTGTTTGTCGATATGTCACCGCGCAGCACTAAGGATTTATATAGAGACGCGCCTCGACGCCAAGCGACGCAACACTAATGTAGAGATGTTCTTTTTTTTAGTCCACCTGTTACCGACCCGTGAAATATCTTTCGGCCAAAATATAAATTTGCTTGGCTTGATTTCGATTGAATTATTAGGTACAAAGGTGGGGTCTTAGACATTTTTATAATTTGTCAGCATCTATTTTGTCAGTGTAATCTTGTGTTTTGTGTTTTTAAACTCACATTTTTCGGCATATTTATTGCTTGAACATTTTTATTGCACTTTACTTAATTAACAAAGAGAGATTGCATTATTTTTTGGTTTTTAAATTCAAAGAGAAAGATGGAGTTGATGTGCCTAAAGTTTACTTAGCTGATTTCCGTCTTACAACGTGATAGTGTGAGTTCATCATCATATTATCTTACATTACAATTTTCAACTCCTAAGTTAACTACGAGCCTTTTATTAAATTGGATAGATTAAATGTAAAATAGCGAATGACACTTTAACATCTGACATCATCAGTTGATGATGTTCTATGATGTTTTATGATTAACATGACTGTTAATCATAAAACGTTTATAACATTACCAACAACCATTCGAGCACTAACTAAAAGTAATATTATCTCTATAGCTTAAACAAAAACCTACTTTATGAGATAAACAAAATAGAAACACTCTTTAGATAAAAAGAGCAAAGTAAACGATTAACGGAAAAATCGAATAAATAGATTTAGCTTTTTATTTTGTAGCGGAGTGGAATTCCGTCGTCTTTTTAAAGATTCGCTCTATTCTAGAAATATAAATTGATTTAGTTTATCTTGAAATTTCTTTTAAGATTTTATTAAAATCTAATTTCACTTCTTCAGAAATATGACCTTAAACAAAAAATAAGAAAAAAACATTCAAAAATTTTACTTTTCGATTACCTGTTTAAACTGATATTTGTATAAATTGGGTTGACTCGTTATATTTTTTTATTATGTTCTATCACTTTATTGATGTAATGGAAGTGTGGCACCAGACTGGTGGGTTCATGGATATAAATCCCAGAATACCGAGTAACAAAACATATTATAAATTCCTGGGATGAATATTACCTTGATGGAACGTATGCACAGTTTTTATGCCTTGGAATGCAATGGACACTTCCTCGGAATCCTGGCTACCGATGACGCACATCTCTTCTTTTCGATCTCACCCTACTTACTATTAGATCCAGTATCATCATTTTTCTATTATAAACAAAAAATCATAAAGATATCACTATGAATCACGCTATTGAACACTTGAAACTCAAATGTGCAAGTGTCAACAGAGTTGGTAGTAACATCTCCCCATACATACGTTGTTCGAACAGAGTTATTTCTGATCGGAGCGGCCCCATGCGACGATTGCCAGCAACATTTGCGCTTCTTCGTCGACGTTACAAATTTTTTTTACCCACTTAATTGCTTCACATATATCTTTGTGTTTAGTATCGGAATAGCGTGATTATAAAATTGTTTTCGTGTCGTGGTTCTAGAGGGTGCAATTTTGGATGAATTGCTAGTAAAGGTTTAAATATTTTGTGAGTGGAATATGCTACAGCTGAATGCCATGAATAGGTTCAAGTGCTGTGGTGGTCTTGTCTCATCCAGCTTTGCAGCTTGCAGTTGTCCTTCGCAGCTTGTGCGATGCCGAAAATAATTTTCTGTTTCCGTAGTTACCATTTCTTTACTAAAAGATTGGAACTTATCCATGATTTTGAAATCAAGTGAGCACTATTTATGATAAAGGTGACCGCTTGCCATCACCACCACCAAACTTGATAAAAAAAGTCTAGAATTTTTCTTGTCGACGTCATCTGCATCATAGCTAGGAGGTTCCTATCTTGGGAAGGTTGCCAACGTACTCCGTGGTTACCAAAGCGATAAAAATTAAACAATACTACAATAATTGTCGATAAATTCTAATTCAGTAGTCAATAAAACTGATAAACAATTGGAACACGTTTAAATCTTTATTACACCATTCAGAATGTGTTCGGCGAAAAGTTTCGAGATATTTATTGTTTTCAGAGTTTTTATCGTCCAAGTATTTATGTAGACATTTCCGCTGCAGATAGTGATTCAGACAGGCGTGGATTTAGGGAGGAGATTGGAGGAAATGTCTCCTCTTTTATTGTATAAAAATGAAGAAGGTTATTTGGAGTATAGATGAGATTCTGATAGGCTAATCCTCGATTACATTTTGGCATGAACCATGGTTAGTTTATACTCCTGCGTACTATTTCCGAGGTACAGATGCGACTGTATGTTATGATGCTTAAATTACCTCTTACCTTCAGTAGAGTAAAAGTAGCTCTTCTCGTCTTATAAGGCAATGTGTCGACCCCCCATCTCCACTACATCCTGGATACGCACTTCCCTCCCACTGACTCACTCGACAGTGACGCAAAACCGCGTCAACGCCGCGACGTCGGCTGAAAAATCGTCGGATGGCAACCATAAAATCTCCAGTTTTATTTTGTATACAGTAATAAATTATGATTTTTCAGAGCTAATAGCGTTCACATGTAAGCACCGCAGTATGTTATTGTCACATAATTTAAGATACGGTGGGATTAGTGTAATTTCGGCAATTTGTTACAAACTTTACGCTCGTCAGATTGTTTATTTCAGAAACGTTTTTACTTATAACAACATCGGAGTGTCGTGTCCGTGCGTTTTTAGATTATAAGTTGTCTGTTGTGTGTCTTTCGTTCGCTGTTCAATAAATTCTAATTGATTGTGCTTTGTGGTTTATTTTCGGAGGTCTTAGGGATATTAAGATTCTTTTCGTGCGGTCGTTTTAACATGTTGGGGTATTTTATTGACTCAGATGGGTAGGATTTAGGTTGATTATGTCTATCAATTAGTCGTTGTTGTATAATAATAAATACTTTAAACATATATTTTAACATACTGAGCCTATCGAATGCAACAGTTCCTCAGGATAGTCTCCGCTTTGTATTTCGGGAATGGCATTGTTGTTTTCTGGTTTGATGGTATTTACACACACACACACACAGACACACTCACGCCCGTTCTCCCCGAAGGGGTAGGCAAAGGTGTAACTAGTGCACCCAATATTCGCCGTGCGTATACCGTCCCATGATGTGATAGGGGGCGAGCCTATCGCCATATCGGGCACAATTTCCAGCCTCCGGGCTGATTCTGAGTAGAAAATCCCAATATCACTTTACCCGACCCCGGGATCGAACCCGAGACGTCAGCATTGCAGTCGTACCGTAATACATCTACGCCACCGAGGCAGTCAGATGGTATTTAAACCGTATTATTTCAGGAAACATGAGTCTAAACATTTTATTAATCTATGACGAGTGTTATTGTTGTTGAAGTATTAGCTGGTTGTTGTTTGGGCAGGCTTACTATCAAGTAAGCGGTCATATAGATTTCGTTTCGTCATAATCACGCCAAATCCTGTCCATTCTCAAAAGGCAATGGGAATTCCTTTGCTTATTAAGTGGGCAAGACAGCCACACTTTTGTGTGTTATTCATAGACAATAACACACAAAAGTGTTAATAATACTTTACTATCAAATGATATTCGCGTTGATATTAAAAGCCAGATGCAATAACTAGTGTTTGTAATAAAGAGCACATAATATAAACAATATGTTAATCTGTAGCCTTGGTAGCTTGCGAGTATATTTCACTCGTAATTACTAGGGTACGATAATTTTTATTGTCGTCTATACATAACGTTTATATTCAAATGTGCTGAGCAACTTTAATGACGCGTTTAACTTATGGATATGGTTTTATTGTGTTTTAAATAATGTGTTATTTTTATTTTATACTGTTGGATAACATCTCGTCATTCAACGCAATAAAAAAAAAAGAAAAATTGAAACCAGGCCCTTTATTTAATAGTCTTCAACGCCAAGTCATGTCAAATTAACTTATCTAAACTACAAAAAGCACATGATACGCCTCACCACTTCCAGATTTCGTGAACATTACTAATGTGTTCGGAACAAGACAAACGACTTGCTCCGAAGGCCAGCAATTATCCCCCCACTGTCCCTTGGGATACGGTTCCAAGTTACTTTAATGTTAATGTACTCCATCTGTCTGTAATCTGGATGACGGAGTTTTTGCCAGTCGTATCCTGTTTTGATCTTTTGGGTTTTGTGGATATAAGTGAAAGTGAGTATGAAGGAGCAAAGAGAAAGTATTTAAGGATTCCGAGGTGTTTTATTTATCCAATTTGTCTTGGAGTTCAAGATAATAAAATATTTTTTGTATAGTAGTAGACGACCATAAGACCAGTTAGTACGCTTAGTGACCTCCGTACTATAAACACCCATGAAATTTTTTATACATTTTAGGAGTTGTGGAGCCACTTGTTAATATTAAGAAAAAATTGAGGGGTGTTTTCGAACCTGCACCAATTTTAATCTACGTAATTCAACTACAATATCCAAACTAAACTATTCGTGCTCTTGATAACTGTAGTGTTCGTCTCCATTCATTATTATCTTAATTCACGTCTTCAAAAGAGGTCATAAGTTTATTTATTTGCACTTTATATACACAAGTATATAGGCGGACTTAATGCCAAAGGCATTCTCTCCCAGTCAACCTGTGGGTGGTGCAGAGATAAATAAGGTAGGTGCAACAAGGTCACTTGATATAAATGAAACATACACATAATATTAACGTACATAAAATATAGCAATTAATAAAAAAATATCTATCATGAATATATACATAATAATTATAAGTAAAATTGTATAAGTAACAAATAGATTTAATTTCTACAACTCCACATGTCAGGAAGTCAGGATGTCAAGTGTCGCGCATTAATCACTGTCAGCGGTCAATACTTTGGACCTGATAACGATAACAGGAAACACTCAAACCACAAAATATGGCGCCGTATTTTTTCTAACCAAACAATAAATTTCTAAGTGCTATGTCTATTTTATTATTCCCACTGACCTTTCAATGGTGACTGAAAACAGCTGTCAACGCTCCAAATCGACAAACTTAAACGGTACACGCGAAAATAGCAAGATTTTTAATAATGGACTGTATTACCGCGGTTTTAAAGTTGGTTTGACGTTTGACATTGATAGAATCATGGCCGCCGACCGTACGTCAACTTGACAGCTAGGGCTGGCATTTTAAATGAAACTGTAAAACGCGGAGGACAGAGAACGTCACTCGGGGATCAACAAAAAATAATTAATGGGCCGGCTAATGAATACAGCGGCTGTTTGTCGGTCTGTACGTCAGAGAATGAGCGTGGGCGTGTGGAATTAATTGGAAACGAATGATGTGTTGTATGTTTTGCATAGTATATTATTTGAATATGTTTTTATAAATATTAGTTTTTGTATTGTCCAGGTATGATCGTGTGTTTGAAAGAACTCGTTTTAATTTGTTGAAATTATTCTATACAATACGAAAAGCACTTAATTTGACATACAGATAAGAAAAAAAGAGTACTTTTCTGATTTGCATATATTTTATTAACCCTATACTATATATTTATATTTATAATACTAGAAGCCAGCTTATCTGATCTATAAGCTTCAAGCAAGGAAACAGTATGTAGCATACAATAAGAGTATCTATATCAACATAAACATCGCCTAAATTCCCTTTATCATTTACCATTAAACGACACTTTTCAATCCTTAAATCAACTCATGAACGTGTGAAAACATTGTGCAAACTGTACCGATTCCGGAGTTAGCGGTGATTTATTCGGCTCATTTCCGGAGCGGCCATCGCGTCGGTCCGTCCGTCGGCGAATCAACGTCAGTTTACACCAGAGACACCGCGCTACACTGGCGCTTAATTGCAATAACCGGATATTTTTTATACGGACACGGATAAATGACCGCAATGCGTTTGATATTCAACGGTGTAGCGCCCAGATAGTGACGATTGTCCCGAGATGCCCGTCTACACAATTATGCCGGCATGTTTCATTGATATGAAAAACTAGACTTCTGCTCGCGGTTCCACCCGCGTTAATGAGTTTTCCGGGATAAAAGTCCCGCTTTATATTTACCCGGGATAAAAAGTAGCCGATGCTACTCGCTGATAATGTAGCTTTATATTGGTGAATGAATTTTTCAAATCGGTCCAGTAGTTTTGGAGCCTTTTCAATGGAAACAAACAATTAAATCTTACCTCTTTATAATAGGTGTGCTTTTTGAATAGTAACTAGACAAGGCGAGTATTTCATATAAGACGACTAGGATACAATAACTTTGCTGGTGGTAGAATATTTTTAGTATCTGCTCAGAATGCGATCACCGTACACAAGGTGTAATACCCGCCATAGTGGGCCGGGTGAATGTGTCGCGTTCCGGGATAATCCGGTTTAAAATAGACCGCCATAATAGGCTAGTTGACTACTTCTTTTTTTAAATAGTATGCCATCCAAAATCTAACGGAAAAAGAATTTCCAAAATTGGCGCAATAATTAGTAAGTTAAATATAAAGCTTTGAAATTTGGTAGAAGGGTAATTGTCAAATCACAGTGATATCAGACTGTGACGTCACCGGGTGCCACCGGCCATAACCCTGCGAGCGTGCGAAAGACATAGCGCGATATCACCACCACGTCCCCACTTTTTCTCACGACAATATTTCAAATGAGAATAACTGCTTTATTTTTCAACCAATTTTGATGCTGATTTCACAGAATAATTTCTTTTTCGTATTATTATCTGATACATATAAAATGATGTACAAAATAGAACATAGGAAACTATATCGTATTGTGTCGACTGATGAGCGCGCTACATATAATAATAACTGGTGGTAGGTCTTTCATATGTAAGAGTCCGTCTGGGTGGGTACCACCGCAATGTCTATTTCTACCGCCAAGCAGTAGTGTGCATGCACTGTTGTGTTTCGGTTTGAAGGACATTGTAGCCAGTGTAACTACTGGACATAATGAAACTTAACTTATCTCAGGATGACGAGCGCAGTGGAAAGCCACACAGTACTTTGTAACTCAAGGTACTGTGTAGTGTTACTACTGTTTATGGGCGGTCGTATCGCTTGCCATCGGGCGAACGGCGTGCTCGTCTCGTCATTCCATAAAAAAACCATTACCATAAAAAAAAAAAGAAACTACAAAGTAAAAGATGTTGCTATTCTGAGGGATTCTAGTGTAGCAGTCGTTATACTCAACTGGGATTTTCCTCTATTTTCATTATTCCACGTACTCAATATTACTTTCACGATTCACCTCAATAAAAATTAACACTAATACAAAGGAATAGTACCCCTAAAATATTAATAATTAAACCAAAAATGTTACTACGTAATAATATGAAATTTCGTTGTCCTTGAAAAGTGATTTAAATCATTTGACTTCTTGGCACTTGCAATCAGCCAAATTATCTTTATGAAAGTGTCAAGATGAAAAATCTTACCCGCTGGCAATAACACAAAACATTAATAAACTGGCACATTTATTATTGTTATGATTTTAATGTCACATATTAGCTGAATAACATTACATTTTGTGTAGTAATAAGAAGACGTTATGATTGTGTGACAGCCCTATTACCTATTACATTCAGGGTTGTCAAACATTAGTCATTTATTGTTGTTAAGTGTCAAAGTTAAACTATTGTTATTTAAATGTGTCATAACTAATAATATCTTTAAATGGAATTCGTTACGGATGTCATCAAAAAGTTTGCAAATGTCACTGCTGACTGACATGTGAATTGAAGCGATCCAGCTGCTTGATAACGTGAACTTTGTGAAGACTAAACGGCTTAACTAGTATAGCGCAGTGTATATAACAGAATAAATGATAATGATACCGGTATGTGTCAGTGTGGAACATATTTTATCATAATTTAAATAAATCCGTGTTATAAAAATAGTTTAAAATATTTTTGTAAGCGAGATGGGAATTGATTTTTATGAAACGAGTTATTTAAAACAAAACATAAGAATATTATTTCACCGTGAGTGATTAAATATGTTTTAGGAATCCCAGCAGATGACACCCCTACTTATATTACATATTTGGCAGCTGGTCACAAGCCATTAATTGTCAACGCGTTATATTTTATGATTTAAGTCACATAGTATACATTTAAATAAACCTAGTTACGAAATAGTGTATGAGACAACCCTATTAGCATTGGACGTATATCTAATAACTGCATATTAGCTGTCAACCCTATACTTTTCTTATGAAATTGCATACATTTTACCATTAAAATTTATCTAAAAATAGTTTAAAAACATTCTAACACCGCAGCGTGACACCCCTGGCCGTATTAGAGGGATGTCTGACAGCTACACATTGGCTACTATTTGTCAAACCGTTTGACAATTACATCGTGACGTCTCGTGTCTAATTGAGCCTGTCATAACGCGCATTGTGGCTTTTAAGAACGTGAGAATGGACATTTTGTATGAACAACACAGTAAAGTACAGAGTGTATTGACTATTGACGTTAATTTATGTGGTAAATTTGTTATATTATTGTTGCATTGGTGTGTAAGGCTGAGATACTGGTGTGATCGGGGTTCGATTTATACGCAATTTGTCATTTGTGTGAATTGAAAGTCGAAGTGAATAGTGTTGCCGTTGCAGAATCTATAACAGTCAACTATCAACAATCAAAGTTACATATCATCACGACAACATTCCAAAAAGAGTAGGCAGAGCAGCAGAGTCTGTGTGGGTAGTGGTATTAAAAATAAAATTCCTAATTAGAAATGACGGACTTTCAAATCCAAAATCTCACAGAAAATGAGCACTAAACCAATGAAGCATCAATATATGAACCACATAAACAAGCCACAATTCTCAAAAAGTGTCTAATGGGCCGTACTAAGACATTCGAAACACGTTGAAACAACGCCTAAATCCGGCGTGATCCGTACAAATACAAGCCGTCCTGAACAAACAGCCATCGCCACCGTTTAACCGCCCCACCGCTAACTGTCTCACAAATTAGGCTTTTGTACGCTAAACTAACATATCATCCTGCCAGGGACGTATGCAGAGGTAAGATGGGGGTCAAATGCTGGAATTAAATTATGTGTAGGCGCCAGAGACTATATAGCCCCTCGCTGATAGGCGCAGTTTGAAATGAAGGCGATGTTTATTATTTGTATGAAAAACTAGACTTGCTCGCGGCTCCACCCGCGTGATTGAGTTTTTCCGGGATAAAAGTTCCGCTTTATATTTGCCAGGGATAAAAAGTAGCCTATATTACTCGCTGATAATGTAGTTTTATATTGGTGATCTTTTTTAAATCGGTCCAATCGTTTTTGAGTTTATTCGTTACAAAGATACAAAAATAAAAATCTTTCCTGTTTATAATATTAAAAACGGCATACATTATATTATTTGGATTACCATTATAATGTACATTACCAAAAATACAAATTACTGACCTTAATTATTTCTAATAATGACGGGTTTAAGACCCAACAACATCTTACTACATCCCTGTGCCCAACTAAAACATTTATTCAACACGTTCAACCAAGAATCGACTTTAACGCCTACATCTAAAGTTTATTATCCATAACATATATTTAGGCGTAGGATATCCGTTAAGTTTATTATTATTATAAGCTTTAATCTAAAAGGAAGTTCGGATTCAGAGCTTAGTTAGCACGCAGATTGGCGTAACGTTTGAACTATGGTTATTGTTGGGTTAATATTACTTGGCTTTTAGTAATGTGCATATTTTGGTAAACAGATGTTTAGGGGTTGAAATATATTTTTGTAGAAGGATGGCAAATGCTGATATCCTTTGAGCCACTTAGAAAGAAAGATATCCTTTGGGCATGTTTCACAACACCAGAGTAAATACTTTTCATCAGATAAATCGCACCTTTAGGACGAAAACGACGCAATACGTAAAAATTAAAATTGTTTTATCGTTATAAAATTACTTAAAACTGGTCCCTTTTTTATGAAAATATAATAAAAAGGGACCGATATAATAGTTTAGTCCTTTTCCTGCTTGAATATGGCGGTGTTTGAACTATTGTTGTATTGAAAATTTCGTTTTAAGTAATTTTATGACGATAACTCAATTTTTTTTTAATTGCGTCGTTTTTGTCCTAAAGGTGTGAAATGTATAAGCTGACCAAATACAAAACTCACACTCTAATCTATGCCCCCAAATAAATGGTTATAACATGAGTACCATCTACATTAGCTGCTTAAGGCGATAGCTTCCAAATTAAAACTTGTGAAACAGGCACTTAGTATCACAGTAGTGCGTGTGGCTAAGGACTGTGAATCGACTTTCCTGGGTTCGGATCCCTTATCGGGTATTACTGCGTGGATATATGAACAAGATTTGCTAGTGAATGCATCCATCAGTCAGGGTTGATGATAAGCATGTGGCCCGTAGTAAAGACTAACCTAAATTTATGACATGCTTGAAAAAGTGTGCTGTGCCCTCCCCCACATGAGAATGGAAGACAAACCAGATGGTATGGAAGAAGCTTGCTGGTTAATTAAGAGATCACCTTCGCCCTTAAATATCTACACTGTCAGAGTAATTGTGGATGGACTTTCTGTCTTCCTAAATATATAATTCTTGAAACGAGTATATTTGTATTTATTTTATTTATTAAAGTCATTAAAACCATTTCTTACTAATCTAAAATGAACCTTAAATACATTGCGTAGAAGCTATTTCCCCAGCGTTGGCACGGCACGAGTACAAAAGAATCGAACGTAACATTCTTTTTTCAAATTTTGTTGATCTATTCTACTTTGGTTACTGACATTTATCAATAACAAGCCTAAACGTGCTTTGCTCGCGTTTAAAAATCTACTTTATGTGGTAAGCGTAAGATCGAACTTGTGTTTAAAATTTAAAAGAAGCCTTTGTTAATCGTTCTTCGATTAAATTAATGCATAATTAAAAAGTAAATTCCCTAGCGCCGACGGCGAAGCATCGACCCACCGCGCCAGGTGAAACTGTCAGTTTTGACTGATCGCGTAGCCTTTGTAATTGAAACAGCTACTGCTGATTAAAAATATAACGTGAATAAAATGTTAAACATCGCACAATGTATTGATAGCGTACGCTTTAATAAAATTGTTTAAAGTCAATTAAAAGAGGTTCAACTGTCACCATCCTTAATGCGAGTTGTACATTTATACACTGTGGTATACAGGATATAGTATTTTAAAGGACAGTCCTGAATATTTTACAGACGATTTTGCACCTTAATGTCATATCAAGATAAATGAACTTCCCATGCATAGTGATTTCATGGCTAGGGTGATTATACTATAATCTACTGTTATACTGGTCAAGAGTTGGCGCCTCATCAGGGCCTCGCTTCTTCTTTAGCTAGTAGCTAGGTGTATTGGAAATTAGGTGGTGTTTGGTACATGTTGTTATAGTATAGGAGCTTTTGCCCGCGGCTCCGCCCGCGTGAATGAGTTTTCCCGGGATAAAAGTCCCGCTTTATATTTTCCCGGGATATAAAGTAGCCTATGTGTTAATCCAGGAAATAATCTACCCGTGTGCCAAATTTCATCGAATTCCGTTCAGCAGTTTTTGCGTGAAAGAGTAACAAACATCCATACATCCAGACAACCATACATCCATACATCCATACTTACAAACTTTCGCGTTTATAATATTAGTAGGATTTAACTTTACTTTTTATAGCAAGCAGTACGCAAACGTGCACGTGGGTAGCAGAATCACCCACATAGCCATAACAATTGTGGATTTACTTTAGGATAAGCAATTGGAAATGTGGAGATCATCATGATGATGAAATCGACGCCACTAGTTGTTAACGCAGTAAAAGTATGCCACTTCACAATGATGTTGCGACAGTGAGAAGGACGAGCCACGCCGAAGACAAAATTGTCAGCTTATTTCCACTTAAAGCAACATAGTCACCCTACCTTGCTTATCTTATCACACCAAGCCACTGAAGTACGTATCATGTGCATTTGTCGGTGCTATAAAAACTATCCGATCGCTAACTGGTTTCCCGCCGCCCCAAGTGACATAAGTGCCGCTTTCCTGAACCAGGAAACACTAAATTAAACTCAATGGACTTTTTGTGTTAATGTAAAACGCATTTTATGGTGTTTTTATTGAGGAAACGCGCAAAAAATAATTAAAATTTGGCACGATATAGTAAATGTTTATTGATAAGGTAATTGTCTATTTGATAGGATATGTTTTAATTTGTATGTTAAAATAGTATCAAGTTGATTGTCATTCAGTTTGGTTGGGGTCAAAATTAAGTTAAAGCATGTTAGTTACGTTCTAACGTCTAATCAACTTGTCCTTTTGTGTACTTTGTTTTCAAGCTTTTGTTCGGAGCTGGTAACAGTTCCTTCCAGAGATAAAGAGTAGCTTTTGGCACTTATAAGGTGTAGCTTCATCTTATAAGAATTTCTAGTCGAAGATTACTTCGTACATCTAAACTCACAAAATTAACTTATGTCTTAGGCCTTTAGCTAACAGAGTGGATTATTAAAATGTATTTTCGGCCCACAATATGTTGTAATTAGATAAAAGGTCTCAAAAGTGGGTCAACATACACCTAACACAAATAAATTAACGAAATACTCAATTAAAATTATTTTTACAAATCGTACGTCACTGCTAATCTAACTGCGTGACTATTGCATGATTGACAGCAAGCCATTAGTGCAAGAATGACTGACGGGCTGATTGATGATTAAAATTGATAGCTGACAATTAAGTTCAGTCAACTTGTACAATTATAGGCAGATGTCAGTTTTTAGGTTTGTGAATTATTTTTTGCATTGATGTAAGTAATTGTATTTCTAAATAACGTTACCAATTTCTAGTATGGAGTCAGCTTAACATGTTTTTTTTCGTGTATGAAAAATAATCTTAGTTTTACAACTAGCCACTTGTCTGAAGTCAGTTCCTTCTAGGGGTCCTATCCAAAGTAAATGGTGTTAGGAATACCTAGCATATTGTTACTGGTTCATAGTTCATTTACACTACTACTAGAGTGAGGATACTACAAAATTATACATACATTTTAAACGCTTCATGCTTAATGATTTTGTAGTAAAAATTTAACAATGTAAACAAATTCATCACAATATTACCAAAATACAAACTTTTTACGAAACCCATTATCCATAGAAAGGAAGTTAGCCCATAATATTATGTCAAGTGGACCGCCCGGGGACACGGAGGTGACGAAAACGATGGACAAAATTCAGCTTCACCAGAAAAAACTGTAACATGACACTTGATGCCTGGCGCCGGCATTCCGTGGGACGAAGTTTATCACCCAAATACTTTCGTTTAAATATTTTATAGGAAGCTGCGGTTGTAAATCATGGACATTTCTTCTTTATGCTTCCCATTTATGGGACTCTTGTGGTGTTTCATCTTTGAGAACTCTATTTCGAAGCGGTATGACCGTCGTAAAATTAGGGACGGTTGTAAATATATTATTATCATATGTCATACGTTATGAAGTAATTCTGTCATTGTCATAAAAATAAAGTGCTGTTTATTCTTTTACGTAAACAGCTACTGACATATTCAAATGTATGTCGATTTTATTTTCAACAATTGATATTCTAATGTGTCATTTAAAAACATATTTTTTTATATTCGTTTCGTAAATTGAATTCAAAATACCTGACAGACCGCTTGTCTAGAGCAAAAATTTGCACTAAAAACTAATACATCACGGAATATTTAAAAATCACACAGTCTGACCTCATTTTCCAAACCTTGAAAACAGTTCCATGCAAACGACGTGAGATTGATAAATTATTAATGCAGCGAGCAAGTGCGGGACGTGAGGAGACGTTTACACGGAATGAAAAATGAGTGTTCTGTTGAGCACGTCACTACTGCGAACGCATTCAAACTGCACGAGACTTCATGCGTTTTGAATTATATACAACGTGCTTATTTTTAAGACGTTAGGAGGCGTTTCGAGTTTTCTTTCGGGCATTTGAAAAGTTGGCACAATATGTTTTGATCTTACTTGCCTCAAGTGAATAGAGCTACCAGTTACCACACGATATCAAGAGTAAATGACGACGAAGACAAAATGATTGAGGTGGTCTTAATTTTATTGAAGTCAGTGATGTTAATATTATTGTCTCTCTCTTGAAGGAGCAACAAAAAACTGCTAAACTGCTTTCCAAACGGCGGTGAAGTAAAATTAACGGAATTTACATTCGAGAAAGAAGAAAATGGGAGATTTATTATTTAAACAATGCCATCGTCAATATCTTCAATCTTGTTTTTTACAATATACGATTTTCATGAGTTTAATGATCTATGATCGTTCGTCCTGAAGATGAGAACGTCGATATTAATTTCCTAATCGATCAACACAGATCTAAAACACGTGAGTTCACAAAATCATGGACAATGCGTATGAACCGTTTCGTAGGCGTTCCACGCGGACGGTCAGTTTGGCAGTGTCACTGGGGACTGACCGACAGCACGCCAGTTGATTTATGTACCTAATGTAACGGAGATTGATAAACTGGCTTTTGGAACGTATGAAAATGGCCGGAATTTGGCTTTTGGATATTGCAGTGGGCGCGATGTATGGATAGCAATTTGTGTGATAGATGGTTTCTTCAACAGACTTGTTTAAAAGCAATAATTTCATGAAACATTTAAAATAGATACATACACGTGGATAACTTCCCTTTTTATGTTCTCTTTAAGTAATTTATGATGATTTAGCAACACCAAATAAGTCCCTTCAAAATAAGATCGTCCAAATGTCCTAATTTTTAAGTGGTTCGAGCAAATGTTTTTCTAAAGACAGCTGTTTATATTATTTGGACAGCTCACACCCACAACACATTATGTGAAGTGGGCAAGTCCTGTCAAAATCTATGCAAAATAGTCTCACCTGCACGTGGTGCATCCTGCTGAATTTTAGACGACGCTCTGAAGATTCATCAATCATCTGTTATGGTTCAAACAAATCTTGAGCTGTTGAAGGGGTTTTTCTATCTACAATAAAAATCACATTAAATTCCATAAGTAATTTCTATACATTGGCATAACTTACGCGCGCCGCAGAGTTGCTGAAGACGGAGAGACAACTTTGCAGCAAATTGATAGTGTTTACTCAAGGCCCATCATGTATTACAAATACCAAAAGAATAAAAAATCTGCATTTAAATTGAAAGACAGACTTCTGTGTGAATAAACCGCGATACCAACCTAATTAACCAATACTGAACGAAAGTAAAACCCTGATTGACTTTTTGGGAAGTAATTTAGCGCGCTTGTGTCAACGTGGTCACGTGTCAGTGTCACAGTGACAGCTCGGTGAGTGAGTAATGGACAGGATTTGCTGGATCATTAAATATTTTCGATCGGATTTCCAACTGATTTTTGACTATGGTGTACGACTTTGTTTAGAGGTGTTTTGTGGGTAACAGAGATTTGGTTTTGATGAGATTTTGCTGTAGCCTTTTGTACCGTCTCTGTTTGGGTAACTACTCCTTTTTAGTTACTGCCAGTTAGAAATGCTATATCTTATTAAGATGTACTGTGTGTTTATGACCTATTAGAAACTTACATAGCAATGCTATGTGGTATATTTAATAATTCAAATTTCTTAGTGGTGATGCTGGTTGCCTATGAGTTAAAAGTGTCGTCCTTACGACCTTACCATAAGAAGTTTGTTCTTTTTATAATGATTCCTTATGTTTTTGCGAATGTTAGACATTGAAATTAAACTATTATAACGGATTTTATCGCGGTTTTTTATTTAGGGAGAAAAATTAAATAAAAAACCGCGATAAAATCCGTTATAATAGTTTAATTTCAATTTCAATTTGTTCTTTTTATTTGTTTAATATGTATAAATCCTCAAAATAATTCGAGACGAGAGGTTGATAGATGATTATAATTATTTTCTAATAGGTTAATCGTTACAGTAATCGAAAAATGCTATATTTTGTATATTTTTGCCATCACATTTGTTTGTATGAAATTTATTTTTGTAGCAGGTATTCAGAATTAAACTCTTTGATATCAAACAATAAGTTTGATAAAATATTGAAAAGTGGTTTTATTCGAATTTTGAAACAAAAATTGTGACGTCAATACATAGCTACAGGATATTCAATCAACGAACCCACTGGAAGAAAACGTACAAACACCCGTCCAAATACTAAAACCGTAGAAAATTCAAATTTATGATAAATTTAGTAGATCGCCCGGGGCGCGGCCGGCCCGGCGCCGACACGTTTCCGACAAATTCACCCTGGACATAACCGTTTCCCTTTCGTGAATATAAAAATTTAGCGGCGCACAGTGGGCCGTGTCTCTGAATTATTGGGTTAAGCACTTTCTCGGAACGGTCGCGTTTACGCCGCGCCGGTGCATTTGAATAAATATTTATTTTGTTGATGTCAGGAGATGAATATTTTTATTTTAAACGACCGTTTTATTGTTTGAGTTAAATTTGTTATGAAGCTTTGGTGCAATGGTTGTATGGTTAATTTTACGTTGGTGAGAACTTAAATTGGATACTTAGATTCGCCATAATGTAGGTAAGAATTTGAATTTGAAAATCTAATGGATATTTAGGTTCGTCATAATTTAGGTTAGATTTTGAAATTGAAAATCGAATCGTAGTATGCGTCTGATTAACCGATAGGCCCATTTCTTGGTAAGGAACGAAAATAAACTTGCTCTATTGCTAGAGTTATTATTTGTTCTTTAAAGGATACAAAGATGAGTTGTTAATGTGGAGAGTCATTATCTTATGATCGAGTATCACTCCTGTTAATGAACACTAACAATATTATATACATTGGTGCGTTGATGGCCTTTAAAAAAAATATGGAGGATTTTTTAACTTCCTCAATGATCGACACTCGCTTAAATCACACAAAGATTACTTCTTCATAATGTCACAATTACTATCCCCTTCGAGGTGATCTGTTCATATTAGACAAAAAAGCTACTAAATTCAGCAACTTCATCAAATACATAAAAATATCCAACCAATATATTGCAAAACCCGAAAACAATTACCATTTGCTGTAACCTCGTGTAGACGTGGAGGTTAGCACGCTCCCATTAACGTATCGTATCGTTAATACCCAGTCATCGATAGAACCTCGAAAGCCTATCATACCGCCTTTACGGCCCGTGTGCTCGGATTGAAAGTGATTTAATACAATGTGAGTTTTTATGCGGTTAATGGCGACATTCTCATGAATATTAATTTGATTCAATGGTGTTTTGGTAAGGGAGTTTTTAGGGGAGATTTATGGAAAAGGATGAATTGATACTAGGAAATAAGGAAGCAATAAAGTAATTTATTATATGATGAGGGGAAAGGTAAGCTTGCGTGATACGTGTAAGAATGACGAGATAAGCATGCCATTTGCCTGATGGTAAGTGATACGACCACCCATAAACACTAGCTAAACCATACAGAATTTTAAATTACAAAGGATTATTTGGTAGTTACTACACTGCGCTCTTTATCCTAAGACATAGTACGTTAAGTCTTATGATGCCTAGTAATTACGCTGGCTACAGAGTACACACACACATTGGTTACAATGTCCTCTATACGGGACCATATCCGTTATGGTATACCTATAGCTGCTTAGCGGTATAAATAGATAAAGTGGTATAAGTACACGAATTGGTGCATACATGAGACTTCAATAGGTACCCATAAATGTAGTAAAATAAAATAAGATAAGCCCGCAATCTGATAAGTACTGACAGATATCTTCTTTGGTTTTATATATAAAGCAAATAAATTTTAATGTAAAACATCAACCACAATAAATTCGAGACAACTTTCTTGTGACAAATATAAATCCGTGAATAAGAAGTTAAAAGCATTTAGCGCATTCCAATTTCAAATTGCGCAGTTAATAACGTATGAATAAGCGTAATTCCAAATGAAATGAGCGTGCAAAAGCGGACAGGCGCGCGTCAGTTGCCCAACATGCTTTTTTAATTGTCACTTACCACTTTTATGTAAATCCGCGGTGACGCCGCCCGGCGGGTGTCAGCCGGTCTGACAGCTCGACACTGGTGACACGGTGACAAGTGACGGCGCGCCGTTCACCGGGCAATTTGCGACCGGCCGGGTGCGACGAGAAATATTATTTTACTTTTTTAAATTTATTTGTCCGAGTTGGTCCAGTGTGCGTTGTGCTGAATTGATTTCGGTTTTGAATGTTTTAGAGATATTCACGCCCTATCCCTGATGGGTACCGAGATGTAATATGCAACTTTTGCTTTATAGCTCTTCACATTGATCCCTTTCACACTTTTTATTGTTATTGTTGCATACTTTGATGTTTTTTCCTATTTGTTAAGTATTTACTATATTATTTATTAAATAAGTAGTTCCATTCAGTGCATGCTGTGACGCCTGAAGGTAATGCCTTTAACACACGTGTTTTATCTGAATGTTTATTTAGTTATAAGTTTTATTGTAATTACCACTGGATGTCCTAATAAAATAAAATAAAATAAAAACATATTAACCTTACTCAAATGAGTTTAAGAATTAAATAATATTTTTTTCTGGGGTTCCAAGTCCGGACTAGGGTCTTTAAACATATAAGTACTCTGCTACCTGCTACTACAATTAGAGAGCGAGTTTTTCCTTAATATTTAGTTTTCATGTAAATTCTACGTTTACGAAACTTTATGTCTTCCCGTGATCTCCACATGAACCCTCATGTGGAGATCACACAGTTGCTTTGATGATGCGGACAGTTTTGATCAGGACAGTTGCTTTGATGATGCGGACAGGAGACAAACTCCCGCTGCGAATGTTAACTGAGAACTTGAAGACAGCGAATTTTATTCGATTAAAATAAAATGAAAAATGGCATCTTGGCACGGTAACACGAGTACTAGTAGAATATATGTAGAGATGCCCAAATAATGTCTAGTGTGATGTCGTTCTTCGACATTAGCCCGTATTATGCCAGCTTCTTAATATACTTTTTTTTATTGCATTGAATGACGAGACGAGCATGCAGTTCGCCTGATGGTAAGCTATACGACCACCCATAAACAGTAGCAACACCATCCAGCACCTTGACTTACAAAGTACCTACTGTGTGGCGTTCCATTGCGCTCGTCATCCTGAGACATAAGATGTTAAGTCTCATTATGTTCAGTAGTTACACTGGCTACAATGTCCTTGAAACCGAAACACAACAGTGCACGCACACTGCTGCTTGGCGGTAGAAATAGACATTGCGGTGGTACCCACCCAGACGAACTCTTACATATGAGAGACCTACCACCACTTATACTTATATTACACACACCGACTGACCTGGATAGTGATTCGCCAGGAGGTGCTGAAGGTCATGCAGAATGAATTATATAGCATATGATATTATGTCAATTTGTAGATCGTCTGGTTACCGGCATGTTAAACGGATGGTAGAATTTCGAATTTTGATTTTACCTCGATAAGTTTTCTCTGACACCCATCCAATATGCATAACAAAATTCACCGAAACCTCTAAAATATCTTAATTTCAATAGTATTCCTCATCTAAACATATGTCCCTTTTTCGACCCATGCCCAGAAGTCAATGATATCTTCCGGCGGCTCCCGACGGCCGAAGGGCCGGCGTCTTTCATATTTTGAATACATCGGTTATAAGAAATTACGAGCCGCTTATCCCGGTAATGGTGGCATAAAATGTAACGGCCACTCAGCGTTTATGTATTGAGTTTTGCCGCGGCGCGTCGCCGTCTTGTGAGTACATTAGGGCTTTCAATTCGCGTGTTAGGGCGTGGCCAGTGTTGCGTTTATTTGGTGGGTCAAAAATGGAACGTGTTCTAAACTTAAAGGTATTTGAAAATCGAATTTGTAATCTTGGTTTATTAGAGGAATAGACTTTTTGGAAAAGTACGTACGATTCTATGAATGTTGACATGCAGATTCCATAAGCAAAGCATAAAGGTAAAATTGAAATCTAGGTCTGGGTCACTATCTTTTATTTGTAGTACATTCTTATAAGTCTTAGAAACTTTTGAAATCTCTAAATGTTATTGGGCACTCGCTATTCCCAACTAAGTTGTATAATATTAACTATATTTATCAATTTCATAACATAACCACATCAAAATCGATTGCCATACACAACCCCTTACGGACCTGAGCGGTAACAATCAAAACCGTTCGTACTGCGGCCCCGCACCGACCCGACCATAACAATAAGTAAAACAAACGCCCGCTCGGCTGTCGCTCGTTACGTCTGTATCGCATTACCGAGCACAATACCGATCATTATTGATGTTTATTGTCACCAAGTCGCGTGGGCACTTCGAGCGTTCAAAATGCTAGTATACTGTCTTATAAGTACGTTCGTTTGGATACATAAAGAAATGCACCCATGAATGGGTTTTTGAGTATTAAGCATTCTTTATATAAACACTGATTGAAATCACAGACTAGGCTTTTAATCGAAAACTTCAAAGAATTGTTGTATGCAAGCTCTTCGAGCCTCTGAGCATTTAACGAGCTAAGTAAGATGTTAGTAGCCAAACAGAATTATCGCATGTCTATGAGAAGTATCTGTAGGTTAATTTTAATTTTAGATTTGAATTGGGTCACATATGACCCAGGTGGGATCTATCAAAGTGTTTACCATATAGTTGTGGGTTGGCTAGGTGTATGATTAATGCAAAAATACATGTTACATTCACGCTATTATCGCCAAGAGACTACACAGTAACCTGTGTATCTATGTTTCGACAAATTTATTTCAGTCCCATCACTTGATTGGGTGTGAATTTATGTAGCCACACTAAGATGTAAATACATATAAATTATAAAATATTATGTATATTTCCATAATTTGTTGTCAGTTGTACATGTTTATTAAACGGCTGAAGTATGCCAGATAATCCTTAATTAATAAATTACACGAGATTATATTTTAACACAACAGAACAAAAGTTATAACTGTCCGCAGTTCCCGTGGGATATAAACCAGTAATTTATTAATACATAAATAAAAACCATAAATCTCTATATAAAACCAACACATGACGCCCGAAACAACTGGCTATAAACAGAATTAGAATAGAAAATGTTTTACAACGTCCATAAATCCATAGAGCATAAACACCAAACACCGAACACAAACAAATATAACAAACAATAAACGATGAATCTATTTACTATAAATCATCTCTCGGTATACGATTGAGCAATAAATATCAATGAGTTTAATGTTGCTGGCGTACAAGCGATATCTGTCAAACGGCACCGACGCCATCTTGCGACGCCATCTTGATTTATGACAGCTTGTCAATAGATAACGTGGAACTATGAAAAATTTAATGTCGCGTCATCAGTTCATATTTATTGCAACTAAGATCTAATTTTTATGTCATAAGTTTTTTATTTTTATTTTGAAAGGTAGAGAATTAACCAGGTGGGTCATCTGATGTAAAGGGATTATCACCACCCACGAACACAATGCTAGATTACTTGTGATTTACTATTAAGAATTGTTGGTGCGTTGCCAATCTTACACAAATAGGAATAGAAAGTTTAAAAGGGCTTTTGTATTTGTGTAGTGCATAAATCTAGGGTACCTATAATTTTCCAGTAAGTAGGTCCTTTTTTGTCCGATTTTTGCTTTTTGATCTTTTATCTAAGGTAATATTTGAAAGAGTTCTTGTAGAAGTTGGCTTTCTAAATGTTAATCTATAACTTAACCAAAACAATCCTATGGTCATAAAAATAAGCTTCATTGTAGCACACAACCTTTTTAGACCAATTTAGTAGCTCTACGTCCCCCCAGTGACCGATAAGCGTGATGCAAGAGGACAACAAGCAATCGACGAAGTCAACGTCGATTGTCTATCGATTTTCTATCAGCAATTTGTCACGTATATTTACGTAACTTGCTTTATTACTGTTATTGTCCACTTCAATCAATATGGTTCCCAAACGTTGCGCAACAATTTTTTTATGTGAAAAACACTTTTATTCTCATTTGTCATTTATATTCTTTGTTCCTTTGCATCATTTAAAAATATAGCCCGTTCGTATAAAATTCTTTGTACACTATATAAGATTATAAAGTAGGGGTTAGAGTTTTCTTGCTTCGTTTTTTAACTTTGACCTTCCTATTAAATAAATATTTGTTATCTTAACAGGGTACACTGCAGCGCATTTGAAGGAAGACAGCGCAGTTTAAGTATGATGCTGATCTAAGTGGCATGGTGTTGCCGTAGGGTGTTGCATATTTTGATAATCGGCCGAATTACACTTGAATAGATGTTGGTGAAGCCTGCGCCCACGTGGAAAACCCTTTCAATGATATAAATCCCGCTTTACATTTTCGTTAATAAAACGTGTCTATTGTTAATCGTGAACACAATTTAGTTGCATGACATGTATGAATAAGTTAGTAAGAAGAAGAAGCAATATTTAATCCACATAACAATATTAGCTCTACATATAATTTTATGGGAACTGGTCACGGAGTTTTTACCTAACGCACTATTAAGCTATGAAACTTTATTTTATGGCATTGAATGACGAGACGAGCATGCCGTTCGCCTGATGGTAAGCGATACGACCACCCATAAATAGTAGCAACACCATTCAGCACCTTGAGTTACAAAGTACTGTGTGGCATTCCACTGCGCTCGTCATACTGAGACATAAGATATTAAGTCTCACTATGTCCTGTAGTTACACTTGCTACAATGTCCTTCAAACCGAAACATAACAGTGCATGCACACTGCTGCTTGGCGGTAGAAATAGACATTGCGGTGATATCCACCCAGACGGACTCTTACATATGAGAGACCTACCACCAGTGCCGTATATGCCGGTACGTTTGTTTCTTACAATATTGGCGGCTTTAAGCGGAATGTTAAGGAGCAATTCGGCAGGACGGCATAATAGTGCCGAACACCGAGCGCTACAAAGTTTCTCTTTCATGGCCATTTTGCTTGGACTTCACATAACATCAGGGGCAATAGCCACATTACCGTGATGCAATGAAATTAATATAGGGTTTTACCATTTTTATCATACAAAGTAATATATCGGATATCTTCCTGGTATACTGGTATTCTCTCTCTCTGTAGTCGGTCCCTCATGACTGAGGATCGTGGTCATCATTGGATGTACCGCATTTTGAGCGAATTAGTTGTCTCCACCGGTTTCTGTTCATCGCATCTTCAACTAATTTATGGAACTTGGTGGCAGACGAGTCCTTAATCTGGTCCGTCCATCGGGTTGGTGCTCGGCCTCGAGAACGTCTGCCTTCAGTGTTGCCAACGATGATAAGTCTCTCCAGATTCTCGTCGCCTTTCCGTACAACGTGTCCGAAGTATGCAAGGATGCGTTGGCGACATATGGTGGCTAAACGTGTCTTCACTTTAAGCTGCGAGAGAATCGACTCGTTTGTGCGTTTGGCGGTCCACGGTATCCTCAGCATTCGCCTCCAGCACCACATTTCGAACGCATCGATCCTCTCTCTTTCTCGAGATAGAATTGACCACGTTTCGACTCCGTAAAGGAAGATAGGGAATATTAATGCTCTGATGAGGCGCATTTTGGTGTTGATGGTAATTCCCCTCTTCCCCCACATGCCTTTAAGTCGAGCCATAGCGTCTTTGGCCATGCCTATTCTCCTTTTTATTTCGGGAACACAACTACCATCACTGCAAATTTGGGACCCAAGATAGATGTAGTGGTCAACCGTCTGGATACCGGGAATGATATCTCCCGTATTTGACAAATTCCCCGCTCGATCGATGACCATAATCTTCGTTTTTGATCTGTTGACTGCGAGTCCGATATTCTCACTCTCTCTCTCAAGCCTCTGAAACAGCTTCTGCATGTCGTCCTTCGAGGTAGTCAACAAGACAGTGTCATCGGCGTAACGAAGATTCGAAATACGTTTCCCACCTACATGAAAACCCCTGTCCCAGTCTTCTAGGGTTCGTCTCATTATATATTCCCCATATATGTTGAAAAGAGCTGGTGACAGAATACATCCCTGACGTACTCCTTTTTTGGTTTTGAAGGTCTGAGAAAACTCTTTCCCTATCTTTACTGAACAAAGATTGGTGGTGTAAAGCTGCTGAATCAGTCCGACTAAGTGGCAGGGTACTCCCATTTCGATCAGGATGGTCCACAAATTGTCCCACTGCACACAATCAAAGGCCTTGGAGTAATCTATAAAGCACAAAATTACGGGGCTATTAAATTCCCTACTCTTTTCAATTATTTGACGCACATTGAGAATTTGCTCCCGAGTGCCCTTCCCTTTTAAAAAGCCGGCCTGTTCTTCAGGTATCTGATGCGAGAGATGATTGTGAAGCCTCTTGTTAAGGATATGCAACAGTATTTTGCTGGCATGTGAAATTAGCGCAATCGTTCTGTAATTGCTGCATTCCTTCATGGAGCCTTTTTTGTGTAAGGTAATGAACACCGACTCTGTCCAATCGTCTGGCCATTTCCCAGTTTTCCAAATGGCATTGCAAATTCCCGTAATGGCAGTAACTCCTTTGCATCCGAGACTTTTGAGCAGTTCAGCCGAGATGCCGTCCTTGCCAGGCGTCTTTCTACGCTTAAGAGCATCAATAGCCTTCTCAACTTCAGCTCGCAGTATATCCGGCTCCTCTGATGACCATTCGACGTGCTGGATTAGAGGGTCATTTGCGTCATATAAGTCTGCGCAATAACGTTTCCACCGGTCTAGTACTTGTTCAACATCTGTTAGTAGATGTCCCTCCTCGCTTGCAATGACACAAGTTTTTACTTTGCGAGTTCCGGTGAGGTCTTTGACTTTACGAAATAGATCTCTCATTTCGTTATTCTTTGAATGTTCCTCTAAATCATAGCAGATGTTGTTAATGTGAGTGTTGTAATCATTACGACATCTCCGTTGAACCTCACTACTCAACTGTGCGTAATGGTCCCGCTTTTCTTTTGCACTGGTATTACTCATGCATAATTACAAGGTGAGTGAAACCGGGTGATATTATCGTTATATATCATCTCGTCCAAGTAATTAATGGAAGTTAAACAGAACTATAAATAAGGTAATGGATAAATTTATTCATACTAATTGCGTAATATTTTTCACTGCTTTATTGACTTGTCAATATGTAATTGCAATTTATTGTGGTTATTAAATAAATAAATCAGTCGTATTTGTCACGCGATGTAATCATTTTCTTATTGTTTACGTTATATATGGATAATTATCTTGTTAGTTACTGTGGTAAAAGCAGAACGCTAATTCGCCTCTCTTATATTTATTTAGAGTTTAGAAAATTCTTCTTCCATGGATCTACATCTTTGGTAACCAAAGAGATCTAAGATTATATAGAACAGACATTGGGAAAATTGATATACGAATTGAGCTAGTTCGTATTTAACTTGTAGTGATGTAGTGTACACATATTATATTATTATACTATGTAATGTTATACCTTATGTAAACTATCTATAAAATGTGATGTATTCATTAAATATACTAGTGTTCATCTGGCGCTCAGTGGTTTTACTCGTCACCTAATATCCCGACATTACATGGCGACCCTGCCATAAGCGCGACATACCAATGGCCTTATTTGGAAAGTAAATTCAAAACAATTATCAGAGGTGCTCTGTTACGGATCGCGTCGCTATGGAATATTTAAGACATTACATTATATGTCCTGAGTGCGCAGCAGACGTATTTAAGTAATATCAAAGATGTGTCAGTCTACCCAAAACAAGGAGGAATTCTTCTTGGCCCAAAATGCAGCTGCAGGCGACAATCAAGGCGACATTAGCAGACATCTCGGTACCAACAACATTGTAATATCGATACTTGCACTCCTGCTAGGAATCGTTCTGCTGTATCTTGTGTACAAAGGCTATGAGAGGTGCCAACGAAAGTGGATCCGGCAAGAAATGCATTTGGAGTCTCTGAAAGGTTTCCGAATGTCGGGACGAGGCCGTAGCACCCGTGCAGCAGCGACGGAAGTGCAATAAGTGATAGTGAAATTTGAAAAAAAAAAAAAAAAGTATAGTGTTGTAAAAAGTAGCCTAAATGTAATAAAAGTGGTAAAAAAAAATGTATGCGTAAAATAGTGGACTGTAAGCATATTCATTGTAACGTAAACACTATTAAGGGTAAGCTGCACAATATGTTCCTTTTATACATTATTATAGTATGTTATGGCAAGCTCAATAAAATGTTTGTATGATGCTTTGATAAATATAAAAACATATTTAATAAAAATTGGTCCGAAGAGACGAAAAGGGCAAATTCTGACTAAAAAGTTTAATGAAGCGAATGACATACGTTTGAAGTATAATGAAACGTTAAATACAATTAGTCTTGTATCCAATAAAGTAGATGAAAAAGAGAAAGCAGAAATAGAACGATATTGTGAGAATTTTCAACAAATATATGAAGAAATATTAATGTTGTGTAATCAAGTAAGTAAAGTAGAAAATATAGATACAATGGAGAAATTTAGTTTAAAAGTAGCTTTGAGCTTGTTACCGGTTATGTCTGATAACGAATCAAGTATTAAACAACTTATCGATGGCGTAGAATATTATGACTCGGTTCTAGAAACAGAAGCTAAAAGTAAATTAATAAATTTTGTACTCAAAAGTCGATTATCTCAGTCAGCTAAATTACGCTTAGAGACGACTTATAGCACTGTAACTGAATTATTGGAAGCTATGAGGAAACATTTGTTACCACAAAAATCGGCAGCAGCTATACAAAAACGATTATTGTCTTGTAGGCAAAATGATATGACTATAAATGATTATGGTAAAGAGCTTTCAGAAATGTTTGTGGAATTAACTATTTCGCAATCTAAGGGAGATGTTGACAAATATAATATATTAAAGAAAATTAATGAAAAACAAGCCATTAAACAATTTGCAGACGGATTGCGTAATCGTAGAATTAACACAATCATTTCTGCTAAAGAGTTTGAATCTTTAAAAGATGCAATACAAGCGGCGGTTGATGAAGATATTTCATCATCACAATCAGCTGATGTTATGACGTTGTATCATAATAATTCTCGAAATTCCAGAGGTAGATCAACATTCTACAGGGGTCAGCGAGGCAACAATTATAAAGGTATATATCATAGAATAATAACGCCAAGAATGATAGTTTCATATCAAAAAACTGTCAAGTGTGAAGCATAAAACTCATTGATGTAGGCGTAGGCCACACGTATTGACGTTCTGCCACACGCACACAAGGGTGCAAATAATGTTGCTAGTGGTATCGGATGTTCCCCAAAACCTTAAGTCATTATTTAATTAGGATTATTTAATTATGGAATTATTATTATTGTTCACAGTAAGGGATTACTTTATCCTTAATTATAATGATAAAAATCTGAAATAAAAAATAATAAACTCACGGTTTACCGCGTTGCATCGTGCTTTGCGGACATTTACTCTGCGCTAACGCGCTCTTATACAGAATGTCGAAATTAACGTTTGTATGTGTTGTGAATTATCAACATCTGATGTCAACAATGTTTAATCATTACAATAAATCCCTTAGAATGACCAAAACAGTACCAAATTAAAAACAAATTACGTTGATGACGTGAATTAAACGGTTGAATGCGGGATTTACCTTTGCCTCCATTCTAGTTTTATGATGATGATATGAATGAATGCCTTTATTTATGTCAATAATATCAAATGTATCTGGTTCTATTTTATTACGGTTTTTTTGCGAATCATAGTAAAAAAGGCAGCATCACCATTCACCATTCAACCGTATAATTGACGTCATTTGAAGCTTAGTGCTTACGTCTGCTGAAAAAAAGACGAAATTAAAAGTTAAAATTATAAATGATAACTTCATAATTTCTAAAAAAGAAAAGATACAGGTGTCCTTATTTTAGAACTATTTTCATTTAAAATAATAATATAAGCTTGTTAAAATTTGAAATGTCAATTAAAATCAACTCAACAGAAAAATATTATTTTCATAATACTGGCAACACAATTCCATAGCATGCAAAGGTACCAATTAAATAAGTTAATTTTAGAAATATATTAATTTTAGAATATGAACATCAACATTTGGGGTATCAATTTTCTTTTTTTTTGGCAACATTTTGATATAATGGCGTCTATAAAATTTTTGAATTATTGTTTTTGCTTTAGCTATTATTTTATGTCAAAATATTAGATTAATCGTAATAATTGCATGTGAAATGTTATGTTACAATGTTTCTTAAAATTATCCGAGATACTGTGACATCAGTTTATTGCACAAACCATCATTTTAAAATAAAATATCGAGAGCTGATAGCGCTACGATTCGGCCTTGAGCACTGACGCGGGATGTTTGGTTACTAGGCTAATTTAGCCTAGTTTTACTTGCCTCACTAAGCGTGTATGTTCACGGTTTCTATGTGTTATTATTCTAAGGTATATATAGTTATCATCCAGGTCGTGGCAACTGTAACACACAACAGACCCGCGCTGCAGGAGCATGGTCTAGGCAGAGACAGGATCCGGGACCTTCAGGTCAAAATCAAAGAAATTTCAGAGGTAAGAAAAATTATAAGAATAAGACGGGTAATAAAAAGCGATTTGAGCAGGTTCACGTACTAGGAGAATCAAAATCAGAAATCAAATCGGACTCTTCCACAAATTCTGATGTAGGAAACACGTTTTTTCGAGACTAAACATCAAATTTTTGCTTGCGATAGTAGTAATTGTTTAGTTAATTTATCTATCAACAATGTTTCATATTCTTGGTTAGTCGACTCAGGCGCATCCATATCGGCAATAACGTATAAACATGCCTTGAAATTGAATATTCCAATCCATAACAAGAATCTGAATGTAAATGGACTAGGGGGCAAAGTACAATCTATTGGATATGTTTGTTTACAATTATGCGCTGGAGATGAAATTCTAACTCATAACTTTTATGTTTTGAATTCTTTGCCATGTAGGGCGAATGGTATTATAGGACGTGATTTTTTAAAGAAGTTTGGATCTGTTTTAAATTTTATTCAAAATACATTAACACTGTTTAGTGATGCGAATAAAAAAGTGATATTACCTGTAATGTTAGGGAATAAAAGTTTTATGATTCCCTCTAGATCCGAATCTATTCATTACATAAGAATCAATACATTACAAGATTGTGTGATTTGTACGACAGAATTATGTGAGGGTGTATATATTGCAAGTACTTTAGTTTCTCCAATTGATGGCAGAATACCTATACAAATACTAAATACGACGGAAAATGACTTGGCCTTAACTGAAATAAGTTTGATCGTGCATAGGGCATCTGATTACAATATATGTGTTTTAGATAAAAGTCTTAGAGATGCAAATCGAGTTAAAAAGTTATTTTCGTTTTTACAATTAGAACATTTGAATGAGGAGGAGAAAATATCAATTGAAGAATTATGTGCTAAATATTCCGATATATTTTATTTGCCAGGCGACCAATTATCAACTACGCCTATATATAAACATACTATTAGTTTAAAGTCAAATACTGAACCAATTTTTATTAAACCATATAGATTACCCTATTCTCAAAAAGGTGAAATTAAAAATCAAATAGATCAGATGTTAAACGATGGTGTAATCGAACCAAGTCGAAGTGAATGGTCAAGTCCAGTTTTATTAGTACCCAAGAGAAGCGATAGTAGTGGAAATAAAAAATGGAGGTTAGTAATAGATTACAGAAAATTAAATAATTGCATTAAAGATGACAAGTTTCCTTTGCCGAATATAGCGAAAATTCTTGATTCACTGTCAGGTAGCATATATTTTACACATTTAGATCTTCACCAAGGATATTTTAATGTTGACTTAGATCAAAATAGTCGGAAATATACAGCTTTTTGTTCAGGCCAATACCAAATGACTAGGATGCCAATGGGTCTGAAAACTAGTCCAAGTTCCTTTTCAAGAATGATGACCTTAGCAATGTCTGGTTTAACATTTGAAAAATGTCTGGTTTATCAAGACGATCTAATTTGTTTTGGGAGAAATCTGGATAATCATAATAAAAATCTTCAGGAAATTTTTGAGAGAATCAGAAAAGTAAATCTTAAATTAAATCCATATAAATGTGATTTTCTTAAAAAAGAAATTCTTTATCTGGGTCATGTAGTGTCAGGTTCTGGTATTTTACCTGATCCTGAAAAAATTAAAGTTGTTAAAAAATATCCTGTCCCAAAAACAACAGATGAAGTAAAACGTTTTGTCGCTTTTGTGAATTACTATCGTAAATTCATACCAAATTTTGCAGAAAAAGCTTATTATCTAAATAGTTTATGTAGGAAAAATGTACCATTTAATTGGGACGAGAATTGCCAATTATCGTTTGAAATATTAAAACAAAGTATAATTTCACATCCCGTATTGCAATACCCAGATTTTTCCGAAAATAATAAATTTATTGTACAGACAGACGCGTCAGGTTATGCATTAGGAGCAATTTTGTCAAATAGCAACGGACGACCGATAGCATATGCGAGTAGAAGTCTTAACAAAGCTGAAAAGCACTATCCTACGATAGAAAAGGAATTGTTGGCAATTGTATGGGCCGTTAAACATTTTCGTCCTTATTTATATGGCAGAAAATTTAAAATTAAAACTGACCATAAACCTTTGATATATTTATTTGGATTGAAAGACCCATCCAGTAGACTAATGAAGTTTAGAATAATTTTAGAAGAGTATGACTTTGAGGTCGAATATGTAAAAGGAGTAGACAATGCGGCTGCAGATGCATTGTCTCGTATAAGTGTTAGCTCACAGGAATTAAAGGAGATGAACCAGAACGTTATAAATGTGATGACCCGTTCCCAAAGAAGGAAAGTCAATGAGGATCATTGGGACTCTATGATTCCTACAGACGATTGGCCTGATCAACCAAAAGTCGTAGAAACTCATAGCAAACCAAGGGATTCTATTGAGCTTAGATTTATCAGTCATAGTGAATTAGCGAAATTACGTAAAGCTAACAAAGTAGAAAAGGAAAGCAGGTCGTTGTGCTTTGATCCTTTAAAGAAATCTATATACATAAAACCGACTTCTCAATCACAATTGACGCCAGGCGCCTTTGTGAGAGAATTCAGTGAGTACTGTAAAAAGTTAAATGTAGAAGAAATATACTTTATAAAGAATAAACATAATTATATATTTGTCGAAAAATTGGTTAGTGCAATAAAGGCAAACAATTGGTCCGGACCGCGTATATGTATTTTAAAAGACATAAAGCGAATAGATAGCAAAGATGATAGAAAGGTAATTTTAAATGACTTTCATCTTTTACCCACGAGTGGCCACGCGGGTATTAGAAGAATGTTAAATAATATTAAAAAATATTATTTTTGGTCTGGTCTTGAAAAAGACATTACGGCATTTGTTAAGCGATGTGATAAATGTCAAAAACAAAAACATCCATCGCAATACATAAAAGAGCCTATGGTGATAACATCCACGGCTAAATCAGCATTTGAAAAAATATATCTCGATATCGTTGGACCTTTAGATAGAGATAACTATAATTATACATATATACTTACAATTCAATGTGAGTTAAGTAAATACGTTGAAGCTTATCCATTAGTTACCAAAAACTCCGTAGAAATTGCTAGGAATTTTGTTGAAAATTTTATTTTAAGGTATGGAGTTCCAAAAGAAATTGCCACAGACAGAGGAGCTGAGTTTTTGTCATCTACCATAAAGGAGGTATGTAAACTTTTACAGATAAAACAGTTGCAGTCAACAGCATATCATCACCAAAGTATTGGCGCGTTAGAGAACTCACATAAAAGCTTAGGCAATTATTTGCGTATACAAACAGATAATCATTCGGATACGTGGAGTACATGGCTCCCGTACTGGTGTTTTTCTTATAATACATCTGTACACTCAGAAACATGTTTTACGCCATTCGAGTTAGTTTTTGGGAAAAAATGCATCCTACCGTCTAATTTACAAAGTGACATAGTTAGTCCATTATATAACTTTGAGTCTTATCCGTTAGAATTAAAGTTTAGAATCCAAACTGCTCAAAAAGAAGCAAGAAATAACTTAATAAAAAGTAAATTGATCAGAAAAGTTAAATATGATAATAAAATCAATCCTATGAAGAAAATGATTTAATATTAATAAAAAACGAAACTGGTAACAAATTTCAAAGTATTTACTCAGGACCGTATAAGGTAGTTAAAGAAATGTCTCCTAATGTAGTTATTCTTAAAAATGGTAAAATAGATACTATTCATAAAAATAGGACTAAATTATATGTAGCGCCACATAAATAAAAAAAAAAAAAAAAAAAAAAAAAACACTTAGGTAAGCCTAAATTGTATTCTTATAATTGTGTCATGTAAGTGTAATCATTGTGTATCTTTTTTTTATATTTTTTTTTAGAACTAAGTTCAATGTATCGTATGTGCTTAAAAATAAAATAAATTGTGCTTTATTTTATTTTTTATCTCTCCCGAGGAGATGTAGTGATGTAGTGTACACATATTATATTATTATACTATGTAATGTTATACCTTATGTAAACTATCTATAAAATGTGATGTATTCATTAAATATACTAGTGTTCATCTGGCGCTCAGTGGTTTTACTCGTCACCTAATATCCCGACATTACAAACTTAAACTACCCTGAAATAGCAAAACACCTATGTAAAATGCATTAGAACATACTTTGACACGATCGTAATGCGCAAATTAGCATATTTCCTTCATACATATTGTTTACTTTACAAAATTTAAGCATACCGAGGGTTTTTTAATACATCAATGACACCGAGACATCTTGTCACACAGACGTGTCAGATAAGACAACGACTTATTACCAATTGGTAATAACTTTTGGATGATAAATTTGGGCTTGATGTCCGATCTATAACTAACTATACAGTTTAACGTCTTATAGTGGTAACACTCAGCGGGGTATATGCATCCGATATATCGATAGAGTACATCCGATTACAGCTACGGCGAACGTTTTCTGTTCTCAGTGGTGATTGATGGGTCTTCACATGGCTGATGTATCCAATTTTAGCTGTGAATGTTCTAGAACTGATGCTACGCGTGACCATTGACAATTGTTAGCGATGTCTGAAGGTCGCTTGGCTTTTAAGTGATTTCTCTTTGAGTCAAGATCGCATCTTCGCTGATTATCAAATACATACACAGATCTATGTACTCTATTCCATGTTGCCGTTGGGATAATTTTTGGAAGCTCTTCCTTATCTTCTGGCATTACAAATGTTAAAATGATAGCAAGAAGATCCATCGGCCAGCCTATAATATAAACAAAGGTATTAGCTGTTAAGTTCTATAATGACGATTAATTATGTATATGAAAAAGGTTGTGAACAACGTAATAGTTAATGAAATTAAATGCAAATCGTTGTTTCATCATCATCATCATCATCATCAGCCCGTTGCAGTCCACTGCTGGACATAGGCCTCTCCCAAGATACGCCACAGAGCCCGGTCTGCTGCTTTATGCATCCAGTCGCTGCCGGCCCTCTTGTGCAAGTCGTCCCGCCATCTGGCCAGAGGGCGTCCCACGCTACGTTTGCCAAGACGCGGTCTCCACTCCAGAACACGCTTACTCCAGCGGTTATCTGTTCTGCGACATATGTGGCCAGCCCATTGCCACTTCAACCTACTAACTCTCAGAGCTATGTCGGTCACTTTGGTTCTCTGACGGATCACTTCGTTCCGAATTTTGTCCTTCAGAGAGACTCCGTTGTTTGATGACGTAAAAATAAACAAGTACCTCTTCTGATGAGTTGCATTGCAGCATATTTTATCAAGAATACTGGTGTTATGGATATTTGTGAAGGTATCATTTAATTTCTTCCATATTTTTATTTTGAGCGTAAAGTCTATTAAAATAAGGTACTGTTGTTGAAACCCCCTATATTACAGAAAAGAAAATATTTACAAAACTGCGAAGTAAAAATAGACGGCGCCCGGTGATATAGGCTTGCTAATAAATCCACTGGTGTCTGATTCCGCTGGATTTATTGAATTGTAGTCGCGGTTATGTGGAAAAAGTCTGGATATTTATATTGATGGGAATTCGGGTTAAGTGTCAAGATTATTTTCGTATGTCACGGTCGATACAATATGTTAATAATTATTCTTGCAAATGTTTTACACCGCACCAGTGAGGACTGGCTCTAGCGTTGCTCATGGCTCATAGTTGCGTTTAGCCTCAAAAAGAATAGAAATAAGGGTATATTATAGGTTGACTGGTAGAAAATGCCTTCGGCATTAAGTCCGTCTTTATACTCATTGTATATAAAGTGTCAATAAATATATTTTGACAATCTTGAAATCCCACATTTCATCCGAAACTCATTTAATTTCCAAGTGCTCCGTTTGACCCACAAAGTTGTTATGCAGTTGGGTACAAAATACATCAGGTACCTCTTTTAAAGAGTTACAATGAGCATATAAGTGTAACCAAAATTTAGAATTAAGCTGAACTGTGTTGAAAATTATGATGTTTGCAGTCTCTATGGCAGTAGAAATAGACAGAATGATAGCATCCAGACTGACACTCAAGCCCACCTACTTCACATCTAGTTACTTCATAAAAAATATCCACAATCATTCACTACATCTTTCACATAAAGTTGTTAACATCGCCTGGAGTATGTACACTGCATACAAAATTATTGCTTTGCGTACATGTATGTTTACGCTATGCTAATAAACGAGGTAAACAGAGAAGCTAACTAGCCGACGAATAATTGCCATGTCGACGTACCCAATCTAAATATTTTTCTTGAAGTTTAAAATAAGGGAAAGTATTGGGTAAATATAACATTTGTATAAGTCGCATCGAGCATACGAATATATATTAGGAGAAACTATTTATTAAATTGTTTATGTTGGGATTTATCAGCGGTGAATGGTCATATTTCACTCATCGTTCGGTGGTACAGGTATTTAGATTCTTTTGTGAACATCACGTAAATATGGACGCCATATCGATTTATTGGCTTTGTTTGTATTTTGGTATCTACATATTGCTTTCTATCTAAAGATCACTCGAAGATGTAGAAGATGAACTGAAAATCTCTTAGCGGTTGTTTATTATTGGTGGTAGGTCTCTCATATGTAAGAGTCCGTCTCGGTGGGTACCACCGCAATGTCTATTTCTACCGCCAAGCAGCAATGCGCATGCACTGTTGTGTTTCGGTTTGAAGGATAACCACTGGCTACCCAGTGTAACTACTGGACATAATGAGACTTACATCTTATGTCTCAGGATGACGAGCGCAGTGGAATGCCACACAGTACTTTGTAACTCAAGGTGCTGGATGGTGTTGCTACTGTTTATGGGTGGTCGTATCACTTACCATCAGGTGAACGGCATGCTCGTCTCGTCATTCAAAGCCATAAACACGTAAAAAAGTTTTACTTTTTGGAGTGATACTGAGCAAAATAACTCTATCTCTATCATGACCAGGTTGATCCCAAAACCTCAACACAGCTCAACATTCTTGCCCAATTCAACTTCACCGAGTCACAATCAAATATGCCTTGCTGGGTTGCTACAACATTTAGTAATGCGAACGCTTTTACATCAATCCCCTTTCCGTCGGCAGCAGTCCGTAGAATATTAAATTTTCAACTGTCACCCAGAGCTGACACTGTCAAAGTTTTTCTATTAACTTTTTCATTAGGATTTGACAGGACATTCATAATGCGCGACGTTGATGAATGTTCCAGAATCCCAGACGTCCAGAGGGGGCTAATGGTGTTTGTCTAATGAAACGTTATGAATATTTTAAAAATTCGTCATATTGATTTGACAGTTTTAATTGATTGACTTTTTGATATAGCGCTGTTTCTGATGGCGTTCTCGTTCGAAGTTGTGTTGAGCTCTAGAAGTAATACGATAGTTCTATTTGTGAATTTTAGTTTAGCTAGATTAGGACCTTTATTGTCCTCACCAGGCCGAGCTGGCTTCTTTGGTTACTTTTCATTAATTTTATTCCCAATATAAAATATCTGTAGTCATATAAGTGACTAAATTGTAATAAAAATAGTAATTATTAATCGAATGTCTCTAGACTTATCATAAGTGAAACTATGTTCGCCTACGTAATGAATAAAGTATTTTATTTCATTTATGTATAATTGGTCGTAAAAGCTAACTTTGCAGAGTAATTGTCGACTTAATTATACGTTTTATGTACTTAATTTAAAGTATCGATAAGCAGTCGCTGTGCTGTTATTGCCGCTAGTACTATTTTTGACTTTAACCATATGTGTAACAAGTTAGAGCTACGTTAAAGGCAGTTATGTTTTAACTATCCAATGGTGAACTTGACTGCGATTCTAATGATTGTGCCAGATAAATGGTACATTAAGCTCGCCGTCCATTGAATTGACATAGATGGCAAAATGTGACGGTTTTCACCTCAGCCTAACCTAAAAACGGAAGAAGGCGTGATGTAATATATTCCACTGATGGACACAAGATAAACGACACAACTATACTACTCTCTCGATTTATCGTCCCCTAAGCTGATTCAAATCCAAAGCAGGTAGCAAGTTATTTACCGCAACAACAGATTTACTCGATCCCCACAACATGCTAGTCCGCAGAGAAGTTTATTACAATATGTTTACACACAGAACACTATACTGCAAGTTTACACCTCAACAACACAGATCGCAATACATCTCGACTTGTTAGCCCTACGTGAAATTTTGACTTAATGAACACACAGACAAAAAGCAGAACGATACACCAATGTTTCATTAAGAAAAGCGTTTACTGGGAAAAAATATTGGTAAATAGTCATAAATTTACGTACGGTTCAACGTTATTTATTGAATAGGAACTGTTTGAACATATATTTAGTTTTATAGGCAATTAGCAATATTTTTGTGTGGTTTTATGAGTTTCGTACGGATGTAGTTAATGGTATTATGCGTCTGTTATTTGATGGTTTGGAATGAAAATAATAAAATGGGATTTGTATTACATAAACTGAAGAAGTCTGGGTAATGGGTATGTGTTGTATGTTACTATCTATTTCTACCGTCCAGCACTTTGCTAATACTATGTTCCATTTCGAAATACATTTTAGTCATTATGGACGTTATGTAGTACATCTTATGACTCAGGATAATGAGTGCAGTCATGGTGCAGTGTCTAATAGTCGTAATAAACTGATTTATGAAATACCACAGGTCCACAGGTTCAAAACCCATAGGCACGCACTTCGTACCTTTCTAAAAAAAAGTTATGTGTGTATTCTTTGGGAATTATCGCTCGCTTTAACGGTAAAAGAAAAACATCGTGAGAAAACCTGCATACCTGAGAAGTCCTCTATAAAAATTTCGAAGGTATGTGAAGTCTACCAACCCGCACTAGGCCAGCGTGGTGGACTGAGGCCTAAACCCTCTCAGTTGTAGAGGATGCTCGTGCTCAGCAGTGGGCAGTATATAATACAGTGGCATGGTATTAAATATAATGAAACTCTAGGATTATCAAGTTTATTGTAAACATTCGTTTATAAAAATATGCTATATATTTATATCTCAAAAGCTAAACAGATTGGGTCAACTATCATCACGTATATCAGTAAGAACCTTCAAACCACAATTTTTTTTTCTTTACTTGTCTTTATCAACATTTGTTTAGTCAATTATTTTTAGCCGTAATATTAATATAATAGTGAACAAAGAGGGATAAAGTGGAAGATTGATAACGAAATAAAAGGCGCAATAACAATGCGTCAGAGGCAGGCGTCTGTAATTTGGGGGTATAAAGATGGCGTACTGTTCGATTCAGGGACGGAATCAGGCTGTAGATTGGGGTTTATATATCTTCGCATTTTCATTGCTTTATGCCATGCGATCAACGGAAAATTCTGTTTTAAAAAGGACAGCTCTGCCAAAGTAACTTTTGGTGTTAGCGTTGATGTTTATCACTTGCCGGTCGACATTATTTTGGGCTTCACTTCACTCACCATCAGGTGCAGTGGGGCCACTTTGTCGAGCCATCGATAAAAAAAAATGTCGGTTGCCTTTTAAATAGTTTAAAAATGTTTCTAGTGACGGCAATCACAAGTTGCCATTGGTTATATTATGGGTTATTGAGGTAAAAACTGATCAATTCCTATTTCTAAGAGATCTAATAAATGAAATGAAGTAATATTTTTTCATATTTTATTTTATTGTTCGAAGTAAAGCTTTTAAAATGAACAGATCTCTTCATCTCTTCACAAATTCGGCCCTGGTATGCCTCGATTGGGGCATGAGTATTTATTCACGACAATTTATTTAAAATATTTTTTGGTTGTTCATAATTATTTGCTATAAAAGCTATAAAGTGTGTCAAAACTGAAGTCTAATTTTCTATAAGAATAGTTAACTCAAGTTGAAAAAATACGGGTACTTTATTATTTGCGACATTTAACGCAATGCCATCTGTTATCGCAAAACGGAAACAATTAGAAATGACAGCGTCTCGGATCAGTCACGCACCATTCACAATACATCAAGCGAATCGAGGCCGCCAACACAATATATCTTCCATTCAGCGCGCTGCTCAAGTAAACAAAATACGACAATTTACGACTGACAATATCAAAAATACACCGCGTTGAATACGTTATGTCGAGCGATAAAGTCGCATTTAATGCAATCACACTTTATATACGTTTGTTTTGAGACGGCGCGAATGTTTTCGTCGGATAGTGTGGGAACTTGGTGGGAAAGAGAGCGGGGGTGGAGAGAAATAGATTTTATATAGCTGACAAAACCTTTGAAAATCCAAGCTGATATTAAATTTTGTGTCTCTACTACACGGCTTATTTCCTTTCTGATTTCAATACTGTAGCAAAAAATACATCGGAACACATTATAATAGTCCAATTACTATAATCATAAAAAAAACAGCAAGCTAGCAAAAATTACAGAATTTGAGCATAAAGTCAGACTGCTAGAATTAACAAAAATCACTTACTTTAAAAACAAAGGCTAGTCTCGTAACCTGGTAAAGAGGAAGATGTCTGGCACGGTTTAGTAGCAAGTAGTTTACACTACTGCCTCCTGCGATTTCTATTACTAGTGGTAGGTCTCTCATATGTAAGAGTCCGTCAGGGTGGGTACCACCGCAATGTCTATTTCTACCGCCAAGCAGCAGTGTGCATGCACTGTTGCGTTACGGCTTGAAGGACATTGTAGCCAGTGTAACTACTGGACATAATGAGACTTAACATTTTATGTTTCAGGACGACGAGCGCAGTGGAATGCCAAACAGTACTTTGTAACTCAACGTGCTAGATGGTGTTGCTACTGTTTATGGATGGTCGTATCGCTTACCATCAGGCGAACAGCATGCTGGTCTAGTCATTCAATGCAATAAAAAAAGAAGAAAAAAAAGAAAAACATCCCACAACACATTCCCGCTCGATCATCCACCACAACACCACCCTAAAACAGATAGCTATAAACATACATCAACGTAATTTGTGAGCCATTCGGTACAACAGTGCGTTTACTAAGAAACTAAGTGTTACCTACTCGGTAGATTTGCGACACGATTGTTCTTTTAGTGGACAAAAATAGTACAATTTGTGAGAAATAACGGCGTTTATTGTGCCCGGCATGGTTTATTTGTTTGGAAACGAGCCCGTGGGACTTTGGCGCGTTTAGGTATTTTAGTATTGGCTATGATATGGATTTTTTGAAATATTTCTTGAGATTAAGATTTTGGTAAAGTTGAAGAGTAAGTCTGGTACAAAATTCGTGGATAAGAACCAAGTCATGTCTGAACATGTGAAACAAAAATTATATTTTTTTTCCTTGATGCGATACTTTATCTAACATGGACAGTTTGTCCTGATCTGGAATGATTTCTTTTTATAATATTGAGAAAAGCAAAAGTAAAAGGACCTCTAACTCTCCATAGCTAAAACCATAACAACAAATCGCCATATGATTTCAAAAAAAAATTGCACTTTCTAGAAAAAAGAGAAGCTAATAAATATTCTTTAAATAAACGTAAAATTCAAGAAACTAAACGATAATCTGACAAGAATCTTTATAATCTCCGCAATAAAGTACACTAATTACCGCGACATAAAAAAAATACCATCAGTCTGCCGCATCTGTCCACTGTCCAATAAAAACGGGACGCGGCGACACGACGTCGATCGGCCGACATATTTACGACGTAGCCGACAAAAATATAGCACGCGACGATTGCGCGCCGATTGAAATATCGTCTCGTGCGCACTGTGATTTATCGCCGGGTGTGAACTGGTGTTCTTGGCGAGGAGGTGGAGATGTGAAGAACTTTGCACCTGACGTGTCAGTCTTGCATTTCTTTCGGGTGACTTGGTTGATCACTACTATTTTTATGTGGTGAAAGACAGGATGGTCCGTGGTAAATGCTGTCAATAATCAGTAGCAATACAATATAGAGCTGCTCTTTCGAAAAAAATCGTAGAAAAGACCTAAAATTGAATATGTTGCCCCTGCTTTTATTCTTTTTTCTCTCAATTCCCTTTTTTAAATGCCCACAAAGCACCTAGATACGTCTATTCATATCATTAGCTTGCAGATACATGTCTCTTTTATCTTTTATTTTCATCTTTCAAATAACCAATTCCGAATTTTGCCGCCAAACAACAGTCAATCGAAGCTTTAACCTTATCGTATGTAAACTGATTGCAATTATCATGCTATCCAAATTTCTCGAATCGCCCGAAGCGGAATACGTTAAGAATTACGTCCGTCATCGACACGGGACAAAGGGATCCGGAGGCGCTCTGTGCTCGACATCTATCACTTGTTACTGCATCTCTAACAAGCAATGGTTTGCGATGCACGGTAGTGTAGAGTTGGCTTCTTTACAATATTCTTGTGATTCATATCTATGTACGTGAAGAAAAACTTTCTACCCCTTTTCAAGAACATTGCGTGGAGGAGTGTGGTTTTGGTATAATTAAAGTTTATAGTATAGAGAAGGAATGCATAATAGAATTTATGTATAATATGTGTTACAAAATATTAAATTCGCCGGTAATATTAAAAAATATATATTATAAACACATTTTTTTTGTCGAATAAGTAACCAAATATTTTCATCAGATCTCAAAAAGAGTAATTATTTGTTTTTATACAACTATCACCTTTATTAATATCCAAGTGCATGACGCTGTATCCAAAGCTTCATCGCTAGAATTATTATGTAGAATGAATATAACCATATATACTATTCTATTCGAGCTGAATATGTTATAGTCTTGTATTCTTATTCAACGATATAGCTATTAACAACTTTAGGTTTGGTTTAACAGGATAAAACCAATATTTTTTGCTTTCTTATCCCACAGTCTAATAAAGCTAAGATTGTCATATTCCCCCTAGAAAAATAATGTAGTTCCTAGTACGAAAAATAACAGGAGCAATTTGTAAATGCCATCTCCACACAGCACGGTAAGCAAGACGCTTGTTACCTCGCGTTGGATCCGCATTCATCCGCACCGTCACCAGGGCCGCGGACAATAGGGGTGATCACTCCCACACCCTCGCGCTTGTCTTGTTATGCAATCAATTTCATCGGGAAACTATAGACGGATTGCGAGGAGATTTGTTCGCGGGATTTGAATGACATTTTCGCATTATAAGGAAGTAAGGTGTTGACGCCTCTCTCGGAATATAAGTCCGAGTGTGTAAATAAGCTGTGCCTGTACCAAACATCTAAATTCACTACTTTCTACGTTTACTTTTGACAAATTGTCACCAAACATGTAAAACTCTTCACAAACTTTCGCATTTATATTATTAGTAATGTAAGAAAAGATTCTTCCAACTAGTCGGTTAGGAAAAAAAATATGGAGGCCTATGTTCAACAGTGAACACATTCTTGTGGCCGATGATCATGATAAAGAATGTTTTTATCCGCCAAGAAAGTATTTTTCAAGTCCTCATAATTCAGGTTTGGATCTTTTCTAGTCACATAGCTACAGTGACGGCAAGTGGGTTGCCAACGATGGTTGTTCAACACTTTATTCAGTTGTTTAACAACTTGCGCACTTAAATTACGCTTTAAACAATTATATTATTGATAAATAACATAAATTACACAAAATGTCCACAGAAAATGAACTCAAGGAAATTTATTGTTTAAGCAGATGTATTTAACACAAAAAAATACAATAATATATTTATTTTAATATATTATTTTCTTCAATACAATGTCCTAAATGTTTGGATACACTCAGATGTACCGGTTTGATTAATTTCGCAATTTGTTAAAACAGAAAAGAAATTGCGTGTCGTGAAATTGTTTCAGAGAGTTATTTGCATATTCTGTTTTTTTTTGCAGTTGTTTTGTAGTTAGCACGTGGAAGAAGTACCATGGAGCCTCGTAAACACCTATGTAGTGTATTTTCATATTACGTAGAAATGGTTTTTTACATGCTGTCCTATTCAGACCAACTAGATCCAATTTTATTATTACTGTATAAATAAGTTACTTAATAATATCAAAATTTAAGAAATGAAATAAAATCTTAAAAAACATTTGTTGTTTCGGAGAATAATCTTGACAGCGACAACCACCTCTATATTATTATTCGAAAATAAAAAAGAAAACCATAAACAGTCAGCCAAATAAACTACTTATTCATTTAAATTTAAAACTTAACATATCTCATTTAAATAATCATTATTGCTTGCAATCTTCTTCCTTGCAGTTCGTTCTATTCGCCACTACACCATCACTGTCTCCCCTCGATAAAGATCAGTAACGCCCCCAGTTCCTGACTAATTAGCGCAACAAGTCTCTCTGTTTACCCCAAAGCAATGCCAAATCCTTTATCAATAGTTGGATATTGAATAATATCTCTGCAAACAGCTTCCAGTAACAAGATCTAAACTGACGCTAACAATGTTAGTTGGCACCTGCGGTTTATACTTACATATGATTTTGGAGGATTTGGACTTCTAAGGAAAATTGGTATGTTTTGACAGATGTATAATGGTATTTTTGGCCAGATCCATGTCTGACATGGGCAAATTGTGTCAATATTTTATGACATATCAAGGCCTATTCTTCCTCCACAATTTTCCCTCTAGTTTTATTTTTCCATATCTTTCTTGATTTTTTACCTTAATTTTTTTCTCTGATATTTACGTGTTTAATAATAGATAGATTCTAATATAATTGTTGCCTTTCGATTTACATCTAGCAATTTATGGTAATTTTGTACCACAAAACCCTTAAATAGACCCCTTTTTTATATTATGACCACCTGTCACTCGTTCGGTTGGTTCGTCACTCCCTTAATGCGAGACGTCACATCCTGCCCCATTCATATGAGTAAAGATATATATTAGCGAAGTAATTGTCGTCTTCCGCCATTACCGGCCGCTTGACACTTGATAACAAGTAATTTACTCAAGGAAGCCATGTTTTTACCTTCATTTACGATTGACTTTCAGAGTGAAAACTGTTAAAATTTATGTGTGGGAGTGTACCAGTTTTGTACCGGACTGTTGGTTCACGCCTTCACGTCTGAATGATTCGTTAGAAAGCATTTTGATCTTATAGTTCCTATTTAAAATTTGAACTTGTATCTTTTTTGTGCAATCAAAACCAAAATCCAAGAAGGAATTCATCGTTACCATAACCAATAAAAATAAAATATATGATCGCCCTAGACATACTTGCTACGAGACAAGACTACAATGTTGGTAGTACTATATAATACAAAGTATTCTAATAACTTACAAACAAAATGGCGTATATTAGTTACTTTGCGAGCGATTATGTTTTATTACGGCTCTAATAATTCCATCTGAGTAACCGTATAAGTCTAAATGTCCACGAGAGCCGATAAACATCCATTAAACACATTCAACAACAATTTATCATAATAATAAAATGGTTTTATTGCTGTTTCAACAAACATTTTATGGGTCTGAGTAGTCATAGAATTATGTTGCAACTTGTGAACTTTACAAGCTGCAATATTGTTCGAAGCATTTAGTGACTAATGAAGAATAATATTATGAAAATTGAAATTACTATTGACCTTATATAGAAAGCAATTGACACGCAATATGTTGCTCAACATTGCTGCGTATTCAATGGATGTTATTTAATACTCTCTAGAATCCGAAAGTCTGTATCTATGTAGAATTTTTCGGCACACACTGTTTTATTGTTATATAAAAGATATTGTATTTTATGGCGGTAGGCTCGCTCCTTATCACATCATGGGACGGAATACGCACGGCGAAAAGTGGGTGCATTTAGTTGCGCCTCTGCCTACCCCTTCGGGGATAAAAGGCGTGAGTGTGTGTGTGTCTGTACAACATATTTTCGAATGTTGTTCACATTTTATATGTTGTTAAACTTTAATTTCTTAAACACACACAAGTCAAGCGTAAATCACGTTCAGATACCCTTCTATGACTATAACACGGACAATATCGAGCTAAATTTACAACGCGAGCGACATTTTAACGATAATGCTTATTTATGCGTTTTTACACGTATTTATGTACACACGTTTACGAGTGGCTTGGAAACGGTTTTAATTGTATTAAATTCAATTTACATGATGATTTATACCCTAATTATATTGTTCATATAGTTTGATCTGGCTTATCGAATAAGGACCTTAGAGTAATGTTTTTTGAGCAGAATTTGTAGATAATCTGTTTTACTATCGGAGAGCGTGTCCTTAAACAGAAGTTGTTAAAGATCTAATTTTCAAAAGAAAACCGTGTTTAGTAAATCTTAGTATGCACTTGACAAATTTACTATGATAAGTTTCCAAGTCCCATCAAAATGACTCTACTGCACTCAATTATTTAATTAGTACTTCTCCAAACTATTATTATTCACTTCTACCTTGTCATGACTTGTCATAAGTGTTTTTTATATGCCTATATGACTAATAAAATGCTTTTTAATGGAAAGCGAAGTAGCATCAACGACAAGTGATGACGAGAAATTTTTAATCCTTGCTGCTCGATACAATTATTTATTTCTCCAATAAAAAAGTCTCACGCTATCTTAGTATTGTGCTCCCGTGCTTAATGGCGACATGACAATATCGTTTATATCTACGACACGGTTTTATTGCAAAACGTTGAGATTTGTGTCCAATAGCCTTTCGAGCTAATAACACGCGATGAATTCGAATTAGTTTGTATGGAAAGATTCTGTTCGTCTGTCTGTGGAAGATTTTTATTTATTTATTTAGATCCACTAGCGATAGTTCACGAAAATATTATAATCAAACATAAAATATGATATGAAACCAAGGAATATGAGTACCATCATTATAAGTGGATACAACAATACAATAATTTGGATATAATAATAATATTATAAATCTGATTAAAATAAATTAAAATATGAAGTCAATTACAATTTACAATTTCAAATTAATTAGTATAATGCAGATACAATTTATAATCATAATAATACAAAGTCTGAAAATAAGTTTTTAAAATATATAAATTACAAATAAAATCAATTAAAAATTATTAACAATTATATAAAAAATATTTATTTATTTTGTACATGTAAAGCGACCAGACTATCCTGGCACACCCACCACTGCAACTCCTATAAGCCAGGATCGGCACTAACACGAATTTTGTGACACCGAGCGCTGAAGCTCGGTGAGTCTCAGGAACCACTAATTAGTCTTAACCCGCAACGACATTAATCAGAAAGAAAGGATAAAGACGAGTTATATTTTTCCAGCAAGAAAAATATTTTTTCCAAATTTAATGTAGCCACACTGTGCTTGGTGGTAGGTATAGTTTAGTCCAAAATATGAACGTAAAGATGTTGCTTCCCTCGATGATCTGCGGAATTATTCCGGCTTGTCTTGCTGGGTGTATACTGCCCTACCCAAGAAAGGGTTTCTCCATACTAATCACAATAGAAGATTATTTTACATTGGTTTTCTGTATGTCTAAGTACCCTTGTTAGACCAACCCATTAATGGTGTTCATATTTTTGCGTAGGCGATGGTGAAGTTACGAACTTGACCTGTCAATTTGTGTCTTCGATGACAATAAAAAAATATGTCTATAGAATGGCTCTACCAATTATATTATACAGTTTTCAAGAAATTGTATCGACCTTTCTTACTTTTATTCTCTCACTTAGATTGGTCAATAAACTACATAAAATAGATTAGCGATTGCAATACTTTAAAGTGATTATTTTGTTTATATTTCTTCCCCTCCATATTAAAGTTGTAGGCTATTTTGTTTTCACAAAACTCCGACTAATGTCCCGCTCGTTAAAGCACCATTAGGTTTCCTTCTAATTGCATATTTCTGCAGTATTAAAAACGCATTTCGTGATATATTTAAACCTCAACGTAATAAGTAGTTATTGTTAGCTTTTAAACATTTTTGTTTGAGGTTTTTTTGCTCACTATCAGATGAAGTCCGAAATTAGTGCCCGATATGGCGATAGGCTCGCCATGACATCGTGGGACGGAAAATATGTACTGTATAAAGTAAATAGCTGTATCTCTTCCTACCCCTTGGAGGATAAAGGCGTGATGTGGTGTTCGTTTTACCCTTTATTCTAATGATATTAACTATCGCATTTATCAAGACCGTGCGTAGTGGCGTACATAACTATGACGCTAATTATCTGTTGTGATGGTATTAGCCACTATTCCACATATTTACGGTGTTGCTTGATGAAAGTACTAGCTTTAGCCCGACTTCGCCCCGGAATGTCTTGGAAACTAATCCACGAAGAATTTTTCGTACCTATAAATGTCTATCGAGATTATATCTAATTAATCCAAATATCGATTGAACTGACAAACTATTAACAAACCTAGCAGGCCATCTTGTTAAATATTTTACAAACTTTAATACTGGCATGATGCCTTCATTTTACTTAAAGATGTTAAAAACCCCGGCCGCATCCACGCGCAAACCCTAGTCAGCAATATCGTTGCAAGTCGTACAGAGTGATTTACCGTCGGTCATAGCTACTGTTTGATGGAAACGAAAACCGCACGCATTCTGTGAATTTACCTCGTTTGCATGTTGCTCAGGTGCTTTTCCTTTTCCTGTGCCTATTGACATTCATTTAGTGTAGGTTCGATTCCACGATTACGTTTGGGCAACAATTTGTCTTCGTTTGTGACTTATGGTTTGAATTTAGGGTCCTGTTTGCTTTGTTAACAGAACTATATTAAGTCTATGCTGTTTGACTGTTTATTCCATAGTAATAAAGCTCTCTTTGAGCCATAGTAGAGCAGTAGCAAGTTGATTTCAAAATATGTGGTATTATGTCGGTAATTTTATACAATAATAAAGAAAACAACATTGAGGTACGGAACCCTCAACATGAAATCTGGACTCATTCTTTGCCTGTTTTTTTTACTCATCACTGCCAAATAATTCAGGATTAATTGTGATATGTGCTAAGAATTATAGAGTTTAGATTTAGTGAATGTTGGGTTATAAAACACCTAATTATGACAAAGGCGCTGATCGGTAATCAATTACAAACAGAAGCTATCGACATTGGTAGAATCATTGCGAGGGAGTGGGGATGCCATAAAAAAAAACAGATTCAATAAGTATTTAAAACTTTGAATAGAGATTGGCATTGTGCGGCAATAAGCAATTTTAAAGTCAAACTTGTTTCTGACGATTAAGAAAGTGATGCGCTGAATCTATATAGTAGTTAGTAGGTGGACAAAGAAGATATGTGCGAGGTGTCGCAGAAAGTTTACTAGTACCATAGAGAATCTGCTTCTTCATCAGCCTTTGGAAGTCCACTGCTGAACATGGGCCTCCCGCAAATATTTCCAGACCAACCTGTGAGAAGCGGCCGGCATCCAGCGACCTTTACGAGGTCGACTGTCCACCGTATAGGAGGACGGACGTCCAAGGCATTTTAAATAAAAAAGCAAAACCAACATACATCACGCCTTTTATCCCCGAAGGGGTTAGCAGCGGGGCAAGTACAACATACACTTTTCAATATTTGTTATCCGTCCCATGATGTAATAAGGAGCGGGCCTATCGCCATATTAGGCACAAATTCCAGACTCCAGGCTGATACTAAGCAGAAAAACTCAATATTACTTTCCTTGACCCTTGATTCGAACCTCAGTGCGGTGGTGGTATCGCGAACGCAATACAACTACACCACCGAGACTGAGACTCGTTTGACGTATCATTTAAAAGAGCTGTAAGGCTACTATCACCCTCCCACACTAGAATAATTACCTCTATATTTTACCCCATAAACCTAACGTTTAAACCTACAACGCCGAATTTAGGTCAGACGCTAAGCGATAAAGCGGCGCATGCGGCTCACGTAGTATGTTATCGTGCAAGCAGCTTACATGCCATTAGCTTTAAGGCTTTATTGCGCGAATATTTATAAACGTAAACGCACCTTAAACGGCAAATGGTCGTCATACATCTTCGGGTTTGTGCTTTCAGCTGGGAAGAGTGGATGCGGCAGTTCGTAGACTAAGAACTTAACTTAACTTTTATTTATTTATTTATTCGGAAGTCCTACAGGTTACATAATAACAAAATTTTGAAGCTATATTATAATACAGTTACCAAATTAAAGGCCTTCACTTATAACAACATAATATTTAAATACAAAGTGATGAACATACTATCTAAGTCTTACGCGTAAACAGCAGCTAAATTCATTGTACTATATCTCGGCAAAAGTGAGACGTAAAGGATTTAATCAGTCCAGAGTAAAGGAAGGGAACGTATGAAGACTGATGCTCTTCGAGATAAGTAAGTGCTGTGGTGTTTTTTTTTATTGTCAAAGAAACAATAAAGAGCTGTGGTGAAGTTTTTAAAGTCGACAGGGTCTATTGTCTTACAGAAAACTACATAACTGGACAGGTTGTTGTTACAGGTTGGGATTGAGATTTTCAGATATTTTTTTTGAGATGCCCAAACTGCCTGCGGCCTATACATGACTTTTCCGATAAGTATTTTGGGTGTGGGTTCCGTTAACATCCGATATTCTACATATTTGTATACAGAGCTATGTTATTATTAATGGCAAGACTAACTGAAAGCCTGCTTGCACGAATACGAAGTGCGGTATAAGAAGACAATTTAATACTTACACCAACTTTATTTGTAATTGACAGTAAACAACCCTAATGCTGACAGATCTACGTCTCAGGTTCAGTGTCATATACAAGGAATGACGATTTTGCCTTCTCCTCCATTTTCGGGCTCCCGTCAGTACATGCAATGCCGAGTTGCGGACATGACTGAGCGTAGGGTTGCTATTTTAATTGATATGTCTCCGGCGCTCACAGCCAATACCAATTACAGCCGACGCTAGGGCTGCCACCACCACTCGGGCTAGGGTTGCGTCTATATTTTTAGTTTTCGAAAGGATAATTGAGGTTGGTTTTGGTTGAGAGCTGTCAAACGTCAATATAGCTTGATGTGGTTTTTGGTTGTTTTATGGTTTGTAGAGAAACATCTCAGTTTTTACGGATTTTCAGATTTTGACAGCTCTCCTGCCGTAGCGGCACTGATACCGAGTCGCCGCAGATTAAATAAATTTTCAAAAAATGTTATTACGTTTGGGTTTTACAGCACCAAAAATTTCTCATAATTCATTGAATCCATAACACTATGTAAGGTTAGAGCCGCGTGTGACTTTATATTTATTACGTTTTTATAAATAAATTTTGAAATATCCTGGCAATAAAATACGCCATACAGAATTGTACAAACTAGTTTGACAAAGCGCTTTTACGTGACGTTAAAATAAGTACTGGAGTTAATATTTCTCTTTGTCAACAGCGGCCGAGTAGGTATGCCGCGCACGGCCCCGCTACACCGACGTCAACACACGTTCTTACATAAATGTCCATTTAAAAAAATGTTTCGCATAAAAATTGCCTTTTTATCCACACGGTGGACAGCATGAGTTTACGAAACATTGTGGTGAGAATTCGTTTAAAACGAATAATGATTAAGTCGTCTTTGTTATAAAACTTAGTTTAAACTGCTTCGGTGGCGTAGTTGTATTACGGTACGACTGCAAGGCTGAGGTCTCGGGTTCGATCCCCGGGTCGGGCAAAGTGATATTGGATATTTCTATTCAGTATCAGCCCAGAGTCTGGAATTTGTGCCCGGTATGGCGATAGGCTCGCCCCCTATCACATCATGGGACGGAATACGCTTGGCGAAAAGTGGGTGCACTAGTTGCGCCTCTGCCTACCCCTTCGGGGATAAAAGGCATCAGCATGCGTACTTAGTTTAAACCCAGGTCTGAGTAGAAAGATTTTATTGCCACTTTTGCACACTATCCTTTTTTCGATGGAGCTTTTTGTATTAATAAATATTATTACAAATCATTACAACATTTTAGGGTTATTAAATAAATTGCTGCAGAAATTATTCTTCTTAAACTTGCTGCTATCAAATCACGACACCTAGTAGGAAAACTGTGCAGGAGACTAGCCTTTGCTTGTTTGTTAACGTTAAGTTACCTCAGCTAAATTTAAAATAGCTACTATTAATACACGCGTAAGGTTACAAAATACCGGCCATAAACATGAGCAAATTGAGCACCTTTCATAAATCTTAGTCCACCTGACAAAGTACACAGATTTATGTTTATTGCCTTCACAGCCTGCTAGGTAGGTCTCTTGTACACGTGATTTTTAATACCACAGCTTAGTCTATTTCTATGAATAAATTGCAAGCATTAATGTGGTCTAAAAGTCTGTTGCTAGTGTTATTTTTGGCTTTATGAGATCTAACATTGAACATAGAGTAGTGAAAACATAACCCTTCCTTTCTGCATAACCGTAGTCGAGTAATAAGGGTCTTAAGACTACGAATCTCTATTTATTTAAGTATAAAATTAATAAAGAGTAGATTCCACCACACCCATCCATTACTACTTAAATTTTGATTCTAATCTCACCAAGCCACAAATAACAGGACCTGATAAAAGTTCCAGCCATTAATCGCAATAAAACAAAACTATAAAAGCCCCGAGAAACCATTAAACACGGTAGTCAAAACCACATTAATATAACAAAAATAAACCTGTTTAAATCGAAAGAACTCCCGTTGAGTCGTAAACAGTCCCCGGCACTAGCGTCGTATCGGTGCCCAAGTAATTACCATTTAAATTGTACCCATTCAGCTACTACTTGACACTTGACAAATGTTATAGCGATAGACAGTTGGCTGACAGCGTTTCAAGAATTTTTATATACTCATATCCACATCTTAAGCGTGTTGGCTTCCCTTTACTTGCGTGAGCAAATTTATTTTTATTGCCACATTAACGTGCGTTAACTGTATGGTTCGTGCTATAGGGGTCAAATTGCTATGTCGATTTATTTATTCCTGACACTGGTAATTTTGTAATGGAGTAAGAAAAGTATTGCGTTTTTCGTGTGGTCATTTTTATCGTCATGCGTATGTGCTGGGCAATAGAGTTGGGTTTCGATTGTTGTTTTGTTTATAAAGTTCGTTGATAACTAAGCGCTGTAAACTTACACAGCCGATGTTAAGTCGTAAAAAGTTCCCGATAATCGTATTTATAAGACATACTTTAATTTCCATTTGATTGGGTGTAATTTTTTGTTATTGTAGGCGAGCAGAAAAAACGTGTTGACATTTTTATTGTTATGAATTTGTTTTGTAATGTTATGTTTTCCAACGATTACAATGTAACATAAAATTATATGTGGACATGTTTATGTAAGTAAAAAGTTGCTTCTTGATGTCATTACTATTTTTTGTATATTTGTATTGAAGTTTTAAAGTCATTGGATGCTGTTACATGGTCAAGTATTTGGCACCTGTTTTATTTTTGTTTGTATTTGGTCATACCAGTATTATTACATTTATACTGCAAATGGTTTTTAAGTAGTTTAAACAGCCTTCAAGTACAACTGCATCTAAAATAGTCCATCCGTTTAGCAACACTTACGTCGAGAAAGAAGTAGAACTTATCACCTAATTCTTTTCTGGAGGTTAAAAACCCCTCTTGACTTATTTTAAGACCTGCCTCTGTTTTAAATTCACCTACTTTATGGACTGGAAACTATTACGCTTGCTGTAAGTGAAGTATCTTGTAATTGTATTGTTGATTCACTTCCCTTTACGACGAAGTGGGTTTATATTGCGACCCCGCTCAGATGAATTCCTGTAGCCGAATATGAGATTCATAGAGACCGTACCATTTTCAAATTAAAACGTATCATATTGAACTCTCTGGTAAATAAAATACCTGCTTAATTCTCAACTCATAATTAAACATATTTTTTCGTATATAATATCGTAGAGTCGCTTACCACACTCTCCAAAACAAAGGTTAGGAGGTTAAATAAAACGGGTGTAAATAGGTTGGACCTGTCATCGAACCATAACATACCAGGTTTTATAGCCAAGTAGCCGCGGCCAATCGACAACATCTCGATTGCAAGCCATTTGAAAAGTGTCAAAATTTTATTTCCAACCATTTAGATTACGATGCTAATATAAATCCAATTTAAAAATAACATTTAGATTTGATGATCGTTGTGGATATTTTGACAAATATTTCTTTTAAAAAACATTTAATTACAAAATATTTTTATGGTGTTTAGTATTTTCGTCTGTGATTTTGGACGGTGTCATAAAGATAAATATTTGTGATTAAAATAAAATCAAAAATAAAACTGTTACGCGATTAACACTCTTCGCTACAATGCCAGCTAATTAACTTTTATATTTAAAATAAATAAAATAAAATAAAATCATTTATTGATCAAGTAGGCTTATAAAAAAGCACTTATGACAAGTCATGACAAGGTAGAGACAATAACAAAGGTACATATACCAATTAAATAATTTAAAGTACCTAGATTAAATAATGAACAACCAGCACGGGCTGATAGGTACAGAGGACACGGACATTGGGGACGGGAATAGGGCTAGGTAAGGAGAAGTGGAGCTGATATAAAAGAAAGGGAAGGAGTATCTTTACATTACGAGGAAAGGAAACGCCACGGTCCTCGCCGGCGAGGATAAAAAGGTCCTAGCCTAGCTAACCTACCAGCCTTTCACTAGCTACCTAAGCGATGACGACCCGAAGAAGAAAGGCAGAAAGAAACTCCGGGCTTAATTTTTTCGTCATCAATTGTCATGATTTTCTTCATTGTTTTTCAAATGTATATTTGACAGTATTATTATTACACAGGTTAATGTATGCATGAATGTAGCCCTAAGATATAAATAAAATACTATTTGGAAGCAACCAAATAGAAATATATTGGCGTTCATGATGCATTAACCCACGTTTACAAGTCATTAATAGTAATAGATACCTATAGATCGGTCGTCACTATAATTAAACAATGTCAAAATGTCTAAAAAAATTGAACTTAAATGTCAAAAAAAAAAAAGTAAAAATATAATATTATGGACATAGCCATATAAATGTCATATTAAAATATATTTTTTTTTCATAGGCGTTCAATGTGAATGCTCAGTGCCTTGGTGCTGTGCCGGCAGGACTGATTCCAAATATCCTTATCATTTAAATAGTCTGTCACTTTATAGTAGCCTCTAGAAATCAATACACGTTTAACGTAAGGCTTAAATTGGATTTCAGGCAGATTTATTACTTCAGAAGGAAGCTTATGCCCATAAACGAATTACTTGTTTTACTCAGTCTAAACTTTGGAACTGCAAGTTTGTTTTTGTTCCTTGTATTTATACAATGTATGTCACTGATTTTTATAAAGCTATCTAGATTTTTGCGGACATACATAATGTTTTGGAATATGTATTCAGCTGGCAAGGTTAGTATATTAATATCTCTTTCTTTTATAGTCGATGATATGCATACTGGCAGGTGGCACCTATTTATTTATTTGAAAAACATACATATTTTTGTTCTTATAAGCAATTTTTAACACAACACATAAATGATCATGTATGTGATTACTACTGTCCGCCTGCACTCCTCATGTGTAATTTATTACCAACTTTCAAGGAGGCAAAGGAATTAGGAAGAGGGATAGGATTTACTAATACTTCGGTCCATTGAACAAAGCTGTTACTATACTATACCAACCTTGTCGAATTAGGCTTTATGAGGCAGATTTCCACAGCGTGGCTCTATCACATCTATGCATATAAAAACACCAGAACCCGGTGTATCTGTATATTAAAAGAAAAGTTATAAAGAAAGAGGTGACTAAGGAAGAGTAATAGAACACAAATCGGCGATTTCAGAATTCTTTTCTATTTCTGTTAGCGCATCTCCGAAACAACTGAACGGATTTTCATTTAATTTTCCAAAGTGGACATAGTATAATCAAGAGCAGAATATAAGTTTTGTTTCATTAAAATCAGATATCGGAAAGTTATCGTTATTTTAAGATATTTGGTATTTTCTTTAAAACTTTGCTTTGAATTCTTCTACGTGGACAGACTTCTGCGCATAAGCTACGGGCAGAAATATACAAAATATTCGTCTTTCTATAGAAAGCCTGCACAGAGTTAATCCGCTTCACTTACCTATCTATCCGGATCACTTATCTATCTTCTTACCATACTGGGTGTACCATTATTGTTATTTTTGCTTTCTAAGACCATTCTTTGCAGGCACCATACATCAAGTGATCGCTAGATCAAAATCTACGGAAGATTAACGATTTCAGATACGTGCAATCGGTTTTTTTCATATCCATGTTAGTATGCTTAGAACAGAGACCAATAATGGAGTGAATATGTGGTAGAAATGCTAGATAAAACCTTTATTTTCATCTGTCACATCACACAGATTTAGATTTTTCATTTGATACACAATCTCACGACTTTTATTCCCGAAAGGGTAGGCAGAGACGCAATTAGTGCACCCACTTTTCGCCGTGCGTATCCCGTCCCATAAAGAGATAGGGGCGAGCCTATTGTTAATTTGATTAGAACTTTAAATACACGTCAATATGTTCAGTATGGAGTCGCCTTTTAGAACTCTTTCACACATTTTATATCCAGGCACAGAGCTAAATTACTATGCAACTCGTCTGGGTGGTCATTGGAATGCAGTTTACCCAAATCCACCCAAATGATTTGTTATTCAAAAAGGGCTATAGTGAAGTGTAATGTGGTAGTTATCGATCAAATTATACCGCCTGATGGTATCACACTCAATTCTCTCATCGTTAAAAAGCCTCTGGTGCTATACGAGCTTTGTCGCGTAACTCGACACCTTGTGTTAGGCGGGAGGTGTACTGGAGCTATGAAAAAATATTTATTTACAGCATGGAAAACTTACAGCTAATAAATCTGTTAGGAATAGCAACAATTTAGGTGTCAAAAAGCCAATAACAAGTTCTCACTTATAGAAATAAATTACGTTAAGTACTTGAGTGTGAGCATAACTCTTTTAACGAAAATATAGATCAATTAGTCAAATGGAGTAAATAACAAACAAAACGAAAAATAACGGGTAACAAAATATTGGCAATTTTTAATATTATAAATGCGAATGTTTGTTAGAAGTAAACGCAGGACCTGCTGAACAGATTTGTATAGACCATGTCCTGAATTAACGTGTAGACTACTAATAATAATAATAATACCAGCCCTGTATTAAATACTGCCCACTGCTGAGCACGGGCCTCCTCTACTACTGAGAGGGGTTAGGCCTTAGTCCACCACGCTGGCCTAGTGCGGATTGGCAGACTTCACATACCCTCGAAATTCTTATCGAGAATTCTCAGGTATGTAGGTTTCCTCACGATGTTTTCCTTCACCGTTAAAGCGAACGATAATTGATAAACAATACACACATAACTTCGAAAAATCAGAGGTGTGTGCCTTGGGTTTTGAACCGCCGGACATTGTCTCGGCAGACCGTTCCATTCCCAACTAGGCTATCGTCACTAAATATCCCGGTAATTTGATCTAGTGGCAAATATAGGGTTTTAGGTTTTTTAGGTTTAGGTATTTGTAGCGGGAAAGGCTTTTCCGTGGGCGCAGCCGCGAGCAATAATCTTTAGCTGTGTAGGACTGTTGATTAGAAGGTCCTGGGTTCGTTTTCTAGATTACTGTATTGGTTTATTTTGTGTGTTTTTTTAACTTTGTTAACTTTGTATATAAAAAACTATATTTTGCCGACACAGTTTATATTCGCCGCAATTAGCACAAGAAGGCAATTTCCATCCTTAAATATTATAAAACAAAGTCCCCCGTCGTCTCTGTCTGAACTCTCTTTCACTGCCTCGGTGGCGTAGTTGTATTACGGTACGACTGCAATGCTCGAAATCTCGGGTTCGATCCCCGAAAGGGGATTTGACCGGTCGGGCAAAGTTATATTCGATTTTTCTAATCAGCATCAGCTCGGAGTCTGGAATTTGTGCCCGATATGGCGATAGGCTCGCCCTCTATCACATCATGGGAAGGAATACGCACGGCGAAAAGTGGGTGCACTAGTTCCGCCTCTGCCTACCCCTTCGGGGATAAAAGGCGTGAGTTTGTATGTCAAATGAAAAATCTAAATCTGTGAGATCATAATCATCATCAGCCACATGACGTCCACTGATGAACATAGGCCTCCGCCAAAGATTTCCAGACGGATCTGTCAAAAGCGGCCCGCATCCAGCGTGTTCCTGCGACCTTTATCAAGTCGTCTGTCCACCTTGCAGGTGGACGGCCGACGCTGCGCTTGCCAGTACGTGGTCTCCACTCGAGAACTTTTTTGCCGTCAGTTCTTCGAACTATGTGGATAGAAGGCTTGAGTATGCATAAAAACTCTTTCACGTGGGCGAAGCGGCGAGCGAAAGCTAGTTATACATAATATAAAAACAACGAAACACGTTTCTATTCCCCAGATTTTTTCTTATAGACTTTATTGACATTAAAGACACCTAAGTTCCATATGTGTCCCAACCCTAACCGTCGAGTTGACACTCAACAAACGAGCGATGATAGCGATCGAGCTGGTGGGGGTGTAAATATCGACGCGATGGTGTCGATACGGCTACCACCGACCGTTTATACGTGTTTTATGCGCGGCCGGCATCGTGATAGCGACGCGATTTATTGTCGGACGCGGCTGCGTTACGCGGCTACTTGAGATGTCTTGCGCATAGATTATGAAGGAGATGCGCTAATGGATTTTGAGTGCTATGTTTTTTTTTTGAGATTTTGTCGTCCCGATAAGTATTGTTAAGAGGTTCTAATACTGTGTAGTACATCCTGAGGACCACAACCTCGTATTGGCCTACTTTGTCGCATACAGGACTCTTGGCTATCCTGATGTACTAAGAAAGGTTCGCGAAGCTGTCCCATTGCGATGCCGTATTAAGTACAGCCCGTTTCTGTGAGAAGGAGGCTAAAATAGGATCTAACGTCCACCGAAGGATGGTCGTGGTATGACAGCGTAAGAGATACTGGATCTGTTGATACATATACTGTTGTGCTAAGCTCAAAAGCCGTATCTCAAAAAATATCGTAACCTTGATTTTTATGGCATCAGATAGCTTAAAAATTCACATCTAATGAACAATATAGCCAAATAGCGGTATTTTTTTTTCGACTTGTAAAAAAGACCTCAAGAAAATGGTCCGTATCTCAGTTTTACCTCAAATCACAATTAATGAATAGAAAACTATATTTAAAAAACTTAAATTTTCTCAAACTAGCGTTCCTTGACGTACCGCTTTTGTGCTTCTAGCATGGCAGTATAATGTTTAAACATAATTTTCTTACAACAACGAAGGTTGCATACCTCGATATTGTTAGACACTTCCTCGATATACCCCAATTGACTGCGGAAAACCATTCACAGTAACAAGCTAGTACGGCAGGTTTTCATCAAGTAAAGTACCTATAGATACACCGAAAGTTTACATTCATATCTCCATACTAACTTAATCTTTGACCCGCGTTAGTTCGAAAAATCCACGCGTAGAATGAAAATAGACACGTGATGTACGACCAACTGATGTACATAAACACAATTTGAACGTTAGATTTATGAACCACTACATATAATGTACTTTAGTGAATGAAAACATTGTTACGGACAGACCGACGGAGCGACCGAGTTACGACCGCTCATAAAACTAGCGGTTTATCGACGTAAGAGAAACGGCTTTGTTGCGATGTGTCAGCATGCGAGTTGGGCATGTCAGTTACCGACTCGTGACTAGCGTATGGGTTACTGGCATGACAGTAACTTGTATTTGAAAAGTAAAGTATGTCATGTTTTTGTGCTAAGTCTATTCTCTTTTTCCACTTCTTCAGGTCTTCTGCTAGTTCACTATTTCACTATACGTCTGGTTTCGATTTAGTCCCCTCGTCAGGTATTTTAGTTACTAAACTCGTCACACGCCTCCCTTCTGAAACAGAAAGCAGTTGCAAAACTAGGTCTTTTCTACAAACAAAAAGAATATATTTTATGACAGCTTCCATGCAGTTGCAAGTGCTAACTTCCTTTAACGTCTTACTTATAGATTTGAATTTGATGACAGCTACTATCAGCTCAGCAGCTCGCCCCGTTTAACCAAAACATGCATAGTAAACGTATAGTTACGTAAAAATAATATTTTATGATTTCTGTATAATAATTTTTAATAACAAGATAGTTGGATGTTTATGTTTTGGGTTCCGTATATACGTAATTAATGCAGCGTTTTTCAAATCGAGTTTTATTGATCTATTGTTAACTTGCTAGTGAATTGTAGTTGCATCGTTGGACTTTGAATGATAAGATCATCCTTTGTAAAGATTATCTTGAGAAGGTATCTTAAATAATTGTGTTATAGGGTAAGTCCAAATTGTATTAGTGCAGTTTTAAACCTGGATATAAAGATTTAAAAGTTTTTGAGTATTGTGTTATTCGAAGTTCTGAGATGGTGGTATTCTGCTGTTTTTGAAATAGTATTGAATAAAAAGTGCTACTTTTCTTATTCAGTTGCAAAAATCATGAGTACCAAATAAAGTCCTGGAATCTGGTCTGCAAAGTATTCCCAATATACGTCAAGGAACCCTAAAAGAAAATGAATTATCTAAACTTTCTGACAGTGAAACATATGTAATAAAACCAGTGTTTTATCTTTGTAAAACATTTAACTAGTTTGTTATAAATAATACATTTTTTCTCTTTCAAAATTCCATAACATTCAAACGTTTTATTGTTGCGTTTATCATTGTTAAAATATTTTATGGCACTATTTTCTTAGAAATATAAAAGAAACAGATGAATTTGATGCGAAACGAAAAATGAAAATAGTGAAATATAATAAGTGATAGAAATATACTGTAGACATTTTGTCTACAGGGTATCCGTTAAAATTTATCTTTGTCAATGTGATGATTACTGACGAGTAGGTATTGCATGTCTTTATCTAACTCATCATCATCAGCCACATGACGCCCACAGCTGAACATAGGCCTCCTCTAAAGATTTGCAGACGGACCTGTCAAAAGCGGCCTGCATCCAGCGTGCTCCTGCGACCTTTATCTATGGCTGCGGCCAACTCGATATGTAATATTTATTGATGGGTCTTAAAACAAAATAAAGAAACATATAAATTTGGTGCAAACATGAAACTTACTGAAATATCATAAAAGATCAAAATGTAGTGTAGACATTTTGTCTACAGCGTATTCAGTAAACTTTAACTCATGTCTTATGATATTTACTGCCGAGCACTACATAAAGGTTAATTTCTGTAACCTTTCCTGTCTATAAAACCTTAAAGAAATTACATTATCCAATGTTAATCACTTTTCAAAAGAATCTCGGCCGTAGCCATTAGTTTTGGATTTATATCTATTTGATGTGTAAACATGGTCGGAATAAGGCCTACAAATTGGGGGATTCGACACAAAAACGTCGGTTTGAGGACTATTATCGTAAACAGTTCCGTCAAGAACCGATTTGGGTATAAAACTAACTTTTGTTGATGGTTCCGGCCGCCTGAAAAGAGTTTAAGAATAAAAGGCCACGTGGAATTGCTCATTTTTCAGGGATAAAATATCCGCGTGATTTTCGAACACTTTGGGTACGAATCATGAAGGTTTAAAAATATTTTAATGTTATAAGTTTAAACTGAGAAACAACATGGACTAATGAAGCGACATACCAATACGAATCATTATAACAAAGTTGTTAATATGAGAATTAAAAAAGGTACGAAGAATTTAAAAAAAGAACGTGGTATCCTCACGGTTTCTTAGGCTAAATATCGAATTACTTTTCATCTAGAAAATTCTACCTAACACGCAGGCAGACCTGCGAACAAAAGTTACTAACCAACTGTAGACATTAACACAATAAATATTCACAACACGTATACAATTTATATTCACTAAAAATAAAACTAAATACAAAACCATATTAATAGGAAATTGAAAACGCTGTACACAAGGGCAATAAATTTATAAGTGGACGTGCATCTGCGTGTTGGTATTAATGCGTTTTGACACGGCGTCGGTGTGTTTATCACGATATTTATGGCAATTTATAGCTTATCGAACGTCGGTTTACGTTACAATAGCAATGTTATTGGCGCTGTTTGGCCTGAATCTGTTTTATTAGTTAACTTTTAGGTGGATAGGATGTGAAGCTCAGGCTTGTAACACTGCAACGTGTATTTCTGCTACCAAGCAGTTAGCAAGCACTGCTGTTTCATCGTTCAGCAGTTGTTACGACCAAGCATTATCAAACTCTACATTTTTTAACTATACTATGAAAGCTGAAAGCGAAATCTGAAGACTGCCTCGGTGGCGTAGTTGTATTACGGTACGACTGCAATGCTGAAGTCTCGGGTTCGATCCCCGGTTCGGGCAAAGTGATATTGGGTTTTTCTACTCAGTATCAGCCCGGAGTCTGGAATTTGTGCCCGATATGGCGATAGGCTCGCACCCTATCACATAATGGGACGGAATACGCACGGCAAAAAATAGGTGCACTAGTTGCACCCCTGCCTACCCCTTCGGGGATTACGGTCGTGAGTGTGTGTGTGGGTACTATGAAAGCTTTTTGTAAACTTGTACTAAATCTCAAGGCTTTGCGCCCTAATATACCGGAAAAGGAGCACAAAACTTGACACACTTCCTCACTCTTCCGCTATCGTGGCATCCCTTATCTACTAAGGGTTGTTTACGCCCACGACATCCTGTAACATCCCCTGTAAAAAGTAAATGCTTTTGTTAACTTCTTTAGGGTTGAAGGGTTGGTGTCTATTGAGTCAACCCTTCGCGGAGGTTAATGTAAGCCGATTGTAATTTTCTTGAGGGTATTTTTAGGAAAAGCTCTGATATGCATTAAGGGTGTATTAATCTTTGACAACATAGTATGTCTTGAATATAATAAAGGATTTTGTGGAATATGCGTTCTAAATTGCTACGTAAATTGGGCATGCTGAATATAAATCTGGCAACAAGTGAAGGCAATATCTCTTGTTCGTTTGAAAAAGTGAACACACCCAATTTACGAAGTCTTTTTAAAAGAGGAAATCGAAAATATTAGCACCAAGGCACGGTAGTAACGATCATATACGAGAATTCCTAAAGATTAAATTCTTACAAACTTAAGAGAAATTTCTAATAACGCGAAAAAATCTGATCTCACTACCCGAGAATGCGAAGACAAAATTAAAAGCCGATGTAGTCACGACCTCAATTTCAATCTAACGTCAGATGAATATATTCAATCAACACGTCGGATTGTTTGTCATCTGTCCGTCAGTGTAAAACGACTTATTTAATGGATTGTGTTTGCGGCACTCAAAATTTTTTCCTCGCTTCTTGTTTGACTTTAGCCGGTCTTTAATGAAACTCTGTGTTTGTTTTGGACGCGAAAAACAAAGTGTGCACCGGAGGGTTTGTTTATTTTGTTAGGAGAACAGACTTGCGATTTTTTGTCGAGTTGGGATTACGTTTGTGATTTTTGAGTAAATTTTATTAGCTTTAAACTTTTTTAAGTCTGTCATGTGGTCTGTCTGGGTACCTAGCTCCGCTATGTTTATTGCTGCTCCGATTGGCAATGTGCAAGCAGTGCTGATTTATTTTGCTTTAATTGAAATGCAGTAAGCGCTGTGTAATATCCTGTTATACTTTTTATTAAGTTCTTAATGCTTTGCGTGAAGTATTTATTGTTTATAGGCAAACATGCGACTTACTGTTGTTCCTCTATTATTATTAATTTATAAAAATATAGCAAGTGTAGTTTTGGGTAAATTTTACTTATTATGTATTGATAATTAAATAGCTGGCATAAAAAAATATTAGTTGTTTTTTATCTATACTAACATTATAAAGAGGAAGAGTTTGTTTCTTTGGTTGAACGCGCTAATATCGGAAACTACTGAACCGATTTTGAAAATTGTTTCACTACTAGGAAGCTACTTTAGTCTTGAGTGCTATATGCTACGTTTTATCCCGTGAAAATATATTTATCCCGGAAAAACTGTTTAACGCGGGCGGAGCCGCGGGTATCACCTAGTATATTAATAAAGACGGTTAGTGGTTGGAGTTCATTTGGGAGATTTACATGCAGCAGTATTCACTGATTAGCGGAATTATTTAAAAAAATTAATAAATAAATAAAAAATGCAACTTTTAGTCGTAAGTCTGTGCCGAGCTTTATTCGCGCTAAAGTCGCCCGTGTAAGATTCTAATGAGACGCGAGCTCGGTCGGTATTTTTATTTCAATGTTGTTTTTAAACAGTTTTAGTACAACATAATGTGTGAATGTTCATTACTAAGGGACGGCTAATTAACATTTTTATTTGTTTGTAAGGAATTTCGGCAGTAGTGTTGTGTTTCACAGTGTGGCATATTTACGGGTTAGGCTGAGTTAGTAACATAAATAACTTGAACATATGCAAAAGTAAATAAAGTAGAATGTGGACATAATTGTTTTTATAACAGAAAGCGGTAAAATAGCACGTCAACTCGTGACTAAAAACCACTGCCCATAAATAAACTGCTAGAGGGATTTGGGATTTGGTGACCTTTAAAGAAACATGGGAATTAGGAATACGTTCATTAGTCCTACTGTAATATCACTGGAAGTACTAAGATAACAATATTATATTATCTTCACACTTTTTTGGTGTTGAAAGTTTTATATATTGTATCAATTTAGAGCTGGCTGATTTAAATCTGACACATATGGTTTCCATAACGATGATCAATAACAAGAAAAATCGTCTTACTGCTATACATATTCGATGTAGTGTAAACCAGTGTAAACTCTGCTAATAGTTAATAAATAATTCAAATGATATTACAAGCTTTCTATGTAACCCAATTACGATACTAGTAACATTTGGGCTTAGTGTTTTACTTCAAAGCTTTGGATAGATTTAAGTAAAAAACTATTGCTAAGCAGAAATGTTATTTGCCATCCAGCTCCATCCGTTATGAAGTCATAAAAAACCTAAAATATAGAAAAATGTCGCACGTCTACATCAAACTAATATATCCGTCAGAACACAATCAATGACTATCGAAATTCGAAGAGGTCCGACGTACCATAACCCCAAACTTGTAGCAATAAGTTATTTAAGCACACTCGAGCGACATAAAAGCAAATAAAAGAATAAATGTAAATAAAATGTATAAAAGTAAAACGTGCCGCGTCAGTGTTTGAGTAGCGCGCGACGATTCGAGTTGACAACGCGGGCACGGCAGCGGCTTTGCTGACGGCCGCATGCAGGGCTGCCAGAAGGATAGTTTTTTAAATATTCATTTATGTAATTATTGGTAAATATAAGAAAATAGTGTAGAGTTATTGTTGTCAAGTAGTAGATTTCGTTTATCTTTTTTGGTTGTTTTTAAAAATTGGTGTAGTAATGGGTCAGAATTTATCTCCTCGCGGTCCACCCCGGGCAACGTCCCAGACGGCTAAAATGTTCTGACTTCTCCAGGTGCGCTGAGCTGATCTCTCTGAATTTCTCAACTTTATCACAACATAGTAATATATTCCAATAAAGGCTCTTTTCAGAGGACAAATAGACGGATATAATATTTTTTAAATTATTTGCTAGTTATAAGAAGCATTTGGGAATCTTTATAAAATAGTCCGGTTAAACACTTCCTATATAGTTTATAATGTTATGTAAGCTAGTTTTTTTTATCTAAACTATTTATTTATTTATTTGTTTGTTTGGAAGACTAACAGCTATAAGTAATTATTTAAAACAATAGTATAGTTAACTAAAAGCCAATTACAAGTCTTCACTTATAGTAACAGGTTGTAAATATTGAATATAATAAGGAGCCGCTGCCGATATGTCTTTCTACAGAAAAGTTTGCAAATCAGCTACAGCTTTACAGGCCGAGTACTAATTTAGTGCAGATTATGAAAAAATAACAATAATAAAAAAGCGCAGTTACCATTACTATTACTAATCCTATAATCGATTAAGAGAACTTGTTTTGAAAAAAATTAAGGCTCAAACACCTCCTCGCTGAGGGAACGGTGGTCAAAAACGGATCTAGATCATAGTACTGTTTACAGATACCGTTGAAGTTATTGCTCGCTCGCACAATAAAACTATTTTGTCTATAGTTAGTTGATGTATGTGGTACACGTATGGGAGGATTAAATCGAAGGGTCTTACACGGTATATTAAAGTTTATTTTGGATAGAAGATCAGAGGAATCGATGCCACCATTTAATACTTTTAAAAGTAGTAAAATATCCGCTATATTTCTCCGATTTACAAGTGGTAGTAAATGGAATTTTTGACATAGTTTCAGATAGTTTTTAGAGTCATATGGAATTTTTTGGTGATAGCAAAGATATTTAATAAAATGTTTTTGAACGCTTTCAATACGGTCTATGTATTTAAAATAACGTGGATTCCATATTGGAGATGCATATTCTAAATGACTCCTTACATAGGTACAGTAAAGTACTTTAAGAGTTTTTGCTTCGGAAAAACATTTGGAGATCCGCATTATAAAACCGAGTGATTTAGAAGCCTTTTTAATAATAGTATCTACATGTTTATCAAAAAGTAGTTTACTGTCCTGGATAACACCCAGGTCCCTTACATCACTGCATCTTGGTAAGATTTGGCCTCCCAAACTGTAGTTCATAGTCAAAGCAACACGCTTCCTAGTATATGTAATGACAGAACATTTCAAAGGATTCAGCTCAAGTTTATTGATATGACAATAATTTTCAAGGCGATTTAAGTCAGCCTGGAGTGCAGACATGTCGTCGGGGGAAGATATAGTGGTAAAAATTTTCATATCATCTGCAAAACACAGCAAACTTGATGAATCCAGACAAGAGGCAATGTCATTAATATAGATCACAAATAATAGCGGACCTATTAGCGAGCCTTGCGGAACACCACTAGGCACGGAGGCCCAACTAGAAATGTAATTATTGATTGCTACCGCCTGTGATCTATTTTGGATGTAGGAGGAGAACCACCTAAGCAGGTCTCCTCTTATACCGATGATAGAAAGCTTATGCAGTAGGATCACATGATCGATACGATCAAATGCCTTGCTATAATCTGTATAAACGGCATCGACCTGTTTCCCAAGATCAAGGGCTTCAGTAATATAATCATTGAACAGAATAAGGTTACTAACTGATGAACGTCCTCTTAGGAAGCCATGTTGGAAGGGACTAAGTGATAATGCTATTGCAGGATATACCTGGTCATAAACAATTCTTTCGAATACTTTGGCAATGACACAAAGCTTTGATATGGGCCTGTAGTTAGTTATTTCGGTTTTAGGTCCTTTCTTATGAACTGGTGTTATATAGGCAGATTTCCAAACACGAGGAACTAGTCCTGTTGTTAGGGAAATTTTAAAAAGTAGTGAAATTGGCAATGATATAGATGACGAACACCGAACAAGAAGATTGGCTGAAATATTATCTGGCCCCGCTCCCTTTGAAGTATCTAGTTTACGAAGAAGATTGGTTACGTTACTAACTTTTATTTCAATTTGACTAATATCCGAGACAGATGGTGTCGAAGTATTATTTTTAGTATGGTTAAAACTATTGGCACTTGAAGAATCAAGAAACGTTGAGTGAAAGTAACCAGAAAACGCTTCACATATAGTATCGCCTGTAGTCAACAATTCATTATTGTAATTGAGACTACTAGGGATCGCATTACAGTTGTGCTTATGTTTTACAAATGTCCAAAAGGCTTTAGGGTTGGAAGTAATTGAATTTTCAGTAAGATTAATATAATTTAAATAACTAGTAGCTTCTAATGTTTTCACTCGGTCACGTAATAGCTTAAATGTTAATTCATCAGATTTATTACCATATTTTCTGAATCTTTTTAAATATTTAAATTTTTCTTTAATAGTTCTAATAAGGGATGAGGTGTACCAAGCAGGATATCTTTTATTTCTACAAGATTTATGGGGTATGTGTTTATTTTGCAAATTAATTATAGTTTGATTAAATATCTCTACTGAGTCATCAACTGACTTTAAAGAGAATTGAGATTTCCAGTCAATTGCTGCAATATCGGCGTTAAGGGATTCATAGTCACCTTTGCTGTAGATGTATCTAACTCTTGCCGCACTGTGCAATGTTGGAGGAACGTATAAGTCCAAATCAATTAATAATGCCGGATGGTAAGGGTCGATAGGCACTAAGGGATCAATACACTCATAAACTCGAGTTGGTATATTTGAAATAACCAAATCAAGAATCTTACCGTGCCGATTAGTTATCCCGTTATATTGTTTTAAGTCTAACAAAGATAGGTTATCAGAGAAATGATATTCATCTTTCGCTTTCAGATTCGTAGGAGCATATGACTGGTCTTCAGAAAGCACCCAATGTATATTACTCATATTAAAGTCCCCTGCAATAACAAAAATGTCGGAATGATCACTAGTGTTTGTTATTAAATTGTTCAAAACTGAAAGGTAATTATTAAGTTGGGAGGAGAATGAAAGTTTATTATTTTGTTGGCATAGATAAACGACACAGAGATGTATATTGGCGATGTCACGTGAATTACGCAACTTTAGTCGTAAATTATAGCCCTGCGCGTGGCGAGCGGTCGCTAATCCGTCTTCCAGTCAGCTGTGCGTTGCTTATCTGCTCATTGGCCGTACGGATCGGTGCGACGGTGCCGCCGCGCCGCGCCGCTGCACTGCTGCCCCCAAATTGCCAAGCTCTAATCGCGTTAGCATGCTTTGGTGTACAAAGTTAATGGAGGTGTAAAGGCTGCTAATAGATAAATGATTATGGTCACAATGCTGTAATTACAATATTATACTTAATTTGAAAAAAAAAACAGAAAAAAACCTCATTTACAACTAAGTTGTCGCTACAAAGAGTTCACGTTATACAAAACAGTCCACATTGTTAGACATGCAGAAATTGTCAGTAAAGGATCTTAATTCAGCTTTTTGCTGCAGTATAATATACTTAAGCAATACTTGCTTTGTACTTGAGCTGCGTGATTTCCAAGTAAAGAAACAGGTAATATGTGTACACGTAATTTCTATACACGCTAGGTACTTGATGCTAAGCATGACGAGTAAAGATTTTTATTTAAAGTCGCAGCTGTGAATCAGCAGTACAGGTAAGCACGTTCAAGCGAGAAACAAACCAACTCTTAAATTTCCACATGTACCTTTGGGAATCTGCCTGCATTCAGGGACTTACTGGCTACTGCGACCTTTAATTGTATTATGAGCATAATATGTATTTGATTTATTTTATAATATAAAGAATATTACCAGACTTAAAAAAATATCGTTCAGCTTAATGCTGAAGGAAACCATCGTGAGGAAACCTACACATCTAAGAGTTCTACAATAGAATTTTGAAAGTATGTGAAGTCTGCTAATCTGCACTAGTCCAGCGTGGTGAACAAAGGCCTAATCCTTCTCAGTAGTCGAGGAGGCTCGTGCGCAGCTGTGGGTCAGTATATAACAGGGCAGGAGTTATTATAGTATGACAGATTACTTTATACTTCATACTACAAATAAGTTTGTGAAGGTAAGCCTCATTATGAGATAACATAAAGGTGTTTTATGACAAGCATAAAGCCTTTAGCGAGATTTAAAGTCGTCACACGTCTTGTGTCAATCAGCTCGGTCGCATTGATGTGACAGCGTTGTCTGAAGCGGTGCGCACACGCACGACTACCGGAGCGGATAATTTGTCGCGGCTATCTCGCGTGTACGTTGACCCTTAATTTGTGATGTTGTGGTCTGTAGTACTGTAGTGGCGTTTTTGTAGTGAAGTGGGTAGAGCTTTGTCTATTTTCTGATGTTTTCTACAAGGATGTTGTAGTTAGTAATACTGGGATTTATGTTACTATGTTTCAGGGTGAAAAAGATAAAGCAGTTAGTGTGTGTTTTTTCAAAGTAGCCTATGTCTTTCCCTGGTTCTCAAATTATCTCCGTAGTTCCATACCAAATATTATAATAAGACATTTTGAATTTATTTCGTGTTCTGAATGTTGATCAAGTTGTCATGCTTACCTTCAGACGAATGACATGCTCATCCCGACAATAAATTAAAAAGAAAAAAAGCTTATTATAAAAAAAGAGATTGAAAACTCACTGAAAAGCTTATGGTTTGCATATCGATAACTAGAGATTTGCGAGATATAAGGGCTTCCGTATGTAATCTGTTTGTCGGCACCTTGGTCTTGTTACTGATTACTGGAAGCATATTATATAGGCTGTGGGTCCTAGGTTCTTCATCCAAGTTGGGCAATATTGTATAAGTTTTTTAAAGAGATTTTAACCGGGGCTGGAATCCGATCACAAGAGGATGTCGTCGGGTAGGCGGCCGGTCAAAAAACTAAGTGAAATAATTTTCTGCAAGATGCGTGGAAAGTGTGTTGAGAGGACATATAAGGCGTAAAGGCAGGTAGAAGAAGATATATAATATGTACATAATATATTAATGTACGCATATAATTATTCATACCCATTTATTACATGAAACCTTTACGTCTACCTTAATTAAATAAATAAACATAAAACTGATTAAACAAGAAAAATAAAAACACTTTTATAAGGTAATTAAGTCCTCAGGCCAGATGATTTTCAAGCATCATAAAACAAAGTTTTAACGCTCGTTTTTTAGCTGTTTTTAACCGCAGTACGGCGGGTGTGACGCCGCGGCGAGATCAAAGCGGCGGCGCCTTTGAGCTGCGCGTTTGTACGCCACCGCGTCGGTGACACGTACCAGCCGCAGTTGCTGTAAATGTGTTTTGTGTTTGGTGATGTTGGTTATAACTATGGGTACAGAAGTCTAACAAGGTCGTAAAAACTTTCTATAGTAGTGACCCTGAAATTATTAAATGGTGTAAGTTGGTCGTGTATAATGACTCGGTACATTGCTTTGTATTGCATAAATACATCCAACTATAGTCACTCTTATCCCAGACCACACATTAAAATATTGTCGCCTATATTAGGAACAACGCAATGCTTTAGAAATATTTGCACAAATATTGGCGGAGCATGCAAAGATTTGTTTCGTTGGAAATCGTTCTCACTGTCTCTGGTTTCTCAGCCGAACAATTTTTACGCCTTTGAATCAGCATCTTAATTAGTAATATAAGACCTCTTTTAGTTTGTTGAATGTATTTTATTTGTTTTACCATTGGCATCAAAGTGACTTCACCATTTTTACTCAATTTATGGCCTGGAAATAATAGCATACGACTTTTACATAATATAGCTTTTCCATATTAATATTATCTATTTATTTGATTTGATTTGTAAATCATAAGATCTTGTAACTTTCAAATCGTACTTAATTTCATGACTACAAAGTTTATAAAGTTTGAAAAATTCCATTGAAACCAAACTTGTCACATGACGACGGTTTTATTTGCAGTAAAATACAAACAAATATTCATTTAGAAACCATTAAAGCTTAATTTATTTTCTCATAACCTTGGAAAACAATAACTAATAAAATTATGCATAATACAATAGCCAGCAGAACTCATTAAGTTAAAATAATATAGCATATAATAATTCTTACATGTTCGAAATTTGAAAATTATACAGTTTTTAAAACAGTTGATAATTTATTGAAATAAAAAATGTATGATATATTATGTATAATAAGTTTTATACAGTAACCCGAGCGCGGCGCATTATTCATGTTCTCTTAGCGTTGTATAAATATTAATTATGTTAATAAACGTAATAAATAACGGGTTGGTAATTAACTTTCGCGGAAACTCGGCGTACTGAGTTAAAGTCGTTTCAACATCTTATTAATTCAATAATCTGCGGCGATGTGTCATAAATTCGTGTCGTTGCCGGCTCTGGGCGTGAATTGTTTAGGGTTGTACGGATTTTCCGGTTTGACGGATGATTGGCCGGGTGCGGAAAAGCCGGATAGCTGTTTTGTTTGATTGTAGATTTTTGATATTCTGCTATGGTAAAGATTTAGTTCAATTTATTTTGGTGCATTAAATGTTTATGATAATATGTATTAGATTTAATAGCTTTTCCATAAATTACATATTAACATTTAAATCGCAATGAACATTTTTGGACAACCCTCAATTAATGACAAATGGCATTGAACAGATAATTATCGCATGAATAATTTAAAATGTATAATAATAAAGACAGCTATTAAAATTCTGGACTCATAAATAATAAGCTAAAACATTATTTAAATTTATTGTGTTTTATCAACGTCTTTATTTATTTACTAAGGAGTGATGCTAACTCCTATTGTTGGTGAATCCTACTGGCATCCCGACTGATCTCTGGAGAAGTACCCAAATTTAACCTGCATGGTGGGATAAAGTCTAATCTTCGTTGATTATTTAAACGCTTTAGCCTAAACAATACAATAGCAGACAGCTTATCAACTAACATTAAATACAAAACCGAAAAGCCGGATGCGGCACATCCCTTCTCTTTAGTGATGTAATTGCGTCTGGTTGAGGTAAACTCGACTAATGTCGGCCGGAGGGTAATTTGATTTTATAGCACACTATTTTTTAATAAATGCCGTCTTATTATGACATCTTCTGAGGCTGTAACTATAGTTTAGTTGACAACTGTCAGATATTCCGGTTCGAATGGTGAGTGCTGACGACAGTTTAAACGCAACTACAAATGCAGCTTATATAAGGAAAAGGGGATACATACTGTCATATTTAAAAAGGTGTAATGATAAATATAAGGAGAAATGAGTGTAATGAGTAGGCACCGATCAGAGTGGACGTATGGAGCATAGTCCTAACATACGACGAACTTCTTAAATAAAGATAAAAAAAAATTTTGTGAAGTTTGCACAGTTGTGAAGTAAGGTACTATTCGTAATATTTTTATTTTATTTAAGAGGAACAGAAAAATGTTACTCATGAAAAAGAAAAAAATAATATAATAGGTATTGCATTAACAAACCATCCAACACCACTGTTCAATAGTTAACAGATTTTTTTACAAAGAAACAACAAACGTCCATTACTGGTCACAAGTGTTAGAAAAATCTGTAAAACACATTTTACAATACATTCGAGGAAAGTAAAGACAGAACTACGCTACAGACTTGTTCGCCTCCATCATGAATTGACGTCTCCCTCCCCATCCTTTAATTCAAGGCTGATTATTTTGGTACGCTTGGTGTTTATGAGCTTTGGAACTAGCTTAACCTCAAGTGAGATGTCTTCCTTGCTAATACTATAAAAAAGCTCACCTATAACGCAGTGAAGATGTGCAGATTCACCTAGTAGTAAGCGTAAACAGTTCCCCATCTCTTCAAGTACTGCAGTTCATCTTAGGAGAGCCAAGTCTTCTTTAGATATTAAAATTATTATGGGCGATGACTACAAACCATCAAGTGACCTTTATTAACCTTTTATTATAAAATGTATCGACAAAGAGACATTTAGGTTCTTGTAATATAATTTAAAGCATGCGAATTTTACGGCTTATTATTTTATTAATGGTTTTATTCCGAAATTAGGTATTATAATGAATACACGTTGAAATAAAATTTTATAGCCTCCATTTTGATAAATATGAAAATAAGTTTGTACGTTATGAGCCATTAAATTTTTTAACATAAATAAATATATAAAAATTTTATATCTTTCAATTGAAATTGCCTCAGAACATCATATTTATTGAGGGAAAAAGGTCACTTGCCTGATGAGCACCATGTCTGATCATAAAATGCCGTACCGCCAGTACCCATAAAATTGTCATCATCATCATCAGCCACGTGAAGTCCACTGCTGAACATAGGCCTCCCCTAAAGATTTCCAGACGGACCTGTCAAAAGCGGCCTGCATCCAGCGTGTTCCTGCGACCTTTATCAAGTCGTCTGATCACCTTACAGGTGGACGGCCGATGCTGCGTTTGCCAGTAGGTATTCTCCACTCGAGATTTGTTTTGCGCCATTTGCCGTCAGTTCTTCGAACTATGTAAGTAAGTAAGTAAGTAATTAATGCAGGGCTAGTAAACAGAGATGAGCTATGTGTAACTAATGAGAGAGTCATGTCAGTAGCTCTGTACCACGTAATAAGTGCTCAGAGAGTCGGCAAAAGTCTAAATAAAATCTCTTCAAAATAACGATTTTTCTGTTTTGTTTAACTCTAGTTTACCAGCATTGTTGCTGCCAATTTTACTTTCAGAGATTCGAGGATGTCCGAGCACCCCTGATTGGTCGCTGAAGTGTCTTCCCGAAGTTTGAAGTCGGGAATCTGTTGCGTTCCTCGCCGATGTTGTAATGCTTCTGCAATGTGATATCAGAATCCAGATTGAGATAGATGTTATTAGAACTATATGATTAGACAATGAGCTTTGGAGGCATAGGCAGCTCAGATTTCTGACATTATAGTGTTCTTGGATTTTCATTGTTTTAATGATTTTATTACAGGAGTAATTTCCAATGGTTTTTTATTGGATAATAGCATGTAACCCGTGGTAGATAGCGGCTTAGCAGTGCCCTTGTGAGACAATTTAACACTAGATGAGTTCTTAGCTCGTCTGCATCCATAGGTAATAAACATCTCTATTATCATATTTTTCGTTTCATGGTCACCAACTTTAGGATCAAACCTGTCCTCATCTGCAGATAGTGTTCTCTGGTCAAGGCGAGGTGCTAGTGTAGCTGTCTCCTAAAACCGATCTGATCCAATCATAAGAATTAACCTTAGAGTAACACTAATTTGTAAGACAAATCAATGTCTCAGAAGAAAAGTGTTATAAGGCATGCGTTGCTTTCTCCAACATAAAGTATATCGTAATTGCACATTAATACCAGAATGTTATCACAACGACTCACCTGAGAATCTAATTTATTGTTACATTTTTAATTAATCTCATACATTATTCAATGGTTTTATAGTGACAGACCATTAAATTTTATTAATACGATAATATAGTCGAGTTACATTTATTAAGTTAATATATGCTTATTTTATACAAGCAAATGTTTATCTGATATAGTTTGGAACGGTGGCATAGTCGTTAAAATTTCGCTTATTTATGTCGGTTGTGAAATCGTTTTGTTTTAATTTTGCTCGTGATTTTTGTGGCTGTTTGTTTCATTTCACGTGCGTGTTGGAATCTTAAAAAGTGTAGTATATCATAGTTGTAAAGTACCAACGTTACCAAGAAGTACCTCATTTGCGTTAAGTATTTGCTAACTATAAAGGTTCATATCAAAATTTAATGTTTTATTTCAGAATTGAAATATTTATTTAATTTTGGTTTATAATAAACATGCACAGAATTGAAACAACTCGGAACTAATTTATTTCAGTAAGCTATTTTTTAATTTTAATATTTTATTTAGCGCTTTAAATAATCGCAAATTAGCTTTAAAAAAAAGCTAATTCGCGAGCTTTTGTTTAAAGCTAATTTGTGATTATTTAAACCGCTTAAATTACTGTAGAAGACGTTTTGAAGTTATTACACGCTTTATATTAGCTTCACTTGTATGTTTGTATGTTTGTATGTATGTTTGTAACTCTCCGACTTCGACTCCTTTAGACGCGATTTTGACCCACTTTAAACGGTCAGATTTTATTCAAACTTTGTAGGTTTGTCGAGGACCGATAACAATACACTAATTTGATAAGATTATGCCATTATTCAATTAGCAAAATGAGATTTTTGACAATTTATATATTTTTTAGTGACATTTGTTGGACAATAGTAGCATAGAACTAGAAAATTACAAATAAATAATAGTTTAAAAAACACGCTTTATAGAAAATCCAATTTAAAAATAGAAAATAAATTTGAATTAAGAATAGTGTAAATAAGAAAAAAATGTATTTTATTGTAAAAAAAGCGTGGGGTGCATGGTGACAATAGTTATAAATATTTTATTGACAGATAATATGAGTAGAAGTATTAATATATCATTTTGATAATATCTTAAAAAGCACCCCACGCTTTTTTTACAATAAAACACATTTTTTTCTTATTTACACTATTCTTAATTCAAATTTATTTTCTATTTTTAAATTGGATTTTCTATAAAGCGTGTTTTTTAGATTTTTTAAACTATTATTTATTTTTAAATATATTTTTGTTGACACAGGAAGTCCACAGCTAAACATAGGTCTCCCTTAAATATTTGACGACTGGCCGCCCAACGGCGCTTTATAGATTTACAAACTCACATATTTGAATATCAAAGCGTTACATACGCGCAACTAGTGAACTTTTTACGACATTTTAGCGTCCCATGACCTGGTAAGTGACTATCACCAAATTGGCCACAATATTCCTAGTGTGTATTTTCAACTTTAGAACTATTTGTTACCTGACTTCTAGACAGAACTTCGTAATTCACAATCCAAGTAAGCTTCCAGTCAACCAGCTATAATATCAAAATCTCAAAAAATCCAAAACGTCTAATAATAAATCGCGACGTGCCAACAAACGGAGCGTCCACCTCTCGCATAGCTCATAACGTTTCAACACTAGTAAATGCACCGAAGCACGTGATATATGGCGACGTACAGACAGATAAATTGCTTATAATTTATCGTAGTTGAACCCGCAACGGTCCTAATTACGCCGGCCAGACCTGACTCACGCTGAGTTATGGACGAGAAAAATAAACTTTGTGCAATGATTCTGCTTAATGATTTCTTTTGTTGGTTCCTGAGATTGTATCAGGCCGAACCAGGGTAGGCAGGTTTACGAAGCGTTTATATATGGAGAAGTAAGTGATAAGGTTATTTAGCTTTACCCCGTAGGGAACAATCCTATTGTTATATCATAAAAATATTTTGGGCTACTTAAGTTTCTTCAAAAATATAAAAGTCACGTCGTGTTTATTCAAAACTCAAACCTTGATTGGCCGATCTTTGAGAACTTAGTAAAGCGGTTGATCAATTATTCCAACAGCTGGGTGATGATAATCATCGACATTATTTTCTCCTGTTCTATACTTCCCAAGTGTAATTTAGTCACTCTGCCCATCCAAGAATACATTTCAATTGCAACATTTGCGATCTAAAATGAACAATAAAATCAAGACACTATTGCTCCAAAGTTAAATTAAGGTGCATCCAGTGATTTTTTGTATGTTCTTTTGACCATCAGTTACGCGCATACCCCACGAATCACAATGTGTTACAAGTTGAGATTCCATGACCATTGATAGATGGCGTCCCCGAACAGATTTGCAAGTATTCATTGTGAAAATATATTAAAGCACCTTTCGCTTATGACTCATGAGGCGTGAGGTTTTTCCTGTTGGTGATAGGAAACCTGCATCCGTCAGGATAGCAATCTCGGTACACAAGGTGTAAAACTGGCCATAGAAGCCCACGTAAATGGACACATTTAAAACGTGACAGCGTTCCGGGATCAGCCTGTGTATTCAAACAGGCCGGCATAATTGTGTCGATTGGTGAGAGATAATCATCTTTAGACACACACTTTATCTGGACTCCACTCCGCTTTCCATCGGGTGTAGTGAGGTTACTTTACCATGCCCGTATAAAACAATAATATATCCTATTTTTACCTAAATAGACTGATCAGCCTATTTTTGCGTGACCACGCATCAAAAATTTCCCTGGTATTATGAATAGTCATGGCGGAGATCATTTACCATCGTATAGTGACCTTACTTACTCGTTTTCTCCTCTTTGTATGAATTCTGCGATCTTTCACATCCATCATTGTCGGCTAGGACATTTAGACAATCAAAATCCAATATATACAATTACAATTCAAACTTCTAGATTTTATATAGTCTATTTTTATAGTTTACTGGAGTTTCGCTTGATGTAATATTAAAGTCTGAATTGACGTCCGTTCAGCCATTTATACGCAAACAATATTTTTTTTATTGCATTGAATGACGAGATGAGCATGCCGTTCGCCTGATGGTAAGCGACACGACCACCCATAAACAGTAGCAACACCATCCAGCACCTTCACTTACAAAGTACCGTATGGCATTCCACTGCGTTCGTCATCCTGAGACATAAGATGTTAAGATTATGTCCAGTAGTTACACTGGCTACAATGTCCTTCAAACCGAAACACAACAGTGCATGCACACTGCTGCTTGGCGGTTTATTTAAATTAAAAAAGGGGAGACAGTATTGTTTTATTCATATTTTTTTTTTCATATCGACGTAAATACTTACTTTGTAGACCAACCTTATTTAACCATCTGTTGCGACGTACCTTGAGGATGTGATGTCAATAATAAAAATATTTTTAATTTACATACTCTCAATATGTAAGGTGGCGGCCATTGTTTTTTATTAATGTGTCATTGTCTTGCTTTGTTTTTAAACTAAAGGCATTATATTTTGTTCTTGCTGGTAACGGACCTACCCAAAGCTTCCGATGGAGGATTTAGACTGAGGGGTAAGGGGGGGGGGCTGTACCCTGAACTTTTATCAATACATGATTATATTTTGTAGTAATAGGTGATAGGATTTCGACTTTAGGATTGCAAGAGCCTATATGGTTCAGTGACTGCCACTGTTTTGTAAGCTTCTGATAAAATGAAATGAAATAAATTATTCTAATCCATAAAATGTTAAACATTCAGTAAATTATTACTCTACTGCTAGTTGGGAAAGCAGTTTCTACCGCAGAAGAACGGGCAAGAAACTTTAGGGTTGTTCTTTTCAAAATCAGTTCAAAGGCATAAATTAGGTACAATGTATGTGTGTGTATTGATATGCCGTGTGTAAATTTGACGTATTGCGGTTTAAAGGTATCATAGTCAATAGCCATCATAACTACTGAATGTATATAATAAAATCTGCATCATCATCATCAGCCACATGACGTCCACTGTTGAACATAGGCCTCCCCCAAAGATCTCCAGACGGACCTCTCAAGAGCGACCCGCATCCAGTGTGTTCCTGCGACCTTTATCAAGTGGTCTGTTCACCTTGCAGGTGGACGGCCGACGCTGCGCTTGCCAGTACGTGGTCTCCACTCGAAAACTTTTTGCCACATCTGCCGTCAGTTCGAACTATGTGCCCTGTCCACTGCCAATTCAGCTTGCTAATCCGCTGGGCTATGTCAGTGATTTTCGCTCTTCTATGGATCTCCTCATTTCTGATTCGATCGCGTAGAGAAACACCTAGCATAGCCCTCTCCATAGCTCGCTGAGTGACTGTGAGCCGTCTTAGGCGGCCCATAGTCAGAGACCACTTAATATCAAATATAAATATGACGAATCTTCGTGTTCCAAACCAATAATCCACCTTCGAGTTGTTAAGCTGTACGGCTTGGCGTTTTGCAGTCATCAAGATCGGCGGTTTATTTAGCTAAGGAAGTAAACTAGAGACGATAAAGCTCATTTATTGTATTGCAATAGAATATTGAGTTTCAAATGATAAATATTACTCAACTACAAGTTTATTTTAAATTTAGAATAAAAAGCTAAAAACAAATCTATTAATGGCATTATAAATATTGAGAAGCGGATAATAAATCAACTGTTGAAAGTAGTATATTTTATAATGTTTGAAAAAACATGAGTTGTCAACGAAAGATTTATTTTATGAATTTTATAATTTGTTGAAGTAGAAACTTACACAAATTTAAAAACAAGAATGAGAAGGAAGCGTATTCGAGTTTTTAATTGTGATTTAATGCAAATAAATATATTTCAACATAATTTAGAAGCTTAATATTATTTATAACGTTTATACATGTTATAAGATTTATTTATAGAGGTTATTGAAATCAAAGACATTATTCAAATTAAATATTTACGTATATATTTTTTTCAATGTACGCCTTTTATAACAACGAATTGTTTCAACATATAATGCAATTACAGTGATATTTAGTTAATAATGTTGTACAAATATGAAATTCAAGTGTGAAACGATTACTAACATGTTTACACATCCACAGTGTTGTATTTAAATATAAATGTAGTCAAAAAGTAAGTGCCAGTTGAGAAATACATTAAAAGATTACTTTATGAGATTCTAAGTCGAATTCATTTGACGGTAACATTAATAAACTGCAATAAGACTCATTCAGTCGATATAATAATTACAAAGATATGTGATTGACACAAAAATCAAAATATAAAAAAAATACAAACACATTAACAACCCTCACTAATGCAACAACTTAGATTACACAAACTTAAATTACAGATAGATTTGGTACATTAAAACATTTCATTAACTAGAAAACGAAGGTCCGCCCGCGAGCAGCCGCGAACATTCGCGACTCGCGGGTCGTCAAGCGTTCAGTGCACTAATGTTAGAGATCACAGCTGAAGCGACTCGAGGCCGCACGTCCAATGATATGAGCCGACTAGCGACGCACGACGCGGCACTACCCTATATGTACACCACTCCGCGTCAGAATTTCCTTTTGGCATGGGCGTTAGCGTTCGGCGCCCCCCTTCTTGTGTCCGTGGAGCGCCGACGGTCCTCAAGGGTGCAGCGGCCGCGGACCGAATAGCGGATACGAGGGGAAATATGCCGCCAGCGACGGGTGCGGCGGCAGCGGGAACGGCAGTGGCGGCGACGACACCAGGTGCGACGGCTTGCTGTACGGGTGGAACCGCGGCGTCAGCGGTGACAGCGGTGGCGTCGGGTATGTGCGCTGCAGCAACGGGTGTGTCGCGCTCAGCATCGACAGGCTTGGACTCGACTCGCCACTGGCTGTGTGCGAGCGCAGGTGCTGTAACAACTCGTCCGACGACGCAAACCTCTTGCCGCAGTAAGCGGAGTCTCCAGCCATCCAACTGCACACAAAAGGCAGCTGCGACGCCGCGGCCAGGGCAGCTAGTTGAGCGTGCGCGTAAGCTGCAGCTGCAGGGTGGCTCGTCGGTATTGGGAAAGGCGTTTTGGCATGGTCGCACTGCGCGCATCCAGCTGGACACACTGCAGACTTGAGCAAATGTGAACTTAGAGAGCAGCCTGTGCAATAAGGATCTCTGCAGATGCCCAGATCACTTCCTGGAGTTTTCATCCTTGCATAAGCTAAATATGGATTAAGGCCATTTTTCAAAGCGTGGTGCTGCGCAGCCATCAAACTGCTCGTCATCAGGTCCATTGGTAAAGGGAACCCTGTAGGAGGAAACCCGCCGAGAAAAGCAGATGATGTAACTGGTATGCTCGGCTTGAAGCTCGACGGTTCTTTGGTGTCTGTGCTAGATGATAATGAGGTGGGCGTGAAGGGTAACTTTGTTCCAGAGACACTAGATGACGATTCGGAGTTCATTTTGGCTGGAACCGGTGAGCTTTGGAGTGGGCTTGACCTCTCGTCGGATTTCTCAGACGGAGTTTTGCGGTGCGCGGGAGGTGAGGTCCTCTGCGACGAGGAACTCTGGTTGCTGCCGCAGCGCGCCTGCACTGGCGTGTTGGAAGCGCTGCCCTTCGAAGACAGCGGAGTCTTCGAGTGAGGGTTTACTGAAGACCTGTCTTCGGGAGTTCTAGTCTTTTCTCTCGCTGTGAGGCACGATTCATAAGGCTTGAAACTAGGTTTGTTGTCATGGACGACCTTTTCGTCGTATTTCTTGCTGGCCTTCTCCGCTGCCGAGATGAGCTTCGGGTTGGGCGTGTCGGCGCCGATGGCACTGCACGTCTGCGCCAGGAGCGCTAACGGGCTCTTTTTCGCGTCGAGCTGCAACAAAGAGATGTTGATGAAATGAAACGTCGGGTCGAGGTTGCGAGTGACGGGTGCACAAAGGGACCGCGGGCGGCGGGAGACGAGCGGGGGACGGGCGGGGGCGGTCCAATCACGCGGCCGACACGCCATTATCCGAGCGTCTGGCAGCCGTCGGCTCCGCTTGACATTTCACTCGGCTCCCGCATGATGTAATCTCGCAGTGAAAAGGGCAATTTGTGCCGCTGAATTTGCGGCGAGACTGAACTTGTGGCGCAGTCGCGTCTATTGCTGAAGCGCTTCAAGCGCTTGACACCGCCACGCTTCTAACTCCCGCGTGTATAGTCATAAACATAAAACGATTGCGCATTTATTTCGTTCTAAATTGTTTATAAGTTCACGAGTTTCATGTCATAAATGTTTAAGAATTACATAATTGTTTCGTGGGTTCGAACGTTAACGATAATTTAATACTGAAATACTTTATATTGAAATAAGTATACGCTTATCTGATTAGTTTTAATTACGAAACATATCTACGACATATAACGCCACGTTAACTTAAAGTTAATAATAATTTACTGGAAATCTAATCTCGAGATTATTTTTCTATTTTATGGATAAATGGCTTTGTTTGTGAGCACTGTGCTAATCGTTAAAATATATTTGCATTAATAATAGTTGGTTTAGACTATTAAATGTATTAACACGACACATATTTAAAGAACAAAAGCATATTATTTTAAAACAATTAAAACTGTGGGAAGTTGTACATGTCAAAGTGAATTATTATTTTATTTAATTAGTTAAGTAAATAATGAATAATTAATATTAATCGAGGAGCAGACAGACGTTAAATATTAACGTCATCAATTATTTTTAATGTGAATAAATTTAAATAAAGATGTGAAAGCCTTTGTCAAAATGACCGCTTTATTTAATTTAATTTTCCATTTTTTTTTACAGTCACGACGACGTTACTCGGTGATGGAAGGTAAGAAGCTTTGATTAATTATATACCTAGATAGACACTGAACGTCACAAACGCGTCGAAAAAAATAGAGGCGAACTGTTCCCCACTAAATGGTGTGGTCCGAGTGAATTATTTTTTGTTGTTTTTCACGGATATAATTATCTCCCCATTTTAATAGAAACCATGTAATGACTGGTATCATTACGCGCGCACACAAGGATACGCAGAATGATGCAGCCATAGCGTATGACACAGCTGTCACGCATACTACCTTAAGAAAAGTTGGCCTGTTTGTTATAGTTTCATTGCAGCGCGCACTCTATCTAGGTATATAATTAATCAAAGGTAAGAAGCAATAACAGACTATTCACAGTGCACAGTGTAGTGCCATACTAAACCTTACTTCGGCTAAGAATGAACTTTGCGGGCTCGTTATATGTATTTTAAGCAGCTGTTAGTAATGGACACATTTAATGCAAAGAATTGGAATTGCATTAATAAAATAATGTTAGATAGTTTATATCAATATAATTAATGTTGCAGTTCAAATATCGATCATAGGGCCAGTAATGAAATATGTAATTTAATCACTCAAACCCATAGCTAAGAAAATTTATTATACATTGGACTAATGTCTAACTATTAAATAATCATATAATTTTTATTTACTGACATGTTATAAGCCAACATAATATTCCAAGAATGTAGTATAAGCAAACTACATTTAGAAAATATATTATAATTTTTTTGTCAAATCTTTATTCGCATCTAATGCATATATCTTTATTTTAATATATTTTATTAACCTAACTGGACATTAAGCATTTAACATCAGATACATGTAGTCTTATTTTTTTTTTATTTCTGACTGAGAAAAGCCTTAATATCAATAAAACTATTTTACGACACATATCCTAAAGTCATCAGTTTGTATTCATAACGCTAGATTTATGTGTGCTGTCTACATATTTAATATACTATTCTATGAAAAACGAAATTGCTTACAAGACTTCGAATACAAACTTAGTAAATATCCTCTTTTAACACGTTCACTGCGCAGCTGTTTTTGCCTAGCTGTCTTTCGGCGCGATACAAGTTAATTCTGACTGGTACCTTGACTTACAGTTGGGGCGCTACCAGTCTTAAAGGACTGGTACAGATACCTTCATTAAAATGGTCATATTTTTGCAGTGGAAATAAGAAATCCTTTTTTAAGGGTGTTAGAGGTTAATATATGAATGAAGATATAACAACGTACCGTCGCCCAAGGATATTATACATATTTTTGGAAATACAAGCTTTTGAAAATACCAGTCATTTATACCCGGTACAGCACCGGCATAAATAGCAAATCGAAAACAATTTAAGATAAGATAAGATAAAAATAAACTTTATTGCAACAAAAACACAGAGATAACAAAATTAAAATTACATTAACAATAATTGGCATATCTGGGTTGAGCTTTACAATATTGTCAGGGGTCCCCAAACTAGGCCATGCCTGTATCTTGGGGTACCTGTAGTATCATGAGTAGCCGAGAATGTAAAATAATAAAACTGATCATAAAATTAAAAATTACGAAGACAAAAAATTTAAACAAAAAACTATTAATTCTAAAGACAAAATAAATAGAAGTTAACAAATGAAACATCCATTCTAAAAAAATAAACAAATTTTTTTTTTTTTTTTTTTTTTTTTTTTATAATACCAATCTCTGCGCAGTCTTTCCTAGTTTATTGTAAAATTAAATAATTCAGAATTGAAAAAAGAAAAAATGTGTTTTTTAAATAATGAAAAAAAAAATATAATAATAATAATTGAAGTAAATTTAAAATAAATTAAGAAACTAAATTAAAATACTGTACTACTTTAAAGTGTTGTCAGCTTTTGACACCAGTGAGATCATCTTTGTTAGTTAAGTTAAGCGGTGCCCCGCCCCAGTGGCAGTGGGGTTAAAAAATAAATAAAATAATAAAATAAAAGAAACACAGATACCTACTTTATGCGGGAAGAGTCACGTGAAGCCAAAAATTACAGTATGGCTTCAGTGTCATTATAGTCCAGTGCTATTAACCAATCGCTAAGTTTCTTTTTGGCTTCGCGCATAGAGCAGTGTTTAATGTTGCATATTTTGACAATGGTGTTATAGGTATGCGCTCTCATGAAAAAACCAAATCTGCGTGCGAAGGATGTGTGAACGTGTGGTAATGTGAATTTGAAAACCCTATCTTGAAGCATTTTTTTGTGAGTGTCGGTGCCGATGAGGTTTTTGTGCGTAGATAGAGTTAACCTGAGGATGAAAAGTTGTCTTACCGTGAGGATTTGAGCCTGGGTGTAAAGGTCAAAAGTTGGGTGTCTGAAAGTCTTTTTGAGCATTGTTTTTAATACAGACCTTTGTGCTCTTTCGACATCCAGCATGGACGTTTTTGGTGCACTGCCCCAGACTGTTATGCAGTAGCTTAATAACGGTTGACTGATGGCAAGATAAATGCTTTTAAGTAATTCTTTGCTGGCGGAGTCTCGAAGTTTTTTGAGAATCCCAGCTGTTTTTCTAATGCGTTTAGAAAGGCTAAGTATGTGAGCTTTAAAGCTACAGTTCTGGTCTAGCATTATGCCCAGGTACTTGATTACTTCAACGCGTTCGATGCTGTAGCATTCGCAGCTGTCTCGGGTTTCGTTGCAGCAAGTATGATATTTGATGTGTTTTTTTGTTTGAGGCTTAGAGGCAGAGGTTTTATGGAAGCATACGTATTTGGTTTTCTTAAAGTTGAGGGTTAACAAATTATCTTCTAACCATTGTATAATATCAGATAGTCCTTTTTCAGCATAATCATAGGTTTGGTCCCAGTCTTTGGCGTTAAACAGAACAATGGTGTCGTCTGCATAACAGATTATTTCAGCACATAGTAGTTTTAGGTGGTGGATGTCGTTCATGTATATTATAAATAGTGTAGGACCTAATATGCTGCCTTGGGGGACGCCGTATTCGATTGGGAGTTGTTGGCTCTTGTGTGAACCTACACCAACTAATTGAGTTCTGTTTGACAAATAACTTTTGAACCAGCGGAGAGCTAAACCCCTGACACCAAAGTATTCTAGTTTTTTCAGGAGAATTTTCGAAGACACAGTGTCAAAAGCCTTAGCAAGGTCAAGGAAGACGCCTATGCAACAATTCCCGTTGTCCAGGTAGCCTGAAACTAGATCTACCAGTTGGGTAACGGCATCTTCGGTAGACCTGTTTTGTCTGAACCCAAATTGCCGAGATGACAAAATCCCAAGTTCTTCTATGAAATTAACTAGACGCCTGTTGACTATTTTTTCAAGTATCTTGGATAGAATACTGAGTAGAGAGATAGGTCTGTAATTTCCAGCAACGTCTTTTGGGCCTTCTTTGTGAATTGGTGTTACAGAGGATATTTTCCAAGAGTTTGGAAAAACCCCAGAAGACAGGCTAAGATTACAAATATGGACAAGGGGTTCGACGATTTGCCCTTGAATATTCTTTATTAAACGACTGTTTATGCTGTCAAGGCCGGGTGCGCTATCAGATTTCAAGTCACTGATGATAGAAAGTACTTCCTGTTGGTTCTAGGAACAAGGAATTAACTGGAGGATTGCTAAGTTTTGTTTTCAGTGCTAAACTTTCCTCAGTGTTGTTTGAGCGATCGAGGATGTTTTTTGCAAGATTGTGGCCAACGTTACAGAAAAAGTGGTTGACCATATTTAAAGATTCTGTTGGATCGTCTGTTAGAGAAGCTAAGTCTGATGTTGGTTGACGTTTAGTTTTTAGGTTGCAGATCTTTTTTATTGTACCCCAAAGTTGTTTTGTGTCCTTTGTGTTTGTCTGTAACTGATTTTGCTCATACTGGATTTTTCGTTTCCTGACTATTTCATAGTAAAAATTTCTATAGCGTGTGTAGATAGTTTTTATAGTATCATCTTGGGGGTTTGCTTTGTGCTTAGCGTGAAGACGATCGCGGTGACGGGCGCAAATTTTAAAACTCTGAATACTGTTATATTTTCCTTATTGAATGACTGTCCTTTTGCAAAAAAACACCTGTATCAATATGTATTATTGCGTGTAAATATTAAATTAGTTACAAGTTATGTAGAGCAGTATAATTTTGCTACATAATTAGTAGCATTTGTATATTATTTATTGTCATTAATTGGACTACTTATGTACTAAATTATGGATCATTCAGGTTAGTGTTAATATTTTTACGATGTTGAAAATAATTAATAGATTATTTATAGACTGAGGCTCTCGTCTACGTTTTTTTAGGACTCGTTTTTAATCATCTGATAGGAGATCAAATTACAAGCAGTGAGATAAATCATAATCTGAGCAAGGGTCGATTTCAACTTTTATTGATAAATGCTACTCGTCACATAAATGTATAAGCCGACCAAATACAAAAGTTACACTCTGCTCTATGCTCCCAAATAAATGATAATAAAATGAGCACTATCTACGTTAGCTGTTTAATACGATAACTGTCAAATAAAATCTACTTGACACCTGTGAAACACCGCAGAATAATTGAATTATTTTATGAAGGTAATATTTTATTTGAATATTTTGTATAAATTATCTGATTATTGAAATATTATATCGCATAAAGCCGCGTTTTAATAACTGTAATTGGTTAAAATAAAACTATCCAAATTCTTATGACATTCTTATACAATTCAGTAGCTTTTTTAATGAAGCAATTAAAACTTTAAATTAAGTGGAATTTGAAGTTAATTGTTTATCTCGATTAAGCATGACAACACCGATAGTAGTTGCTTGCAAAATTGATAATTATTGGTCTGCAGTTGTACATTTTAGTAAACATAATAATATTTTGAAATTGAAATATTTAAAATAGTGCAAATGGTCCTTATTATTAAAAAAAATATGTATTTACAAGTCATTTCTAGGTTATGCCTAATAGACACTTTTGAGTCAGTTAGTCAGTTCGATATTTTTAGGCCTAGGATGGACATTTATATGGCAACATTCTGAAATACATTTTATACTTTAAACATTTTTGTTATTTTGATAATACGACAAAAAAAAAGAACAGAAAAAATAAGCTTTGTGCGACACAGTATCGCATGTTCTTTTGCGTTGCATAGAAGGTGCAAATCCAAAAAAAAATACTGGTGGTAGGTCTCTCATATGTAAGAATTCGTTTGGGTGGGTACCACCGCAATGTCTATTTCTACCGCCAAGCAGCAGTGTGCGTGCACTGTTGAGTTTCGGTTTGAAGGACATTGTAGCCAGTGTAACTACTGGACATAATGATACTTAACGTCTTATGTCTTAGTATGACGAGCGCAGTGGAATGCTACAAAGCACTTTGTAAATCAAGGTGCTGAATTCTGTAGGGTCGTATTGCTTCACATCAGGCGAACGGCATGATCGTCTCGTCATTCAAAGTAAAGAAAAACAAAAAAATGATCGTAAAAAAAGTTGAGCAAATATGAATAAAGTTTGCATTACTTCACGCACCGTCAAGTTTGTCGGTTGCGTTTATTTAAATCACATATCATTTTGATGTTTTATATTTCTTTTTACATTTTGTATTGTATTTGTTATAAAGATTTTATAATGCGTTCATCAATGTATGGAATATTATTTATTAACTGGTTATACTTCCATGTCGAATATTATTTACATTATTTGCCTACCTGTCATATTGATTTAATACTGCATAAATGCTTAATGGAGCTTACTGTAATATGATACTTAGACGAAAAAACATCATACCCAATAACTGAAACTCTGTTAAATATTTTTCTCTCCTAAAAATATGCTATCCCCAAGTGATACAAGTCATAATTTTATTTATTTTTGTATTGCAAACTCAAAAATAAATGAGTTTTACGAAACTAGTAACCGATATCCTCTTTTTGATAAAGTGTTTGATTAGTACATGAGTTCTTTTTGAGTAATCAAATGAATTAATATGTGAAATAGCCGAAGGAGAATCATTGTCATATTCTATACTTAGTATAAATAAAAGATCTATGGGTTTTAGAAGGCCCTACTTGCAAATCAACCTGCGTTAAAACCTATTCCTAAGATAAAAAATAGCCCAAAGTAATCCGAGATAACGTAGAGCTTCCTATTAGTGAGTTCTGAGAATCCGATCAGTAGTAGAGTTTATCTAAGACATCCAAACTCACAAATTCTACCCCTTTATTAGATCAAACTTGTTAGTAAGATAAAGCCCAGTTCAAGTTAAAGACAATTTACTCTATTTGGCCCTTAAAAGATTTCCTGATTTGCTTTTGTGAATTCTACAATATTTTTGTTTCCAGTTTAAGTAATAGATGTCGCTAACTTTTGGAATATATCTATATTTTTATGGACATACATTAAATTAGCGAAAGTTGTAATACTGTCATTGTATTATTGATTACTTTAATTTTTTTTGTTTTATTGATTTGAATGACGAAACGAGCATACCGTTCGCCTGATGGTAAGTGATACGACCACCCATAAACAGAAGCAACACCATTCAGCACTTTGAGTTACAAAGTACTGTGTGGCATTCCACTGCGCTCGTCATACTGAGACATAAGATGTTAAGTCTGATTATGTCCAGTAGTTACACTGGCTACAATGTCCTTCAAACCGAAACACAACAGTGCATGCACACTGCTGCTTGGCGGTAGAAATAAACATTGCGGTGAGCGGTTGCATGAGACCTACCACCAGTCTTAACCAATTTTCTTAGTACTTAACTTTTTAATATTCCATGTCAGTTTGACAGCTGTCTTATCAAATTTCTTATTAGAATCCGATGTGTAGACGCGTAAAAACGTCTTCCGCGTAATTGACAAGTGACGTTTTGTTCTACGGTGAACACGTTGTGAATAAAGATGGGTTAAATCTATTTTTTTTTTGTTCTGTGAAGGCTAATCGATAAGTAGTTTTAGGGTTATGTCAATAGAGTCTAGTTTAGTCTATTGGGAATTGTTTGCCTGATTTTCAATAATAACACAATATGTCATTCATAAATTGACATTATCTTTACCAATAATGCAGTAACATTTTTCAATTACAACTAACATAACATAAAGATAATTAGGCCATACATGACTCAATTAAGTTTCTTCAAATAATTAGCTCTTTGAACACATAACTGAAAACTTAATAAAATAATTTACATAGACAAATAGGTACAGTCAGCCACATAAATAGCTGAACAAATTCAAAACTTAGAATCGCCTCTGCACTTTTGTGTTCTTACCAATTTTCGTTTACTCTTCACAAAAATAAAATAAAGGAGATTAACTTTACTTCACACAAAGAAAAAAAATATTTTAATTAAACTTAACGCGTAGAGGCCATTTGAAATTTGGAATTTGTTCAGCTACTTATGTGGCTGACTGTACATGGAACAATTCTGAGATCTGGAAGAGTCCAGTATTATGGCAATGAAAACATCAAACTAATACTAGTAATATCTGTCTCTAGACGTAGCTCAGTAGGGATGACGGTAAAGTTAACTGTTAGGTTTTGGAAGTTATTTGGATGATACGTTGAATTAGTAATTATATTATTTCCACTACCCAACACTGTATGGTTTTTAAGCAGTAGGTATTAAAGTATTCTAAACCATATGTGAAATTTAATTAATATTGTATTATAAATATAAGTAGTTTTATATGTCTTTATTTTGACCTATTCATAATAGCAGGTGCAAAAGTAATAATTGAAAAGTAGGTGGTTTACATTTCGTTATACTCTTTTGCGATAATGGGATAGAAATAAATATAGATTTATACTACCATTAACTTATAGATTTGCCATTATTAAAATTGAATTTATTCGACCATTGAAACGATAGTAAGCCATATGAATAGATCTACATTTTCACTAATATTGAAGAGTACTAATGTCATACATAGAGTAAAATTTGTGAGTTGGTAGAGTTCTCTGGCACTACTAAGCCGAATCTAACATTCTATCACTAACAGAAAGGTACATTTCTATTAATTACAAAGAAATTGGCTCCATTTTGATTTGCTTAATTTCATTCTGGAAAAAAGATTTTCATGTGTCTAGGCAAGAGGAATTAGCAGTCAATAAGAGTTAAGTGTCGGTGTAATTCGGCTTTTGCGTTCGGAAATACGAAGATTGCCGAAGATACCTTCAATCGGTGTACTGTAATTACTGCTTTATTTATCTTTAAACTAAATAATGCTACCGGTTTTTTGAGACGAAATATGGTAACCGACATTTTTGTAAATTGCGACAAGGCACTAACAATATTAAATAAATAAATCCCTTCCTAGCCGAATTCGGCCACGGCGGCCAATCTCAACGGAGATCAGCCAGGTACGCAGGAGATATTATAGTGCACAAGTGTGTGCGCAATACACTCGCTATTCCTTCACTCTCATAGTCCGGTGAGACGGCAATCCGACATGACCGGAGAGAGATCAGGCGCAGGACCAACGGCTTTACGTGCTTTCCGAGGCACGGGGGTATCACACCACCAACTTCCTGTCTCCGAGCTGCGACTAAGTAATTTTTAAGATGGAAAAACCCAGTCACAATGTTTTTGGCCCGACCCGGGATTCGAACACAGGACCTCAGAGCGCAAATCGTACTCGTAACGCGTACGCAATACAACTACGCCACCGAGGCAGTCACACTAACAATATTATGACGGAAATAAACGCCTTAAACACCGATATTCTATTTTCAAAATTTTAAATTAACTTAAAGTTTTTTTATGGTCCCCAAATGTTTTTATTATTTATTAAAAAGCGAATTAACTGTTTGTTTGAATATTATAATAAACTATTATGTAGTTAAGTCCTGCAGTTCATTCGTTATATTTATTTTGCAAAATAGTAAACGAGTACCTTAAAATACGATTAGAACAACTTAAACTTAAATAAATAAACTTATTACTTTATTTAATTTAATAGAGTTCATAGTTAATAAACAGCTGATAGGGAAACTAAAATCTAGTTAGTACTATGTATTAACTAGATTATTATTATTTATTATTAGTGCATTAAGAAAAATCTACATGGATTTCAATATCCTTAATCCTAACCTGCAACTGTGTTCATTTTTATAAAACCTTATAAAAATTACATATGAATTTTAACTGCTTAAATTGCGTTTTTAATTATAAATGCTTTGATATAAAGATTATTGTCTTTACGAATAATACTGGATAATTAAAAACCAGATAAATAAAAACGTATGCTTGTCATTTAAGCGGCTTTCTTTGCACTATAATAATACATAAATATTATTTCATTAGATAGGCGATATCCATAATATATGACGCAGTCCCACGGGTTGACATATAATTGACGTGACGTAAGCAAATAAAAAAAATATGTGTCATCAATAGAAATAGGGTAATTTAAATTATTTCATAGATAATCGTCCGTTCTTATCTTTATAATGGTTAAACTTACATTTTGAGACGATGATAAATTTTAGGGTTAATATTTAAATAGGTAATTGAATAATTCATAGAAAAAACACTTTTCAAATAGATTTTGTAAACTAATAAAGTCTCTATGAACCTGTTGAAAGCGCCAGCCAACGACAACATGGATTTCCACATGACATGAAAATACGTGAATTAAAATGTGTCTCATTTTAAATATTTGCATGGGAGCTTGCAAAAATCTATTAAAAATATATTCACTAAAATGAATAAAAAAAATATTTTTTTTACTTCCTAACTGGCCGCTCTAAATTTGTATTCTTTTTATTTAATCTAAAAAAGCTTTTTGAAAAGCGCGAGCTTTTAAAAAAATATGTTTAAAGTTATTTGCTAATCGGAAGTGACGTAATATTTTATTTACGCTCGAAATTTCCTAATACCCTAACCCGCAAACCCAATTTTACACACTCACCGTGGTCGGAAGCGGCGACAGATAATCCGGCCTCAGGTACTGGTTACTGGACGTCAGCATGATTCAATCCTTTCAGCTCAAACACACACAACACAAACACAGTGTCAGCACATCTCATACGAACGTAGGCACGTGCACTCGTCAGGGCGAGCGGCGGTGGACTGAGTCAGCCCCCCCCTGACGCCTTGTCACTCGTCGCCACGCCATTTTTGCATTCTGTGTACTTTGCGGGAGCTTTCCCGTCTTATCCCCACCGCTTTGACAGCGCGTTGCGGTCTCTCTCTCGCGCTTTGGACGACCTCGTTTGATTACTCGCAACTCGTGTTTTGTAATAATTGAGTTTTTAGCTTTTTTAATACCTTTTCCACTGTAGTGTTTACTGTTGGGTAAGTAAATGTAATATTGAGTAATTATTTATTAAAATTGAATACGATGGTTTAACGACATGTAGAATAATTTATCATAGATTATATTATGTAACAATTGGAGATCAACATTATAATAATTAATCGTTCTTTTGGGAGTTTCTTATAATCGGTATGCATGGTTGGTGCTTTTAATTTATCAACTCATTTATTATATTTTACAAATTTATTAAAATAATGTAAAAATACAAAAATTTTGGAAAGAAGCACAATTAAATTTATAAATATAAAGTAATGTAGAATTAATGGCAAATCGCATTTTCATGGTTTAGTCACTGCGGCGACGACACCCACATTTTGACGGAGGGATTACATTATAAAATATGCAATCCAGAGGCCGCGGTGTCGACAGAGATGCATGGCGGACGGGCGACGGGCGACGACGGGCGATATTCAATAGCTCCACCTCGTTACTTTAATAATTCCGTTTGTGTGTCATCAGCGCCGTGGGCGGCATCTCGCTTTGGGGTAAATCGTTTGGGCTGTTTCAATGTTCGGTGTGTGTTTAGATTGTTGAATAACGATTTGACTGGCAGTAGGGGTAATCTTACTTCTCATCTTATCTTACTAATATTATAAATGCGAAAGTTTGTGACAATGTTTGGATGTTTGTATGTTTGTTGGAAGTAAACGCAGAAACAGCTAAACGGATTTGGATGAAATTTGGCACACGCATAGGTCATGTCCTGGATTAACACATAGGCTACCTTTTATTCAGGTAAATTGCTCCCATGGGAAAAAATGGATATTTTTAATTTGATTCTTAAGGTAGATGGCGCTGGCGTCGTACTGTGTTTTAGGGACTTTTGTAGCGGGAAAGGCTATTCACGCGGGCGAAGTCGCTAGCAACACACAGTTCTGGATAAAATACTTTTAAATTTATGGTATCTGTAGAGACATAATATCTGAAGAAAATAATTTTACGTGAGTTTTTCACAACTGCGTCAGTTACACATTCATATATTGGGCTTTATAAGTATTGTTTTAGGATATAAATTACAATGCAGCAACATCCGAATCCGTATATTGCAGTACTATACAACATTGTTGCTACCATTTATATGCTGAGTGGCGGTTACTTACATTCAAATAGCCGTAAAAATCCGCATTCTAAATTCAAATAGTTTAAAATTACAAGGAACCACCCACACGTAGAGTCGCGGCCAAATCTATTATTATTATTCTGATTTATTATATGGCAGTTTTATGACATGTATTTTATTGCGTGTCAAGTGTCGGACAGTTGGATTGGTCACTCGTTTTGTTTCGAGATTAGTGATGATTGATGTAACGTAAACGTATTCTTTATTCAAATTGTATGAATTATAGCCAGAATTAAAGCGATTATTCGGAATGATTAATCGATTGTGGAATTAAATGGTAATTTCTTAGTATATTGTGTCATTTTATTTATAAATATATTATGAATCAGTATGGTTTTTAATTTTTTCGTCATTTGCAACTTCGCGTGATAGAAGGCCATATATTTTTTTATTACAATTTTAAGATACCTAAATCGGCTTTTAAAACAGTATTAAACATGTGTCATATCATATATTTTTAATGAGTTTCATAAATATTAAATACATACATTGATGTAGAACTAATAACAGAAACAGCTGCTCAATTTATTTTTTTAATATTATATTGTCTACCTCCTCATACATTCAATATACAAAATTTATATTCAAACCACGATTAATTTTATAGGGTTAGAATATTAAATTCATGAGTAATATTTGAACATTGCGTAATTCATGGCATATTTACCCGACCACCGGCAAAGTTTACGACCGAACAAAAAATATTATTCTGTTTACTCATCGTTAAGTCATAATGTCTTATCTACAATGATCTTTTGTTTTCTATTACAATAGTTTTTGAGTGAGAAAACAATTTGTGTTCAATAATATAACAAAAGGTTTAAGCCACTTTAACTTAGTGTTATTTAAAACTAAGCTGTTATAAGATGGCGTAAACGTAGTTCAATGAAAGTAAGCTATGTAAGAATAAAAGTCATTTGTGTTTAAAATCATTCTTTGAAATAAATAATATGTCAACTGGAAATCGAGATTATCGAGAGGTAGGTACAGAAATCATTGATGTATTAAATCTTACTAATATTAAAAAAGCAAAAGTATGTGAACTTGTTTAGAAGTAAACCCAAAAACTGCGCGCTGGTATGGCTGAAAATTGGCACACAGACAAAATGGATTATTATATCCCTAAGCAACTTCTATCCCAGAAGATTCAACCGCAAAAATGTATTATTGAAGTAATAAAAGAGACTACTTATTTCGCAAAAGAACGTCGCAATCGACGATTAATGAACTCTTTATCTGTCCTTGACATACCCTTTGGCGCAATAGGTTTATAACCACTGGTGCTAGGTCTCTCATATGTAAGAGTCCGTCTGGGTGGGTAGCGCCAAGCAGCAGTGTGCATGTTGTATTTCGGTTTGAAGGACATTGTAGCCAGTGCAACTACGGGACGTAATGAGACTTAACATTCTATGTCTTAGGATGACGAGGGCAGTGGAATGCCACACAGTTCTTGATAAGCCAAGGTGCTGGATGGTGTTGCTACTGTTTATGGGTGGTTGTATCACTTACCATCAGGCGAACGGCATGCTCGCCTCGTCATTTAAAGCAATAAAAAATAAATAAATACTAAAATGTATATATCACTATTCTAATTTTGCTCTACCCTTATGCACAGTTGGTTCTATCTCCAAAAACGAAAATGTATTTAAGACGTAAAACTGCAATTTCTGTTTGTATACCTATATTATCTATTTACAAGAACAATCTAAGTTTACACATTATCTCTTCTGAGTACAGATTTGAATTTCTTTAAACGATAGATGATAAGAACACAATGGGTCTTTAAAAAACAGAAACAATAATAAATACTTAGAATAGAACAGATATTTTTTTAAATAACTATGTCTAAAGTTAATCTTTTAGACCTTTGTAATCCTAATTACGGTATTGTGTGTTGCAACATCCATTGAACTATATTTATTTTACGTAAAAATCACTAGTGTGTAATTATAATATATAAATATTTTATCTTTCAAACTTATGTTATTATTTTTGGTAGTCTATTAGTGCCATTAAGTTGTATGTAAACGTATTGTTACAATTTCCTTGGGCAAAAAGATTTAACATTTAATATTCCACGACGACAGCTCAATACATATGGATGGTTTTCCCGGGATAAAAAGTAGCCTATAGCACTCAGGAGTAATGTAGCTTCCTATTAGTGAAAGAATTTTCAAAATCGGTCCAGTAGTTCCTGAGATTAGCGCGTTCAAACAAACAAACAAACAAACAAACTCTTCAGCTTTATATATTAGTATAGATTTATCTAGACTATAATCTATCTCTACTCTGGCCTGATTAGCTTATGCCCGCGGCTCCGCCCGCGTTATAAAGTTTTTCCGGGATAAAAGTCCCTCTTTATATTTTCCTGGGATAAAAAGTAGCCTATGTGTTAATCCAAGACATGATGTACCCGTGAGTCTAATTTCATCGAAATCCGTTCAGTAGTTTTTGCGTGAAAGAGTAACAAACATAAATTCTTACAAACTTTCGCGTTTATAATATTAATAGGAAGTATAAATTGTAATTCTTCGGAGTTTAGTTTCGGTGGTGTTATTGTTAATAGGCTCTTAAAACTTACCATATGTGATCAGGCATTGCCGAGAGGCTTGTTTTATCACTTAGTTTTGTGTATAACTTTATTCATTACATTTTTACAACACCTAGAACTGCACACATACATCAGTCTTTTCCTTTTAAGGCAGGCAGAGGCTTTAACCACACCCACATTCATCATCATCATCATCAGCCGCATGAAGTCTACTGCTGAACATCGGCTTCCCCTAAAGATTTCCAAAAAAACCTGTTAAAAGCGGCCTACTTCCATCATGTTCCTGCGACTATTATTAAGTCGTTGTGTCGACCTAACCCCTCTCAGTAGTAGAGGAGGCCCGTGCTCAGCAGTGCGCAGTCTTATAATACAGGGCTGGTATGGCTTGATATGGTCAGCTATATTACGTCCCATGTAATCGAGGGTGAGGCTCTCGCCATTTTGTTTTTACATACATACATACACTCACGCCTTTTCTCCCCAAAGGGGTAGACAGAGGTGCAACTAATCCACCCACTTGTCGCCGTGCGTATTCCGTCCCATGATGTGATAGGGGGTTAGCCTATCGCCATATCGGGCACAAATTCTATACTCAGTGCTGATATTGAATAGAAAAATCCAATATCACTTTGCCCGACCCCGAGTTCGAACCTGAGACCCCAGCATTGCAGTCGTACCGTAATACAACTACGCCACCGAAGCAGTCATTTTGTTTTTCTGTATAGCATTCCCGATGCTTACGATAGAAATACTCGAATTAAAAATATCTCCTATAATTAAAGATAACAAGCCATTGGGTAGATCTGTTGGTATAAACACGGTCTAGGTAACACCGGCTCGAGTTAACAGCGTGTACAGTTCGTTTTACGGCGAAAACATGGCTGCCGGGCTAGGGTTGTCACTGTCTTGTATAAAAATAATAAATTTGTTAATTGATTGGTCTAGTGGCTGCGTTATATTAACGCTTTGAACCATGTTGTTTTGAGAGGACGAATAATAAAAAAACTGTTCGTTCTACAGGTATTTTATATTTGCAGTTGATGTGGTTCTCAATATGTTAAATATAGAATAGGTTTTATCTTTATAGTAAGAGCTGTAGAAGTTAGTGTTTAGGTATAATCTTAAATTGATGATTCTTATGAGAATGTATTTTTTGAAATACAATTACTAGTACACTTAAAAAGTCAACTTAACTAGTTCCTTTTAGAGTTTATATCGTCCGAAAATTATTATCTAAGTTTTGTAATAAAATAATTGATAAGTCAAAGAATAATTAAACCTCGTATTAGATTATCCTACATAAAATAAATACAAATTCTCAAAAATTTCGACCTTGTGCCAGCCCCACAAACTTCAAACGCGCCGCAAATGTGTCCTCACGGGCGGCTACCGTGTCGAATGACTAGACACGACCCACTACCGACGACCGACGAGTAAGAACGCTCGTACTTGTAACATGTACGAACCCCAAACATGTAACATGAAAGGTATACCTAATTAGTTATCAATTTGTTATGTATGTTTTACTCTAATTATATGTAGCTGCTAGCTAGGGGATATGGGATACGGGGGATACGGACGTGTTAGTCTTTTTCTGTATTATAATCAACTTTTACTCGTGGCTCTACTCGTGTATAAAACTTTTCTCGGGGTAGTTAGTAGGCTTTATGGCATAGTCTCTACCCAATTTCATCGAATTTGGTTCAATGGTCCAGCCGTGACAGACAGACAACAGCTTTCGCATTTATAAGTATGGAGGTATGGATTTAAAATAAAATGTAGCCCTTGTTGAAAGACATTTTGAGACCTTAATTATAATATGCGTTTTGCGTCCAAATGTCCATTTCGCTTGGTTATTTATTTCTGTAAAATTACCGTATAAATAAAATAACTCATACTTCTACCTCTGTGAGGTTGCAGTATATCGCAAGCAGTTAAACTGCCACGCTAAGGGTTCCGACTCCATTCCCAAGTCGGATACAGAAATATTCTTTTTCCCGGAGTCTGAGCTTGTGCTCGGTAAATCACAATATACTCCTATCACAGAGGACCACTATATCTGACGAAAGCTACACCTCCATCTTCCGCAAAGGAATAAAAAACATGTGAACAACTCATACGACTGACAATAAACATCTTAAACGCTGTAGGTAGCTAGCCAACAGACGCGGAGATTTGGCGCGTAATCCCCTGTGGAGGTTGCAATCTGGAGATTAGTTCGAGCGCGCCGTGATCCCACTTGATCCGCGACTCATCCCACCAATCCCGTGCACGAGTAATCCCACTGGCCAGATAAGACACTAGTTTTGCATTCGTGTTCATGTAATAAACGTAAAAAATAACTTTAACGAAATGTTAGGGGTTATTGTGTTATATTTTTTATTAATTGCAAACAATTATCAGAAAAGATGCTGAGTCAAGGATGATGACTGCCTCAGTGGCGTAGTTGTATTAAGGTACGACTGCAGTACTGAGTGTTCTCTGGTTCGATCCCCGGGTCGGGCAACGTGATATTGGGATTTTCTACAGTCTACTCAGTATCAACCCGGAGTCTGGAATTGTGACCGATATGGCGATAGGCTGGCCCCCTTTTACATAATGGGACGGAATATACACAGCGAAAATTGGGTGCACTAGTTGCGCCTCTGCCTACCCCTTCGGGGATATAAGGCATGTGTTTGATGCTGAGTCACTGTATACTGTATTTTCAAGTTTATAATCTGCTGACCGTCAGACGCAACGTCGTCTCTTTAATCGACGATATAACTATCTTACATCGGCCACTTATCACTCTTAAGTCACCATAATTTACCATACTAATGCAATACAGCATTCCATACTGTACGAAAGCTCTAATTGTAAAACCAGTCGAACTAACAAAAGCCCATTACAAAACAGGTTTCACGCAAAATCTCTCGTAAAGATGTTCCGCCAAGCAAATACGTGTGTTGAAAACGCAGACAACCACTTAGCGGCGCATTGTGAGATGCAACGGCAATAAATATAGACGTTAGAAGGACTAGAACTGGCATATTGAATTGAATTATTTGTCACACAAGAGTAAAAAGAAACGATGAAAATGATTGGAAATTGTGGACCGGTTACCCTTAAATAGTGCCAGGGTAGGTACTCCTTATTGCATCATGGAATGCGGATATAAGTTCTATGTAATATCGGTATGTAAACTAGATTGACAGTTGACAGGAACATATGGCGAGTATTGAAGGAGACTTAATATGTCACGCAGTGGACTGCTAAAGGCCGACGAAGATGATGATGATGAAACTAGTTGCACCCCTACGTAATACGTAAAGTACGTAATACGTACGTATACGTAATACGTAATAGTAATACGCAATGAAAATAAAATATAGCTCTTGTTTTCGGCTCCAACTTTATAAAATCCGCTTCCAAAATAAAAAGTAAGCAGTAGCTTTTCTATTAATGAAATAATTATCAGAAAGCGATATTACTTGGATATACTAGGCAGCAAGTAAACAAGTAAATTAAAATATTGCTTACTTCTGTCGTTTTAATTTTCCTGCCTTGTCTATCACATCATCGGTCTTCTCCGAGAGTTGGAAGCAAGTGCGACTTCCGTGCGCCGATGACACCGGGCTGTCGGCCGCCTGCTCGCTGTAAACGTATTCAGGGGGAATAACTTGACCCGCTCACCTTCCCTTATTGATTTCACCAGGCGTAATTTATATGAGCCGTGTGTTTACAGGATTTTAGTCTCTATCAGTATCAACTTAGGAGTAGAACTTATAAAGACAACTTACTTAGTGATCACCCAGTTTGAACTATGCGCCGTCTGTTAGTGGTTTTTTGGTTGATGTCATTTACCTACAGGTAGAATTTGTATACAGGTGATCTATCCTTCTAATATAATGTTTTTTGATCGCGTAAACTATATTCCTGAGAACTATGCTACAGTCTATGTTTTTTATTTTTTTTCTAAAAATAATATCTACAATATTCACTTATAAAGCCATTTATTTATCAAACATAATGACATATAAGTGGTTCAAAGTGACATATTTTTCTCGTCCCAGTTCAGGGTCAATCGTTTCGCATCGCACTGCGCAAAGCGTCCAATCCATTAATCTTCGTTGTCAACCAGTATCAGACTGTCAGCTAAGATGAAACGCTTCGACCGGATCAAAAATTCACAGTAAATTGCTTGAGATGAGACAATTATTTGAATATTATTTTATATCTCAATATGAACTTTAATAACTACTGTACTGGGCTAACAACGTAATATTTGTGTTTATTTTAAATTATTCATTCGGATTTGATCACCCAGAATATGCGATCATACAATTAATACAAAAAACAGGTAAAACCATTTACGAAATTTATACGAAGGATCTAGAAGTGGCTCATTGTAAAAGGATTTCTAGCACAAATTATTATACTCTAAAAAGAATTGTGAATGCCTTACTAATCACACGGATTATGAAAGGTATGGGTATGGTATCCGTTCTCCGGCATCCTACAGTTTAAGTAATCCGAAACAAAGAACAGTATGCTCAGCGGTTTTCTACGAGACAGTGGCACTACCAATATTTTTTTTTATAGTCACGCAAAGCTGCGACTTATAGTAAGTTGAATAGGGTGTAGATAGATTGTCGAGTACTGAGAGGTGAGAATCCCTCGCTAGTAACACAATTAAAACCTATCTAAAGCGTGGCATTACCACTCTCGACTTTATACAAACCAAATAAGCTTTAACAATGTAATAAAAACACCAGTTTCAGCAACATGTCCCGAGGCAAAACAACAGAGATACATAAAAAGTAAGTAGAAAATTCCTAATTGCCTTTCCACATGAAACAAAGCACCTGAAAGTGCACAGCGAGCGTACTTTGTCCGCCGGCTGAAGAGCTTTTGTGTTGCAAGCTTTAACAAAGAAATTGGGAAAGCTAATGATTGCCAGAAAAGTTTAAAAGAATCAAAAACTACATTGATTCATGTGTTGCAAAGAGAAATTATAGCATGCAATGTTTCCGTTGACATACTGGTTGGGGTGAAGTGAAAGAAGAATGGAAAGGTAGCCCCACCAACAGATAAATAGTCGGGAAGAAGAAGTATTGCACCTAGGTGGGTACAGGATATACTATATATTGTGCCTGGAAAACTCATGGGGCAACTATTGAAAGAGACCGTGACTGACATTGTTCAACTGTATATTTGGACTATACTACACCTATTATAAAGTACTAGACTTTTGCTCGCGGCTCCACCCGCGTGTTAAGTTTTTCCCGTCCAAAGTCCCGCTTTATATTTTCCCGGGAAAAAAAGTAGCTTATGTTACTCGCTGATAATGTTTTATAATTGTGAAAGAATTTTTAAAATCAGTTCAGTGGTTTTTGAGTTTATCCATTATAAACAAACTAACAAACAATCAAATCAGAGATTATAGTCGGTTTCCTACTATAGTATTATTGCTCTTGTTGAGCCCTTCATGTTACGGACTAGTTTCTACTCCACATTTACTAAAAGTTGTTTTCAAATAATATTAAAAACATACCTTAAATACTTTAATCCTTAGTATTCATCCTAACTAAAATCAAGAGAATCTACCTTTATGTTTTTAGGTATCATCAAAATAGACTCGATTAGGTATTATGAAAAAGTATGTCTATTATTTTTATACTAACTTAACGTTCATCTCATCAGGTAAAAATCGAGAGGCTCTACCTTTGTTTTTTTTTTAATATTAACAAGCATAAAATTTTTCGATTGGTTTTTTAAAATCGGGACGTTTATTATGAAGGCTGGCAGCACAGTCCTTACGCTACGTGCAGGAAATTAACGGGCACGGGTGGCTGCGCTGAAAAACTACGCCCGACCTGCTTTGTGGGTTATTTACGGGAAATTTTCATTTCATGCACACGAAATCACTCTACTGGTGAAATTCTGAGGGCCGTCGGCTTTGCATCAAAGGGGATTCAAATTTGGATAATTTCAAACAGTTTGGCGCTGTAATAAAATGCTTGTGAGGAAAAAATTATTATGATAAAATAATTTGTTAATGGGGTAGACCCGAATTTAAATAGTGAATCTTACCAACGAAATAGAATAGTGTCGTATTAGGGATGACAGTTTTGCTGTGATAACGATATGCTTGCGTTGGAAGGATACACGATATTTCTGATACTAGACTGCATAGCTATTACCATACATATTGTATTGTCAATAAAAATACATACCGATAAGATGCGATCTAGGTTCTGCCGGTATAAACCCATAACGATAGATCCGCGTAATTCTAGTGGCTGTTAAGGGACGAAAGATTTAAGATTTTAGTCATCTACCACGTAAAAAGAATCAGCTAGAATTATTTTTTTCACATTCATTCGCAAATGGCGTGAGCTGTTCACCTAGCTTTTCTTTATAAACAAAACTACGAACATGAGTGATTCGTACACACGCTGCTATCAGTACGTGATGGATGGCTCATGATTTATACTGGCCATCCGCTGCCCCATATTTATGCATTTATTGTAGGAGGCGATCATAATTCATACATGTTGGCTTCGGGTCGGGAGCGAGAGCGAGAGCGAGTTTTTAAGCTGATGAACAAGGAAATAGATCGATTTGTGGTGATCATGGATAGACGTACAAGGTGGACAGATGACTTGATAAAGGTCGCAGGAACACGCTGGATGCGGGCCGCTTTTGACAGATCCGGCTGGAAATCTTTAGGGGAGGCCTATGTTCAGCAGTGGACGCCATGTGACGCCACTATTCTCTAACTCGTACCACACGACAATCCGTCTCGAAGCTCATTAGCCGAAAGATAATCAATCATAAAGAATTAACGGCTAGGCGCGGCGAACGTCGTATATTGCCGCGAAGGTTACCGCGCGCTCGTGTGCTTTGAATGATGAGTCGGTAATGTACGCTGTGCTGAACTAGCTAATTGTATTTATTACAGCTTTCCTTTGTGTGATTTCTTGTTTTGAATTTGGTGTGATTGTAATGTTTTAAGTTTCAGGTTTTCTTAGTGTTCCTTTATTAGTATAAATTTGACAGTAGTTTTATCATGTCGAGAATTGTATTTCAAAAGGAAAGTGAAACAGTTTTGTGAAAAAATACAAATTAATAGTTAAGAGAGATATACTATATTTGGCTCTTACATTGGTCACTTATTTATCATATCAACGGAAAGAAAAAAATGAAGGAAAACAAATAACAATAAAAAGTGCGCGATAGCTTACTTGGGAACGAAATGGGCTTCAGGGACAAACGCCCGCTTGGTTCAACACCCAAGGCACACATCACTGACTTTTTGAAGTCACGTGTGTATTTGGTCAATCGCTTTAACAGCGAAGGAAAATACCGTTAGGAAACCTAAGAATTCTCCATCATAAAATCGACGGTATGTGAGTTCTGCCAACCCGCACTAGGCCAGCGTGATGGACTAAGGCCTAAACCATCTCAGTAGTAGAGGCCCGTGTTCAGCAGTGGGGTAGTATTACACACACACACACACACACTTACAGACACACACACTCATATACAAACATACTTACATACACTCAGACTCACATACACACACTCGCTTACAGACACACACACTCACGTCTTTTATCATCGAAGAGGTAGGCAGAGGCGCAACTAGTGCACCCACTTTTCGCTGTGCGTATTCCGTCCCATGATGTGATAGGGGACGAGCCTATAGCCATATCGGACACTAATTCCAGATTCCGAGCTGATACTGAATAGAAAAACCCAGTATCAATTTGCCCGACTGGGTATTGAACCCGAGACCTCAGCATTGCAGTCGTACCAGAATATAACTACGCCACCGAGGCAGTCAGTCGAGGCAGTGGTATAGTATTATTAAACAAAGAATCTATCAATTAAATAAATATTTTTTTCAGATCTATCAATTACACATATTATAATGGAAAAATAAGTAGATTTTGTACAGTCAGCCACATAAGTAACTGAACAAATAAAAAATTCAAATCGCGTTTAAACTTTTGCGTCAGTATCAACAATTGTTTTTTCTTCACAAAAATAAACTTCACAGGGTTAACTTTATTTTAGATAAAGAAAAAAGAATATTACGACTGGACTGAACGTGCAGAAGCGTTTTGTAGTTTTTAATTTGTTCAGCTACTTTTGTGGCTGACTGTACCTACATATTATTTTTCCGTGCTCTGATTACGGTTTCACCCAGACGTCCGAGAATCTTAATATTTCCTAACGTAACTAAGAAGGCAACAAAGACATTGGAAGGGCAATATGCAATTAGGGCAAGTTATTAAATAGGAAGCCCGCTGCCGTGTAATGAGACCGAATGTCGTTTGTCCCGTGTTTGTGGACAAATTGTCTCGGTCTTCTGGATCGCGCGTGTGCTAAATTGCATTTACCGGTATTACGTATAGAGGTGGCTTTGGGCATGGAGATTACGATAAACGAGTCGTTTAAATGATACTGGCTAGTAAAACAATAATACAGTTCCACGAGGAATAAAGTGTTTTTTTTTTTTATAGTTTAGCCTGACAAAGAGTTAGGTGATAAAAAGAACCTGATGAAACTCTACCACCCATAAATAGCTACGTTATCAAAGGAATCATGGATACGCTGCTATTTTTAAGGAAAAGGAATAGAAGTTAAAAAGTATTCAGGCCTTCGAAAATCTAATTTAAGTTTACAATTTTAAATTAGTTTTATGTCAATATGATATTAGCTCATTTTACCGCAGTATAACTATAAATTACAAACCTGTTATGTTACACAAATAGATTTTGTTTCGAAATTTGTTGTCTATCAAGAAATAAATTCTATTCAATCCTGGCACGTAATAAGTTCCGAGTAATATCCGAAAATGTGTCGCGAATCACTGAGACAAACCCAGATATGAGTCGGTCAAATTAGGAGCCTCCGTCACGGTTACTTGTTGTTACTTTATTAACACTCTTTATTTGTCAGCTTGTTTACAGCATGGTGCTACAATTACAAAATGGAACTGGTGATCAGTAATCATAAAAATAATAATAAAATAACTTGTAAAAAATACTAATTTAGTTAATTGATATACACAAACGAGTATTATTATTTTATTATTACCAATAATTAGAAAAACACATATCTAATATGACGTGGTAATTTAATTATTTACGCTATTGTGGCGCCACGTTGAAAACCCATACGTTAATCTGATTAAAAAAAATACCATCAAGATGTTAAATAAACCGATCTTGGGGTAAAGGTATTTGTGATTGCAATACTTGTAGCACTGCCTCGGTGGCGTAGTTGCATTGCGTACGCGTTACGAGTACGATTTGCGCGCTGAGGTCCTGGGTTCGAATCCCGAGTCGAGTCAAAAATATTGTGAACTGGGTTTTTCCATCTTAAAAATTACTCAGTCGCAGCTCGGAGTCAAGAAGTTAGCGGTGTGATACCCCCGTGCCTCGGAAAGCACGTAAAGCCGTTGGTCCTGCGCCTGATCTCTCTCCGGTCATGTCGGATTGCCGTCTCACCGGACTATGAGAGTAAAGGAATAGCGAGTGCACCTGTGTCTTGCGCACACACTTGTGCACTATAATATCTCCTGCGTACCTGGCTGACATTGACCGCCGTGGCCGAAACTGGCTAGGAGGTTTACGTTTTACTTGTAGCACCAATAGAAATTTTACGGTTCACACTAAACGTTTTTGTGAGATATGACCTGACTCTACTATTTACTTATTAAAACTGACAAAAAGAATACACGCCTAAAGCTATAGAAACCTTCAAAATCATTTAATAAATGTACCCTCTTTAGCAACCCTATATAATTATATCACTTCACGAACAAGTTTTTAAAGTCTATTTATCGCAAGTCAACCGCAATCACTGAATGCCATTTAAATTTCTATAAGAACGGTAAACGTACAAGAGCAACGGGTTGTCAGTCGCGACGACAAAGCAACCGTTAGCCGGGCACGAATGTTCTTTGTGAATGAAATATTGAAAATTAAATATCTTTATAGGGTTGTCAAGATTGTGCAACGAAATATTTGAAAGTAAAAAAAGAATTGAGCAACGGATTTTTGTAAATATGAAATTAGGTGAATAAGATTAAATTAATTCGTTAAAATAAAAAAATCTTAACCTAAATAAGATATGAAATAGCGAAGAAGGATATAGTATATTTGAAGCTAATGATATGGAATAAAATATATAATATGATATGGTGGTTGATTTTTCTAACTGTTTTACGTAAGAGTAGTGTTCGAGTATGGAGGACGTTGTAAACAGTGCGATTCTAAGGCATAAAAAGCTATTCACAGGCGAGAAAATTACAAAGGTGAGTAACGGGCATGTAACATTATGGTTATATTAAAAATAATGTTTAACATAGCAAAATATAACACAACCCTAAACAACATGAATGGGTTCCGTAGGTAATAATAAATTATAATCCATCTTGGACCCTGAATGGGCATAATTTGTTTATGAAAACATATCATTTCACAGGCGAGTACACTCGCTGCGGATTTTAATAATGTCTTGTTTTGTGAGGCGGGCCTAATAAGCTACCATCGGGTTGTTTAAAATTGGCATGAATTTTTTACGGGCTGATATTTTTTTTATGGCATTGAATGACGAGACGAGCATGCCGTTCTCCTGATAGTAAGCGATAAGACCGCCCATAAACAGTAGTAACACTATATAGCACCTTGAGTTACAAAGTACTGTGTGGCATTCCACTGCGCTCGTTAAGTCTTCTCTTCTAAGCTCTTGTTAAGTCTCATTATGTCCAGTAGTTATACTGGCTACAATGTCCTTCAAACCGAAACACAACAGTGCATGCACACTGCTGCTTGGCGGTAGAAATAGACAAGAATTCAATTTCCTAGGCAGGGTGTTCGATGCTAGAGTCTGGACTCTGGCCGCTAGGTGGTATCTGTTTGATGCTCAAATAGGTATCGTCGCTTTGTCCAACTATTCTGCCAAACTATTTTGCAATGTTGAGTAAGGATGATAATGTTGCAAGTGTGATTCGGTAGTAATACTTATGATGTCTCGAAGGTGGATTATTGCCCTGAAGTTTCTTGTGATCCAAAGTTATGGGTCGTTTTGATGCTGTTTATGAGCAAGCGAGATATTTAGCATAAGGAAAGTAATTTAGCCATTTTGTTATTCAGTTTCAATAGTAATATTTAGTATTATAATAAAATTTAAAAGATCGGGCCACGACAGTACAATCCGTGTGTACGCTCGACGAAGTCGCCGCGACATAGATGGATGGACGTCTCACAGCGTCAATTGTCAAAGGGAAATGATCCAATTTTTTCTTTACAAACCCACTTACAACATCAAACGATTCTCAACTCTACAGCTTTGAACCAAAGCTTATTTTAGTAAAAAAATCCAACCAGTTTGAACTTAATTTGTGTAAGAATAGAGTGATTCATTAGACGCATGGCGCGTGAAATGATCGAGTGCTTTGTGAGCGCTTCCATTGAATGTTGTTGATTGGTTTAACTGCAGGTAACTCTGTTTATGCGTTACCACGGTACAGTGGGTTCAAATGGCAGATTCAACGGGTTGAACCTAAACAGCATGGGGTTCGGTTAAGTTGAAATCGTTATGGTAGAAAATTTTGCGCGAAATCGAATTAAATGAATGAGTTTATTTGTAAATAGACCTCCACGGGGTCCTTTGATGTCAATCATGTATTGAAGACTAACGGTGTTTTGGAAATCTTACTAACATTAGAAATGCAAATAAAAATGTTCAGATGCTTGTATGTTTGTTAGACTTGTAACTTTACTTAAACCCGGAAATAACTAAACGGAATTCGATGAATATGGGTCGATCATGTCCTGGATTAACACATAAGCTACTTTTTATCACAGTAATTTGCTCCCATATGAAATAATAGATATTTTTATCTGATTCTTTAAGTATATGGCGCTGGCGTCGTATTGTGTTTTAAGACATTTTGTAGGGGAAAGGTGGTTCCCGCGGGAGAAGTCGCGAGGAACACCTAGAGATCTTATAAGCCAAGTGTAGGATAGGTCGTACACATAAAAATCCAAAAAAATAATTTCATATTTTCCGTAAATTTTATTCTAAATAAGCATAATATGATAATGCCGTTAAGATTCAAACTAACATTAAGTATTAAAGTACGTTAACAAATAAAACGTGGAGTAACTTATGTCTCCCATCCCTCACGGAGTGCGGAGTGCGATAAAGGTAATCCTCACCACCAGGAACCAAGCACGGACGTGGGGTGCTTTTCATGTTATTGGATTATAGAATTTTTATTCTCATTTGGAGATTAATAGAGTGTTATTTTGAGCTGTTTTCTTGTAGTTTCTTGTGGGTAAATACTAGTGGGGGCAGAAAGAATAGGGGGGACCTCATGTTTTTTATATTATATTTTGTTATCTCCTTTACCCTTATGATCTTGAATCAAGTATAATAGTGATCAAAGTTTAATATTTCTTGAATTAAAGCATCCATTAAATATAAAATAGTATATAATTTAAATATATGAAGTATAATATTATAAGTTTAAATTATGCTATTTGTTTTTACTTGAATCAATAAAACTTTCCAAACCAAAATATTCATTGCACCTCCGTTTATTACCTTCCAACCTTAGGTATAATTCGTTTATATACCTATAAACTACTAATAATAACGCGAAAGTTTGTAAGTAAGTATGGATGTATGGATGTCTTTTTTTTTTTTTTTTTTTTTTTTTTTCGCGGAGAAAGTGACTTATTACTACCGCCCAGCCTTCAAGGGGGGGCGACTGAGCGGTTATGTTGGGTTCACCGTGCCTTACGTCCCGGCGTTGAGCCGCCCGGAGAGATGTAACCATCGGGCGACCGCCGGGCCGAGTCCCTAACCTATGTACAACGCACGGCATACCAACCAAAACTCCGCGGTGGCCATCTTCGGCGCATTAGGGACGGCTGCGGGCTTCCTCTGACGGGAGTGTCTAAGTTGTCGTCCGCAGCCGCCCCTGCGCGTTGCCGCCTAGTGCGGCCCGTCTCCTGTTGTGGGGGGGCTCAGGAGCCCCCACGCACCGAAGGACGCCCTCGGCGTCAATGGCAGCGTGAGGCCTACCAGCTACGCTGCCGTCCATCACAGGGATCGCTACAATGTGCTAATAGATCACAAAAATTAAAGACGGACAGCCCCCTGCCGCCCGCCTGCGACCCCCGGTGGCCCCTATTAGTCGCCTTTTACGACAGGCAGGGGATACCGTGGTGGAATTCTCCAAACGCCCCCAATCCACAGGGCGGAAGACGCCGGTCAGTCGTCCACCCGGCGCCTCCTACGTCTCGTCTGGCGGCGGGAGGGATCTCCACGCCTCCGATCCCTCTCGGCACTCTCCTTCCGCGAGAGGACCACCTCACAGAAGTGTGCCACCGCATGCCAGGACCTCCGGCTGTCGACCATGGAAGCGACCACGGCCGGCAGCGAGAGGTCTCCTCCGACGACTGCTCTGAGAGCGCTGCGCTCCTCATCCCAGGCTGGGCAAAGCTCTAACGTATGCTGGGCCGTATCCAGCGGGCAGTTGTCACAGTGGTGACACACGGCCGACACCTCCTTCCGCACTACCCGCCACAAGAACTCACCGAAGCAGCCATGCCCGGTGAGCACCTGCGTCAGGCGAAACGTTGCCGCACCGTGGCGCCTGTCCAGCCATTCGGCAAAGACAGGACGCACTGCCGTGACGACCCTGAGCCCCGCTGACGGGGCCTCCAGCCTGAGACGCCACTCCTCCACGGCGGCTCGCCGTAGGGAGGCCCTCATGGCCTCCACCTCCTTCAGGGCCGGATGTTGCCCGCGACTGGACGCCTCCTCCCGCCAATGAAAGACATCGGAGAGGGATTTGGCGTCCAGATCCCAGGGCAGGAATCCGGCCAACAAACAAGCCGCCTCGAAAGAGACCGTGCGGTACGCCCTGATCGCCCGCTGCGCCAAAGCTCTCTGCGGAGTGCGCAGGAGGGCGACGCAGGGGCGGTTCAGGGAGTCAGCCCAAACGGGGCTGCCATAGCCACCGCCGCCAAGTTGGCGGCGTCCCGGAACGTCCTGGCGGTCGCTGTGACCAATGTGTCGTCGGCGTAGCACGTCACGCCGACGTCCCAGAGATTTGCACCACGGAGCACCCAGTCGTACCCGATGTTCCACAGGAGAGGGCCCAAAACCGAGCCCTGTGGAACACCGCGCGACATCGCTCTTCGGTGCCACCCGCCGTCGGCGCCCGGATACACCACGTCCCTGTCAGACAGGTACGCGTGCACCAGACGCCGAAGATAGGGCGGCACCACGTGGTACCGCAGTGCCTCGTGAATGCAGGGCCAGGGCAGCGTGTTGAACGCGTTGGAGATGTCCAAGGACACCGCGACAACTACTCCGCCTCCGGCCACTGCATCCTCCGCCTGTGCCTTCACCCGCAGAATCGCGTGGACGGTGGAACGTCCCCTCCTGGATGTATGGATGTCTGGATGTATGGATGTTTGTTACTCTTTCACGCAAAAACTACTGTACGGATTTCGATGAAACTAGGCACACGGGTAGATTATGTCCTGGATTAACACATAGGCTACTTTTTATCCCGGGAAAATATAAAGCAGGATTTTCATTCCGGGAAAACTCATTCACGCGGGCGGAGCTGCGTGCAAAAGCTCGTATATCTATAAATTATCTTAAGGTCCGTCTGGAGTGTAATGTCCTCACGTTTGATCGGAGCTGGCCATCAAGCCAGCACGTGACCTCAGGTATCTCTACCGAGGGAGAGCTTGGTGTAATGTCGAATGAATCGAACAACGGAGAAGTCTTAGTCCGTGTTGTTTCATGAGATCAAGTAAAGTTAACGGTCTTATTACACTGGACAAGCGCGGCGCGTTTCGCTGTGACTTCGCTGCAATTCGTCAGTGTGATACGAGCCTTAACTTTACCTGACCACGGATAAAACAATCCGATCTTCGTGGTGATAAAATTATACCTATACAGTAATCATACTGAAGGTATTGTTTCTTTTTATTTAAACTCAGAAATCTGGAACTACTGATCTGATTCACATAATTAATAGGAATCTATAATATCATCCATAAATGGTGTATGCTACTTTTCGGGAAACTATTGTAGATGTGCAAACCAGCGAGAAAAAACTTGTTATTATAAAATTAACATCTTTGAAACTGTTATTAGATAAGAATAAAAAGGAAGTACAAAAATTTTACACCCCTATTAAAATTTTGATTTTGTTCAGATACTTATGCTGCTGACTGTACATCATGGGACGGAACACACTTGGCGAAAAGTGGATGCCGTAGTTGCATCTCTGCCTATCTTTTCGGGGATAATGGTGTGACGTGTATGTAAAAAAGTCGAACACCAGAAATGCAACTCAGCACTTTGCATACGCAATACACGATCATCCACTGTCTTCTTCACCCTTATACATTAGATCTTTTGATAATTCTCATTCACTACCTAATTACATTCTACAATTTCCTCCAAACCGCATATCACTACCTAGAAACAGACATGATCAATAGCTTAGGGGTAGAAACATAATCAGTTGCAACACAAACAACAGAAGCAACCACAATCATATCCAATCAAATCAAAATGAAATTATTCATCGGAAGCGAAACTCCCCGTTACATATGCGAAAACAATCGCCCGAGGCACGGAAATTGCTCGCTGTTCCCGGGGGAGAGCCGTCGGCGAATAAATAATTCAATATCGACGCTGTACATCTTGTATTTCAGCTACGACTGTGTGTAGATGTAGGTGGTTAGTTTGGACTGTGTTTCGTCAATTTTTTGTATAACCTGACCGGGAAAATAAAATCCTCTCCATGTTGTGGTAAAATATGCAACTATTTTTTGTACTGATAACGTTATCTTTAAAATTAAAAAGCAAAAGTTCCGCCCCCTAGCAGGTTTTTATTGTCCTTGTAACTATAGATGTCATTAAGATGATCGTTTCGATTATCGTTTTATATTTTAGTTTCTAATGACAACGCTGCTCGATTGACCACGTCTAGAGTCGTTCAGAAAACCAACACGTTTGACATTATACTACGTGTTTGACGATGGGGTTAGTGAGATTTTTGATAGCCAGCGCCATTCAAAACCAAGTTTTACACAGGTAACACATTCACATAGGCTTTGTGGTTATTTATAGTGGTTATTCCATCAAATATTCTGTTCAATTGGTGTTAAAACATCTAAAATTTTCCAATGGCTTACAACGATAACTTAAATTATTTATCATTCCGGTAAGGTGAACCAGAGAATCCATTTAATATTTAACGACTCACTAGGCCCAGCTGGCAACACTTCCCAACATTAATAAACATAAAAATATCAACAATAAACACAACATTTCATAGATACCGCTCGGCATTAAAATTTTTCATCGGCATATCAAGTTGTTTCAAAAACACGTTTCAAGTGGTCCCGTTACATATTCATAAATCGACTATTTAACCGCCCCAGTAGCTAACAACTATCCGTGCGTTCGCATGAATAAAAAACGTTATTGTTGTCCAAATAAGCTATCCGCCGTTCGTTTGTCATCAAAATAAACAGCTCTAGAAACTGAACGATTCGAAACGGGCCGAAGAAGCCCCTGACCCGCCTAATGGTCTCACGTACCGCGTGCGTGTTCCGATAAAGGGTTAAGTACACTAACAACCTGACGTGAGTCACAAATCCACTATTATTATGTTATTGAGGGTGCCGTGTACCGGCCACGAATTTACATATAATTTAACATGAAATGTGAACAGTAATTCATGACGGCTGTCGCGTTATTTCTATTATAAAGTGTTCAACTTGACATTCTCGGCTGCCGTCTGGCGTGTTTTGTTTTTTTGTTGAAAAAAGCGCTTTAATGTGTTAACGGCCCGCCATTATTCGAGTTGGCTATCTCGACCGCTTGACTTACGACCGACGTTCGCAATGGCTTGTTTCGGCACTCATTAATTCTACTCGAGTGTTTACTCGCTTTCAAATCAATTCGAATTAAATTATGTCACGCGAGACTGCGTGTATAATTGTAAAGAGTTTGAAAGGGAGTTATCAACGCGTCGATAGACACTTATTCAAATGAAGGCACACTATTAATCGAACCGAAGCTTATTGAATGTTTAAAAATGATTTATACCCAATTAGCCAGCGGATTGAATTGTTTGCGCCCGAATTGTGTAAATACCACAATATTTACGATAATGTCCGCCGGTTTGAATAGTCGGCTCGGCGAGCGCCGCGGGAGAGGCCGAGTGGTATATTATGCGGCGGCGAAGGGTTACCTCTTTGTATGACGTTTTGATGTTAATTTACGCGTCGCCTGACAAGGTGGTCCCTTCGACCCGCTCCTTAAATATGATATTTTAGTGTTAATGCGCCGCTTGTATGGGACTCACGTTTCAATTTATAACGAGAACTAGTTTTTGCCCGCGGCTGCGATCAACGTGGGATCGTTTTACTGATTTGTCATTTATAATAGTTTCTGTTGAGTAACACAATGATGTTGACGAGGTTGAGAATAACTTAATACACGGTACCTTTATGGTAGTCAACGAGCTAGGTTTTAAGATGAAAAGTGATTTTCGTCACCAATAAACACCTACAGCGATATAGTGATATTGGGTTTTAACCTTTAAGGCAAGAGTACAAGGGGTGAAATTGAGCTTCTATCAATATTGACTTTACGAAGCTTAATAGCAAAGCTTCCATTTCAAAGCACGATGAGACAGTTAAATCTTGCTCCTGCATTTTTACGCTACAGATAAATCTACAAACAAAATTAAGCATGACTTTACACATACTAACGCCATGACAACTGGTATATATATTTATGTATTAAACATAATATGAAGATATCAAATTCATATCAGGAATGTAAATTTCTTGTACAACATCATTTGTGGTATTTTACATTTTAATAGCAATCCAGAAGTATCGTATGTGAAAATACAGGTAAACGATAAAGAACTTTTGAGGAACCAGTACGGAGAACTCTTCATGAAGATTTCACTGATTTGTTACCTTCTCTTGACAACGTGGTACACGAAATGCGTAACTAACCTGTAGTAAATTGAACATTAAAGTTTTTTTGACATTAGTCTTGATAATCTTTCATAACCTTTGAACCTGAACAGAGCTATCCCTGGAAATTCAACGGTTAATTCCAAATGGTTAACATTTCATAATGGTTGTAATTGTATCGTTTGTTCTAATTGGACCGTTTGAATTAAGCTCGGTTTAATGATCAAAGCTTTGTGACCGATTGCCGCTCTAACTGTTTTCGGGATTTAACATTTGCATTTTAGTTACAAACGTTGAGTACAGATTTGGTACTGCTTTTTGTAGCGGAATAGTTACGTTTCTTTCCTAGGTAATTTAGCTCTTTCCAAAGTCTACCTGTACACCCACCATAGTTTTGTTTGTGCTGCCTAGGATTACAATAGTATTCCAGTTTGAAAAATCGGGCGAGATCAAGAAGATGATCTTTGCGATTAAATCGAATACAACTGGCTATGACAACATCAGCCGTCGCATGATAATCGCAATCCTCGATCATCTCCTTCCTCCTATCACGCATATTATTAACTATTCCCTTAGCATTGGTGTTTTCCCGTCACTATGGCGGAAAGCCTTTGTTATTCCGCTTCCCAAAATCCCGAATCCCTCACTTGTTAATCACTTCCGTCCTATATCGATTCTCCCTTTCCTCTCCAAGGTGCTGGAGGGTTGTGCACACAAGCAACTATCTCAGTTTGTGCACTTAAACAACTTGCTGAGCCCACTTCAATCTGGCTTCAGGCCTGGCCACAGCACCGTTTCCGCGCTCCTCAAAGTGACTGGCGATATTAGAGCGGGCATGGAAGACAGCAAAGTCACTGTACTGGCTTTGGTGGACTTCTCTAATGCCTTCAATACCGTCAGTCACGACATCCTCTTAGCAATCCTCTCCCATGTTTTGATCTCGCCCGGTGCACTGGATTGGTTCTCATCCTATCTTCAGGGGCGCCAGCAGTCGGTGCGTTTCAATGACTCCTCGTCCAATTGGCGCAACATCGACTCTGGAGTCCCTCAAGGCGGTATACTTTCCCCGTTGTTATTTTCTATCTTCATCAACCTCATTACTCAAAAACTTCAATGTGCGTATCATCTGTATGCTGATGACTTGCAGTTATATTCCCAGGCTAACATCGATTGTGTGTCTGCTGCTGTAGTCAGGGTGAATAAGGACCTGGCACATATCAAAAGGTGGTCAGATAGTTTTGGACTTTCCGTGAATCCCACGAAATGCCAGGCTATAGTAGTGGGCAGCCCTAGAATGATCGGTAGATTAAACCTTTCAGATATTCCTCCTATCGAATTTGACGGCACCATCATTCCTTGGTGCTCCAGTGTGAAAGACCTCGGATTACACATCGATGCCACCCTGAGCTGGCGGTCCCAGATAACCTCTGTTAGTCAGAGAGTCATTGGCACTCTCCGTTCTCTTTATCGCCTGAAGAATTTCCTTCCGACCAAGACGAAGATTATGCTTGTGCAATGCTTAATCCTCCCAATAATCGACTATGGTGATGTGTGCTATTTTGATCTGAATGCAGACTTGCTCAATAAACTCGACCGCCTTCTTAATAACTGCATTCGATTCGTTTTTAATCTCCGCAAATACGATCACATTTCTTCTTACCGATCGCAGTTAAAGTGGCTTCCCATTCGCCAGCGCCGTTCGTTGCGTGCGCTTACTACTCTCTTTTCTTTTCTTACGTCTCCTACCCCTCCTACTTATCTATCTTCCAACTTTGTTTACCTTTGCGATGGACATGATAGGAACCTGCGTTCTTCCAGCAATCTCCTACTGAAATGTCCTCCGCATAGCTCTGATTCTGTTCACTCTTCCTTCGCTATCCAATCCTCCCTTCTTTGGAACGCACTCCCGCCTGAAATCAGGTCGTCCTCAACACGGCTGGCTTTTAAAATGAAAGTTCGGCAATTATTGCTGGCTGAAGTAGCAGTTTCTCCTCGTTAGCTTATTAGTGTATTTATATATTTATGTATACTTATATATATATATATATATAAAATTGTTTATATATCTCTTTATTATTATTATTTATTGCACCTGCCTCCGTCCCTCTCTACACCACTCTAAGGTTGACTGGGAGAGAATGCCCATGGCATTAAGTCCGCCTGTATACCATGTGTACAAAGTGTAATAAAATAAAAAATAAATAAATAAAATTGTAGCCTAAAATTAAGCATAATAATATGTGACATCTTTTATTATGTAACTGCCGGCAAATAACTTATAGCTAGTTTTATTTATGAGAAGCAGGATCTAATATCTTCATCAAAATAGACTGACATCCAGGACTTTTGTACTTCGAAGTTCTAGTGTTCTAGTTTACCATGGCTAGGTTCTCATCTAAATATACTGTATCAAAATTATTATAAATAATTCCTTCCCAAAAAATATGGGTAAAATAATACATAAATAGTGCGGGATTTGAGCCGCGACCCGGCCTGTAAATCACGGCGGGACTTAGCGAACAATTTGAATAAATACGTCGTCGGTGTTTGATTCACGCACGTTAATAAGAGGAGTCGTAACTTATGAGTTATGGCTGCGGGAATAGAACTTAGGGACGCGCGAACACCGGTATCGACTTCAAAAAGGATTGCTAAGATATTTTATATATTTTTTGTATCGAAGTTATAGTAAATATAATACGCATACGCATACTCACGCCTTTTATCCCCGAAGGGGTAGGCAGAGGCGCAACTAATGCACCCACTTTTCGCCATTTTTATTCCGTCCCATGATGTGATAGGGGGTGAGCCTATCGCCATATCGGGCACAAATTCCAGACTCCAGGCTGATACTGAATAGAAAAACCCAATATCACTTTGCCCGACCCGGGGATCGAACCCGAGACCTCAGCATTGCAGTCGTACCGCAATACAACTACGCCACCGAGGCAGTAAATACATTATATTTATATCAATTAGGGAAAGAAAAACAACTTTATGTAAGCATTTAAATTATTAATTTAGCGGTTAGCTCTATGATAAGGTTTTATTTGTAAAATATATTTGTTTTGCTGCCATTGTATAAATTCCAGTCTCGGGCAAGATATAAAAAAGTCACAGAAAATTTCACTTTCTTATTAGAGAATCACTACTTCCCTTATTAATTTCACAAATTATGTACCTACATTGTCATTTTGTCATTAATCATTAAGTTAAAAGAATTGTAATAAATGCCTTTTCCTAATTCTTTATCGATATATCCCTACATTTATCGATATCTTGGCTCAGCTCTACCAAAAATCTGGCACCTGTCCCCCATAAAGCATCTAGTATATAAATAAGCAAAGAGTATAATAAACCAAACCCCCTTTTATCTGAGAATTTGTGAATATCCACGCGCCCATTCACATCAAAATATTAAGATTTAGATAAGTACTAGGTAATTACGCTTGAAATAGTTTACGATCAGAGGGAAGTTTTGAGGATAATTTTGTGCAGCATTACTCGACTGAGGTGTCACTATTGAAATAGAAAACCGGTGTGAAGTGATAAATTTGCTGTTTATGATTACGCATTGTTGAATGAACATTAAAAACAAATTAATAATTAATCTAGTTAACACTATGATCAAGTACTTACTATAATTAAATTAAAACATCAACGCAATATCCAATGAATTGCCACGTCAATATTTGAATTAATGTTTTATTTCGTACTGACTTCTTATAAATGACACATAATTAGTTGATGATTTATTTAATTATTTTTCCAGTGCTGGGTCTATTCAATAAACGTTGTAAAATATACTACGAATGTAGTAAACGACAACGTTTTTTAAAGTCCATTATAATTGAAATAGATCAACGAGAGACGTTTTCTCCGAATACATTTCTACGTTAAAAACAGTGGACATTATGAACATAAAAACAAATTACCCACCCACTACTGTGTATAATGTATTATGTTAATTTTATCATACTTGATTATTACGCGTCACATAACTCCAATGAAATTACTTTGTAGACATAAATAATGGAATTATATAATGTTGAATGCGTTTTGGTGTAACATGCCTAACACAATTTGACTTTATGAAGATGTTTGGTAAGATGTATACATAGAAACCGCTGAACGGATTTTGAAATTTTACACACGAACAGAACACGAACTTGATTAGCATATTGGCAATTTTTAACCCAGAAAAATAATATGTAGTAGAAGATTTATTTCGGGAAAGGCTTCATAGTATGTGGGATAAGCAGACATGTAGCACACACACATTTTGTCAGTTAGATTGCGTATATTTTTTAGGGGAAGGACCTATTAGGTACCATTCATTGAACACAACGATGATAAGCGGCGATATCCTAGTTGGAAGTGGAACGGACTGCCGAGACGAATGTCCCCAGGTTCAGAACCCAAGGGCACGCACCTCCGACGATTCTAAAAAGTTATGTGTGTATTCTTTGTGAATTATCGCTCGCTTTAACACTGAAGGAAAATATTGTGAGGAAACCTGCATATTTGAGAAGCTCTCTATAGGAATTTCAAATGTATGTGAAGTCTGCCAACCCGCACTAGGCCAGCGTGGTGGACTAAGGCCTAAACCCTCTCAGTCGTAGAGGAGGCCCATGTTCAGCAGTGGGCAGTATATAATACAGGGATGGTATGGTATGGTGGAACACAACAGCAAAACCATTTCACGTTGATTTTCTGTGATATTGACAGGATACAAGCCTATATTTTAGTCAGATAATAACAAGCGCGTATATAGAAATAACAAATCCTGCATCAAACAGATGATGCAATCATAACCTAAAGAACTAGATGTTAAAAGGCAATTTTAGAAGGACAGTACTCTTCTCTATATCTACTGGTACTATGATACAGAGGGATATTCTCAAAAGATCCTATGTTTAACAAGAACATCAGATCCTCAAGAACACATTACAAACAGACAGACATAAAAGCCATTTTACGAGGCGTTCCGTGTTACCGGCTCATAAATCATCCTTCACTAATGGATAACCAGATATAAATCTATTTGTGTAAGTTTTCCATACATTCGCATGATGGCACGCCGTTTGCGTCATATTGCTTTGTAGCAGACATACTTAGAATGTCAGTGAAGGTGGGCTACAGTCTTCAGTTAGAGGTCCATATTTTCATTCTACCCACTGCTGTAGTCTTGGCCAGTGCTACATTTTTTTCTACTACTTACTGCCGTTGTCTTTTTTTCTGTTTTATTCTGATCTTGGAGCAGGATGCGCCTGTTTTATCTGTAATTACATATGATAAACGGTGTAAGGGTCCTGTCAACACCATGAGATTTTAAGGAAAACTTAGCGCATCCATCATGCTAAACAGCCTAGGTTTCAGAAATTGTCCTCTCAAATATAATCTGCGTAGTGCGTTAAGGCCTAGATTCCCTAATGATGAGAATAATGGTGCCTCGGAATGAGACATAAATATCAATAGCCTTGTCAAACAAGAACTTCGATTCCCACTTTACCCGCAACGCGCACCACGTGAATGCACCAGCATTGAAGTAATCAAGAATTTAAATTCAGGAATTATACAACATTACCCTTTGTATCGGAGCCAATTTTCAATGATTGAGTATTTGGGACCGTTTGTTGATGGAAATGTAGGTACTAGTAGTCTTATGCGACTGCGATTGGATGTAAGTATGTTCCATGGCCTTTGATGTGAAGGAGAGAGTTAAGAAGGACTTTGGTTGTTTGGTCTTTCTAGGTCCGCTAGTCAAAAAGAGGTAAACAGATTTCGTCGAGCTCGAAAAGTCTTTTATGCGAAAATCTTTATATAAATCCACTATGCATAACGTCAGAAGTACTGTGGGTAGGTAAACAAAACCAGTTTAGATTAAACGCAGCATGGGTTTCTTTTGTCAATTTTCCACAAGTCAGTTTTTCTCCGCCCAAGTTCCTTCAAGATGTAGAAAAAATCGCAAATACAGTGACTGGTTCATTTCTTATCCTAGAAGCAAAGGGTTCATGCAATAGTAAGTGACAAATCCTTAATAACATCGACATCATCAAAGTGGTAAATGTCGACTATTAAGAAAACTAATCCCTTGATGCGTGTTTTGCAAATGCAGTCGTACCAACCCAATGAATCAATTCATGTTATAAATTAATCCTTTACAACGTGCCTCATAGCATATTCTATTGTCATGCTATACATTTGATTATAAAAATTGATTACAAACAAAAACATAACAAGCCGATTCATATCTATGCAAACCAAACCAATACCTCCAAGCTAAATTCAATTAAACCAATAACAATACAGACGTACATATCAAAGATCACAAACAATGCTAAGCGAAACTTGAAAGGCGATCAGCTCGTCTCGCCAAATGCAACTGTTGTCAACACATCAGCAGCCAGACACGTTCCAATCAACCTTTGCATCGGCCGCTCGCCGCAGCCGTCTCCCGATTCAATCGTAACAGAAACTGCATTTCCAGCTGCCTTTGATACGTCCATCGGTTGTCAGACTTAACGATTGTATGACGCGGCCAGCGAACCTAGATCTGCACTACCAACCGCAACGCATGCATTACCACTTGCACGATAGCTCACCGCGTTCTGGTCGTCTCCCTGTCTTCCACATGGAATTGTCAGTACATAGCATGTTAATGCGACTATTGCGATACTACTGCGATAAGAAAATACGTTGAAACATAATTGAGCGACATCTTTTTTTCTAATTAACTTACATTGCGCGTTTCGTTTTGTATATTGAACGTATTTTTGTAGATACGGAGCAGTGTAATTGAATTATATTGGTGCTATCGTACACAGATAGAGTTGCCGTGGTGACGGGCTAACAGCAGAACTCACTCTGGAGGGTAATCGGGCACGAAAGCGTCTAGTAATAAAAGAGGTCGTAAAATTGTAATGTTACGAGGTAGGAGGGTGGGGACGGGTGGTGGTGCGGGGAGACTGCACTCAGATGGCACGGCACCTTTCGGGGCTCAAATGTTTAGTTTCGTTGATTTACGTACGTGTTTTATTGACATCGGTGGGACGTGGTTACGATTTTGTTGTTCGAATAAATTCTAGTTGTTCACGTAATGGATTTTGTGGGTAATTTAGACGTCTAAGTTTGTTGTTAGAGGTGTTAGTTACGTGTATCGACGAGTTGTGACGTCAGTTGTTTTTGTATCTCTAATTTTATTAGTTGTGAGAAACATAATATTATGTAAATTATCAAGACACGTAGAAACATTACAGTACTTACCACTTGTAAAGGTTATAAATAGATACTGTAGGTAGATACATTTTTTGGTGTCTTATATGTAGGTAATACTAAAAAAAACTAAGCAACTCTCCCCTTCCCCACGCCCCTTGTCTTTACGACGCAACGATTCAAGTGTAATGTTTCTAACAAAAATTTACATGGTTTCATACTTAAAGGGAATTTGTTGCGCGCTAAATAGACCGTAAGATGTTTTTAAAGAGTAGTCTCACGACACCACAGCACGATTAGAAGATACGATATATCGTTCGTACAAAATTTACGGTCAACCATCATTTCCGGTATACATACATAACTGTAATATAACCTCCAAATGCGTGACTGTATAAAAAAAAACTAATACATTGTAAAACTGACTGTATAATCGTATACTAGTAAAATGTTTTTCTATTTTATAAAGACATGAAGTAGTACTTACTATTCGTGAAGTCGTGAAGACGCTTTGGCACAAAAATCTTGTATAGTAGGATGAAATCTTCACATAATTTATTATAATAATGTCTGATGAGACACATTTAAACACTGTATTGCATAGAAAATTGCATTGAAATAGAAATATCGGTATTAGAAGTCGGCACCGTATTAAATCGTGTCGTGTAGTATAAGCACACTTTAGGATTTCTATTTCGAGCAGATCTTGAGTACCGGAGGTTTTTATCTCCTTTGTAATTGGTCGTAAGACCCCGGTTTTACAGCGGGGTGGAGTAAATCCGGTGAGGGTTACGACTGTGAGAATTATTACTAGATTCGCGATAACGTTTGATTTTACTGTCGTTAGTTTTATTTTGTTCTGGGAGTTATGGATATGGTTTGAAATGTTTTTGATTTATTTTGTGCTATTTTGACCACCGTTAATACTTGTTGGTAATAGTTATTGAGTGTTTTGTTTTATCATAAGTCATTATGCCAGAGGCAGCAATTCAAAATATTATTTATAGATAGATGGACACAATGTGTTTGACTGCCTCAGTGGCGTAGTTGTATTACGGTAGGACTGCAATGCTGAGGTCTCGGGTTCGATCCCCGGGTCGGGCAAAGTGATATTGGATTTTAAATTCAGTATCAGCTCGGAGTCTGGAGTTTGTGCCCGATATGGCGATAGGCCCGCCCTCTATCACATCATGGGACGGAATACGCACGACGAAAAGTGGATGCACTAGTTGCGTCTCTGCCTACCCCTTCGGGGATAAAAGGCGTGAGTATGCGTATGGCGATAGGCTCGCTCCCTGTCGCATTATGGAACTGAATACGCACGGCGAAACGTGGGTGCACTAGTTGTGCCTCTGCCTACCCCTTTGGGGATAAGAGGCGTGAGTGTGTGTGTGTGAGTGTGTGTGTGTATAGAATGTTTTAGTTCTAATATACAAAACCTAAAAACTTTGATATTTAAACATACTTTTACTTTGTAACTTTACGCGACTCAGCTGTTAAAATTAACTTTCGTAAAAGAGTTTATTTAGTTAAAAACACAAAGCGAAAATTACAAAGTACTTGAGAGTTTTTCTCAAAAAATCCTAACCAGTATATCCTGACCTGTTGCAGTAGAACTAACATTTAAGAGCACAAAATGTTGTAGAGTTTGTAGTGGGTGCTAAGTATTTGCAAATTTATGAAAGTAGGTCATGATTTTGGAACTTTATTGTAAGGTAAAGTTAAAATTACTGCATAAACTAAATTTTGGAGCAGTGTTTGCGTTGTACAGCCAGCCATAAAAGTAGCTGAACAAATAGATTTACTTTATTTTAGATAAAGTAAAAGAGTATTTCGATTGAAGTTAATGTGTAGAACAGTTTTAATTTAATTTATAATTTATTATAGTACATATATTTCTCTAATAGCACTGTTCTAACAGTTGTTACTGCTACCTCTTTTTGGCGCATGCTGTAACAACCTTCAAAAGTAGTGCACTCAGTTTTTGTTCGTTTTTATGGTTTATGTAAATATTATAAGCAAACAGTGTAACTACTACTGGTTGTTCATAAATAAATAAAAAAAAACAGTTTTAATGTCGACTGTACATCCTGATCAAATTTAATGTACAAAGAACACCCTAATTAAATCAAAACCTTAAGAAGACTTCCTTTAGGTATAATATATATGGATAATATAATTATAATTATTAGGCTCTAGATTATCTGTGTACCCAATTTCATTTAAATCGGTTCAGCAGTTTTGGCGTGAACGCGCGACAGACAGACAGATAGACAGAGTTACTTTTGCATTTATATTTTTAGTAAGGATTATATGAGCCCTGTATTATATACTGCCCACTGCTGAGTACGGGCATCCTCTACTGAAAGGGTTTAGGCCTTAGTCCATCGCGCTGGCCTTGTGCGGGTCGGAAGACCTCACCTACCTTCGAAATTTTTATGGAGAATTCTGAGGTATGTAGGTTTTCTCAAGATGTTTACGTTTATGTTTTTATGTTTTAGATTTTTTACTGATGGTAGGTCTCTCATATGTAAGAGTCCGTCTGGGTGGGTACCACCGCAATGTCTATTTCTACCGCCAAGCAGCAGTGTGCATGCACTGTTGTGTTTCGGTTTGAAGGACATTGTAGCCAGTGTAACTACTGGACATAATGAGACTTAACATCTTATGTCTCAGAATGACGAGCGCAGTGGAATGCCACACAGTACTTAGTAGGTCGAGGTGCTGGATGGTGTTGCTACTGTTTATGGGTGGTCGTATCGCTTACCATCAGGCGAACGGCATGCTAGTCTCGTCATTCAATGCCATATAATATAAATATATCCTGATAAATCTGATAAATCATGTCCTGGATATAGGGCTATTTTTCATTCTGGGAATGTGCACTTAGGGTTTTGTTCCTCCAAAGCCAAACGCAAGCAAACCCACTAAAAGTAATTAGTACAAAATAAAAATATTATGAAAATGGAATAAAAACCACATAAATAAAGGTCAATTGGTGTCATGTGACCAGACATTAAACTGTGAAAGTTATCAAAATTTTGTTTTGAAATTAATACCAAAATTAGGAATTTAAATTTGTATAAGCTGGTCACGATCGAACCGACCCTTCAGTTTAGAATAAATTAACAAAATCACTTAACTTAACCAGGCCAATTAACGAAAATGTAAAAAAGAAAATTTTAATTTCAAATTTGCTTAATAAAAAGCGAAAATTATTTAATTTAGTTCCTTGTCGGTTACCGAAATCAGCGTTAATAACCTACGATAGATGGATATTATCATATTGTCAATCTATAATAACATTTCTCCGTCAAATAAAGTTATAAACACATATTTATAATTACGCCTACCCCTTTAATGCCGCGGTTTAATGAGGAAAGCCCCAATCGTAGCTAATATTTTATTAATATTATTACTTGATTATGACATTTCTAAGTGAAATTGTTTATACTTAACATTCTGGCGTTTATCGCTTGTTTTAATTAGAGTTCCTTATCGCCTTATCGTATAGTTGCCACACATTTAAGGTTAGTAAACCGTAAAGTTCTAGGTTCTATTCTCAACCCTTTCATTAGTATAAATATTTAATCTAACGGCTTTATTCATAAAAAGTTTATAAACCCATTTTAGTTATTGAATGATATCTTCTTCGAACGAATTTTGAATTGAGTTTGAAGGACGAAGACAAAACATTCTATAACTAAAATAGGTTGATAATCAGTTTGTGAATAAGGTCGTAATATATTTATCACAATCAGGTGAACACCGTTTTTTGTGGATTATGTTTTTTTTTATTGGGTTAACACGAACCTTTTGTCATTTACCAGGCACATTTCTAAATGTCAGCATGATGAGGTGAATACCCTGTCACTTATCTTCATCTCTTCTTCATCTGTCATCCTAAACATTATCAAAATTGCCTTTAAAATGTACTTTTATCAAATCTTCATTTGTATATTATTTTATTTTATGTTATACGTTAATTGTCCATCAATTATATTGTACGGTATGAATCCCTGGTGTCCATAACACAAGTTAGATCTTTATTTGGACACCAGAGTTCAATCAAACACATTGCTGAACTACGTAGCATTACTCCAATTATAAGACATTTATTTTTTGTTTCATATATGTTATGTGTTTTTTTATGTTTTTCTTTTGATTAATACACTTTATCTTATCTTATTATAATATATATTACGTAAAATGTACTGACAGACAAACAAAATCATAGATTTATTATTAGAAGCCATTGGCATCTGAGAACGGGACTCTAAAGAACAAACCGGCTGCGCCTCGCGACTTGTCAATCTTGTAGTTATTCGTAACACGAAACGAGTGGCGCTACCAACTTCTCAGAACGCGTTTCGGCGAACTCAAAGGGCGGAGGGCGAAATTTATGTCACCGCTTCTTAATACTTTAGTCAGTTGCTACTGTGTGATTATTGTGCAGCGCTACAGGCATTTTAAAATACTTCTATATTTTCGACAGAGTTAGGTTTTGCTCGCGAGAACTTAGGGAATAGAAGGCCCACAATTTTTTCGGGATAAAAGCCCTATATACATATACATTCACGTCTTTTATCCCCGAAGGGGTAGGCAGAGTCAATAGAGGCGAGTCAATCGCCATATCGGGCACAAATTTCAGACTCCGGGCTGATACTGAATAGAAAAATTCAATATTACTTTGCCCGACCCGGGGATTGAACTCGAGACCTCAGCATTACAGTTGTACCGTAATACAATTACGCCACCGAGGCAGTCAAAAGTCAGTTAAATGCCCTATACATATTATATTAATGTGTCTCTAGCTGAACTCTAGTCTGATTAACGTCAGGTACAATTACGTCGCCGTGCTTCGTTAAAAAATTACTGGACACGGTGTCTCTGTGCACCAAATATCATCAAAATACTTTGAGCGGTTTTTTCTTTTTCTTATCTATACAAATAGTATAAAGAGGAAAGATTTGATTGTTAGTTTGTTTGTAATGGATAAACTCAATAACTACTGGACTGTTCTTGAAAATTCTTTCACTAATTGGAAGCTACATTACTCCTGAGTGCTATAGGCTACTTTTTATCGCGGAAAAACTTTTTCATGCGCGCGGTGCCGCGAGCAGAAGTCTAGTTACAAATATTTAAACATCTTCAAAATCTTTTGTATTTATTATATTAGTAGGTTATGGCACATGAGTGTAACTTTATCATTATGTTCACACCCGTTTTGGCAAATCGTCAAAAATATGTAAATCTCATCTTTATGAACAGTGCATAATATTAGCGGAATTTATTATAATAAACAGTATTTTATTCCATTGAGATTTCTATTAACGTTAAGAAATTTAAAAGTTATAATTTTATTATCATGTTAACCTAAAGTTTACTGCAATCTTAATATATATAAATCTCGTGTCACAATGTTTGTCCTCAATGGACTCCTAAACCACTTAACCGATTATAATAAAATTCGCACACCATGTGCAGTTCGATCCAACTTGAGAGATAGGATAGTTTAAATCTCAAATTATACTCGCAATTTTAATTTATTGCTAATTATTTGTCTGTTATTATTTGACAGTCACAATTATCTGTTAACTCCAAATGATTCTAACAGATGTCGATACCTTTCGACTGGGTTGAGTAAGTAATCAATAGATGGCGCTGCTATGGTAATGATAACAGATGTCGATACCTTTCGACTGGGTTGAGTAAGTAATCCATAGATGGCGCTGCTATGGTAAATCTACGAACGTGTCATATAAGCTACGGGTAGATTATGTATACTTTTTATACCGGGAAAATATAAAGCGGGACTTTTATACCGGGAAAACTCATTCACGCGGGCGGAGCCGCGGGCAAAAGCTATTCTCATATAAATATTACTTAAGCCCATTAATTTCAGTAACATACTAACAAAACAATTAATTTGACTAATCCTCTATAACTTATAATAAAAGTTTAATTACATTCCTCACAAGAGCTCAAATTTAATTAAAGATATAAATAATAATTTAAAAGTTCGTGACAAACGTTAATTAATAATTCATTTACTAAAAATACAAGCGTTATCTGTAATGTATAATTAATTTATAACTTTGTTCAAAATTAATGTTAAACGAATTAATAAAGACGAATCAATTTATTATTAGAATCGGTCGTAGTTTCATTGCGTCCATAAATTATGTTATAAATGTCTACATATTTGAAACTTTATTGCATAATTTACATTTTATGTGTCAGTAATTAATAAAGTAAAAGTTCGTGAGTTTGTTATTTAGGTTATGAGATTTTTATACAAATCAGAGATCCGCTTGTGGACGATTTATGCTAATACATTATTTGGACACATTTAAAGTGCGCATACGCATACGCATACTCACGCCTTTTATCCCTGAAGGGGTAGGCAGAGGCGCAACTAGTGTCCGTAGTGTATTCCGTCCCATGATGTGATAGGGGGCGAGCCTATCGCTATATCGGGCACAAATTCCAGACTCCGGGCTGATACTGAATAGAGAAATCCAATATCACTTTGCCCGATCTGGGGATCGAACCCGAGACCTCAGTATTGCAGTCGTACCGTAATACAACTACGCCACTGAGGCGGTAATTTAAAGTGTAAATGAGTTAATTATTTTTATTGTTATTTACTACGTTTTATGAAGAGATTTATCTCAAGACACAGGTTAGGTTAGTCTAAGATCGTTGTCAAAGGAAACCATTAGTAAAATTATTAAATTGCAAACGTCTTTAAAACTGTAATACTTTTTTAACTTGTTTCCGAAACTATTTTGCTTTGTGTTTAAGTGCGAACGCTTTCCTGACGTTTACTCCATCTAGAGTATCCAACACAGGGAAAAACGTGTTTACGATTACCCACAAAAAGCCTAGCTGGGATTTGAACCCCGAGACCAATCTTCAAGGATATACGTTGCCGCTAGATCGAGGCGACGCGACGTTTCCGACATTCACATTTTTTTAACCTTAGTTTAACGCCAAGACTGTAGTCAAAGTAATTTGCACTTTTAATAAACATTGAAAGTTATATTATGAACGGGCTGTTGAGCGAGTGGCAAGTAATTAGCAACTAAGTCGACAACTTGCAACCGCATTAGCATTGCTAATAAATCCCCGACCTTTGTTAGGGTTGTCACTGCTACAATCGTAAATTAATTTTGCCCGTGCAGTGTCGCATGCTTTCGTTATTATTATAGCAAGTAGTGAAGAAAACGTTACTTTTTTATTTCAATGCGCTATACATGACTATATTATTCATGAGTGCTATTGGCCTTTCTTTATCTAGAGACTTTATTTAATGAGCACAAGCAAAATATTAAAAGTTAAATAATCTGTTGGTAGGATATATCTATACTAATATTATAAAGCTGAATTGTTTGTTTGTTTGAACGCGCTAATCTCAGGAACTAATGGACCAATTTTGAAAATTATTTCACTAATAAGAAGCTACACTACTCCTGAGTGCTATAGGGTACTTTTTATCTCGGAAAAACTTTTCCACGCGGGTGGAGCCACGCGCAATGCTAGTTTAATATATCTATCCGGATAGCGATCACCGTACATAAGGTGTTAAACCCCGCCACAATGGCCCAGGTGAGTGTGCCGCATTCCGGGATCAGCCTGTATATATCCGGTCCAAACAGGCCGGCATAATTGTGTCGACTGACGACGGATAACCATCGCTCGTCAGTCGACAGTCTATCTGGACCTCTGTCCGTCAGGTGCACTGAGGTAATTTTTCCGTGCCCGTATAAAAATAAGTTTTCTGTAAGAACTTTATATTGACTTAGGGCCGCTATTTAGATTCGATTCCCGGCGTCCGACCAACTCTAAAAAATCACAAAAAAAACCTAATAAGGGTCGAAATACACGAATGAAGTTTGAAATGGAACTATTTTTTTAATTTTAAACTTCAATATATTATATACTCCATTATAAAAATAAGATTAAATGAAATTAGATTACCTTTCTCTCTTTCCCCTTTGTCAATTATAAACGTAAGTCGTAGACTAAATAAAAAAATATATAATTTGACATGAGAATCGAATACAGGACCTCAGAAGTCAACTTAAGTTTACTTCCAAAAAGGAGATAAAATAATGAAAAAACATATAAATGTATTATTTTCGATCAAGATTAACTGATAATAGCGCTTTTTAGCTAGAATGACATTCGTGTGTCGGTTGCCTTAGCTCGAGCTTTCAATAGGCCATTGTCCCGACGAATTAGCGGAATAACGTTACAAAAACCGGTTGAATAACGTATAAAAACTAACAATAGCGTTATAAATTACACGCATTGTCTACCGACCAATCAAATAGATGGATTTGACTTTCAGCAATTCGAAATTAGAATTCTCTATGATCTCGCCGGAAAGACCGGCTTTATTCGCTATTTTAACCCATAATGAATGTTGATTTAAAAAATGAGTCTCGTTTATCCGTTCCTTAGAGATTGTCGAAGGTTTTTTTTTAAAAATACACCAGTGTAATTAACTTTCTTTTTTTGTTTTATCGATAGCTCGACAAAGTGGCTTCACTGCACCTGATGGTAAATGAAGTGAAGCCCAAAATAATGTCGACCGGCAAAAGATAAACATCCCTGGTCGGTCGGCACAGTTTAAGTTTTTTTTAACCTTAAAACTACTGTTTTAAGGTTAAAAACTTAGTGCAATGCCACACATAGCTTAGTAATTCAATATTATTCGTTGCTACTGTTTATGAACATTCGTAGCGCCTTACAAATAATTTTGTTCTATAAAAACTTATTATATTTACTCATAAAATAAAATGGAACGAATGAAATAAATCTCGCCATTCACTCCCGATGTAACACCCATAAACGACAATTTATATTTGAATGAATGAAGTAACAATTCTCACTCTCGGAGCGAAGCTAATGGTTTTGAAGCGACGCTTTTGTATGTCGCCATTGACATATTTATGTGGCATAAACCATTAATACTCATTATAATCACCCTCGGGATATGTCAACAAATGTTGGGTTAAAATAAACTGTACTCACGCCTGTGCACGGAGGGGTAGGCAGATGTGCGTGCAATTCTTTCAGCTATGGTCGAATGTTTCGGAACGTAGGTAAATTAGCAAATGGATGGCTTGATGCTCATGAATATCCACAATTATGGTATGCTTTACTGTTTCTACCATGAGAAAAATTATAAATATAATTGAAGCCTATTAGCCATGTAATGTATCAATTAAATTAAATTAAATTAAATTAAAAATTCTTTATTCGGATTATTAACAATATTGATATTTGTTGACAAGGTTAACGAAAGCATCTACATTAGTGTATACTGTGTCGTAAATGCAAGCGCCCCCCTCCATACGCAACTGGGCGTTCCAAATAAAGTCTTAGAAGTATAATAAAATGAATCGTATACGTAAACCTTAATTACTATTGCCTTCATTTAACTATGCCCTACGTTTCAGTTCACTTTACCTCATCTTACCTTAATCTCTAAATTTAGATTTCTATTAAACATGCGATACTTAATTCTATCAAGATTAAGACGGGAGGTCGTGCCCCTAAATCCCCTCAACTCCGTCCCCCATCTTGTTTAGTAAGCACAAAGGTCTCTCACAAAGCGTGACGCCGACAGCAATGCCTTTTGTGAGGTAAGGATTTTCCATTTGGATATTTTCGGTAGATCCTATTATTTATTTTGACAACACCAATATATTTGACATTGAACACACGTGCCGTGTAACAGTTGTTAATTGCTTTCCTTTGTGGTGTTATCGTCATTGTAAAGGAACTTAGAATAGCAACGTAAAAGTCGACCATTAAAAACGAAGCGAGAAGAATGAGAAAAGAGAATTTCTTCTTATTGGAAATGATAACCTGAAGCATGGTGATGACCATGGTTATATAATGAGGCCATGGTCGTAGTCGCATGTTACTGTGCTATGAGTAATTCTGCAGTTGTTACATAAAAACATGATTGCAATAGAAAAAATAGGACTTAGAATGTGAGTCTAAACTAATCTATACTAATATTTTATAGAGGAGAGATTTGTATTTTTGTATGTTTGTATGTTTGTAACGAGTAAACTCAAAAACTAATGGACAGGTATTAAAAATTCTTTCACTATTATAAATAATAGGGTGGACGATAAAGTCTAGTTGGGAATGGAACGGTCAACCGAGGCAATGTCCGGAGGTTTAAAACCCAAGGCACATCTGACTTTTCGAAGTTATGTGTGTATTGTTTATCAATTATCGTTCACTTTAATGGCGAAGGAAAACATCGTGAGGAAACCTATATACCTGAGAATTCACTATAAGAATTTCGAGGGTGTGTGAAGTCTGCCAACCCGCACTAGGCCAGCGTGGTGGACTAAGGCCTAACCCCTCTCAGTAGTAGAGAAGACGCGTGCTCAGCAGTGGGCAGTATATAATACAGGGCTGATTGCATTGCAATATAAAGCTACATTATCAGCGAGTAACTTTTTATCCCGGGAAACTATAAAGCGGGACCTTTATCCGGGAAAAACTCATCCACGCGGGCGGAGCCGTGAGCAAAAGTCTAGTCAGCGATACTTAGAGAACTTGACCGACATAATGTGACCTTATGCCAATGACAATAAAGCTCAAGAGCACGACATCCGCGCAATAAGCTGATGCTCGTCACAGATCGCCCCATAAATCATCCATTATCTCGCCTCTCGAAGGCAACAGAACAAAGCGACGGCAACAAATGACCGTCATTTTTCTCCGGCATCCACGAGGACTCTGTCAATATATCCGCGGAGGTGTGGGACAAGATTGTTTGACGAGCGATTTCAGAATGAATGAATGGTTGAATGAATCTTTTGTTTTGTGAAAATGTTGGTACATAGACCATTAACTTTTACATGGTTTCCTTGTAGATCATGTCCCAGATTAAGATATGGTGTAAAATTTATATGCTGGATGTATTTTGTATCGAAGTGGATAACATTCACAGTACACCTACTTTGTTGTTACTTGTGCTCTACCCCAGGTTGACTGGTAGAGAACGCATTCAGGACATATGTATAAAGTGCAAAATAAATAAACAAAGTATTTAATCTCACCGATGTTCGTTACAGTCAATCGGTGATCATCCAGTCATACCGTATCAAAATACCGACGATAATATATTATGGTACTGTTTTCTCGAGAAAAATCCATCTGAAGAACATTTTATTTGTGTTAACATCAAGTGCACTGAAGCCATTTTGTCGTGATTCGATAAAAAATGTGAAGTTATCTCGTGAAATATTAGAAGCTCTCCGCCACTAACTTGGGCCACCCGCTCCATCTCTCGCCCCATCTGCCGCCCCTAACCACTGTTATATTTTATTTGCGCGATAAATTACGTTTTATTACACATATTTTGTCGTGCTATAATAACTAATGTACCCACTCTCTCAATTCTCGTGTAATGCGCCGTAACGCGATCCATTTTTTTTATTTATACCACTGTTTTATTGCCCGCCCCGGTTTTTATTTTGGATTGTAAATTATTTTGATGACGCAATCATTTGTGATGTATGTGTTAGCTTTGTGGATTTTGTTTGGGAATAAGTTTTTTTATATAAAAGATAAGAAGAAGAACATTTTGTTCCAATTAACAAAATCTTACAAAAATAAATCTATTGTATAAATATTCGCGACCCGCTAAGCAGGGTGCATTTTTTCATAATTTTATTGTGTAAATAATGTCAGCAAAGTCGAAACGTGTCTTGATGTCTCTCATATTTGATTTCCAAACCGAAAGAATCATAATATAACCATGACGTATCAATACTAAAACGACACCTTCTAAACTTTTAAGCGCTGGCATGACATTGCATGGAATAACACTTTGCAAGCATATTGTAAAAAATAGCCTATATATTAGTTCAGTATTTGGTACATCAGTGTGGAAAATTTCATCCAAATCTGTTGGGCGTTCTGCATTTACTTCTGCCATATCCAAACTTCTTCCAAATTTTCGCTTTAACAAGATTAATAATAGCTTTTAAATCATAATCGAACCCGTCAAATATAGTAAAAGCTTTATGATCTAAACATTCACACATACCTCACTGAAGGGATATGCACCCCACTTGATATCATTCGTAAAATGAGCTATATGTATTGAAATAATTTATAGTTATTGTTATTGTTTAGTTTATTTGTATTTCTAGCAAATTGTTTTGAAGGGGCCGTGGTTCGGTAGAGCACAATTGATTGGGGTGCGAGTTTGATGCCTGTAGTCTTGAAATGGAAATATTAAACATTTTATTCAACTTTGTATTTATTATCCCTTTGTCTATTTTTGTAAGCCTTGTTGTATAGAGGTTTGAGTAATGACGCCAGTCTAATTAAGCATTATGAAAATTAACAGGTGTTATGCAAAGCCAATACATAATGCTTCAGTTTGGCCAGCGCGGTTCAATGCCACGCAAAGTTTTTTAATTCAAATCCCTGGGTAATGCTGCTGTCTATGGGTAGTTTTATCTCTTAGGCTCGGTGGACACAGGTAGAGTAAACAGTAGAGTCAACTAGCATACTACTCTACCTGTTCCAAGTACTTTACTAGTTTTAGTAGATTTAATTCAGCCCTTTACACTACCGAACCTGTTTACATTGGTATAGTTAGTAGCATCATTAGTACTCTTCTGTACTACTATGCCATTTATTCTACCCGTGGACAGCGGTCTTTACTATCCGCACTTTGCTTGTCTTGTCACAAAAAATGTCATGGAAAACGGAAAACAAATGAAATTCAAGAACAATCATTCAGTTTTCGAACTGTCCTCAAGTTGTGCTGATAAATGGAAATGATGTAATGCGTTGCAGGGGAGACGGGGATGATTTGTGTGGCGAGCGGATTTAATGGCGGGCATATATCTACAGGGTGAGTGGGGGACGGACGGGCCATTTTTCAAAAACACACCACCCTGTTTGTTGTTCAAAACTTGTGTGAAAACTGTATTCATAGTTGAATTTAATGTTACTGTTTTCATGTTAAATAATCCTTAAAATCATCAAGTTGAACTTAATGTTAAGGGTCACTTTAAATGTATTCCGTACTCCTAAATAAATGCACGATCTCAAACTGTGAAGACCCACGGATGTACTGATAAAACGGAAGAGCATTTTTATAATGTTGTTAAATGTTGATATTGGCTTCTCATTGATGTTACGTCAACGGAGAATTTAGCAATTATCATAATAAATCTTATTCATATTAAAGCAATATGAAGAACCTACAAAATATTGGATGAATTCGAAGCCGCGAAAAAAGTGCTTTATGTTCACCACTAAATATAAAATGACAATAAACCGCGAAAACAGTTTTTTCTATTTGTTCCCATAAGCTGAGGGTGGTAAATACTCGGATCAACGTGAATAGGGTGACCATATCGCATTAGACACGGAGATGCGCGTGCGTCCAATCCGCACAATTTATTGCAAGGCATGGTCACAATAAATCATCGTTATACATGAAAAGATTTGTAATGCGCTATTAAGTACTTGACACAGTGTTATGTTGTGATTTTTATGATTAATGTTATACTTACTGTTCATAGAACCGCTGCGAAGTTGTAGATTTGTATGGTCAGATTGAAAATGGTCAAAAAATCATCGCTCCCTAGTTACTTTTTATTAAAGGTTACTATTACTGTTTTAACAGAATATAAACGGTGGTCATTGACTATAAAAAATATTTATTTTACCTAATTCTTTGTAACTACTCTCGCTGCGTTGTTAAACATGCAAATGACAGCCGTTAGATAGTTTTCGCTGTTTGCAGAGGCGGGTGTGCCTGATTTTTACGCCATACTACGACTGCGAATAGCATCCCTAATGCGGCGGGTGCGCGATGGCCCCAACAGACTTGTGTCTACGGTAGGGCATAGATTCGACAGCGCTTTGGTGTGGCACTGGATGACCACTCACCGTGCGTCTTTCAGATACCGGAAATAGTGTCCCTGGTTTTTAATATTATTCGTTTTTATGTAGTTTTAAAATGTATGGATGTAAAATCTGAATTAAAGTTTATATTATTATAAAAGTTATTGATTTATTCACCAATTAAAAATAAAAAACTAACAATTCCATAAATGTAACTATATTTAGAAAATTCGGTACGTTGGACAAACATTGCGGTGTCGAAATAAAAAAAAAAACACAAAAAACCGATACATAATTTTACATTACCTATATCCTATAAGGGTTCCTTTTTTCCATTTTAGGTACGGAAACCTAAAAAATACAGTACTACAGGATAAAAAATGCAACGCCCAACAAAAGCGGGTAGTTCATGAGTTGGAATTAATTGTCCGGCCACCGCGCTAATGAGTCGTGGATAATGAAAATAGATCGCGCACGCGTGTCACGACTCTCCCATAGCCTTGTGACACTACTCGTGTAATGTATAATAGGCATCGTCGATTAAACTGTTGATTTATGACTTTTAAATATAGTTTTTGATCGTAGCTTCGTTCGCGTGAAAAAAAAACACTTCCAAAATGCATTTTCAGTTTAAAAGCTCTATTAAGTTAGAGTTGGTCTATGTGCCAATTTGTCGTTAGGTAGTAGGTTTTTCCGATGGGAGTTACCACCGCAATGCCCAATCATATCCATTTATAGGTGTATGAATATACTTTTAAGAATCTTCATTCATCTTCATTTCCACGTTGATAATTTTAGTCTAATGTAAAAATCTAAGAATTTGCTTCAAATTACATTTATACGTTTGGCTTTTATTACAAACGACACTGAAAACAAGCCCATTACTAATGTTCATTTGACATAATAAAATCTGAAAAGTAGAAAATTCAAATTGGATCACGTCACTCGTGATGCGTGGCTCCCCTCCTACATCGGGGGACCAAATGATCTTGCAAATTATTGGGGTGATAAATAACATTGGCTGCAATCTTACCCGCATATCAGTAGATATAATTTTATCGTGAATCTAGACAATTTCTGGTTGTACCGGTATTTTCTTGGTCGATTGTTAAAACTGAGCCAAAGCTTCTTCAATATGGTTGAAAAATGTCAATATGGTTTTACGAGGCGGTTCCGCCCCCGTTACAAATCATATCCGGAATATAAAGTATTAATAATGCTACAGCAATTATGAATAATATAATTTCCTATTAGTCAATTTTCGGAATCCGTACAGCTGCCAACGATTAGCGCATCAAACAAACATTTTTTTTTTATATGAATATCGGAAATTATTTGTAATAATATATTAGCTCCCAAGGTATCGGGTTTCCACTTTGGGCTCAATGACAATTAATTATTTTGACATGTAAAATAGAATCATACATATGTAATACACTAGTGATGTCACTAATATACTTTGCAAAATGAATATGCGTTTAGTTAATTTGGCATGAAAAAGAACGTAAACGACCATTAGTTGCCACAGCAACGGTATCGTTACAATAATTGAAAAATAAATAGTTCTAATCTGTATTATAGTACAACATAAATTACAACAATGAGCTTTTTAAAATGTATAGCTAATCACATTTCGTATGTAAATTACTGTTATACTAGGTTATTTATGTGCAGAGTACTCGCAATACACGTTATAACGTACGTACATTGTACAGTCAGCTACATACGTAGTTGAACTAATTCAAAACTTCAAATCGCCTCTACACTTTTACATACATACATACATAAACTCACGCCTTTCTCCCATTGGGGTAGGCAGAGACTATGTCATCAGTCTCATACTTGCTCGTGGGTTACGAGAACTCCTTATTTGGCCCTTCCTTAGCAGGTCGCCAATTTGGCCCATGAAGGTACGTACGTCTAGGACGTCCCCGTCCAACACTACCACTCACTTTCGCGACATAGATTTCTTTCGTTCCTCTTCTTTCATCCATCCTTTCAATGTGGCCAAACCACCGAAGCATTCCTTTCTCAATCTTAGTCACTAAATCTTCTTTCAATCATACCATTTTGTTTTCTCTTTACAATAATAAAATAAAAGGGATTTTCTTTCAACCATAGACAGAAAATAAAGTTTTGAAACTTAACGCGTATAGGCGATTTGAAATTTTGAGTTATTTATTTATTTATTGATTTAGATCCACTAGCGACAGTTTAAAAAAATATTACAATCAAACATAATATGATATAAAACTAAGGACTATGAGTACCATCATTATAAGTGGATACAGCATTACAATAATTTGGATATAAAAATAATAATAAATATAAATCTGATAAAAAAAAAACAAAAATATGAAGTCAAAATCATAATAATAAAATATCTGAAAATAAGAATTAAAAACATATAAATTACAAACAAAATCAATTAAAATCAAGAGTTGATGTGGCTGACTGTAGGTACATACACTTTGCCCTTGGTCGCTCATAATTGAATAAGTTTTCTTTGATTGTTTTTTTATTTGTGGAAAGCTTTAATTTAATATAAAGTACAAAAAGTTATTGATACTATTCCCACTAAACTACCAAAAAACATACATTTTGCAAGACTAATCAGCCCAATCGAATGACAGACACAGTGGTGCACTGTATTAATCTTGTTCAATAACATGCAATGAGATTTCGACCGGTGGCGTGACATTGGCGGTCTCAACGCTAGCTTATTAACGTTGTAAATGAATACGAAATGAATCCATTATTTCGCAAACAACCCCAGGGATCGCGTTTTAGGATACGGGCCAGCGGTATATCTATTGAATTGTATAGAGTTGTTAATGTGTCAATTTTTATTGTTAATTAATCGATTATTTTGATATAAAACTGATCTGAAATAAACTTGTAAACATAAATGTATATTATTCTAATCATAATATACTATTATACAGATATTTATGAGATATAAGTTTTAAGTTTCCGTGCGGATTACATAGCGCTTGCTCGTCTCTCTTCATTCATTTCGAATTTATAATTATTTTATTTCTGCAACCTGAAAATATAGTTCTTATGTAAACAATTTTATGTACTCAGTTTGGAATTTGGAGTAATTTATATTATCTGTTTTAAGTAAGTTTTAGGCTGCAGAATTTTTTACCATTAAGAAACCTACATTTAATGTTTCAAGAAGACGAGCGCCGTTGAGTCGCAATAACTTTTATGACCATTCAGGCAAAAGATCAGTCAATATCAATACATTACACAAGTGATAAGCTTTTTGAGCCCGCTGGATGCAGGTCGCTTCTGACAGGTTGGTCTGGAAAACTTTGGGGGAGGCCTATGTTCATCAGTGGACTTCTAAAGGCTGAAGAAGAAGAAGAAGAAGCTTTTTGAAGTTATACTTCTTTTGGCGCGTTAGGGAAACATGATGAAAGTATTTTTTTACGATGCGCGCGCACACCGTCACGAAAAACCGACACCCTGAAGTTAGCTATAATCAACATTTTAGTTTTGAATTTTGAACGTAGAATAAGGCGAAAGATATTGAAGTTAAACTTCTTTTGGCGCGTTATTTAAAAAGATTTTTAACTTGTTAAGCCAAACAAGTATAACTTCTAACGCGTGTACATAAGTACACACATACTTTTTTTATTTATAACAATCTGAGTTATTACAATCTCCTCTATATAATTCCAAGTCGTTTCGTCCATTAAGGCGCCGTAGGATGTATAATAAATGCGTTACCATATTTTCATCCGCATTACGCGGGTTGTTATTTATTGGCTTAAAATTGTAGTCATCGCATACATAATGCATCGTGTCGGTCGTAATTACCCCGGGGCCGCTCCCTTCCTTAACCGCGTTCGCATTAGGGCACTCCTTTTTTACTATTTTGTATAGTAATTTCGCTATTTCATATATTTGAAAGATATAGCGGCGATAGCCTAGTTGGGAGTGGAACGGACTGCCGAGACCAATGTCCGCAGGTTCAAAACCCAAGGATACACACCTCTGACTTTTCTAAAAAAGTTATGTGTGTATTCTTTGTGAATTATCGCTCGCTTTAACGGTGAAGGAAAACATCGTGAGGAAACCTGTATAAAGTCTTCCAACTCGCACTAGGCCAGCGTGGTGGACTAAGGCCTAACCCCTCTCAGTAGAGGAGGCCCGTGCTCAGCAGTGGGCAGTAAATAATACAGGGCTGATAGCATTGCATTGCATTGCATGGCGATAGGCTCGCCCCCTATCACATCATGGGACGGAATACGCACGGCGAAAAGTGGGTGCACTAGTTGCGCCTCTGCCTATCCCTTCGGGGATAAAAGGCGTAAGTGTGTGTATATAGCTATAGTTAATAATGCCTTACCTCCTTTTTATATTATTATATATACCTTCGGGCACAGCAAAGTGACAGTTCAGGTACCAGATAATATTGACTGACTAGAGATGCTTATCTCTCACCAGTCAGCACAATCATCCTTTTTGAAGTCGGATAGACACAGGATCCCGAACGCGACACACGTAGGTCACTTTCGTTTTTTTTTTTTTTTTTTTTTTTTTTTTTTTTTTTTTTTTTTTTTTTTTTGTAATATATCATCTCATCCTTTAAGTATTACTTGTATTTACTTATTGTTATGTATATTTTCTATTCAAGCAATTTATAGACACCTCACTGGTAGTATAATATAATACCTTGTCCTAGTTTACCGGTCTTATACGCACTGGTTGTGCTGGATTTATAATATTGTATTTATTATTTAATATATGTATATCTCTATACGAAGGTTCATGTCAGTTCAGGTCTTCATACGAAGATTATGCTAACTTTTTGGAGAATGTTGAGCATATTATATTGTCCTCGTCACCTCTAACTATTATTTTAGGTGATTTTAATTTACCTGACGTTGATTGGTCTAATTTGCATAAAAATATTATGATAAATAACAAATTTAAAGAGCTTCATGAACTTATGGTTAGGTGCGATCTAGTTCAATCAAACACGGTGTTAAACAAAAACGGAAGAGTATTAGATCTCATACTACATAATTCTACAATATCAGCCTCTGTCACTGAAACACAAGCATTGAGTCGTCGCGATGATCACCATCCTACACTTGAAGTAATTATTAAGCACAGTAAAATACAAATTTTAAAAGAAAACAATATAAATAAATACAGTTTCCGAGGATGTGATTTTATAAAATGCAATGAGGAACTTCTGCAAGTACCATGGGAACAATATTTTCAATATAATATAAACGATTATTTACATTCTTTTTATAATCATCTCTGGGAAATTATTGATAAGTATACACCCCTTTGTAAGTCAAAAAAATCTTGGCCTATTTGGTTCTCTCAATCTCTTATTAAGATCATCAGAGAGAAGGACAAGTATCACAATAAATTCAACCGATACGGTAACCCCCGTGATTTCGATACGTTCTCTATGCTTCGGTCCAGAGTTAAAATTGCATTTGATGTGTGTTTTAAGTCTTACATAGACAGAACTGAGGATAGCCTTAAAGTAAATATAAAATCGTTTTGGAAGTACTCAAAATCAAAAAAATCAAGTAACGATTTACCCAAAAGAATGTATTACAATAATATTCAATCTGAAAGTGGGGAAGATATATCGAATCTGTTCGCTAAACACTTTGCTTCCGTGTACAATTTATCTAGCTCTATTACATATGAACCTGATTTTATGGAGTCTAACACTTCTATCTCTACGATTATTATTGAAGATAAGGAGGTTGCGCTTGCCCTAAAGACAATTAATGTCAATAAAGGTGCTGGCCCTGACGGCATCCCACCTATTTTTATCCAAAACTGCTCAACGGCCCTGGTAAGACCTTTACTAACAATTTTTAATAAGAGCATTAATACCGGTTCTTTCCCAGAGTTGTGGAAGATAGGCAAAATAATACCCGTGTACAAATCGGGAGATAAAATGAACGTTGAAAATTATAGACCCATTAGTATCCTTAGCTGCTTTGCAAAAATTTTTGAAAGCATAATTTACAAACATATTTACTACCATTTAAAACACCTGATTAGCGACAAACAACATGGTTTTGTCGCAGGTCGGTCTACTAATTCTAATCTATTGACTTATGTCCACTACCTGAATATGGCTTTCAACAAACGTATACAAGTTGATTCACTATATACAGATTTCGCTAAGGCCTTTGACAAAGTAGATCATGTTATACTTTGTCGTAAAGCTTATCATCTTGGCATACACGGTTCCCTTCTGCGCTGGCTCACTTCATATCTTTCTAATAGAACACAACTTGTTGCGGTCTACGGCTATGACTCACTTCCATTTATAGCAACATCTGGAATACCCCAAGGTTCGAATTTAGGGCCTCTCTTGTTCATTCTGTTTATTAATGACCTCTTAAATTCCCTCAAGTGTAATTGCTTGGCTTATGCTGATGACCTTAAGATTTTCCAAGAAATTGTTACGATAGCAGACTGCGTTAAACTTCAACAAGACATTGATCACCTTCACCGCTGGTGTGACAACAATAATATGGTTATAAACGTCGCCAAATGTCACTTCATTACTTTCACAAAAAACCGCTCTCTCATTAAGTATCCATATCACATCAATAGGGCACCATTAACACGTCAGAGTGTGGTCAAAGACCTCGGAGTGTGGTTGGATTCCAAACTCACATTCATTCCACACTATGATCAAATGGTTACAAAAGCTAATAGAATGATGGGTTTTGTGATCAGGATCTCTAGGCCTTTTAAGCAACCTAGTAGCTTAATTACATTATTCGCTGCTCTTGTTAGAAGTGTCTTGGAGTATTGTTCTGTAGTATGGGCTCCCTTCTACCAAAATCATATAGATAGGATAGAAGCTGTCCAAAAACGTTTTCTTCGTCATTTAAGCTCAAAATTTGGCATGAAACGTAAATTAGATACATACGAGAAGAGATTAAAATATTTTAACTTGAACTCTTTGTTAATTCGACGTAAAATTTGTTCATACTCCATACTTTACAAAATAATTAATGCAAAATGGGACACCAGTGAATTGTTGAGCCATCTTTCGTTGAAAGTGGGAGGCAGTAACCGATTGCAGAATTTGTTTTACATACCACGTAGCTCTAATAATGTTGCACATAATGATCCCATATTACGTATGTGTAGAGCACATAATGATATTAGTAAAGATCTCGATATTTTCTTATTTAGTCTTAATAGTTATGTGAATAAATGTTTAGCTAGAGTGATTGTATAACGCTCAAATACTATAATTTTTAAGTTAATGTTTAGTGTTGTAAGTTAGTTAATTGTAATGTTGTGCGTAGCTTTTATCGGAGTTTAAATTTAGCACTGTTACTACTATTATATGCATCCTCTTTGTATAATTATATTTTATACTCTGTAGCTATGCCTAAATAAATAAAAATAAAAAATAAATAAAAATACAATCTCTTAAGTAATAATAATTCTTCCTTTGTTAATGTAATACACATAATATTATTATTTTTGTTATTTTTTTTATTTTTTATTTTTTAATTCATTAATGAGTGCTTCTTTTCCAATACGTCTCTCTCTGTCATTTGCAGCTCTAGTTGTATTTGTATTTTTTTATTGTTTATTTTTTCGCTGTGGTCACGGTTCTGACACTCAGACTCAGGTCCCAGCTGAAAATCAGCGCTGCGGGTTGCACCGCAGCTTAATGCTGAGCTCGGGCCTTTTTTCGCCTTTACTGTGCACGGCCGCAACCAGCTTGACACTAATATAGATTTGTTTTTTATTGTTAATTGTTGTACTTACCTTGCACTGTTATTGTCGTGTACAGTTTTTACGAAAATAAACAGTTTCTTTCTTTCTTTCTTTCAAGGTATTTTTTTTTCTTATTTTTATGGCATTGAATCACGAGACGAGCATGCCGTTCGCCTGATGGCAAGAGATACGACCACTCATAAACAGTGGCAACACCATCCAGCACCATGAGTTCCAAATACTGTGTGGCATTCCACTGCGCTCGTCATCCTGAGACATAAGATGTTAAGTCTCATTATGTCCAGTAGTTACACTAGCTACAAGGTATCCTACTATGAACACGGCCCGCGTCGCCCCCGTTTCTCGCTAGATGACACTTCACTTTGCTGACGGCCGGGTGATTAATTCATATTTCAGCGGGGTGCCGCCTGTCGAATATTTTATACTTGGTAATTCTTCAGGGGAGGATATTCATTAAGTATCAGTGTTATGATTATTTTACACAGAAAATTATGTGGTAGTTTTACGAGGTTTGATATGGCGATAGGCTTGTACCGTATCACGTTATGGGACGGAATACATGAGGTTAACAGTAAGTGCACTAGACGCTTCTGTCTACCCCCTCAAAAGACGTATTGTTTAATCAGGTTCCTATTTTGCTGTAGGCTATTTAGTTGACTATAGGCGACGTTGACCACTTTCCATCCCTGCCGTCAACTCATATGTACCAATAAAAAGAGACCTAATATATATTATACGAGCTTTTGCTCGCGGCTCCGCCCGCGTGAATGAGATAAAAGACCCGCTTTATATATTTCCGGGATAAAAAGTAGCCTATGTGTTAATCCAGGACATAATCTACCCGTGTGCCAAATTTCATCGAAATCCATTCAGTAGTTTTTACGTGAAAGAGTAACAAACATCCATACATCCAGACATCCATACATCCATACTTACAAACTTTCGCGTTTATAATATTAGTAGGATATAATATCAGTCCTATACTGCCCTAATATTGGGCACCGATCTTCCTTTACTAAAAAGATGATGCGTCTTTCAACCCGCACGCTGATCTAATGTGTATTTCTTGGATCGAAATTCTGCAGCAATCTCTTCAATACATATCCCAACGATGTACATTCCAGTTGTCAACGAAGAACAAAAACACACGTCAAACCATACAATCAAATTCCCAACAAAACAACGAATTAAGCCATCACAAGCACTTAGCAGTAAATCGTTGAATCAGTGGCCATTGTTTAACCAAAACACCTACAAGAAATTGCTGTGCGATTACCAACAGCAATTAGTTGCCCTCCATGCTCGTTTAATTTAATTAACAGGGTGTTTATCTCCCTTACTCTAAAGTATTGCGGTATTTCTATCTCCTTCTGGCTTGCGGTGATCCAGGGTAGTTAACACGTTGGCTATTGTGCAGTTGTAGGCGACCGCAGGGATGAGCGGGCTAGTCCATTTGTCTTAGCGTTGTGGTTGGAGAGTTTAGACGTCTTTGGGGCTCCGGACTGGATATGTTCGGGTTTTAAATGGATTATCGTGCAGGGGTTGCGGTTTGATAAGTTTGATGGGTTGAGTTTGAGATATGTTGAATAGTTGACCTACTTGTTAGGTAGAATTTTTGATTATTTGTCCCCACTTCTATCGAATATATATTCATGAGTTTAATAAGGGACCAAAGGTAAGTGATTTTCTTTATTAAGCGTAAGCAACGTACGCGTCTCGGCATGCGGCCAGAAATTAATTATTTAAGAACGCTGTTATTACCTAGTGTTCGCTTTTGATAATTATTTTAATAGAAACATACCCTCAGCGTTCAGAGGTAAATTTGAGCCAGAAACGTAAGCGGAAATAACTAAAAGACTAAAAGAATTAGGTCGTAACCATCACGCTGACTACTGCAGGTTACGAGAGTACATAGATCTTCGAAATTCTTATAAAGAATAGAGAAAGGAGCAGCCACACCTAGTTGTAAAATATGAACTAAGATAACGGAACCATTGATGGCCCGCACAATTTCAAAATTTTCATAAAATCGTTTAATAAAGAAATAAAAAAAAGATTCAATTCCAACATATCACTACATATTATAAAATTTAATGATAAAAGAACCAATAAAAAAGCGTAGTATGTTTTTGCATTCCAAAACAAAAAAAGTACACAATGGATAGTGGGCCGTGTTAGGAACCGGGCTATCTTTTGTTACACCTTATACTCTGATCGTTACGGTCAAAACAATCGCAGCAAAATAAAGTGCAAAACACATTGACCACAATTGATTTAATAACGCCAGCTAGTCCCAAACTTGCCTTTAATTTCCCTGACGACCCTTCGGGAGATTTATCGGTTTAATAGTGGTCGAATATGGACGCCACTGGCTCTTTTATCCACCGCCGACGACTAAATTAAAGGGTCCGATGTGACTTAATTGCTTTTATATTCCGGCGGATTTAGAGGGTATTTACGAATAAATATCCTTATTTCAGCACCCGTCAGTTGAACGAACATTTATTAGAGTACAATCGAATATAGGTAAAATTATTTAAGTACTATTTGTGATGAAATTCTAAAAAAATATTTGTGTGTACACATTTTAGGTCCTTATTACTTCGTCCTTATAACTCGGGATTCGAACCAAGGACCTCAGAGCGGTATAGACCCGCAACGATATTACAATTACGCCACTGAGCCAGTTGATTATTTCTATCGATCAAATATAATATTCAATACAAAAGTCACTCTGTCGTTTATGTTCCTAAAAATACAATTCAAAATTGTGCACAGACTATATCTACGGTGCTAATCCTCTCTAAATTTCCGGCAGCGCATTAATAATGATAATTTGTATATTGTGCGGAGATCACTTAAAACCACCTGAACCTGTTCATATGCTATAGCTTGTATATAAATATAACTTTCCCCAGTCATCGTAAATGTTTAAAAATAACTAAATCTGCAAAGGAAACAACGTTGCTTAATTTATGTACAAATACTTTTAACTATCCCGTAAGATTCGGCATTTGAACCACGTGAAAAATATCCTCTTATACGGAGACAACCAAAGCTTGCAATTTCAGCATAGCTTTGTTATTGCGGTCGCCAATTTAGTGCCGGGATTCCCGGGACAGTGCGAATCACGGGAGAATTACAGTGGGAGCGGCATTAGCCGGGATTCACCGGGATAAGTTATTGTTGTCTACAGTATGCCTGCCTCGGTGGCGTAGTTGTATTACGGTACGACTGTAAGGCTGAGGTCTCGGGTTCGATCCCCGGGTCGGGCAAAGTGATATTGGATTTTTCTATTCAGTATCAGCCCGGAGTCTGGAATTTGTGCCCGGTATGGCGATAGGCTCGCCCCCTATCTCATCATGGGACGGAATACGCTTGGCGAAAAGTGGGCGCACTAGTTGCGCCTCTGCCTACCCCTTCGGGGATAAAAGGCGTGAGTATGCGTATGCACGTCTACAGTATGTGAGATCTAGCCGCGGTATAGGCCTAGGTTTGTGGAGCTAATGAAAACATTTACGATGGAATGAAGAATTATTTTAAGCATAGATTACACAACGCCATTTTCCCTTTTCAACAAAAGACAGAACACACAGCCTTTCCTTAGATATTTTATGTCCGAACTAATAGGAAGCGAGAAATTTATGTTTGCTCTTTTAAATTTGGAACGTTACTGGCAGTCTTCCTGGCTAGAAGATGAATATCAGAAGGGACTTAGATATGTTGGCGGACTTATTGTTCAGAAATAAACTACCAAGGCACGCCATGAGATGGTGGTAGAAACTGATCTTTTTGGGTCTGTGGTCACTAATTGGAATAACAGTGAAACTGACATCAGTGAAATCATAACTAATGTCAATTTACGGCCATACCACTGAGGTCATACCACTGTACTCCTAGCGACATGGAGTGATTTTTAAACTATTTACTCTTAGTGGCAAATCGATGAAACTGACGTCCGTGTTACTGACACTCAATTAAGCATGACATTCTATTTTCAAATTATTTAAAAAATTGTAAACAAAATGCCAAGCCGGTAACGGAAGTTCTTTGTAGACAAATTTAGGGATGTAGGAGTTTTTTTTTATAATTCAATGGATGTAGGTATATAAATCGTTTATCATTACCCTAAGCTATTAAGGGCAACTATTTAATGCGATTACCATAGTAATACGATGGGGTTTTGTAAACTTTTGGGGTTGTTTATGGAAGTTTATGTTACGGGATTGTAGGGGATAAACTGGATTCATAATTTAAAGAAAATTATTGTTATGTGCTTGAGTGTTTGAATTAGCAATATTATTTTATAAAGATTTCTTTTTTCGCTTGAAAATTCGTGCTTTTCATAAAAACTCATGGCGTACAAGGATAATGTAATTTCCTACATACTAGAGAATTTTTAAAATGTAAAAAGTAGTTGCAGAGATAAGCGCGTTTAAGGTAGTCCACAAACCATAAACTCCTTTAATCAGCAGTAACACGCCCCAAACTACAAAAAAAATATGTGTGTCCCTGCTCATCACCCTGAGACATTAGATTATAGATGTTAAGTCTCACGATACCCAGTAGTTAGACTGGCTACAATGACTTTCAAGCCGGAAAATACTAAACGACATAGACATTGCGTTGGTCCCAGTTGGATTCTTTCAGACCTACCACCAAAGAAGAAGATATCACAGATGGATTCCTACATGAGAGAAGAGACCGGTGGTGGTTACTGGTGGTAGGTCTCTCATATGTAAGAGTCCGTCTGGGTGGGTACCACCGCAATGTCTATTTCTACTGCCAAGCAGCAGTGTGCATGCACTGTTGTGTTTCGGTTTGAAGGACATTGTAGCAGAATCTCCCAGAACATCTTATGTCTCAGGATGAAGAGAGCAGTGGAATGCCACACAGTACTTTGTAACTCAAGGTGCTGGATGGTGTTGCTACTGTTTATGGGCGGTCGTATCGCTTAACATCAGGCGAACGGCATGCTCGTCCTTCATTCAATGCATTAAAAAAAAAAAAAAAAAAAAGACCTACCACTAAGTATAATGTTTTACCAGGTGACCCACCTCATGCCTTTATGCCGTATAAAAACAACAACCCAGCCAGGTCAGTGTGTGAAGATACCATCTATATGTAAATGTTATAGGGTCGTCCGTTTAATCCTGCGCTTCCCCGTTCAAAACGACCGTGTCTGGATTTACAAAATAGGGTTGTCGCTTATGTTTTAAAATTTAATATTTTGAAGAAAGTATGCGGTATTGTATATATGTATGTAAAGTATGTATAGTATGCTGGAGTGGAGACCGCGATTAGGTAAACGTAGTTTTTTTTTGATTGCGTAGAATAACGAGACGAGCATGCCGTTCGTATGATGGTAAACGATACGATCACCCATAAACAGTAGCAACACCATCCAGCACTTAACTTACAAAGTACTGTGTGGCATCCCACTGCGCTCGTCATCCTGAGACATAAGATGTTAAGTCTCATTATGTCCAGTAGTTACACTGGCTACAATGTCCTTCAAACCGAAACACAACAGTATATGCGCACTGCTGCTTGGCGGCAGAAATAGACATTGTGGTGGTACGCACCCAGGCGGACTCTTACATATGAGGGACCTACCAAAGTGTAGGGCGCCTTGAAAAAGACGGCGGGTTGCGGATGGATGCGGCTGCTCAAGACCGGGATGGTTGGTGCTTACTTGGGGAGGCCTACGTTTAGCAGTGGACGGCGACAGGCTAATGATTGATTGATGCGGTATTGAACAATAATCTATATGGCCTTATCCCTTTACAAATTCCTTTAAGGATTTAATTTCGGGTAAATACTAAATATATATTGTAAGCAAAAGTAAATAAATTCCCCATTCTAGTTTAGTTGACGATAAAACTGAATGTCAAAACAGTACCACCAAAGGCACCAAACAATGTATTTATATTTTGTTTAAAAATCGTTAATTTTACAGAATATTATATTGAAGATAGGCTTATTATGTACGAATTTGGGTAAACTTTTTAAGCTTAACACTTGACGTAGGATTTTTCTTGTCCCGTCAATGCCAACCCTACTGTTAACTGGTAACTAGAGATTTGCTGTTTATCCAATAGCCTGGCAACAACAATCTTTTCCCTCTATAGTACCTAGATATTTGCCCCGTACTGTTTCAGTTTATATTTTGAAGGTATTTTGAAATGTATCTGCTATGCATAGGAAGCAATAGCCCCTGTGGAAGACCCAGTCAATTTGTGTCAAAAATACACGCAAAGTTAACTTCCTGGATCAAGCAATAGCCTAGCCTTAGAATAGCCTTAGCAGTCATCATCTCCATCATCAGCCATACGACGTTCACTGCTGAACATTGGCCTCCCCTAAAGATTTCCAGACGGACCTGTCAAAAACGGCCTGCATCCAGCGTGTTCCTGAGACCTTTATCAAGTCGTCTGTCCACTATTAGTAGTAGTACTAGTAGTGGACAGAGTAGTAGTATCAGTACTACTACTAAGCAGTACTCTCACAAAATTCATCACGCTATAGAAACAGCAAAAGCGTGTAGGCAACACTGTACCGAGTCTATGATACTGCGAGGAATAGGATATTATTAAAAATAGAACCATAGGTGGTTTTGGTCATCGCAGTCAGGTACAAAAAAACTTTGGTAAAATTGCCCAAATGATATCAGTTACAGGTCATCAGAAGGACGATTCTGAAACGCCGTGTCGATAGCAACCAGTCTTGAGTAGCAAGCCCTATCTTTCGCAAGATCGCAACGTTCCAATTTGCAACCTCATCCTAAACCCCTACAATGACATCATCTTAATACCCTCATTTTTGCATTTGAAAACCAGCTCTACGTGCATAGTAATAAAATTCAGGATAGTTTGCAAGGATGAGGTGTTTAAGACGTTGCAAAATGTATCGTTTTATAGGGATGTAGTGCTACGCGATTCCCCATTATCGATATAGATAAAGTAAAGGTGTTAAAGATTGAATAAAGCCGCTATTAAGTTGTTTGAGAGCTGGTACGGGTTTATCTTAAGATAAATCGAATTACTCCGTAATGTTTGAGTCGAGACAATGCTGAAATTTCGATAAGAAGGTCCAATGATACGAAAGCAAATTCTGGACAAATTGAATAGGTTATCTTTGTAGATAATCCTTTTGTTAGTAGATTTTCTTGAAAAGCCTTCGTGTTAGCCTCTATCATTATTTTTAAATTAATCACTATCATCATGATTGGCTTGGACAAGTTTTATAAAGTACTGCATCCATCATCTTAGATTAGATGTCATAATGCCTAGTAATTTCATTGGCTAATCTTCAAACTAGAGCACAGTACTTCGAAACTATTTAGCTAATATAAAGCGACAGGTGGACTTTCATATACGAGGTTCAGCCTTAGACAATATAATGTAGAAGACGCTTGTATATTTTAATTACTGCAATCGTAGTGTTAAGTCTGCTGGAAAACCTAATAAATAAGTAAATAGTTACATTGAAAGTAACAGAATTTTTTCGCGGCAAGAAGCACATGGCGCTTCCTTTCAAGATGGTCTAAGGGTTCAGTATTTAAAAATCAGTAAGTGAGATATCGCTAACTTATCAGCGCTGGCAAGTTGCATTTATTGCGATGCAGACGTTAATAAAACCTATGCCTAACTAACGTCACCCGTAACTCTACGCGATCTAGTTAACGAACGCTTTGTCAGATGGTGTAGATGTAAGCGGAGAGCGATTTTCCTGACATAAGCTGGCTTAGATATTAGTGAATCAATTTTAATGAAATTTTTCGCATTTTAGTAACATGTAAGTTAGGTTTTATCTCGTAACAGTGCACAATATTACTTTTATAGCGAAAAAGGTCTTCCACGTGGGCAAGACCGTGAACTCAAAGAAATCAGACAGAAATAGAGACATAGAATCTATCGGCAGTCGGAATTACACGCCTGCTTTACAGGCCGTACTCTAGCTTACCGCGGAAGGCGGCTTTCTTTCACGTTGCGGGCTATCCGCATTGTAAATGATGCAGACGCAACAAAAAGTTTGGAACCACTGCAGCTGCGCCGCGACATCGCCTCACTCAGTGTGTTCTACCGTCTGTATCATGGTGAGTGCTCTGAAGAATTGTTTAACCTTTTCCCCTCCTCTCCTTTCCTAAACAGAACCACGCGTGCTGGCTTGCGGAACCATAGCTTAGTGGTCTCTTCCATCCCGGCACGAACCAAAAGGTTCGGTAATTCATATTTCTGCCGCACCATTAAGCTGTGGAACAGTTTGCCCGCGTACGTGTTCCCTCCTTCCTACAACCTAGGGTCCTTCAAGCGGAGCGTGAAGAAGCAATTATGCAGGATGACATAAATGTGCCGACCGACCAGGGATTTTTATCTCTTGCCGGTCGACATTATTTTGGGCTTCACTTCATTTACCATCAGGTGCAGCAGTGAAGCCACTTTGTCGAGCTATCGATAAAAAAAAAAAAAACGTTGCATGTCACTAACAAACGCTAAGGCTCAGCTTTTTTTAATACGGACACGGCCAAGTGATTGCACTGCCTAACGCTAAGCGGAGTGACGTCCAAATACAGCATTGCTTGACAAGAGAAAACTTGTCATTTGATACACTTATACCGGCGTGTTCATTTTCCATATTCATACCAGCGTTGATTTGAAAATTAAAGCGCGCAGAATCAAAAGATATTCGACGCCCCGCGGTGCATTTTTTGTAGATGCGAAGCTAGTGGCGTGTTGATACGATGGAAATTCCTTGAGACTCATTATTGGTGTCTCGGCTACATTATGTCTTACATATTTTACTATAGGTAATTCACACACTACATGTATAGCAAACAAATTAATGCGATTCTGTGGAGTGTCCCGCGTCTCGGAGTCTGGAAGTCGTCTTATCGACGCTGGGCATAACCGCTACCGCTCGTCCCTTACGCACCACGCGGCATAATTCACGCGACTCGCGAGCGTGTAAGTACACGTTAACTAAAGCGGGAACACGCGGCGATATATTCGCGCCGAGCGGCACTTACCGCGCTTATCTCGCGAGTAAATCGTTACCAACGCGTATTTGTTCTACTGTAAACGTCGTAAGGGGAGAACGGTGCGGCGATTGGTTATTGGCTTTCTAATCTAAGAATCGATTGATATTGATTTTCCAACCTAATAATTCAAAATATAATTACGAAGGTAAGTGAAGTCAGCTAATAAACCGTTTTTCGTCCAAATTAGGTCAGTGTGGTGAATTAAGGCCTAAACTCTCAGTAGTAAACGAGGATCATGCCCAGGAAGTGTTTCTAAAAAAAATTGCTTACATATGCTACAAGGCTGGTATTATTTTTATATTATGAATGCATAGTCAGGACTTAGGTATACAGACTAAGATCCGAATGGTAAGGCGCAGTTGTATTGCGTACGTAGTATTTTGGTTGATTTCGGTCTACAGCAAACGAAAAATGGCAACAGACAAACTCTATTACATGGGGCCTAAAATAGCCGACAAAAGGCCTGAAAACGCGAAGAGGGTGCGCGTATCAAAAACGCGCGTTGTCGACGCATAGAAAGTACTCCAACTACATCGGCCGTTAGGCCCGTAGCTACGAGAGAACAGAGTGTTCCACAGCTACAGTACAACCAAGATACAAGTAACCAACTTACAATACTATCCATCCTATTACTATGCCAGCGCGATGTTTCACGATTCCGTATAATGTAGATTGATTAGCGGATATTAAACGTTTGATGGTTTTGAAGTGTACTTGAGTCGATTCAAAACTCTTACGCGTAGGTATGAAGCGTTGGAGTATTGCCTTGAGAAATACTATACAGGTCCATGTTACACAACAATAAATAAAACATAGTTGACTCATCCACATCCCCATTGGCTCATAAATAGTCATTACACAAAAAAAATATGTGTAAAAACGATTTTTTAAAATTGTAAACTTCGTTGAATTATAAACAAAACAGTTTTTTCATTATGATGTTTTGTAGCCACTACGTGAAATATGTCTATTAGGAAATGTATACTTCGTATAAATTAGGCCCTGGTGGTCAGTCATAAATAACAGAGAAAACTAATTGCCATAATTGAGTATTCAAGCTCCATTTACTTATCAAAAAAACTCCAAGTACTTGAAGCAAAACTATTGAGTGCAGTAGTGTAACCAGCATACCCACTTTCTGCCACGTGTGTTCCGTTCCAAGATGTGATAGGTAAGCCTATCGCCATATCGGGCACAAATTATAGACGCCGGGCTGGCACTGAGCAGAAAACCCAATATCACTTTGTCCGATACGGGATTCAATTCTGGGACCCCAGAACGTCGAGCCGTGCAAGCAATAACTACGCCACCGAAGCAATATCCTTCCTTATATGTATATATCGGCGCCAGGTCAGAGGTTTCCCCCAGATCCATGGCAAATAGAAACAAAAGCTCACTTTTAAGTATTTATAATTATAAGTCCAAAGTATAGAAAACGAATGACCCATTGTTATAATACTTAAGAGTATCACGTTTGACAATAAGAAATATAATAGCATTCAGGTAAATCAATAAATACAAAACAAATTAAGGAACTCTGGAAATTACATAAATAAATCATTTTGTACAGTTCCGGATTTATAAAATATTTTAGTAGTCTTTCGTGACAATAGATGGCGGTACGAGGGGGCGCCCATACGGCCATACTGACTAAAGCGCGCTCTCTGCGCTTTTTCTTTTTATTAATTCGTCGTCCACACACAAAAAAAACATACATTAAAAAAAATATATAGAAACATAAAAAAAAATTGTAACACCAAAAAAACAAAATGACCGTGGCATCACCCATCCGGGGTCTAGCCAAGTCCACGGCGTCACCCATCACGGGGTCTAGCCAAAATCACGGCATCACCCATCACGGGGTCTAGCCAATTAGACCAGGTCGTAAGGATACGCATGGTGGCCAACCAGCGTTTAAGGAAGGAGTATGGAAGGGGAAAAAAAATAAAAAAAAAACAAAAAAAAAAGGTTTACACACATAGTTTGGGTTAAAACTAATTTAAGTCTAGTTTTAGTCATCCACAGGTATTCCTGAGCCATCATTATCTGCCCATACGGCCGACTGCCTTAAACAGTTTTATCATTGAAAAAAAAAAAAATACCTCGTCTTGCAGTGATCGCTCGTCCATCCTATCTATAATCTCTTCGTAACAAATCCTTTTGTTTTTAGCCAGAAGAATCTCCATTCAACTTTTACCTGTACTTTTGGGTATAAAGTTATTTATTGCTAGTTGCAACTCTTGGATCACCTAAAGTCAGGGTCTATCAAGCTCTAAAAATGCTATCTGATTACATTCTCATAAGGCGCTTTACCTCTCCGTTCGCTCTACTGTCTTCTTTGGCTACCATATTATACCGTATCGTTCAAACAAATTGAGTTTTTCTCAACTCCATGGACGTCCCAATCTCATTTTAGTCGGTTATAAAACGCATAGGAGTACCAAAAATGGAATACCGAAATATTAAATTAAATAAAGACGTTATTGCAATTCCAGTTACAGATCATTTATATAAATCATTATAGGAACATATTTAAGTAACAGCATCGATAAAACAAAGGCATGTTCAGATTCATTACATTTTCAGTTCATTCACTAGCAGTGTTGCTAGCTGGCGCCTCTGCCACGGTAAAAGTATCGCTATGTTAGTCGAATGGCATCATACAAATAATTACGAAATTACCCTGATTATTCTGCGAAATGTGATAAATGTTTCCAATATTCAAAATTCTGAAATAATAAATAGCCTTATCAGGCCAATATTACTTTTGGCATTAGGCGTGCCTGAATTGTCTAAAACAAAACTGTTCTAGTTTTAGGTAATAATTATTGTAAATTAAAAAAAAGTGTTGATAGGGAGTAAATGTAGGTAATAATTATAATTAAAAGATGTTAATGCTCTAATAACTATTTCCAATAGGCAGCTATTTGAAATATTATAATTTAACTGTAAGTCATAGTTTTACTGTCTGATCTTATAAACCAAAATTAAGAATTACTAGAAAACTTAGCAGAAAAGTTAATGACCTACTTCGAAAGAATAGTTATCTAGCTACAAAATAGCTAAGTTGGCATCACTGCTCACCAGCGATGATGCCATGCACGGTATGGAAAGGAATAGACACTTCATCTATGGGGTGCGAAGTTATTTGCCGTGCACCAGAAATACTTTTTCGCTTAAGGCTAGTGGCTATACTTCCACCATGTAAAAGTTGACTGAAATACTTTTCGCTTTTACAACTGCCAATACTAGTTCATAAGAGTGATATATACTCATGCAATGCGTCGTCCGCATACTTAAATATGCAATAAACAGTGGCTTTGGGCTTGTCTTTATTGTGCGATATATCCTAAATGATAAATTTAGTTTCAATAAATTAAAATTTTGAAGCGTTCAAAGAAATACAGTTGCGTAAACTTAGATAATACTATGTTCCGTGCCGCTATCCTAGCCGATGAAATCGGGCGTTTCCGGAAATATTCGGTTGCGCTGGCGCCTCGCGTGCGAGAAACGATGTCACGCCACTACTTTTCTAACTATTGCGCGGGTCGTACAATTGTATTCAGAGGGTGTGCGCTAATTATTTCCATTATAGTGATTAATACGGAAAAAGAAAAGAGTTAAACTATTATATATAAAGATCTCCAATGACCATCAGATAAAATATAAAATGTCATCTATGCAAACCAAAGCAAGTCACCTAAAGCGGCCTATATGTCGCGTCAATAAACGGAGAGAGCATCGCAGAGACCAAAATATAGCACATGCAAATATTCATATTATTGGCCATTACCCAAGTCAAAAATTCGGTTTTATTTTCTATAGATTCTAAAACCAATAGGTGGAAAAATACAGAGATTTTCTCAATTTATCAATCTGATCGGCAATAAGAGGTAAAAGGAAGTGATCCCTGTGTTTTGAGAAAAAGCTGTCGCGCATAAACAGTTACTTTTCAAATATAATATTTCTATATTTAAACTTTCCACGGTAGTCATTTTGTCGAATTGACTCAGGATTTTATCTGTGTTCTTCAAGTTCAATTTCACAAATTGTCTTAATTAATGAACGTTAGTTAATCGGACATCAAAATTAACACGAATGTCAAATTATCGGTTAAGAAAATAATCACTTGGTAAAGTTCTTGAACAGTCCGCTAAGAGTCAACCAGCTGTTATTAGTCATTAGCAGCTGTCATTAGCCAGCAGTATTCCGATTTTACCTGTGCAACTTTTAAGTAATGCCTCAAGACATTTTTACTGTTATAAATCTTTTATCAGTATATATATATATATATATATATATATTTTTTTAAGGTTGAATCACTAATATACACGCTTTTATTGACCAAAAATCGCGTTATATAAAAATATTACCCTTTCGAAGGGTTACACAGAGACCTAGATACTTTTTTTTTTTGCAACGCCAAATCCGATAGTACTTTTAAACTGAGTTTGGGTGGGAAAAACAGACCACAAATAGTTCTAACTACGTAAATTCAGTCGCTTGTTTCTAAAGTAATAAAACTTGAATTTAACATGATGAGAAAATCACAAGTACCCGAAAACTGACACATTTACACTTTCACGTGTTAAGGACGCATTTACATTTTTGACAACTTCGATTTTAGATATTTTAATGACAAGAACGCGCTTTGCTACACGCGCACACATCGAAACCGATTTAAACTAGATTTTCCATTGGAACGAGCTAATCTTAATACTTGAAGTTATTATTTTACTCATCCATATTTATTTTTTTGGAATTGTCGAATGTTTACAATTATATTTAATAATTATTATTAGTATAAAATCATCATGTAATAGACATTTTTATCTCTTTATTATATATATACAAATATTTATTTATATAATATTTTTATATATACAAAAAAAAACATTAATACATATAAAATTTAAAAAAGTGTATCACCCTCCGATGGCGAGGCTCAAGACCCAAGCCACCGGTAGTCAGGGATTCAAAGTGAGGAATCTCCTCACAATGCGTTTCGTAAGCGATACGACCACCCATAAACAGTAGCAACACCATACAGCACCTTGAGTTACAAAATACTGTGTGGCATTTCACTGCGCTCGTCATTCTGATACATAAGATGTTAAGTCTCATTATGTCCAGTAGTTAGACTGGCTACAATGTCCTTCAAACCGAAACACTACAGTGCATGCACACTGCTGCTTGGCGGTAGAAAAAGACATTGACATTGCGGTGTCCAGAAGTACTGCTTTCTGCATCTGGCTCTTGACCCAACGACTAATTGGTATCAACCCATGAGCAGAAACGACAATCAGAACAATAATTGTGGAGTCCTCATCTCACATGTCGGTAACCTCGTGTGCCAAATCTAAACATTTGGCATTTTGTCCTTTTCGGCCTTAATGAGGTTATCGTCATGCGGAATGGTGACGTCAACAAGTATTGCCCGGCGCGCCAATCGATAAATACAATATCAGGATCTACTATTACAATACAATATCTTATTGGCAACAGTAGCCTGTCCGTGATAATAGATTGATCCCAGTACAGCGTTGCATGATCATTTTCGAGAACTGGTTGTATGTAGCACATACTGGTAATATGGCACTTCAGGAGACACAAGATCTTGGCTACTAGGTTGTGTCTATGCAAGTACTCGCCGTTAGCAAGATACGAACAACCCAAAATCACATGCCCGTTTGATTCACCGGGACGGTGGCATGCCCAAGAGATATCGACCGTACCGTCCTACAGGATGTATTATAATTGTTCATATTTCCTATAATTGTTCGTCTTTATAACTTTGTCCATAATTGCAAAGACAAAACCCTCAGTTTCTCCAAAAAGGTTACCAAAACGTAGCCAAGATACGGATGCGAGCTGAACGCCCCGATAGAACCGACCGTATAGTTCTTTGCTCTTCCATATCACCTCGCGTTCCCTAATGTCCATCGCCATAGGGTTTCGCCAGTTCTCATTCGCCAAGGAAAATGGGATAAATCCCTTATCCACCATGACTACAATCTTATACATGCCCACTTCGCTGTGGAGGATATAATCCCTAAGATTGCATACCTCGCGGTTATTCAACTCCATTAAGTAAGCCTCGGCCCCGCATCTCCGCGGGATGTATAACCTCATCACTGACCACCGTGGGTGATGCATACGATATGCAGTCAGTAGGGTCCGGGACTTTCGATCCAGGGCGTCCAATTCAGTCTGAGTCCTTCTTTCTGAGTATACCAAAAGAGTACATGAGTACAGGCATAACCCAACCGTTGAAACCACAAATCTTGTTTCCACCCGACAAAAAACTGTTAAATACAAAAGTATTCAACAAAAATCAGGCGGCCGAAGAAACGGTCATTCACCGATTGTTTTACGTCGGCACTCATAATACCAGGTGCCTCAGGCATACCCAGATATTTGTAAGTTTCCGTCTCAGAAAGGGATCTAACTCTCTAAGACTTGTATGTCACCAGAGACCACGACCTCTCCTCGCTTCACATGGATAACCGCACATTTATCTACACCAAACTCCATATTGATTGAGTTGCTAAATCTTTCAGTTATTTTTAACGACTTAATCATTTTTATTTTGTTTTGATGCAAACAATTTGAGATCATCCATGTAAAGCAAGTGAGATATAGGCTCACTCCCTCTCCATAGACGGTATCCTAATCCTGAATCCAACAACAGAGTACTGAGAGGATTCAGGGCCATGCAGAACCACAATGGTCTCAAGCTGTACCCTGTAGCTTGACCCTGGAATATACCACGCTTTAATTTAAGGAGCCCCCGCGCATCTCGGCGCTCTCGGCGTCAACGGCAGCGTGAGGCCTACCTGCCACACTGCTGTCCATCAGGGGGGTCCCAACAATGTGCTAAAAAGACAAAACTAGAGAAGGCACCTGCCCGCGACCCCCGGGTGGCCACTATTAGTTGCCTTTTACGACAGGCAGGGGATACCGTGGTGGAATTCTCCAAACACCTTCAATCCACAGGGTGGGAGACGCCGGTCAGTCGACCACCCGGCGCCTCCAACGTCTCCTCTGACGGTGGGAGGAATCCTCGCGTTCCAGATCCCTCTCGGCACTCTCCTTCTACGAGCGGACTATCTCGCAGAAGTGGGCCAACACTCGCCAGACCTCCTGACTGCCGACCATGGGAGCGACCACGGCCGGCAACGAGAGGCCGCCTCCGACAACTGCTTTGAGAGTGCTGCGCTCCTCATTCCAGGCTGGGCAAAACTCAAACGTATATTAAGCCGTAGCCAGCGGGCAACTGTCACAATGGCACACACAGTCGACACCTCCGTACCTACGATACGAAACAGCTACTCACCGAAGCAGTCATGCCCAGTGAGTAGTTGTGGCTGAACTGTAGTAGTGAGTGTTTAGATATTTTTGTAGCGGGAAAGGCTTTGTAGGCGGGCAAAAACGCGAACTAAACCTAGTAAAATTTAAAAATAAATAATCACCGATACTAAAAATCATAAATAGATAAATAGTAAATACCATACACTGCAAAACTTGTCGATTTTGTAAATATAAAAATACATCCGCCATTTTGATTATGAAATTTAAATATTCGCATTAAAATAAATGTTTTTTTTTATTAATTAAATCAAATTTGCATTGACTTATTGTAATATTCAATTTTCATACTTGCTTTTTGAAAAATAATAATTTGAAATAGTATCAACTATTTTATTCGTAGTATAATGACATCGCGATCAATTTAATACGTATTTATTTTTTGAAAAAAAGTTGTACACCCGTGCTTCCTCGGCCGCGTCTCAGCGCGGAATGACAGCCCGAAATAGGAAAATGTATGAAGAAATTCAATTCAGGTTATATTTTTTCTCATAACTAGAAAAGTATTTAAATTTACTAAAAATATTTAGCCATAAAGCAAAAAGACTATATAAGCCAGCATATTATTTCGGTTTTATATTAAAATGTTCATTAGTCTTAGGTATAATGGTTCCGATTCAGACCCTATTTTTCGTCATTTTCAGCGATTATTGCTCCAGAATAAACGTATTTACGTGTTAATATTGTATGGGAGCATACAATTTCTATATGCCATAAGCAAAGAGGAATGTTTAATCTTTATTTATATACCAAGATCTCTTCATAAGCGTGACTCCTGATTCAATAAATGGTACCTCAAAACCATGGAAATTTGTAAATGCGCCCTTAAGAAAAGTTTTTAAACCAGAAAATATTTTTGTCAGGGAATCAGGCGCATTACACAATAATTCTGGCCAGATAAGACTCAGGAAAAATACCTCTCAATACTGCTTCGACCATCTCCGTATCCGAAGCCTCCGGTCTCACACGTTTGAATAATTTCCATGCCAATGTAACGCTTCTGCGTAACTGTCTGCTGCACCTGAAGGAGCGCTTTTATTCCTGGACATCATCAGCATATTGATTAAAAAAGTCAATCGATAAGTTGCTTCGTAGTGAATGTAGGCTCCACAATTTTTTGTATCGGATCGCAAGAGCGCGATCCCACCGCTGCTATCGGCGCCAGGTCAGAGGTTTCCCCCAGATCCATGGCAAATAGAAACAAAAGCTCACTTTTAAGTATTTATAATTATAAGTCCAAAGTATAGAAAACGAATGACCCATTGTTATAATACTTAAGAGTATCACGTTTGACAATAAGAAATATAATAGCATTCAGGTAAATCAATAAATACAAAACAAATTAAGGAACTCTGGAAATTACATAAATAAATCATTTTGTACAGTTCCGGATTTATAAAATATTTTAGTAGTCTTTCGTGACAATAGATGGCGGTACGAGGGGGCGCCCATATATACTAATATTATAAAGCTGAAGATTTTGTTTGTTTGTTTGTTTGAACGCGCTAACCTCAGTAACTACTGGACCGATTTTGAAAATTCTTTCACTAATAGGAAGCTACATTACTCCTGAGTGCTATAAGCTACTTTTAATCCCGGAAAAACTTTTCCACGAGGGCGGAGCCGCGCGCATAAGCTAGTATTATTATAAGTCCCCTGCCGCGCCTGTCTGCTTGAACGCGATATCTCAAAAACTACCAAACAGATTTCGATAAAATTTGGCGTGGAGATAGTTTGAGACCCTGGGATTACTTTTTATTCCGGGAAAACTCTCACGCTGGCAAAGCCACAAAAAAAAACTAGTGCATAATATTTTTAAGAATTATAAGTACGTTTCTACCAGCAACTATACAGCGTCAGTCGCTGGTTTGTGCACACCGGGTTATTTATAGCGTAAGATTAGTAAGTCTATGCAATAATGCAGTAAATGTTAAGTTACGAGAGAGGGATTACAAACCGATCCCCAGATTCGGCTTACGAGATATCCATGTAGATTTATGTACCAAAAAATTGTAGAAACAAATGGATTTTTTAATATTTCTACTGTGTAGAAGATTTTGGACTCGATTAGGACGAGTAATTATACATACATACATACATGGCGGCTTTTTTCCGTTGGTAGGTAGGTGTTGCCTTTTACTAGATACAATTCCAAGCTGCGCTGTTACTAAGCAGAAAAATCCAATAGCATTTTACTCAATCTTTGGTATTTACCGGAGATCGCAGCATAGCTGTTGTACACTATCCAAGCTGTCCCATTCTTGTCATACCTATATTATAGGCAAAATGTCGCATGGCTCTATAATATAAGATACTTTCCTAAAATTATTATGATATTATTATAAAAATTGGCTTTTAGTTCTGAAACAAAATATTTTTCATCCAATTCATAAATAATGTCTTAAAATTTTACCGCAAATGGATAGTAAGAAGACACAGTCAAAAGCACCTGTCTGCTTGTCCAAAGCTAACTTTTTGTTGGCTCACTTGATGTATGTTCTCTGGCGTCCATATTTTTATGTTACAAAGTGCTCAACCGTACGCGGAAGAAGTTTGTGGAAAATTCATCGCTCTTGTAACTTGAGGAGACGTAACTACATGTTTCTGGCCAGTTGAAACTGCACCCTAACACGCGACGAAAGAGCTGGTTTTTGAATGGTATTTCTGTTTTGTCAGTGGCGGGAATTGAGTACAGCTTGTTGAAAGGAAGAGTCGGGTACGAATGTGATAGTCTTGGGACAGTTCGTTGTGAATCGGTACTTTGAGTCAGTCGAATTACTATGCAATTCATGCTCATGAATGGAAGTGGTTTTTCAGAGACATTGTCTTCTTCTTCTTGTGTCGTGTTCCTCAGTATTGAGGGTCGCGACCCCCTTCTGCATCATTTTCTCTCGAACGAGCTTTCTCCATTCGTTTCTATCACATGCAGTGCGGAGAGCGCTGTGAACAGTAGAGTCAAGAGCGGTGCGGATCTGGTCAGACCAACGTATTGGTCTGCGTCCGCATGTCCTTCTCCCATCTACTTTGCCGGTCACGATGATTTTCACGAGGTTGTCACCGTCTTTTCTTGCAATGTGACCGAAATATTTTAATATTGTGTGTAGACACTCTGATGACAGACACGAGGAGATTTTGAGTTCGCGCAGTATGGAGATGTTAGATATAAATGCTGTCCAAGGAATACAGAGCATCTTTCTCCAACACTACATCTCAAATGCGTCAATGCGATTGCGGTCTGCTGCTTTCAATGTCCAAGTTTCAGCTCCATACGAGAAGATCAAAAAGACTAAGGTCCGTACCAATTTGGTTTTGGTTTTTACGGAAATGTTGCGATCTCGCCAGATTTTTTCAAGCTGAGACATGGCGTTCTTAGCCATGCCAATTCGCCTTCGCACTTGCTTCCCACACGAACCATTATTGCTGATATTGGAACCCAGGTAGACAAAGTTGTCCACTGCTCCCAGGTCCAGTACACCAGTAAGTTCCAACTTCCCACATCTATCCACCACCAGGATCTTGGTTTTGGATCTGTTTATGGAAAGCCCCATCTCCACGCTAAACCGCTCCATTCGGTCCAGAAGTGCAATCATTTCTAACTCATTTGCCGCAAGAAGAGTAGTGTCATCGGCGTAGCGCAGATTAGTGATTTTCATGCCACCAACTGTGATGCCTCCCTGCCAATTTTCACAGGTACGTCTCATTATGTACTCTCCATAGGCGTTAAATAGAATGGGCGATAAAATACATCCCTGTCGTACTCCTTGGTGAAATATAAAGGGTTTTGAGGTTGTTTTATCGACTCTTACGACTCCGCGGCTTGAGCCATACAGGGTGCGAAGTAGGGCGATGAGATAATTGGGTACTCCAAGTTCTTGTAGAACTTTCCATAAGGAACCCCAGTTGACACAGTCAAAAGCTTTACTGTAGTCGACGAAACACATTATCACTGGCGTGTCAAACTCGTACGCCTTTTCAACGAGCTGCCTGGCACAGAGAATCTGCTCTCGAGTGCCCTTTCCCTTCACAAAACCCGCTTGCTCTTGCGGAATTTGCCAGTCCAGGTAGTAGCGGATGCGATTGTTGAGGATATGGAGCAAGATTTTGCTGGCATGTGAGATGAGGGACAAGGTTCGATAATTTCCGCAGCTCTTGGTTGACCCTTTCTTGTGCAGCGGAAGGATTACAGATTCCGACCAGTCTTGCGGCCAATCACCGTTAATCCAGATGTGTGAGCAGATCCTGAAAAGTATCTCAACACCCAGGTCGCCAATAGCTTTCAGCACCTCTGCTGTTATTTGGTCGCTTCCTGGCGCCTTCTTCTTCTTGACATTGTCTATTCTACACTATAAATAAAAGTTGGCAGAATCAATATTCAATTCATGTTCGCACTTTGTAAATGCAATGCCTTTCAAATAGATAATAAAAATATCGTAAACGTTGCATCTAAAAATTTAAGCTGTCTAAAGGGACAAAACGCTTTAACGGCGAAGGAAAACATCGTGAGGAAACCTGCATACCTGAGAAGTTCTCTGAATTTCAAAGGTATGTGAAGTCCGCCAACCCGCACTAGGCCAGCGTGGTGGACTAAGGCCTTAACCCTCTCAGTTGTAGAGGAGGTCCGTGCTCAGCAGTGGGCAGTATATAATACAGGGCTGGTATGGAATGGTAAAGGGACACAAAGACACAAATTACTAGCGAACAAGAACTAAACGACCCGGTACATTTGAACGTACCATTTCATAGTTCATTGCTCTCTTCCCTAAACTAGACGTATGAAGGTATATTAATCCGGACAGACGTGCCGCTCTTGTGCAGGGCGGAATTATTGAAATGGCGTGAAAATATGACTGGTTATTTATGACCACGTCAGGGTTGCCACCGCGAACCATTTCAGTTGGACGTTTGTCAAGTAGTTCAGGTTTTAAGACTTAAGTAAATTGAGTTTTTTATCTGCGGATCTTTTTCCTTGAAAGTAGAAATTGTCGGTCGCTGGCAACTGTCGAGGCATATCAATCTTTAACTTTTTGCAACCAGTAGGTTACCTTGGATAGTAATTGCGCGTATGTTTAGTGAATTCAAGACTATATTGCAAAAAATCATAGAGAAAATGGTAAAATAAGGAACAAGGAAAAATACATCGGACTTTTTTTTAATAATGCTAGGACGCACACATTACTAGACTGATGCTAAGCACTACCACCCATTATAGCAACACCGACCAAAACCTCACTATAATGTAAAACATGAACACCAAACCCAAAATGCATCTCCCTTCGAAACGAATCCAAAACATAAAGATCAGTGGATTTGTGAGTTTATTGCGTCGTTACGCCCGTTCGTACCAGATCCTTCCCGGCGTCAAAATTTATTTGACAATTATTAAGGTGTCCGCATTAAGCGGGCATTACCGCCCGCCATCGAAAGGAAATTCATGTTTTTCTTTGGGTGTTTTCGTCTATAAATCAGAGTGGATGCAGACACGTGCCAACTATTAGCAAGTCGGTGGATTAGAGTATTATTCAATACGGTTCGAGGATTTATTTTATTAGGAACGGTTCGGTTTATGATCTGCTAGGGCTGGTGCTATGTTTTATACAGGGTGTTCACATTAGAGGTATCAAACCTTAATTATTAAGCTGTTATTAGTTAATATCGCTGAACGCACCTCATTAAGTTGCAGAAATTTGGCTTACTGTTTACGACTGGACGGTAAGTTGGTATCAGTCTCAATTCGGAGATCCAGCACCGCAAAATCATATTCCTAAAGTCATAGTTTCCGAACTTGGGATTACAAACCAAAGACCTTGTCGCGTCATGAAGTAGGTCAAGGTGTTGTAAATTGTAGCCCTCTATACCCCTTATCTATTTATGCAACATTACTTATCTCTCTGCGTCTCCCCTTACTACTAACATAACGCTGCAACCTTCAAGCATATTCGCTGCAACCACTCCAAGCAAGCGAATAGACAACTACAACACAAATGTTTGCAAAGGGGCTACAAGACGGATGCGTGAAGCGAATTTAATAGTTTCGGTAGGGGCCCGCATTCCCCGTAAATCTGCTTTATGTTGGTACAATAATTATTGCTTTATACGCTCGGATAACTGGCATCCTGTTATTGAATGTTGCTATAAAATATTATTGATGGCCGCAATAAAACAATCTTTATGTCTGTCTGTTTTTTTCATGGTCCATGCAGTTTGTTCAGGATTTGCTCGGAATTCGATTTATGTGTTTGGGTTCAGGTATTTTTATAGCAGAAGTTATAGATCGCTTGATAGTAATTAGTCGCTGTTTGTGCTGTTCAGTTACAGTTTGGGTGCAATTCAGTGATCGATTTTTACCTTCTTAACTTTCGTAACGTAATCGTAAAATCCAAATGCCAGTTTTCTTTCAGACAGTGGTACCGGGTATTCAATATTCATACTACGCGCTAATCTCAGGAACTACTGGAGCGATTTTGAAATTTTTTTCACTAATAGGAAGCTACATTACTCCTGAGTGCTATAGGCTACTTTTTATCTCGGAAAACTTTTCCACGCGGGCGGAGCCGCGCGCAATGCTAGTCTCCTATAAGAAGCAATCATGATCAGCTGTAATGTACTAGATTGTAAGTTACCTATGACCTATAAGATGTGATGTCTCTGAGTGACGAGCGCCATGCACTTTATGGTATAGGTAGTCATTACGATAAGCATCTTAACATCATAATGTTCATTCAGCTCACATGAAAGGTAATATTGTAACAATCATATATCTCTGCTACTCCATATTGTCTTAGCGGATGGTCTGTTATTTTTCACACGTCGTTTCTGGTCGTATTTTTAGTGCCGGCGCATTAGCCGACAGTAATTTCCGCGACCTGGCGGTGTAAATCATACGAGCTTGGACCTCTAATATATAGCAACGACAACTAAAGTTGTTATTGTTATATTTTAACCGACCAAAATGGGATAGGTTTTTCGATCGATGCCAATGTTTGTAGTATTTTCGTTTTTAACATATGGTGTATATGGTGACGCCTTCATTCTTAAAGGTAGGTAAGTTAACTCACACTTTGCAGGCAGTAGGGGACATGGTCTTGGTGTATTCGAAAAACAATTCAAATTTAATACCACCAAACCAAATTCGCTAGAGACCACCTGATATTAATTGATTAGAACACGAATAAACACATTTAGCATGGATGCGCTGTCGGCCCTAAAGGAAAGGGTGACTTAAAGAGAAATGGTGTTAGGAATCGCGATGGACGTTGTAGCCTTCAGTATTTCCTTTATAAAATGCAACAAACTATTATGATATTCATATTGTTTGACAGTTCTAAGGAATGATCCGAACTGTCCTCTAAATTCTAGAATTTAGACAAAAAGTTTCAGAGTTCAGGTATTATGAAACAGAGGATCAATGATAACCAATATCTAAAAATACGCAAAAACCTATCCAAGAATGGAAATAATTCCAAACAAAAAACCATAGAACAAATTCATCGGTAATCATCAATTTTAAAATGACTTTATAAAAAAAGGGACCAGCCTCGGGCGGCGTGGAGGTATAATTTGGGGGGGAGGGCGTCTCTATACCATTACGCACCGAGCTTTGTGATTACACCGATGTTATTATTGACGTAAATTGGCACGTCAGCGTACCTTTTAAGACCATAATGACAGACTCCGGTCTTGTTAAAGTAGACGAGTGTTAAATGTGTTGTTTTTTGCGTCTTGTTTCTTGCGAAATGTATTTTCTAGGGTTATAAAAACAAGACAGCCATGGTGGCGTAGTTTTATTATGGTACGACCGCAATAGGAGGTCTCGGTTTCGATAACCGGGTTGGGCAAAGTGACATTGGGTTTTTCTACTTAGTATCAGCCCGGAGTCTGGAAATGAGCCCGTTAAATGGCAGTATGCCCGCCCCCTATTTAAGGGGACCTAAAATAGCTGGCGTTATGTGTAGCATCGAATGATGAGACGACCATGCCGTTCGCCTGATGGTAAGCGATACGACCACCCATCAACAGTAGCAACATCATCCAGCACCTTGATTTACAAAGTACTGTGTGGCACACCACTGCGCTCGTCATCCTGAGACATAAGATGTTAAGTCTCATTATGGCCACTACTTACATTGGCTACGATGTCCTTCAAACCGAAACACAACAGTGCATGCACACTGCTGCTTGGCGGTAGAAATAGACATTGCGGTGGTACCTACCCAGACGGACTCTAATATATAAGAGACCTACCACCAGTAGACACACCACCTATGCCTACACCTGAAGAGGGAAAAAGGTGTGATGCTATGTATAATCAAGATGATATCTATGTATAATCAAGATATTATAAACTTTATAATACTCAGGATCTTCAGTCAGATGGACACGTTAAATATAACGGTTAACTAACGCACGTCAAAACGCTATTTCTTTTTTTGAACCGATCGAACAAAATTAGCCTTAATAGGTAGTATGTGTGTATGCGTCGCGACGTCAGGATGAGGCGCTGCTTTCATTACAAATTAACGTACTACATTAAAATATACGGCGTTTATAAGGTCTAACTTAACACAATACAGTAGCAATCTAGCACAAGATTCTTTAAGGATACTATTTTGTTCGTCAGAAAGTTCGATATTTTTTTCTGGGTATCTTCTTCTTCTTTGTCGGTATCACTCTTGACAGAGTGGTCGTGGTCATCACTTCAGGTGTTGGTGGCAAGCTTCACAACACGCCGCCACTCTTCTTCTTCTTCACTTCTTCTGGGTATAAAAGTACGTAAATGTGCAATATTCAAAATTCCAAACAAAAAAACAGTCGACAGAAATTGATAACTATTCGAATTTATTTATCTATGCATACATTGTACCTGATTTGACAACTGCTGCCCTTCTGATACCGAATTACGATTAAAATCATCTCAAAGCATAGCGCTACTGTCGATCCATCCAATTACAGACCGGCAATCTAACAAAGAACAATGAGAAATGTTCTTTTATCTGTCAATCACGCCACTTTGATTGTATCGAACGGTTTACAAGACTTCAATGCTGTTGAATAAATTGTGGCAGCATGATTGAGTAGACCAAAGCTTAGTTTACAAACAGCATGTTTAAATTTGTTTTATTTCTAAGCTGGAGATAATTTATGCTTTAAGGCACGTCAGAGTATGGACAATATCGTTTATTTGAAGCAATGTTTTGTTTATTTTTTGGAGTTCCTGGTTACTGGACTGGTGGTAGATCTCTCATACGTAAGAGTCCGTCTGGGTTGGTACTACCGTCATGTCTATTTCTACCGCCAAACAGCAGTGTGCACGCATCTGTTGTATTTCGGTTTGAAGGACATTGTAGCCAGTGTAACTACTGGGCATAATGAGACTTAACATCTTATGTCTCAGGATGACGAGCGCAGTGGAATGCCACACAGTATTTTGTAACTCAAGGTGCTGGATGGTGTTGCTACTGTTTATGGGTGGTCGTATCACTTACCATCAGGCGAACGGCATGCTCGTCTCGTCCTTCAATGCCATAAAAAAACTACCGTATTATCTATTTCAACGAACAAGTAGCGGAGAGTTTTGAAGGACATCAATCAATATTTGGAGACTTAGGGGCTGCGTAATTGAACGTATTAGATAGTTAATGTAGATAGTGCTCAATCAATCAGTTTATCGCCGTCCACTGCTGAACGAAGGCCACGTGAGCGCCAACCATTCCGGTCTTGAGCAGCTCGTAACCATCCGCTACCCGCCTTCTTTTACAAGTAGTGCTCAGTGCTCATTTGAAACATTTCCAAACTGACCCGGTGGAAGCGGTCTGCATTCAGCGATTGCCGGGCTTTATCAAATCCTCTTTGGTCATCATTTTCTACAAACAAATTGAACTGAGTTTATGCTATAGTTATGTTCACAGGATTTACAGTTACTCTTCGTACCCTCAATTAGCTAACTCAAATACTTTTAAAAGGAATCGAAATCAGTCGAAACGATGATACAATCTCTTTCATTCCACTTCATTAGAACCGCTTAAATGCGCCGGTTGATTTTGTTATTTATCCGGTAGCAGATTGCAGAGATGTACGGTCAGCACACAAAAACAAGTTTGCAATAATTGACTCGTTAGATTAAGAATAATAAGATATTTGCACGCATGTGTTTAGGAGACTTGTATCCCATAATTTATCTAAAATGATTAATTTCATGTAACTTTGAATACTTTTAAATAAATGTGTTACATGTATGACCCGATGGTGTGTATGGTGTAGCAGAAGTGGGTGGAATAAAACGGTACACAGACTTTAAATTCATATATTGTGTTCGCTTACTTACTTGCTACTTAATACAAATCACAAAGTACTGGGTTCCGGCTAATAAATTAAGGTCGGAGAGCGGGACGTGAGCCTACTGGAGAGCTGTTCTTTTATCACTTTGTTACTAGTGTTGTATTTAAAACAATAATTAAATTAGGATAAGGGCGCCACTGACATAAATAGGGTGTCAGACCCAAAATAAGAAATTTACATACTTTTGTCTAATTTCCATAAAAATACCATTGAGAGGGTGTCCTGGGTCCTCCAATACAGGTCAGGAATCACAGAGGCTTCATCCAACTAGGGAAATTAGCCTCCTCTCTGATGATGCAGGCAGTTTTAAGTCTACCCGCGATAGACGAAATGAACGAAAATGTATGTTCTAAAAAGAAACAACCCCCTGAGGAAAAACCCCCTGGAACAAGGACAGTGTTCCAGATTAGTACATAATACTTTAATATTAACAACAGTTATAGTGGTCGCGCTAAGCTAGTAATAAAAAAACATACCGGGAAGGAATAGAGAACCCGCAAGGTCGGCAGGCCGGCGAGTGTTCTCCTGTCAACTTCCGCGGAGGGTTCCTGATATGTTCGCCCTATAACGAAGAACGTGAATGGATAAAAACGTGGTCTAACGGCACAAACCGGCGAATTGAAATGACAACCACTACTCACGTGCACTAGAACAGAACGCTCCTTGCCGTCATCGGGTCATCGACACGTATAGGACGGCAAAGCGGCTCCAGCTGATCACGGCGAACACTCCGCGGGGTCCTTGACCAAGCCTTCGTAATTTATGGGCACATACGAGCCGACGACGAAATTACGTGCTCACACGCTTGGTGCTCCCACGCAAGAGGCCGAGGGGAGGTCGTTCACCGGTAGGGTTGCAATCCGATTCAGAGATGAACAAAAATTTATATAACCGAAATTAGAATACGACCACTCACAATTCTCAAAATTACGCATCAAATAAAACGATTTTTATTACAAATACTGCACACGCTGACATAATTTTATTACGGGTGTAGCATTTATTATTGCATAAAAACAAAACGAGCGGTTAGAAAACTGGCAACACTACGCGCGCTCGTCTAACACACGATTTGTAGGCCACGGTACAAAAACATACAGCCTTCAATCAGTTAATGTTTTACTAAAATAATTAGGGTATGGGGTTTGAAAATTTTTATGTTACAGTACCCCCCAACCCAAGGAAATTTTGCGAGCAAAATTTAACGCTGGTCCCCAGCTCTCCACAATCTAAACCAAAACAACAATTCAATAATGAATAAATATTGTACAATAAAGCACATGAAACCATCTTCACTGGGACGTTGGCGGCGCAGCGAGACGGATATCCACGTCGGGCTGCACGTCCAACGAGCACAGGATAACTAAAATACTGAGCTCGAAGACTCAAGAATCCTGTAACGAACGGCTGTGAAAAGACACCCTCATTCGAACAGAAACTTACACACAACACCAAAAACCGAACCCACAACATTTAAATGTCAGTCACATACTTAATTTTTAACAGCAAGGACTGCACAAACATACAACATTAACGTCGAAGAGACATTGGCAACGCAGCATCGCAACAAGAGCATCAAACTGCGCGTCAAATGCCCACGAAAAAATGGTTTATTATTCCAAAACCAAAACAGAAGCGAAGGCTCCTAAATCCACAACTAGCCAGTCAAATGCTTTCTACAAATAGCAAAGACTGCACTCACTGGGACATAAAGACACAGCGACGCGACAACAGCATCAAACTGCATAAATGGTTTATAATTTCAAAACCATAAACAGAAGCAATGGCTCCTGAAAACCACACGTGTCAGTCTATTGCTTAATAGCAGCAAAGACTGTACACCCACAAAACACAACTGACGACTTTGTCGTCACTGAGACATTGGAGACACAGCGTAACTACAATAGTGTTGAGCTGTGCGTCCAACCGCTACAGAAAAAGGTGATCCACGACATGTCAGTCAATTGCTCAACTACGAGAGCAAGACTACAGGCGGGAGCAAACAACACTTCGCTATAACGAATAAACCTGCCAGAGCCAAAACAAAAGTCTTCCAAAGAATATCTCCTACCTGGCCTTCGGTAGTCACTCGACCTCTATTGTATGTCCGGACACTCTTGATGTGGGATGCTAATCGGACTTCAGGATTATGAGATCCCTCACACAAGACAGTCATCACACTGCCGGTGAATTGCGTTTTATTATCCGCAATCACTGTACGTGGGATGCCAGCATGCTCGAGAAACACATCATCCTTAACACGCTGAGCATTACTATCATTCACAGTCCGTTGAGGTGAGAGCGACAAGACATATTTGGAGAGACAATAAGCCACGCTCAAAATAAATTCAAGTCCTGCACGAGAAAGCGCCAAAGGGCTTAACGAATTTATATTATTGGACTCAAGGGCTTGCGATCGCACCCTTGAGTTACCCTTCAAACTAAAAGGTGGTTTCTGCAAATTCTTATGCGCAGAACACACATTACAAAGTTTTACAAAATTTACTACGTCCTGGTACATACCTGGCCAAAAATAATGCAACGACAAACGTTTATAAGTTTCAAAAACACTTAAGTGCGCTGGTACATTACAATGACAGGACCTCAACAAGCGTGAGCGTTGGTCGGATGGAATTACCTCCTTCCATTCGAAATCACCAGGACGACGAAATTTAATTTTACAATATCTAAATAATTTACCATTTACAATAGAATAATTTGGACGAGAAGTTGGAAATCGTTTATATTTTTCGAACAATTTATTGTACCAATGACACTTGTGAACTTCTGACACAGGAACAGTACGAATCGATGCGACCGACACCTGTTTCTTGGACTCGTGATGAACTATTTTAGAATCATAACATAAATTTGTACTAAAATCTTTGAATAAATTAGGAGCTACATCAAAGGCTTTCCAAAAATCGACCCCTAATATTAACGATGTAGTTACGTCTGGTATTACATAAAATTTAATAACCCGAGTCAAGTCTCGAACCTTGACCGGTAAGGACAAACAACCAAGAATCTTTGCCTGGGAATCATTAGCGGTGGCGATGTGCGTAAAATCAGCACAACCTTCCAAAGAACTCCCCCAAGATAAAAACAAGTCAGACAATTCCGAATCCACTATCGATATAGATGAGCCTGAATCTAATAAACCGCTAAAAGACTTCCCATAAACTTCTACTGAAATATGAGGACGTTCATCTGTTTGGCTACTATTATTTCGTACCATGGAAACGCTCGGAGAAACAAGAGTGTTAAGTTTCTTTACGTTAACACTTTCGCTATTAGCTACATCGACGGTGTTCTTGACAACACCACGTTGAGAACCATTGTGATCTCTATTCTTTCCAGAGCACTGCGGACAATTACGAGTAGTGAAACCTTTCTTGCCACAACGGAAACATTTTAAAGGTCTCTTTGAACAACAACCACTTAAATTGTGAGTGTTGACTTTGCAACGTGGACAAAAAAGATTTGGTGTAGTAACTTCTACTCGTGGTCTGGAATCACACTGGTAGCATAAATCTTTTGCCAGAGAATGGGACGATGGTTTGGGTGGTTCAACAAATGAAGCGGCGCGCTGCCAACTGTCTTCCAGAATACGACACAGTTTTTTAAGTTGTGGTAGGCTGGATACAGTGTGAAGTGAAAGAGGGACAGAATATTTAGGCTGGATGTTATTGAAAATGATGTCAAATTTATCGCCATCGGAAAGCGGAGTGCTAAGTCTACCAAAATAATTTTGCATTACTCCTATGTAAGTCGAGATTCTTTCCGATCGACCCTGTGTTCGATTTCGGATCTCTTTGAGGAGGCGACGATCGTAATCGTACGGCACAAACTCCTCCAATAGGGCAGATTTTAATTCCTCCCAGGAACAAACCTCATCCCGTATACCCCTATACCACTGTAGGGCTTCACCCTCAAACAATTCCACGGCGCTAGCAAAACGATTCGCAACCGAAATAGTACGTGCGTCACAAAGCTCCTCGAGACGCTGCAGGAAAACTTTTACACAAGACTTGCCGTCAAATTTTAAATTTAAAGAGCTTACCATCTGGCTCTTATGGCGAAAACTCGGAACAGACGAATTAGACTCCGAAGCTGGAACACCTGCCACCGGAGCGCTGGCCCCAGGAAACCTGCACTGGACCGAACTCGACTGGAATGTTGCAAACATGTTGTCCAATTTAATTAAAGCTTTATTGAGACGGAGAGAGTAATCTTTGTGCAGATCAATCTCGGACTCCCCAGGTACTATACGGGACAACCGGTGGAACAGATGATGCGCCAAAGCTTGTAACCGATTTAGTGATTTTAAGGTTAATGGACGAACAGTTGAAAAAATTGACCGAGACAGCTCTTCCAGTTTACAATTAATTTTATCTAATTCTTCCTGAATATTGCCCTCAAAAGTATCAATAACATCAGATGGTAGATCCTTAACTAATTTCTTAATTTGGAGTCTTAAATTTTTTAAGTCATCAACGGGTACAGCATCCCGGATATTCACTTCATAAGTCAACTCATCCTTGTGCAAAAGGTTGAAATGTATTGGACGTTCCTCCATCATTTTACAAAAATTATAGTTAAATTTACCAAACAATAAACAATATATGGCTAACTATGAAAGCAAGTAGCCAGCAACAGAAAAAAAATTAAGTTACTATTTTTTTTTTTTGTTGAGGGTACTTTAGGAAAAAGTTGTAACACTAAAAACTTCCAATAAGAATTTAAAACATAAATTTGGATCTTATTAATACAATTATTTAAGTAAATTAAACAGTTCTGTTTGACTGTACTAAAATGCAAGGTCTAAATTGTTAAAAACCAACAAGACAATAATTAATAACTATGGCCGGACACAATAAAATAAATTCATTAACACCTGTTTCCAATACACCAATATAGTTATTTAATTAAATAATTAATTGTCCCTTGAATTTAAATTGAAATTAAACATACAATTCTTGACCTCTAGTTACTAAATTAAATTTAAATTTATAGTTACACTTGTATCAATTTCCAATAACATTCCAATAAGATAAACTTCCAACAATTTCCAATAAGAAAATAACAAGTAACAATTGTACCAAAGTGATAAAATTATTTGTCACAGCTAAGCGACATGACAAATGCTTCCAGTATAAAAGCCCCACGTTGGGCGCCACTGTTACATGTATGACCCGATGGTGTGTATGGTGTAGCAGAAGTGGGTGGAATAAAACGGTACACAGACTTTAAATTCATATATTGTGTTCGCTTACTTACTTGCTACTTAATACAAATCACAAAGTACTGGGTTCCGGCTAATAAATTAAGGTCGGAGAGCGGGACGTGAGCCTACTGGAGAGCTGTTCTTTTATCACTTTGTTACTAGTGTTGTATTTAAAACAATAATTAAATTAGGATAAGGGCGCCACTGACATAAATAGGGTGTCAGACCCAAAATAAGAAATTTACATACTTTTGTCTAATTTCCATAAAAATACCATTGAGAGGGTGTCCTGGGTCCTCCAATACAGGTCAGGAATCACAGAGGCTTCATCCAACTAGGGAAATTAGCCTCCTCTCTGATGATGCAGGCAGTTTTAAGTCTACCCGCGATAGACGAAATGAACGAAAATGTATGTTCTAAAAAGAAACAACCCCCTGAGGAAAAACCCCCTGGAACAAGGACAGTGTTCCAGATTAGTACATAATACTTTAATATTAACAACAGTTATAGTGGTCGCGCTAAGCTAGTAATAAAAAAACATACCGGGAAGGAATAGAGAACCCGCAAGGTCGGCAGGCCGGCGAGTGTTCTCCTGTCAACTTCCGCGGAGGGTTCCTGATATGTTCGCCCTATAACGAAGAACGTGAATGGATAAAAACGTGGTCTAACGGCACAAACCGGCGAATTGAAATGACAACCACTACTCACGTGCACTAGAACAGAACGCTCCTTGCCGTCATCGGGTCATCGACACGTATAGGACGGCAAAGCGGCTCCAGCTGATCACGGCGAACACTCCGCGGGGTCCTTGACCAAGCCTTCGTAATTTATGGGCACATACGAGCCGACGACGAAATTACGTGCTCACACGCTTGGTGCTCCCACGCAAGAGGCCGAGGGGAGGTCGTTCACCGGTAGGGTTGCAATCCGATTCAGAGATGAACAAAAATTTATATAACCGAAATTAGAATACGACCACTCACAATTCTCAAAATTACGCATCAAATAAAACGATTTTTATTACAAATACTGCACACGCTGACATAATTTTATTACGGGTGTAGCATTTATTATTGCATAAAAACAAAACGAGCGGTTAGAAAACTGGCAACACTACGCGCGCTCGTCTAACACACGATTTGTAGGCCACGGTACAAAAACATACAGCCTTCAATCAGTTAATGTTTTACTAAAATAATTAGGGTATGGGGTTTGAAAATTTTTATGTTACAAATGTTAGAAATAATATATACGATATTATATTGTACTGAATCATCGGTGGAAACATGTTGGCGTTGTTGTTGTGTACAATTTTAAGCTTATTATAGTACGGTTGGATCTCCATGTCATAATAAATAAAATAAATGAGTAGCAATGGTCCTACTCCAAATGATGCTTAAAGCAGATGGAAAGGATAGCTCCAGACAAAAAAGAGGAGGTAAATGAGCGAAATTTCCACGATGGTAGATAACTTCCCATTAAATGTATGATCGATGGCATTGATTAAAAAAAATCCGCTGTAAAAGTTCCCTATATTTAAGTGTAATGGTTGGTATATCTATGTGCCTTTAATTCAGATTTATTCAGCAATGTATGTGTCGACGTACATACAAATATTTTAAGAAATATTTAAACTTATAATGTAAGCAAGATGTTTCTTAGAAAACAGTGGCTCACTAACACCTAATTTTTAAAATCGGTTCTGTAACCTCAAATATTACCTTCAAAACAAATATTATAATATTTCAATACGTTCATGCCAACCCTACCAGTGATATCACGGAGATCGATAGCGGCGGCCGGCAGCGGTATCAGTTCTGTGATATGATACATTTGACAGCCCTGAGATACCTTCGATAATACTGACAGCTGTCCAGGACGGCATCACGTCCACTGCTGATAACAATTTACCGACTAATGAAAGCTGATTGCAAAAAGCTACTTAATCATTGGGCATTAGAGATATATCTTTTTTAGGGTTACCAGCGTAGTGTGTCAAGACTCAAGTAGTACTTTATGAACGAAATAGCGATGTTACTATTCATCAGCACTAACACACGACTTCTTCCACCTATGAAGCCGTTTTATTCCACATGTCTATATCTACCGCCAAACAGCCTGTACTGTTGTGTTTCGATTTGAAAGACATTGTAGCGTAATTACTGGGCATTGTGAGACTTAACATATTATGTATCAGGGCGACGAGCGCAGTACAGTCAGCCACAAAAGTATCTGAACAAATTAAAAACTTCAAAACGCTTCTGCACGTTAACTCCACTCGAAATATTATTTTTTCTTTATCTAAAATTAAGTTAACCATGTGAAGTTTATTTTAGCGAAAAAAAGCAATTGTTGATACTGACGCAAAAGTTTAAACGCGATTTAAAATTTTGAATTTTTTCAGTTACTTATGTGGCTGACTGTACAATGCCACGCTGTACTTTGTAATTAAAAGTTCTGTATGGTGTTGCAATTGTTTATAGGCGGTCGTACCTCTAACCACCAGGCGAGCGGCATGCTCGTCTCGTAATTTAACTGCAATAAAAAAAGAAAACCCAGCAATATACGAGCACCCTTTCTGCAATATTCATTAATAATAACTATGTAATAAATAAAACAGTGCGAATCGCGCGACACCCACAATCATTCGCGTCAGAACGTTGCGACTGACAACTGACAACCGACAACGGACACTATAGCTGAGCTATAATTTACGCCTCGTTGACATATCAACGGAGCTGTCAGGTTAAACAGCTGTGTCCTACATAAAGTAGTCGATGTTTTACAAACGGTCTATCGTTGATTAGCTATTTTATGCAACGTGTTATTTTACTAGTTTTAGCTCGTGGCCTCACTCGTGTAAAAGACCTTTCCCAGATAAAAACTAGCCAATATATTATCATGGTTGATGCATTCCAAAACCGATTAGCGGTTTCTGCGTTTACTTTTAATAATAATCCAAACTTTAGAATTTTTTAACGTGAGGGTTCTAAATGACCTAGGAAATAATCCTTTTTTTAATTAGAGAACAGAACGACAGAAGTTAGTAAGGGCAAAATTCTAAAGTCGAGCGTTGCAGTACCTACGGTAATCACAGTATGGGTATTCACAGAATTTTATTTTATTCGCATAGAATAACGAGACGAGCATGGCGTTTGCCTAACGATTAACGATACGACCGCCAATAAAAAGTAGCAACACCATACAGAGCTGTGAGGTAATAAGTACTCCGAGACGGTCGATTGCGCTCGTCACCCTAAGACATAAGATATTAAGCATCATAATGCCCAGTAATTACGCTTGCTACAATGTCTTTTAAATCAGAACCCAACAGAGTATGCACACTGCTGCTTGGCGGTAGAAATATACATTGTGGTGGTTACACAGAAGGCCTCTCGCATATGAGAGTCCTACCACCGCCTAACACCAATCAGGTGCTGTCATTGCCGTGTCAAGATTTGAAAAAAATATGGCATCTGTCACTCTGAGTATTTACGTAGGAAACCCTTGACTACACTTAGACCCAACTAGGGTGGCCCGCTACTGTTTATTCGAAAATCGAAGAAATATCAGAGTCCAAAAAATTGCTTTGAAGTATAATTTTTTTAAGATGTAATGTAATCTAAAAGTAGGAATATTCTCAATAATGCCTTGGGAATAAATCGATATGTTACGAATCAAATAAAATTAGGTTAAGTTAAAAAAAACAGCTATGGATTGTTTTTCTGTTTGCAAACTGGTTTCCAAACTGATAGATGTCCATAAAAATAAAGAAAAGTAATCTTAAGAAATACTTTTGTTGCGTTGTACATGTCATAACTAAGATTTTCGAAAGTGATAACAACCGTTCTCCGTTCCCTAATTCCAATTCGTTTTCTTCAAGGCCAATGCATCTACGATACTGCTAGCATTGTGGGTTTTAAGGGTGTTTACCACCCTAGTCAAATGGTCTATTTATGCATGAGTTAAACTGGTAAATGCACGATTCTACTATATCCGAAATGCGTGCTTTAAAACGTATTATTTTGTGGAGACAATATACAAATTTTGGAATGTCATTGTTGTCATAGCCACCGCAGTAGCGCGTCATGAGAATGATTGTAAACAGTAGTCGGCCACCGCGCGTTACGCGTCGCCTAAACAAACACCAAAATGATCCATGTCAAAGTCTTCATTTGCGCTCAAGTGGTCTGCAAATAAATCCTACGTTTATTTTGAGTTTTTACAGTTGCGACTATAAAGTAAATTATCGCCCACGAACATCCAAAATTACTAAAGATCCGTCGTTGTTTTTTCAACTTTGGATGGATTAGAAGGTTCTCTCCACATTTCTGACGCGGTAACAGCTTGAATTATTCAGTGATGATTTGTATCTACGACATAAAGTTGTCAATAATGTCGTATAAGTTTTTTTCGGACGATTTGACCAGTTGACGGCCAACTGCTGTGATTTGCTTATCACATACGTAAGGCGAGTGACGAGATGCAACTGCGGTGGACAGCAGCGATCAACGGCAAAAATACCAACAGCCCGAGCGCTTCAAAATTAAGAAATCATCAAAATAAAACCCGTAAAATCTATTTCTAGACCTCTGCCGAATGCATATTAACAAGTTTTTGTGGCCGACCTGATACGATCCGATTGTGGAGAAATATGAGGACAGAACCTTTAATTAAATGTTAATTATGAATTTACTTTTTTTTTTGCATTGAATGACGAGACGAGCATGCCGTTAGCCTGATGGTAAGCGATACGACCACCCATAAACAGTAGCAACACCATCCAGCACCTTGAGTTACAAAGTACTGAGTGGCGTTCCACTGCTCTCGTGATCCTGAGACATAAGATGTTAAGGGTGGTACTAATAAATCAATCTCAAGTTTGAGTTACATCTCAAGAAGATATAATGTATTGAACTATCAATACTTGAGATGCAACTCAAACTTGAGATTGATTTATTAATACCGCCCTAAGTCTCATTATGTCCAGCATTTACACTGGCTACAATGTCCTTCAAACCGAAACACAAGAGTGCATGCACAGTGCTACTTGGCGGTAGAAATAGACATTGCGGTGGTACCCACCCAGACGGACTCTTACATATGAGAGATCTACCAACAGTCAGTCAGTCTTATTTTGACTACCTCGGTGGCGTAGTTGTATTACAGTACGACTGCAGTGCTGAGGTCTCGTGTTTGATCCACGGGTCGGGCAAAGCGATATTGGGTTTTTCTACTCAATATCAGCCCGAAGTCTGGAAATGTGTCCGGTAAATGGCAATAGGCCCACCCTATTACATGGGACCTAACATAGCTGGTGAAATATGGGTGTGATACACCCATATTTAAGACGGAAAATACCCCTAAAAAGGGAAAAATCCGTGATGCTATGTATGCTGTTTTGGCAGGGCAATTCACACTGAACTATTGGGTAAGGAAGTATATCGGGTAAGTAGATAATGATGTTTACCAATGAGATGACTAAAATTATGCCTGCCTGTCTTACTGACTGAACTCGGGACGCGGCTTATCGGTCCGTGGAACTAGGCCAGAGTCCCGAAACAAGGAAATGGTGCGTTAATTTCGGTTATGTTTTTGTAGGTCAAGGAGCAGCATTATTCATTTCTATGATCCATACTTAAATCACCCAGGGAATTAAAGGGAAAGGTAGTAATATGACACTATTCGTTAATTAAATTGCCTTAATTGATACGCTAGTTTTGCATTTGTAAACAGCGAGCACTGCCGACAGCACGTACGTTCGGGAAAATGGAGTGAGTGTTAAATCATTTTCTTTTTCACGGTACAGTGGTCACACAATGTCTCACGTAGTTTTGAAGAGTTAGGTAAATGTGCAATAAACAGCCTATCACCATATTTACACAAACCCAATCCGACACAATTAATGTGCATTTTATCGTTTCGTGAATCTGATACAAAATTTTGTTGGCGACCTGGATCTTAGATCCCCACGATTGACATTTATCACAGTCAAGGTACGCAGCTGCAAGACCACTGTCTGGAGAATAGATGTTCACTTTCAAGGCATTAGCTTTTGTCCGCAGCTTCTGTGTCGCTGGAAAACATTTTTAAGCATTATTATATTGCATCTCCTCGTGAACTCTATATTTAAAACCACTATCAAGTTTTAATTTTAGTCAAAATAATAATCCCAGCTCTGTATCATTGTATATCTATATTATGTTATTTTTAAATATTGTGCCAATGCTCAGTATAGACCTTTTCTTATAGTGAAGGATTTAGGCCATAAACTACTTGGCCTACTGCCGGTTCGCATACTTCACATACCTTAAAAATTCCTATAATATAATACGCAGTATGTAGATTTCCTAACAATGTTTTCCTTCACCGTTATCAAATATTATAATTGATATAGAATACAACAAAATGTAATTTCGAAAAGTCAGAAGTGTGTCTTGAGACTTGAACCTGTAGACATGCATCTCGCCAGTACGTTCCATTTGTATGGATTTTCAGGATTATTTATCCCATTTTACCTCGTAAAGGATTCATTTTCGAATAATCATCACATATATTTGATCATTTATTTTAAGAGTAGTCCTACACAGGCTCAGTCAAGATTCTAATTAATACGGTTTTCACAAATTTCAAACCCCCGTCCTAAGCCTATCGGGGTTAAATTTCGATATTCCTTAGTATTTATGAAACATCGTAAATCTCTTTGCCTATTTTCAGTTAACTAATTCGAAGGATCTGAGCTGGGCATTGTTGAATCAATGAGTAAATCAGGATTTTATTTTTTTATATAATACGAAGTGTCGCTCGTGGCTTTGCCCGTAAACGAGACCATTTCGAGTATAAAAGTCCATCTGTGTACTTAATAATCCTAATAAAAAGGTAGAAAGCAAATTATGCTAGCCCAACTAAATCGCCATAGCAATCCATAGCACAATCTATACGATGCCAGACCCATCTAACAAAAAAAATAGTTTAAAAAAATCAATTATTATTTATTTCCTACGGGAGCGAAATGCCGGGATATAAAGTCTAGGGTAAAACCGGGATAGATGCCCCACTTTTTGAAATAGCTTCCTAATTTTTAAAATATTAATTTTATATTAATAATTTGTATGCATGTAGCCAGTTTAATCATTTGTGTTGAATTGTTATTAGTTTTTTCTGACCTATCAGTTACAGATTTTGCAAAATGTAGCTTTTTATGGAACACTTTTTTTGAGGATAGATGCCTACTTGTATAGATAGTTGCCCCACCATGGAAATAATAAGAAGGATAGGTGCCTGCAGTGCGGCATACATGCCCTTTATATCGTGTAAAACAGCAATTCTCCTAAAACAGCAATTATCTCCAAGAAACATGGTTCTAATTACGAAAAACATATTGCATTTTTCTTAAATCTTTTAATTGTTATCGTTATAAGATAATATATCGCAATGTTCTCGATGGGATCCCAAATCGTCGGGATATTTCGTTTATGCCCACGGTTTTTTTTATCCATTTCATCGAAAGCTGACTGTAGTTGTTCTGTAGTCCAAGAACATACTCGAGCTCGCACTCCTTCCTGTCTTTTGTATTTTCGTGGCATAGTTCTGCTACAAACAGTAAAAAGTTCTATTATAAATATACGTAAATACATAAAAAATATAACAAGACACTAAAATATTTCAAAAATATACACTGGCCCAACATATGGGTATAAATGGTGTATGGAGGGATGGATGCCCAAAATGCACCTATACCTCGAAGAATCGGAGCAACTATCCTTTTCGATAGGGATAGATGCCCAAGTATTTTTTAAATAAATTCAAAATAAAATAGCATCTATATACATCTAGATGCACACTTAATGAATCAGTATATTGACGTAACAAAAAATATTCAGAAAAATATCAGAATTTATTACTACTTATAAAGTTATACAACGATAAAATACGAACCTTTAAAATTTTTACGTGTTCGTGAAGTTCGCCGCGGAGATAACTACTCTCACGAGCGAAACACGTACTCAACCCACGACATCCCGTGGACAAATAAAGTGCGGGGGCACTATGGCTTCTACTTATACCTACCACTAATTCTTAGTCGCGAGTTTGGGAAGTTGAAATGAAGCATCTATCCCGTTGCGGCATATATCCCGGTTTAACCCTATATGCTTATCCAGGACATGGACCATCCGCCTGTCAAATTTCATTCATATCTGTTCAGAGGTTTGTGCATTTACTTCTAGCAAACATCGAAACATACAAACTTTTACATTTATACTCAAAGTAAGATGGATTTTAAGTTCATCGTGTATCCACGTTGTAGCTTAGTTTTTATGACCACCTGTCTACTGGGGTCAACCCTCCTGGGAACGAAATTATTAATTATAAAAAAAGTACACGCGATAGTTATCCATTATATTAAAATTGAATGAATAATTTTCACCAGAAAATAAAAACTCACTAATTACTACGCTTCAATTTCGGCATTAAAAACGCGCATTCATTCAACACAATATAGTAATGAATCTATAGTAACATCACGGTAATATTATCTATGCAGTATTATGACTCCAGCCCTCTCCTTGAAATAATTACCTACAGCCGCGCGGTACGTAAACACGCGATAGGGATGCCCATCTACAGTATTTTAATTTAATATAAGATACTTGAGTTTCTTTCTAGTTTTGAGATTGTAAAAGATATTATTTAAAAAATGAAATTCTTATTAAATATATATATAAGATATTATTCAACACAATCGGTTGAAGGTAACTGCTTCAAAATTGACTTGCAAGATTCCACCCAAACAAACATAGATAGGTACATTGCAAGTTAAATAAAAGCTGTTAAAAAGAAAACATTTTTTTTTATAAAAATAAGTTCGACATTCCAAGGGATATTCTCATAATTATTTCATGATGATATTTTGTCTAATTCAATAATATATATTATTATGTAAGTAGCTAAGGTGATTGCTGAGGTCTCGGGTTCGATTCCCGGGTCGGGAAAAGTGATATTGGATTTTTCTATTCAGTATCGGCCCGGAGTCTGGAATTTGTGCCCGGTATTGCGATAGGCTTGCCCCCTATCACATCATGGGACGGAATATACACGGCGAAAAGTGGGTGCAACTAGTTCAGACTCTGCCTACCCCTTCGGGAATACAGGGCGTGAGTGTGTGTTTGTGTGTGTAAGCAGCTAAGTACATATTAAGTAAGTAGGATAACCTAGCCTAGGAAACTACTTACTAGTTATTATCCATCTTATCCACTCCTTTATTTATTAATCCAGGTATTTTACTCGGTGGAAAAAGCGAAATACCTACCTATTAAAAAAAGAATCAAATTACGTGCTAGTGGGTATATAAAAACTTATTTATAGCCTTGCCTTTCGGAGTTTCCAGGTAATTTAAAAAAATATATTTCTGGGTGCGTTGTTGAAGAATTCAAACAACCAAAAACAGCACAATATAGTCTATAATTGCTCTTTGCTATATTATGTAAGTACTTCTTCTTATTTAATTCAAATATTCACAAAATGCACGCTTACTGCTTACAAAACAATCACACGGTTCGTTCGTCACTGCGGCGCACTCGCGACTGTGTACTTAATGTGGACTAATATCGAGTCACGTAGGCAGCGAAACATACAAACTTTTACATTTATACTCAAAGTAGGATTGATTTTAAGTTCATCATCCACGTTGTAGCTTAGTTTTTATGACCACCTATCTACTGGGGTCAACCCTCCTGGGGACGAAATTATTAATTATAAGAAACGTACACGCGATGGTTATCCATTATATTAAAATTGAATAAATATTTTTCACCAGGAAATGAAACCTCACTAATTACCTACTACGCTTCAATTTCGGCATTAATAAATGCGCATTCATTTAACACTATATAGTAATGAATCTATATTAACGTTTATGGCGTGTATCTGAGATGATCTTAGAAAGGGTTTCGGTATTATCGAATTAAATATTTGAGGATTGGATGAAATTATAATTTATATCCATCGTAAGTTTAGTAGTGGGTGGAATAGACCGCCGCGCCGAGACAAAGGTTGCGCGTCCGAAACCAACATCCAAGGCACTCACCTCTTTCGTTTTTGGAAAAAAAAACGAAATATCGCTACCTCAGAATAATAATTAGCTTTAGTTTAGAAGTTTAGTAGAAGTTTGAGTGATACGGTTTTTGTTTGTTTCACTGGTCTTAGGACCCAATGTCCACGCTCGGGGGTAAAACATCGTCCAAACGAGGAATGGGCCGTGTCCATTACACTATGAAAACCCTACATTATACATTATAAATTTTCAGTATTGGCTGCTATGGCGGGGTTTAATTCTGTATGTACGATGGTCGCTATCCGGGTGGATGAAAAATAAAGCCTATCACCAGCAATTTTTTTCACTTATTTATAGGCACGAAGAGGGCATTGATACGGTGTACGGTAAAGTCTGCTTACGGAGGGAAAGGAAACAACGACGAAAGTTACTCGTGGGTGAGCAGCTGCAAGACTTCGCCAGAAACACGACCCTCCATGGCCTTAGATATGTCGCGGAGAGAGGAGTCACTATTATTGAAAAGTAAGTACCAGATGGTATGTGTCTCAAATTCACGAACCCGTAACTCGGAATATATTAACTGATGATCATCATAATTGTAATATAAAACTTCTGAAAGCAAGACAATAGGAAGCTATTTTCGGGGACACTATTAAAAAAAGGAAGTTGAAAGGCACTAACATAGTTCTATTTAAACCAGGAGTTATGAAACCATGAAGAATTCCGGCGTTCATTCCATATTATCTAGTACCATATACCCTTCAGTCGCACGCACGCTTCCAAAAGTTCCGGACGTTATGTTTAAAGATTGACTTATATAGTTTTACTCTTCCAGAATATTTTGGCTGATTTTGTTTTTGGTGAGCGTGGGCTTCTGTATTTACCAGATACGGAACGTGTGGATTAAATGGGAGAATAGCCCGGTAATAGTATCCATCAACGAACGGCTAGTTCCAGTGTCTGAGGTAAGTTTGTAAGAGATTATTGCCGGCTAAAAAATTCCATTATCATTACATTTATCTTTTGATACAACCTCCGTTCACCTTCAGCATACTGATTCAGAAGTGATGTTCTAGGATCGGCTCGGAGAAATATTAATCATCTCGACCCAGTATTATTCTAATTACGCTTTTTAATTTAATGTTTTAAAATCCTAATATTTGGTCCAGGTGCCGTTTCCTTCAGTAACGATATGCCCTCAAAGGAAGGTTTCAACAGAATATAACTATGGAGGTGAGAAGAAAAAAATGGAGGAAAATATTACGCAAATGTAAATATTATAGTTTTATCAATGTCATATATTTGTACGTAAGTCTAAGTTCCAAGCGCTTTCTCTTAAACATTATGGTGTTTTGACCGGCCACAAGGGTTCGCTTATAAGATCTTGAAGATTTTCGTGTTAAGGAAAAAAAAATTTTGGAACTAGCGAACTTCATATTTTTTTAGTTATTTAATAAAGTAATAACATTTTCATACAGAAAAAGACGATAATGACGAAGACATGATGATATTATTTGTAATATTTTAATCATCATTAATCATGGCGGGATCAGTTTAACAATTGCCAAATCAGACGTTATAAAATGTGCCGTTGTTGTTTTTGGATAACAGCTATCAAATAGAAGTATATAGTAGGCAAGTAAGTATATAGTATATATATAGTAGGCATTCCGATTTGGTGGTTATGTTCTGCGAAATATGAACGAGCTAAAGGAATTTTGCTCCTGTACTAACCGACAAGTCATCTCACTTATTAGTCTACTGAAATGTTTATTACTGTAAAATTGTTATGACTTACATAACATGGCATAATATTATGCCGAATTGGCCAACCAGTTGTGGCAGTGTCCAATATAATTTTGCCCGACCCGGATTCGAACCCGACACCTCAGCATTGTAGACGTACCGTAATAGAACTACGCCCCCGAAGCAGTTCTTAAAATGTGTTATTATGCATTCTTTCAGATCAGATGTCGACCGGAAAAAGTTTGAAGACGTCTCACTCATTTGCAACGAAGACGATATCTTCGAAGAGTTCTCTACAAAGTGGTTAGACCGAAACTATTCGGACAGTAAACTGGTAGAACACATCGAAGAGGTACAGAAATGGATAAATTTGTTATGTTAAGGGCCTTATTCACGTTCCCTCTTGACGTACAGCATGCTGTACGTCATGGCGCTAGACGTAGCATACACACTATCGTGCGCGCATCCAGCGTGCTAGACAGTGCTGCCAAGTATAAAAACTAAAAAAGCTGTGTAAAACTGTATACAGTTTTATCTTTACTCTCTGGTCAATAGGGTGCTCCAAGCCCATATAGTAAAAAAAGTATATATACCGTTACCGTTTCTATAAAGTGTGAAAAATTGCAGTCCCCTATCTAATATACAAGGTGGTGCTCATCGAATTAGAGGTCTCTGACTAAAAGTTCAGGATTTTACGTAAAACACGCAATCAAGGTTTATTAATATTACATGTATTTTAATCAAATAAGTATACAAAGTATTTAAATGTGGACAAAATTTGGTAACGAAGCAACAATAATTAACATAATATTAGTCACAATCTTTCAAAACTATGTTTGTTAACTCCTTTTTGCATGTTTAACTCGAAACGGTTTATCTGTTTTGTTCAACGATGTGAAGCAAAAATTGCTTTTGTTCCTCATTCTTAGTGAGTATCGTGTTGTAATCTTCAAACAATTTAACACCTCTCTCCGCTGTGTCATTAACAACACGCAAATTTTTGACGCAGCTTTTGCCTTGAAGGTAATCAGCATTGTCATTCCAAGTCTCGGGAGGTAATTGCAAAGAAACAGTCTTTGATATCCAGAACTGATTGCGTTTTCACCGTTCTTTGTGTTGCAAAAGCTTCTAACGTAGGTTACATTAGAAACTTTTGCAGCAGCTGAGGCAAGCTTAGCAGAATCACCGCGTACTGAACGACAATATTAAAATAGAACGATAATACACTGTTGAATATAATAGAGAAACACTCTTAATCATTTTGGTACAGCCACTACAAGCTCATCTTCGGACTTATCCTCTAATATGCTAGTATTACTTGAAGTGCTACTGAATCTGCACTGAAGTTCTAATTCTTGACTCGACACCACCGAAGATGAAGCATAACTTTTAACAGTCATTTTTCTCAATTCTTCAAATCTTTGTTTTCGTTTTAGAGAACGTTTTTTGACCTTTTTTAGTTTCTTGTCGATTGAGGTCATAATCATCTTATGTTTTCCTCTTTGATCGATGAGAAACGCTCTGTCTTCCGCAATTTTTACCAAATTAATAGCGCTTGTATGGGCAATATCAAAAAAAATGTCTAGTTCTTCTGTAAATAAATACTCTCTTTTCTTTGTGCTTTAGAATTTCTTCTTCTATTTTTCTTCCAAAGCAGCCAGTTCTTACGAAATTTTATGGTTTTCAATACAGTGATTTTGTTGTCTGATCGAAATACTAAATTTACTCCATAATTCTATAAGCCCTCGAGTAAGTACCTAAATGCGCGGAATCTTTCACATTTTTGGAGTCATTTAATATGTGGTGATAACGGTGTTAAACTTGCCGAAGAGTAGGAGGTTGGTTAAGCCTCATCTGAACGTTTAGAACCCCAAGTAGAAAAATTTCGTCTTTTTTTTCGAGCAGAGGAACACATTTTATTACACTGGTTCACTTCACAATCTACTAAATAACTATCCAAACCGTTTAAATTTGTCTATTATAGTCATAGATGTATTAGGGTTTTTTTAAATACGTCAATGGGTTAAATACAATATTTATTTATTGCGCTATCGTACACAAAAATGACGCATACGCTTACTCACGCCTTTTATCCCCGAAGGGGTAGGCAGAGGCGCAACTAATGCACCCACTTTTCGCCATTTTTATTCCGTCCCATGATGTGATAGGGGGCGAGCCTATCGCCATATCGGGCACAAATTCCAGACTCCGGGCTGATACTGAATAGAAAAACCCAATATCACTTTGCCCGACCCGGGGATCGAACCCGAGACCTCAGCATTGCAGTCGTACCGCAATACAACTACGCCACCGAGGCAGTCCAAATGACAATTTCACTATTTCTTTATAAATCAAAATTTGAAAAAAGAATGTTACGATCTTTTGTACTCGTGTCGTGCCATCGCTGGGGACTTAAGGACGCATTTACATTTTTGACAACTTCGATTTTAGATATTTTAATGACAAGAACGCGCTTTGCTACACGCGCACACATCGAAACCGATTTAAACTAGATTTTCCATTGGAACGAGCTAATCTTAATACTTGAAGTTATTATTTTACTCATCCATATTTATTTTTTTGGAATTGTCGAATGTTTACAATTATATTTATAATTATTATTATTATAATTTCATCATGTAATAGACATTTTTATCTCTTTATTTTAAATGTTCCTTTTTTCATATACAAATATTTATTTATATAATATTGTTATGTATACAAAAAAAAACATAAATACATATAAAATTTAAAAAAGTGTATCACCCTTCGATGGCGAGGCTCAAGACCCAAGCCACCAGTAGTCAGGGATTCAAAGTGAGGAATCTCCTCACAATGCGTTTGGTAAGCGATACGACCACCCATAAACAGTAGCAATACCATACAGCACCTTGAGTTACAAAATACTGTGTGGCATTTCACTGCGCTCGTCATTCTGATAAATAAGATGTTAAGTCTCATTATGTCCAGTAGTTAGACTGGCTACAATGTCCTTCAAACCGAAACACTACAGTGCATGCACACTGCTGCTTGGCGGTAGAAAAAGACATTGACATTGCGGTGTCCAGAAGTACTGCTTTCTGCATCTGGCTCTTGACCCAACGACTAATTGGTATCAACCCATGAGCAGAAACGACAATCAGAACAATAATTGTGGAGTCCTCTTCTCACATGTCGGTAACCTCGTGTGCCAAATCTAAACATTTAGACATTTTGTCCTTTTCGGCCTTAACGAGGTTATCGTCATGCGGAATGGTGACGTCAACAAGTATTGCCCGGCGCGCCAATCGATCTACTATTACAATATCAGGATCTACTATTACAATACAATATCTTATTGGCAACAGTAGCCTGTCCGTGATAATAGATTGATCCCAGTACAGCGTTGCATGATCATTTTCGAGAAATGGTTGAGGCACATACTAGTAATATGGCACTTCAGGAGACACAAGATCTTGGCTACTAGGTTGTGTCTATGCAAGTACTCGCCGTTAGCAAGATACGAACAACCCGAAATCACATGCCCGTTTGATTCACCGGGACGGTGGCATGCCCAAGAGATATCGACCGTACCGTCCTACAGGATGTATTATAATTGTTCATATTTCCTATAATTGTTCGTCTTTATAACTTTGTCCATAATTGCAAAGACAAAACCCTCAGTTTCTCCAAAAAGGTTACCAAAACGTAGCCACGATACGGATGCGAGCTGAACGCCCGGATAGAACCGACCGTATAGTTCTTTGCTCTTCCATATCACCTCGCGTTCCCTAATGCCCATCGCCATAGGGTTTCGCCAGTTCTCATTCGCCAAGGAAAGTGGGATAAATCCCTTATCCACCATGACTACAATCTTATACATGCCCACTTCGCTGTGGAGGATATAATCCCTAAGATTGCATACCTCGCGGTTATGCAACTCCATTAAGTAAGCCTCGGCCCCGCATCTCCACGGGATGTATAACCTCATCACTGACCACCGTGGGTGATGCATACGATATGCAGTCAGTAGGGTCCGGAACTTTCGATCCAGGGCGTCAAATTCAGTCTGAGTCCTTCTTTCTGAGTATACCAAAAGAGTACATGAGTACAGGCATAACCCAACCGTTGAAACCACAAATCTTGTTTCCACCTGACACAAAACTGTTAAATACAAAAGTATTCAACAAAAATCAGGCGGCCGAAGAAACGGTCATTCACCGATTGTTTTACGTCGGCACTCATAATACCAGGTGCCTCAGGCATACCCAGATATTTGTAAGTTTCCGTCTCAAAAAGGGATCTAACTCTCTAAGACTTGTATGTCACCAGAGACCACGACCTCTCCTCGCTTCACATGGATAACCGCACATTTATCTACACCAAACTCCATATTGATTGAGTTGCTAAATCTTTCAGTTATTTTTAACGACTCAATCATTTTTATTTTGTTTTGATGCAAACAACTTGAGATCATCCATGTAAAGCGTAAAGTGAGATATAGGCTCACTCCCTCTCCATAGACGGTATCCTAATCCTGAATCCAACAACAGAGTACTGAGAGGATTCAGGGCCATGCAGAACCACAATGGTCTCAGGCTGTACCCTGTAGCCTGACCCTGGAATATACCACGCTTTAATTTAAGGAGCCCCCGCGCATCTCGGCGCTCTCGGCGTCAACGGCAGCGTGAGGCCTACCTGCCACACTGCTGTCCATCAGGGGGGTCCCAACAATCTGCTAAAAAGACAAAACTAGAGAAGGCACCTGCCCGCGACCCCCGGGTGGCCACTATTAGTTGCCTTTTACGACAGGCAGGGGATACCGTGGTGGAATTCTCCAAACACCTTCAATCCACAGGGTGGGAGACGCCGGTCAGTCGACCACCCGGCGCCTCCAACGTCTCCTCTGACGGTGGGAGGAATCCTCGCGTTCCAGATCCCTCTCGGCACTCTCCTTCTACGAGCGGACTATCTCGCAGAAGTGGGCCAACACACGCCAGACCTCCTGACTGCCGACCATGGGAGCGACCACGGCCGGCAACGAGAGGCCGCCTCCGACAACTGCTTTGAGAGTGCTGCGCTCATCATTCCAGGCTGGGCAAAACTCAAACGTATATTAAGCCGTAGCCAGCGGGCAACTGTCACAATGGCACACACAGCCGACACCTCCGTACCTACGATACGAAACAGCTACTCACCGAAGCAGTCATGCCCAGTGAGTAGTTGTGGCTGAACTGTAGTAGTGAGTGTTTAGATATTTTTGTAGCTGGAAAGGCTTTGTAGGCGGGCAAAAACGCGAACTAAACCTAGTAAAATTTAAAAATAAATAATCACCGATACTAAAAATCACAAATAGATAAATAGTAAATACCATACACTGCAAAACTTGTCGATTTTGTAAATATAAAAATACATCCGCCATTTTGATTATGAAATTTAAATATTCGCATTAAAATAAATGATTTTTTTATTAATTAAATCAAATTTGCATTGACTTATTGTAATATTAAATTTTCATACTTGCTTTTTGAAAAATAATAATTTGAAATAGTATCAACTATTTTATTCGTAGTATAATGACATCGCGATCAATTTATTACGTATTTATTTTTTGAAAAAAGTTGTACACCCGTGCTTCCTCGGCCGCGTCTCAGCGCGGAATGACAGCCCGAAATAGGAAAATGTATGAAGAAATTCAATTCAGGTTATATTTTTTCTCATAACTGGAAAAGTATTTAAATTTACTTAAAAATATTTAGCCATAAAGCAAGAAGACTATATAAGCCAGCATATTATTTCGGTTTTATATTAAAATGTTCATTAGTCTTAGGTATAATGGTTCCGATTCAGACCCTATTTTTCGTCATTTTCAGCGATTCTTGCTCCAGAATAAACGTATTTACGTGTTAATATTGTATGGGAGCATACAATTTCTATATGCCATAAGCAAAGAGGAATGTTTAATCTTTATTTATATACCAAGATCTCTTCATAAGCGTGACTCCTGATTCAATAAATGGTACCTCAAAACCATGGAAATTTGTAAATGCGCCCTTAAATAAAAATGTAGTCGTTTAAGAATTGTAGCTTCTACGTATTGTATTTAAGGTTCATATTAGTAAGGGATGGTTTTAATGAAGTAAATAAATAAAAATGCACTCGTTTAAGAATTATAGCTTCTACGTATTGTGGTTAAGGTTCATATTAGTAATGGATGGTAAAACCTCCTACGCATTTTCGATCGGTCACGTGATCCTGACGCGAGTTTTACATTTTATACCCATCCCAAAGGTGCTCAACGCCGCTAAAGAAGTTTTCACTTCAAAAATATATTTATGTATGAAAGACGTAATTATTTGTGTTTAACGAACTTTTCCATTACAGACAATGGTTTGGCATTACTTGATGTTGAATCTCTATTCTGAGTGCAAGTGGCGACATCACTTATTTTCATGTTTCGATATTTTGAACAAAGTTTACACACAAGAAGGCATTTGTTTTAACTTTAACGCATTAGCCGCGGAGGATTTATTCCGCACGAAGCAGTGAGTACAGTCATTTTATGACGAATTAGGTTAGGTTTGTGAAAAACAAAAAAAAACTGCAGGACCGATTTTAAAAATTCTTTCACCAATATAAAGCTACATTATCAGCGAGTAACATAGGCACTTTTTATCCCGGGAAATATAAAGCGGGGCTTTTATCCCAGATTTTATTTACACGTGGGCGGGAGCCACGAGCAAAATTCTAGTATTTAATAATTAAGCCTTTGATATTATAAACTATACCAGAAAACCATAGAATAAGGAACGATGACTATTAAACTATACCATATATTTTTTCTGATCAAAACAGTGATAAGGTATTATTTCATTATCAAATCAAAACGAGGATATTTTGGAAGATTCCGAGATTCCAGCCATAACAACTGTTTCTACTTGAGGGTTAGAAATTGGTTTTACTTAATAGATTACTTAGTATAACGTTTTGAAGTATGGTATATACATTCTTCTCCTAACATTAGAACATTTTCAGGATGCAAAGTAATTACAGTTACATAGAATCAAATAACCCTCTTAATAAATGGAGCATGGAAGGTGGATACGAGGGCGATTCCTTTAATGATACATATCCCAGACGAGGACGGGTGAGCTTCTAGTCATTCATGTTACTAGGTGATGTAGTCTTTTGTAGTATTTCATAAAGTGGGTGAGGTTATCGGCTGTTCAAAAGCCATCTACGTTCTTAAGACGGTGATCTGTTACCACTTACCGTCACTTCTTGCTTGATTGTCTGATTTTCTAAATGGTATTTTTTTCTACTGGCATGACAAAATATTACATCGAACCTGATAGTCAGTTTAAGTTACCTAATATAATGTCTACCATCTTAAACTGCTTTACTCCTAACTTACCAGTATTACCCCACCCTTTCTTCCTAGCTGCACCTGGAACCCACCAGGAAAGAGATCTGCTTGTGTTCTTGATTCATTTAAAAATATTATATTCTTCAGCAAAATGGAGCCCATCCAGATCTAGTCATCATATTCATAGAGGATAAAAGTGAACTAGACACGGAATGTAACGCACTCTACTCAGGATATAAGGTCAGTATTATATATTATTAATCTGCCTACTTAATATTTATATAAGTAGCAACGCTACAGACATATTTGTGTACAGCACAAATGACCTGATCAACCGAAATATTATAACATTCACGTAAAAAATCAATGTTTGCTGTGAAGTTCTATATGGCGAGTGAGATTTACGGATATAAGTAGGCAAGAGGAATAAATAATAGTTTAAAACAACTAAAAAACACGCTTTATAGAAAATCCAACTAAAAAATAGAAAATAAATTTGAATTAAGAATAGTGTAAATAAGAAAAAATGTATTTTATTGTAAAAAAGCGTGGGGTGCTTTTTAAGATATCATCAAAATGATATATAATACTTCTACTCATATTATCTGTCAATAAAATATTTATAACTATTGACACCATGCACCCCACGCTTTTTTGTACAGTATAATACATTTTTTTCTTATTTACACTATTCTAAATTCAAATTTATTTTCTATTTTTAGTTGAATTTTCTATAAAACGTGTTTTTTAGTTGTTTTAAACTATTATTTATTTTTAATTTTTTAGTTCTGTTCTACTATTGTCCAACAGATGTCACTACAAATAAAAAATATATAAATTGTCAAAAATCACATTTTGCAAATTGAATAATTGCATAATCTTATCAAATTAGTGTATTGTTATCGGTCCTCGAAAAACCTATAAAGTTTGAGTAAAATCTGACCGTTTAAAGTGGGTCAAAATCGCGCCCAAAGGAGTCGGTTACAAACATACATACATACAAGTGAAGCTAATATAAAGCGTGTAAAAAAAAACAACACCTCGTCCAGCGTCATTCTATCTTAATTCTTAGTTCGACAGCGAAACTATGCTCTATGTTATTTGTAAAGATCACTAATTATTATGGTATTTTATACAGGTATACGTGCAGCACCCAGCGGATATGCCGCAGTCATCTCTCTACTACTACGCCATGCTCCCGGAGCAAACTTCCTCTTTTGCTCTCAAGTACAGTGTCGTGGGAACATCAGATGAGGTCAAAGAATACACTTCGGAAATGTGAGTAATGGAGCTGTTTAGTCAGGTTTTTAACAAACTTGTGCATGCATTTCTAAATTTTTGTGGTTCTACTAGACGATATGTCTCAGTAGCATACCACATATACAAGATCTGATGTCTCTTGGCTTCCAAAGTATCACTAAAGGCTACGAAGCCAGTAATAGATATAATAACTTAACGTTGCAAAGAAACATCAAGGGTGTTTTTCTGTTACTATTTTTAACTACCCTCAATTAAAATGAAAGCGGTGATGCGAAGGCAGGCGGAAGGCAGGTCAAATATGTTGGACACAACTGTTCCAAGGAAAAAAAATATTTAATGCCCGTGGAATAGTTTAAATCTGGTGCCAGCGCCCGCTTCAGATCCACTACTTGACACTTCACGCTTAAGTGAAAAGGAGTTGCAGATCAATTAAATGTTGCAGACGGCATTGCTACTTCCCCGGGGAGCGGTACCTTCGCTATTTCAAAATATACACCGAGAACAACTGCAGGCTCGAGTGTCTGTCTAACCACACGTACAAGATATGCGGCTGCGTGGGTTTCTATATGCCTCGTAAGTAATCACATACAAAGGGAAGTTGAAGGATATTTTGCTGTTTACTGATACTTATTGTACTTTTTGATTGAAGATTACACCAGTGACAGGATCTGCACCGTACAGAGCAAACAATGTATGGAAACAGTAATAGGCAAGTGAAAATATTTCTTGTCAAGTTGCTGGGTTATTTTGTTATTTGTTATTTAATTTATTCGAACCCATAAAATGTTATACATTATTTAGATTCCGTCAATAATTTTGGCTACAATTTTTCTACATGTGCATTGTGCAATGGTTTAAAGCATTAATTATTTAATTAATAACTATTATTTACAGAAAGCATTGCGGAAACAGAGACGGCCGGTATCAGCTCGAGACTGTGCAACTGCTTACCTGCTTGCAACAACGTCGAATATGATGCCGAGATTTTGAAGACAAAGTTTGATATCAAACGCTACCTAATGAGCAAGAAAGGCGCGGAACCTTTTTGGGAGAAGTAATTTATAATTGGTGTTATTTTTAATATATGATTAATGGTGCCGAACTGAATTAAAGCATCTAATCAAGGTTGGCCGAGAATTAAGGTTATGGTAATAGTTATCACAGAATTATTATGTACGTGCCTTCATTTTTTTTTATTGCATTGAATGACGAGACGAGCATGCCGTTCGCTTGATGGTAAGCGATACGACCACCCATAAACAGTAGCAACACCATCTAGCACCTTGATTTACAAAGTACTATGTGGCATTCCACTGCGCTCGTCATCCTGAGACATAAGATGTGAAGTCTCATTATGTCCAGCAGTTACACTGGCTACAATGTTTTTCAAATCGAAACACAACAGTGCATGCATACTGCTGCTTGGCGGTAGAAATAAACATTGCGGTGGTACCCACCCTGACGGACTCTTACATGAGAGACCTCCCACCAGTTACATAGGCGTCTGTGTGTATATATGCATATAAAAGTACTCTGATCTAGAGCATAACCTTAGATCCGTTAACAGTCAGTTTACCTTGAATGGATGGCCGACCACTCCTCAAGATCGTCTTTTCTTTTTGATACCAACCACGGTACACAAGGTGTAAAGCCCGCCATTGTAACCGCGTGGCCCGTTTAGTAGGCCGGCATAATTGTGTCGACTGGCGAGAGATAGTCATTTCTCGTCATTCGACACTCTATGTGGACTCTACTACACATACCATCAGATGTACACATCGCTACAAAAATTTCGTCTAGCTACAGCTGTAGATATCTTCATATTAATGAAATTTATTGCAAATGGCGTGAAGGTTACTGGTGGTAGGTCTCTCATATGTAAGAGTCCGTCTGGGTGGGTACCACCGCAATGTCTATTTCTACCGCTAAGCAGCAGTGTGCATACACTGTTGTGTTTTGGTTTGAAGGCCATTGTAGCCAGTGTAACTACTGGGCATAATGAGACTTAACATCGTATGTCTCAGAGTGACGAGCGCAGTGGAATGCCACACAGTACTTTGTAACTCAAGGTGCTGTATGGTGTTACCACTGTTTATAGGCGGTCGTATCGCTTAGCATCAGGCGAAGGGCAAGCTCGTCTCGTCATTCAATACCATAAAAAAACTGTCTCGTATATTGATATTTTTAATAAAGAATCATTAAGATCTATGTCACATAACAATATATTCTTCGACCAGGTTACATTAAACAGATATCACAGTTTATTGTACATTAAAGCTGCCGTCGTTTTTTTTTGTATATAATATGCTTTAATATATACACAAAAAACGGCGCTAGCTTTGTGTGCAATGCAATGCAATCAGCCCTGTATTATATACTGCCCGCTGCTGAGCACGGGCCTCCTCTACTACTGAGAGGGGTCAGGCCTTATTCCACCACGCTGGCCTAGTGCGGGCTGACAGACTTCACATACCCTCGGAACTCTTATGGAGAATTCTCAGGTATGTAGGTTTCCTCACGATTTATCCCTTCACCGTTAAAGCGAACGATAATTGATAAACAATACACACGTAACTTCGAAAAGTCAGAGGTGTGTGCCTTGGGTTTTGAACCTCCGGACATTGTCTCGGCAGACCGTTCCATTCCCAACTAGGCTATCGTCCACTTTCAGCTTTGTGTACCTATGCACAATAAAAGGGATTGTATACTTTGCTTCACAGCTTCACGTTTTCAAGACTGGAGATGTATTTCAAGAGCCCGCGCTTCGTGTCCATGCGCCGCTCGGAGCTGTTCGGTCTGACGGACTTCATCGCCAACTGCGGAGGGTTGCTGGGCTTGTTCTTAGGGTTCTCCTTCCTCAGTCTCGTCGAGATCATCTACTTCATGACTCTTAGGTATTGTGTCATGTTGTAACACCTTTTTGTTTTGTTTAATTAAATTCATGTTTTGTCAATAGCTATACACAGTGTGAATGGTGAAATACTCACAGTAAAAGTTGGCCATGTTTCAAAAATAGTAGCACTGAGATTTTTTGGTTTAAAATATTATATTTGCTGAGCCACTATGTAGGAATTAATGTTTCTACAGGACTTCCCGGTCGTCCGGGGCATACCAATGTCTCAAGAAAAGAACACAAACGGGGACTGTTGATTTTCATATAGGGAGTAATATTTCCAAAGGTGTAAACGTCTCCTCTACTCCCTAATTTTCTTACGTTTGAGATGTGCGGTGTATGATCCTTCAGGATTTGTAGATTTTTAGTGATGGCTGAAGAATACTACACAGAAGGAAACCCACTTGCTCGCTAGCCGACCTATTTTATAAAATTACTATGAAGAATGATATTCTAATTTCTTCATTCATTGAGTCATTTGAATTATTATTTATATTGGTTAGCCATTCTTTATTCGGTAAACATATTAATCCCTGAACAAATTAATTAATTTATAGGTATTTTCTTTTAAATACTCATCGTGGCCCCGTTTTTTCCAGACTTTGGTGCACATTTAAACGCGATTTGGACGAGGAAAAACAGATAAAATAAAATAAAATAAAATACTTTATTCATCACGTAGGCGAACATAGTTGCACTTATGATAAGTCAAGACACATTAAATTGATTATATTAATAATTATTATAAATACCAATGGTCACTTATATAACTACCGACATTTTTATTGGGAGTAAATCTATGATAAGAAATAAACAAAAACAAAAAAAAAAACAGCTCGGGCTGGCAGGAAAGGGGATATAAAAAGGACATCATTTTATTAAAATAATGGGAGGAACGCGTCGCGATCCTCACCGGTGAGGACACTACAGGCCCTAGCCTAGCTAACCTACCAGCCTTTCACTAGCTACCTAAGCGATGACGACCCGAAGAAGAAAGGCAGAAAGAAACTCCAGGCTTACTTTTTTTGTCATCAATTGTTCATTGTTAAATATTGTAGTTTGTGATAAAAGTAGAATATAAGAGAAATTAACCCAAATTGTAGTGCAGCGTGTGACATATATATGTGTGTGTTTTACATCTTTAATCTTGTATTGGAAAATTATAATTATTTACTGGTATAATAAATGTACTTGTAATCACCATCTACTGATCTTTCTTGGTTTTAACTAATTATAACCTAACCATGGCTGTATAAAAGGATATGGTTCTTGCAGACTATATGCATATAGTAAGAGCGTTTCTACATTATCCGATCCGATATTGGTATCAGACGCCGATAGCTGATATCCGATAGCTGATATCCGATATCCGCCAGAATATTGGTGTGGGATCCGATATCCAATATCGGACTGAATAATGTGGATGGCAGGTACAGTCGGCCACATAAGTAGCTGAACAAATTCAAAGCTTCGAATCGCCTAAACACATTAAGCTTGATTGAAAGATTTTTATTTCTTGGTGTGAATTAAAGTAACTGTCTTAAATTATATATTTGTGAAGAAAAAAAACACTGGTCGATGAGGTGTATTGAAGGAAAATAGCGTGAAGCGTAAACTACCACGGCAGGTGACCACGGGCTCTCAGATGGCGTTGCGGTGCCATCGTTTAACATAGCCTGGAACTCCTCCTTAGCCACCTTCAGCTTGTCTGGAGCTAAGCGTCTGGGAGGACATGAGACTGGGGGACCTGGTGTAGTGCGGATGTGGTGATGTGTGTTGTGAAGTACCGTGCGATGTGTATCAGCTGGTCGCGAAATTTCAGGAAATTCCTGCGAAAGTAACAGATGGTAAGGTGAATCGCCAGTCAAAACCTTCACGGAAAAGATACTACAATTAATAGCTAACGAAGCTGGAATAGATACAGTAGTAGTGTTGTCGATCAACTTTTGCTTTTTACAGTCGACAATTAAGTTATACTTACTTACTTACTTAAACTCACGCCTTTCTCCCATTGGGGTAGGCAGAGACTATGGAGCGCCAAGTGCTACGATCCAAGCATATCTCTTTCGCTTCTTCCACAGTCATCAGACTCTTCATACATGCTCGTCGGACCATATGCCAAAATAATTTTACATTGTCCCGAAAATCAGCAGAGAACCTCTTATCATACTTATTATTGTCAGTACCATCATCCAACTCAAATTATCGCTCAAATTCTTATATTTCGCGCGCATGCAAAAACCTAAATAATCTTTTAACATCCTATAGTCATCAAATAGATCTATTTATGACTGCGTCCCACCATATACGGCAACTCGTGACAAAAAGTTTTCTCTCGTCTTCTCAATCTTTTAGTCAAATTTAGAAAGTTTTAGAATTATGTTGGAATCAATGTATGTATCTAAGGTCCTTCATGTAAAAACAATTTAAATGGTTAAAAATACTACTTACTCAAACGTTCAATTCATTGGCGAATACTTTTAGGCTTAACTTTAATTATATTTGTATCGTATAGCTGTATGTATAATATAAGCTGCTTGTTACTCCAAATAAAATATATAAAATAAAATAAATAAATAATACTTTTCCTTGTGTTCCTCTTTCTTCTTTTCTATCACTTCTTTCACACTCTTCTTCAATTTATCATACTTCTTTTTTGCTACCTTTTCACCATCACACGTACAACCTCTCATTTTGCTGGTAGCTTTAGCAGCCAGGAAATCAGTCCACGCCTGTCGCTTTTTATTTACCATGTATTTTACCCCATGGTCCCACCATTCATTTCTTGGGTCTCTTGCATTCTTCTTCTTTTTTACTCCACATACTTCTATGGCAGATTCCACTATACCATTCTTAATTTCCTTCCAAATTTCTTGTAACTCCCTATCTTCACCTTTCATCAGCTCTCTAAACTTTTCACTTAACATTTTCTTATATTTAACTCTCACATCCTTTTCTTCCATCCTTTCCGCTTTTATTCTACCATGACCATTCCCACATTCCAAACTTCGGTGATGTCGCCATCTTCGAAATAATTAAACATTAATATTATAATTAAGTTAAAATGGCACAAAAAGTCTACTCCTATAATAGGCCTAGTTACGTCCGCAACAACGAATCTCCATGGATAGACACGACGAAGTCCTAGGTCTAGGTTCAGGTCCGTGTAGCCGTAGGTGTTGACGGTCATACCGTTGGCTGCGATGAGTTCATAGCTTGTAGGTGCTCGACGTTCGCGCAGCTGAGACCTGGGGAAAACGTAGAGGTCGCTGCCTGTGTCGATCAAAACTGCGTCTTCGTGTGGCGGTCTGTTACAAAGAGGCGACCTGGGGAAGCAGGGCAGAGACTATCCCGCCCTCACACTCGCCACTACAACTCCTGTAAGCCAGGATCAGTAATGGCACGCATTTTATGACACCAAGCGGTGAAGCTCGGCGAGTCTCAGGGAACACTAGTCTGTCTTTATCCCGCAACGAAATTAATCAAATAAAAAAGATAGGGAGGAGTTGGAAATGTGAATTGTCCACTTTCCTCCATAGCAAAGCGGGAGACAAAATAATGAACGAAGGAGGCATTTTAACTTCAAGTATTGGGACGTTTACAACTAGAAAAGCCAGTTATAAAACACCACGGACAAAAATTAAATTAAAGGGTTCTATCATTTGAGCTGTCGATTTTGATTCCAATAATAGGCATGGCAAAAACGCCGGATAGCACGGAAATTCCGTCTAGTCTCTACAAGGTCCATGTAGTATACAGCCTCGGATGTTATTTGCATACTATCTAACATTATGTTGCGCTCATCATGCCAAAGACTACACTCCCAAAGTACATGATGAGCGGACTGTTCATATTCGCAACCAGGTGTAGAGCATGGACGCATAGGAGAATGAACCAGCCCAAATGAGAACAGTTTACCTCATAAATTCCCATGGCCGGTAAGGAATTGCGATACACAATGATCTATTTCTAACCAAGTTTTAGTTTTGTCAAATTTTCGCAGGGCAATTCACACTGAACTATTGGGTAAGGAAGTATATTGGGTAGGTAGATAATGATGTTTACCAATGAGATGAATTTTTTATTCATCTCATTTTGCCTGCCGGTCTTACTGCCTGAACTCGGGACGCGGCCTATCGGTTCGTGGACTAGGCCAGAGTCCCGAAACAAGGAAATGGTGCGTTAATTTGGGTTATGTTTTTGTAGGTCAAGGAGCGGCATTATTAATTTCTATGATCCATACTTAAATCACCCAGGGAATTAAAGGGAAAGGTAGTAATATGACACTATTCGTTAATTAAATTGCCTTAATTGATACGCTAGTTTTGCATTTGTAAACAGAGAGCACTGCCGACAGCACGTACGTTCGGGAAAATGGAGTGAGTGTTAAATCATTTTCTTTTTCACTTTACAGTGGCCACACAACGTATCACTTATTTTTGAAAAGTTAGGCAGATGTGCAACTGGTGCACCCACGCTTCATGAGCTTATTTACAAAATGTGCAATAAACAGCCTATCACCATATTTACACAACCCCAATTAGAAACAATTAATGTGCAATTTATCGATCCGGGAATTTGATACAAAATTTGGTTGGCGACCTGGATCTTAGACACCCACAATTGACATTCATCATACCCAAGGTACGCAGCTGCAAGACCACTGGCATTAGCTTTTAACCGCAGCTTCTGTGTAGCTGGAAAACATTTTTAATACTATTAACCATTATTATTATATATCTATCTATACATTATTATATTGCATCTTCTCCTGAACTCTATATTTCCGATAAACCACTATCAAGTTATAATTTTAGTCAAAATAATAATTCCAGCTCTGTATTATTATATATCTATCTATACATTATTATATTGCATCTCCTCGTGAACTCTATAAGTCCGATAAACCACTATCGAGTTTTAATTTTAGTCAAAATAATAATTCCAGCTCTGTATTATTATATATCTATTTATACATTATTATATTGCATCTCCTCGTGAACTTCATATTTCCGATAAACCACTTCTTCTTCTTCTTCAGCCTTTAGAAGTCCACTGCTGAACATAGACCTCCCCCAAAGATTTCCAGACCAACCTGTCAGAAGTGGCCTGCATCCAGCGGGCTCCTGCGACCTTCATAATGTCGTCCGTCCACCTTGTAGGAGGACGTCCCACGTTGCGCTTGCTAGTACGTGGCCTCCACTCGAGAACTTTTCTACCCCATCTGTTGTCAGTTCTACGAAAAAAAAACCACTATCAAAATTTATTTTAATCAAAATAATAATTCCAGCTCTGTATTACTATATTATATATTATCTATATTATATAATATTTAAATATTCTGCCACTGCTCAGTATAGACCTTTTCTTATAGTGAAGGATTTAGGCCATACTCTACTTGGCCTACAGCGGGTTCGCAGACTTCACATACCTTAAAAATTCCTATAATACAATACGCAGTATGTAGATTTCCTAACAATGTTTTCCTTCACCGTTATCAACTATTATTATAATTGTTATAGAATTCAACATAATGTAATTTCGATAAGTCAGAGGTGTCTGCCTTTGTCTGTGTGCCTTGATTTTTCAACCTGTAGACATGCATCTCGCCAGTATGTTCCATTCGTATGTATTTTCAGGTTTATTTATTCCATACTAGCTTTTGTACGCGGCTCCGCGCGCGTGAATAAGTTCTTCCGGGATAAAAATTCCGCTTTATATTTTCTCGGGATAAAAAGTAGCCTATGTGTTAATCCAAGAAATGATCAACCCGTGTGCCAAATTTCATCGAAATCCGTTCAGTAGTTTCGGAGATGTGCAGTAACAAACAAACAGAAACACAAACAGACAGACAGAAAAGAATTATAAAAATCGCTGATTTGTTTTCCATTACTCTTCTTTAGGGGCGACCCCTTACATTTTTATCACATTTTTTAAATGTACAGACACATCGGTTCTACTGCTTTATTTTATATATAGACTAGCTGACCCGGCAAACGTTGTTTTGCCATATAAGATCTTTTTAGATATTATTTTAGTAGAAAAAAATGAATAATTGATCAGTTACCGACCGGGGTTAAAAGTTATTAGCCCGTCAACGCCCGCGTATATATAGCTATAAGCTAATCTATACTTAATAGCTTTTGCCCGCGGCTCCGCCCGCGTGAATGAGTTTTCCCGGTATAAAAGTCCCGCTTAAAATGTAGCTTATATGACACGTTCGTAGATTTACCATAGCAGCGCCATCTATTGATTACTTACTCAACCCAGTAGAAAGGTATCGACAGGTTTTGGCGGGAACTTGGTAGTGTCATGAGGTGCTCTTGTTTTAATTCATTATTTTGGTGATACTTAGTGTTATATTGCATAATTATGGTGGTATATTATCCAATATAGTTCTATTAAAGGGCTCAAATGAAGTGAATTGAAATAACTGTGCTAGTCAAGTGTTTGTTTTGTTGCCGCCAAAACTCCTCGATAAAGTCTTGGTAAGGTAGCCACTGCTTTACTTCGACATAGTACTACTACTACTGAGGATAACAAAGAAACAATATTATATAGTATGTAACTTCTAAAAACTTTGACACTGGCAGATGCGCAAACCGCGCCTTGCCAAAGAGAAAAGAAAAAAAAAAAAAAAAGGTATCGACATCTGTTAGAATCATTTGGAGTTAAGATAAATGTGACTGTCAAATAATAACAGACAAATAATTAGCAATAAATTAAAATTGCGACTATAATTTGAGATTTAAACTATCCTATCTCTCAAGTTGGATCGAACTGCACATGGTGTGCGAATTTTATTATAATCGGTTAAGTGGTTTAGGAGTCCATTGAGCACAAACATTGTGACACGAGATTTATATATATTAAGATTACCTCGTAAAAGATAAATTTTCGAAAAATCATCAAATATAAGGATTTGATAATTTCTTTTAAGAGTAGTTCTACACAGGTTCAGTCGAGATTCTATTTAATATGGTTTTCACAAATTTTTAGCCCCATCTTACCCCTTTCGGGGTTAAATATCGATATTCCTTAGTATTAATGAAACATCGTAAATCTCTTTGCCTACTTTCAGATTTCTAATTCGAAGGATCTGAGCTGGGCATTCTTGAATCAATGAGTGAATCAGGAGTTTATTCTTTTATATAATACCAAGTGTTGCTCGTGGCTTTGCACGTGAAAAAGATCATTTCGAGTATAAAAGTTCTCTTGCGCACTTATTCTTATTACCATTTCAAGTAAAGTCCATCGGTGTACTTAATAATCTTAATAAAAAGTAAGTAAGTAAATTATGCTAGCCCAACTAAATCGCCATAGCACAATCTGTACGACGCCACCTATTTAAAAAAATAGCTTAAAAACATCAAATATTATTTATTTACTACGGAGCAAAATAATGGGATACAAAGTCTACATGTTTATCCAGGACTTGGGCTATCCGCCTGTCAAATTTCATTCATATCTGTTCAGAGGTTTGTGCATTTACTTCTAGCAAACATCGAAACATACAAACTTTGTACATTTATACTCAAAGTAGGATGGATTTTAAGTTCATCATCCACGTTGTAGCTTAGTTTTTATGACCACCTATCTACTGGGGTCAGCCCTCCTGGGGACGAAATTATTAATTATAAGAAACGTACACGCGATGGTTATCCATTATATTAAAATTGAATGAATAATTTTCACCAGGAAATAAAACCTCACTAATTACCTACTACGCTTCAATTTCGGCATTAATAAATGCGCATTCATTTAACACAATATAGTAATGAATCTATATTAACGGGTTAGAAAGGGTTTCGGTATTATCGAATTAAATATTTGAGGATTGGGTGAATATTATAATTTATATCCATCGTAAGTTTAGTAGTGAGTGGAATAGACCGCCGCGCCGGGACAAAGGTTGCGCGTCCGAAACCAACATCCAAGGCACTCACCTCTTTTGTTTTTGGAAAAAAAACGCAATATCGCTACCTCAGAATAATAATTAGCTTTAGTTTAGAAGTTTAGTAGAAGTTTGAGTGATACGGTTTTTGTTTTTTTCACTGGTCTTAGGACCCAATGTCCACGCTCGGGGGTAAAACATCGTCCAAACGAGGAATGGGCCGTGTCCATTACACTATAAAAAACCCTACATTATACAGGGTTTTTTAATACATCAATGATTATACATTATAAATTTTCAGTGTTGGCTGCTATGGCGGGGTTTAATTCTGTATGTACGATGGTCGCTATCCGGGTGGATAAAAAATAAAGACTATCACCAGCAATTTTTTTCACTTATTTATAGGCACGAAGAGGGAATTGATACGGTGTATGGTAAAGTCTGCTTACGGAGGGAAAGGAAACAACGACGAAAGTTACTCGTGGGTGAGCAGCTGCAAGACTTCGCCAGAAACACGACCCTACATGGCCTTAGATATGTCGCGGAGAGAGGAGTCACTATTGTTGAGAAGTAAGTAACAGATGGTATGTGTCTCAAATTCACGAACCCGTAACTCGGAATATATTAACTGAAGATCATCATAATTTTAATATAAAACTTCTGAGAGCTATACAATAGGAAGCTATTTTCGGGGACACTGTTAAAAAAAGGAAGTTGAAAAGCACTAACATAGTTCTGTTTAAACCAGGTGTTATCAAACCATGAAGAATTCCGGCGTTCATTCCATATTATCTAGTATATATCCTTCAGTCGCACTCACGCTACCAAAGGTTCTGGCCATGATGTTCAAAGATTGACTGATATAGTTTTCCTCTTCCAGAATCATTTGGCTGCTTTTGTTTTTGGTGAGCGTGGGCTTCTGTTCGTACCAGATACGCAACGTGTGGATTAAATGGCACAACAGTCCGGTTATAGTGTCCATCAACGAACGGCTCGTTCCAGTGTCTGAGGTAAGTTTGTAAGAGATTATTGCCGGCTAAAAAAATCCATTATCATTACATTTGTCTTTTGATACAACCTCCGTTCACATTCATCATACCGATTCAGAAGTGATGTTCTAGGATCGGCTCGGAGAAATATTAATCATCTTGACCCAGTATTATTCTAATTCCTCCTCCTCCTTGCGTCGATTCCCCAATGCTGGGGGTCGTGAGTCATCAAGGAATTAACTTTTCGCGTACGAGGTTGTGCCAACTACTCCGGCTTTCAGCGACATGTATAGCTGCAGCGGCATTTATGTTGAGTGTGGTGCGGATTTGATCAGTCCAGCGCGTTGGGTTCCTGCCTCTCGGTCTTATGCCATCCATTTTCCCGGTGATTATTATTTATTCTATTTATTTATTCTAATTACACTTTTTAAATTTAATGTTTTAAAATCCTAATATTTGGTCCAGGTGCCGTTTCCTTCAGTAACGATATGCCCACAAAGGAAGGTTTCAGCTGAATATGACTATGGAGGGGAGAAGAAAAAAATGGAGGAAAATATTACGCAAATGTAAATATTATAGTTTTATCAATGTCATATATTTGTACGCAAGTCTAAGTTCCAAGCGCGTTCTCTTAAACATTATGGTGTTTTGACCGGCCACAAGGGTTCGCTTATAAAGATCTTGAAGATTTTCGTGTTAAGGATAATAATTTTTGGAACTAGCACACCTCATGATATTTTTTTAGTTGTTTAATAAAGTAATAACATTTTCGCATACTCACGCCTTTTATCCCCGAAGACGTAGGCAGAGGCGCAACTAATGCACCCACTTTTCGCCATTTTTATTCCGTCCCATGATGTGATAGGGGGCGAGCCTATCGATAATATATTCTAATAATATTATATTATAATAATAATATATTAATAATAACATTTTCATACAGAAAAAGACGACAATAATGACGAAGACATGATGATATTATTTGTAATATCTTTATCATCATTAAGCATGGCGGGGTCAGTTTAACATTTGCCAGATCAGACGTTATAAAATGTGACGTTGTTGTTTTTAGATAATAGCTATCAAATAGTATTGTAGGCATTCAAATGTGGTGCTTATGTTCTACGAAATATGAACGTGCTAAAGAAACTTCGCTCCTATACTTACCGACAATTCATCTCACTTATTAGGCTACTGAAATGTTTATTACTGCAAAATTGTTATGACTTACATAACATGGCATATTATGCCGAGTTGGCCACCTAATTGTGGCAGTGTGGACATGGTGTTGGTGGCTTTTTTTTATATATTGATATATAAAAAAAGGTATAATATGTTCCTTTACTTTCATCCCCAAAGGGGTAGACAGAGGCGCAACTAATGCACCCACTTTTCGCCGTGCGTATTCCGTCCCACGACGTGATAGGGGGCGAGCCTATCGCCACATTGAACACAAATTCCAGACTACGGAGTGATACTGAATAGAAAATCCAATATCATTTTGCCCGACCCGGGTTCGAACCCGAGACCGTAGCAGACGTGCCGTAATAGAACTACGCCCCCGAGGCAGTTCTTAAAATGTGTTATTATAAATTCTTTCAGATCAGACATCGACCGGAAAAAGTTTGAAGACGTCTCACTCATTTGCAACGAGGACGATATGTTCGAAGACTTATCTAAAAAGTGGTTAGATCGAAACTATTCGGACAGTAAACTGGTAGAACACATTGAAAGGGTACAGAAATGAATAAATTTGTTATGTTAAGGGCCTTATTCACGTTACATCTTGACGTACAGCGTGCTGTACGTCATGGCGCTAGACGTAGCATACACACTATCGTGCGCGCATCCAGCGTGCTAGACAGTGCTGCCAGGTATAAAAACTAAAAAAAACTGTATACAGTTTTATTTGTATTTATCTTTACTCTCTGGTCAATGTTTTTTTTACAGATTTAACCGTTTAAGCGTTAAGTATATTTTACTTTATAAAATTCTCAGTAATGACTGATTGACTAACTGACAGAAAACGTAAACTATTTACTCTAATGATTATTAAGCCTTCGAAACGTCGGGAGAAAATAAAAAAAAAACCGCGATAAAATCCGTTATAATAGTTAATTTCTCTATTTATTCTAGTTTTGCAATAGAGTTCTTTACATTATGTAGACAAAAGGTTAAGTGGGTGATTAATATTTGTATGTAAGTTAGTCATTTTGGAAGCTTTTTCCCGCGAATTCGCCCGCACGAAAGAGTTTTTCCTGGATAAAAGTCCCGCTATACATTTTCCTGGGATAAAAAGTAGCCTAAAACCTTCCCAGGGTCTAACTCGAACTATCTCCATACCAAATTTCATCGAAATGCATTCGGTAGTTTGTGAATTAACGCGTACAAATTTCGCCACCCGTTTTTACCTCATAAGGGGATAAATTTCAATGACATACGAAACACGTCTTCCATCAATTCTGTTAAAAAAGGTTTATGCAAAATTTGAAGTAGATTGCACCAAGGAATCACGTAGTGCCATAAAAACTTTGCTCCCCTTTTTCACCCCCTTAGGGGTACAATTTCGGAAATTCCTTTTCATATTGGATGCCTACGTCATACAAAAAACACACCCTCCAAGTTTCAGGTCTCTACAATCAGCGGTTTAGGCTGTGCGTTGATCCGTCAGTCAGTCATTCAGGACAAATCATTTTATATGTATATATTTACAATTCATGAATAATTTATAGAAAAGAAAAGAAAAGAAAAACGATTTATTAGTCACAACACACAACCGAACAAAACAATTGGCATGAAATAACAGAACAAAAAATATTAAACACAAATCAAAACTAAAGAGTACCAAAATAATAAAAAAAATAAAAACAACACTAATAATACTAATAATACATTGGCTTGCCTATCAAAATTTATTAATAGGCAATCCAATGCAATCAAAATAATAAAATTAGCTGGTCGTGGCTGTGACAGGTAGGTGACCACTCAGCATAATGTTGTGATTTGGTGCAAGGCCAAAACACAACGCTGGTTTTCATATAGATATTATTATAGATATATGGTATCATATTTCATACAGATTTAGATGTATTTTCAGTCACGGACTAAAAGATTATTTATTTCCTATCGGCACGATGCTCAAAGTGGCGTGGTTACTCGTTGAATATATTTATAATATATTATTAAATATAAAATGTATTTTTAAAACAATTGTGTTAGTTTATAAGGGCATTTCACACAAGCCTAATGCGAAATCTAGCCTAACATTGGCCTAATTTTATTTCTATTATTATTTCAATACTTTTCTTAATTATGATAATGTTGTTTTTTAACAGAAGAAAAGGGGAATTTAGCAACTTTTTGTAATGCATTTAGATAAATAGTAGAAGTGCCAGTTGGCAACACTGGTGATAAAGGCACTCGCTGGATCGTGCAAGTCCAGCGAGCAAATAATAATTATTATTGACGTCCGTCGAGACTATTCATAGTCGCTTGGCATCGTGCATCGTGCATTACCTTGTTTGGCTGTACGTCAAGATGGAACGTGAATAAGGCCTTTCATCGTATAAATTTCCTATTTATATATGACGGATGGCAGGCTAGTTGACTTCAGCGGTTTTTTTATGTTTTTTAAAAGTAAAAGTAGAAACCACGCAAGAGGTTTTCGTCCCTGAAAAGTACAAAGTGGGATTTTCATCCAGTAAAAAAAAATACGTTAGAGGAGCCGCGGGAAAAACTCAGTTACATGTAAAATTTAAAGGCTGTGGGCTCATAATTATAGAAATGAGCTACTAGTTAGACAAATCTGATTTCCAGGCATTATATAGTAAAAAAAAGAAAAAGCAGTTTTTTACAAATGCAAATGAACAATGAAACAGGCCACAAGCGGCTTGCCACAAAGTAAGGGAAGCAACTAACCCATTAACGGGATCAACACAAACGTAGGTATAAAGTTTCGGTTGAAAAAACTGTGCCACGTCCATAATCACATCATGAAAAGATAACTAAATTTACTTCAGCCTAAGTTTCGCCATTCTTCAAAAGACGCATGTGTTTGTCCGTATGTACGTTATATTAAAAAAAAAATTATGTATGTAAGACGTTATTATTTGTGTTTAACAAACTATTTCATTACAGGCAATAGCTTGGCACTACGTGATGCTGAATCTCTATTCTGACTGCCAGTGGCGACAGCACTCATTTTCATGTTTCGATATTTTGAAAATCGTTTACACACATGAAGGCGCTTGTTTTAACTTTAACGCATTAGCCGCGGAGGATTTATTCCGCACGAAGCAGTGAGTACAGTCATTTTATGACGAATTCGGTTTCGTTCGTGGTTCCTCCTGATTGACTGTCAGTTTTTAAGATCCTATCCTTAATACTTTTCCCTAGCTCTTGAAATCTTTTTCAACTATTAAGGCTAGGACTATTAGAAGCTGGCCCGAATGCTTGCTTTTAGTATTCTTAATATCAATCGAATGTAATTTTTTAGAAACACGTGTGCTGTCTTTATTTTAATGTACCACTTTTATACATATATACAAAGTACTAATTGGTGGCCGGTCTATCCCGACACCCTACATTTTCAGCTCGATCCCTTCCGTACCTTGATTTCTACACAATATCGCGATAATTCGTTGCTGCAGGGATACTGTATTCCGTAAATTCCGTCTATGTACAGTGTTGATGAAGCAAATGAAGTAATGAAGCTTCATTTAAGACTAAATGCAAAAATCGAAGTGTCAGACCAACCTGCCGTACACGGGCGCACAGCGAGTTGAGCGGACTCTTCCTTATAATGTCGTGTCGTTTTGAGAAAAAGCAACTATAAAATATTCTTTTAAATATCATTACTAGCTGACCCGGGAAACGTTGTTTTGCCATATAAATTCTTTTTAGGGATTGTTTTTGTAGAAAAATATTGAATAAATTATTGAAAGTACGTGAGGATGTATTGTACGAGTAGAAGAAGCATGGAGCGCTGTAATTCGGTCTCATCCCTACTCCAAGCTGTTTACTGAATGAGAAGTGACACCGGCAGACGCCTAGCGGGAATAACTGATCAGAGATAATTATCTCTGATCTTGATCAGTTACCGACCGGGTTTAAAAGTTATTTAATTACTAATATCGCGATTAAAAAATAGGGGATGATGGAAGAAGGTAGAAAATTTAGGGTTATATGTATTTTTTAATGCCAATCATAAAAAAACTGACCGCAAAATAAAAATATATTGGGGTGGGCCACCCTTATCAAGTAGGGAGATAAAAAATAGATAACAACCTATTCTCAGACCTATCAAGTGTGAATATAAAATTTCATCAAAATCGGTTCAGCCGTTTAGGAGGAGTATGATAACAAACACTGTGACACGAAATTTTTATATGTATAGATAGATGTACATTCAGCAGCATAAATATCTGTACAAAATCAAAATTTCAAATCGCCTATATACGCGTTAAGTTAAACTGAAACATTTTTTTTCTTCCTTTGAAGTAAAGTACATCTCTTTTATTTTATTATTGTGAAGAGAAAAAAAGATTAGTATGAACACAAAAGTGTGTAGGCAATTTGAAGTTTTGAATTTGTTCATCTACTTATGCTGCTGACTGTACCTATTTTTTACTCATCTACACTAACTCAGCGAGTAACATAGGCACTTTTTATCCCGGGTAAAATATAAAGCGAGGCTATTATCCCGGAAAGCTTTTACACTTGTGCGGAGCCGCGAGCAAAGTTCTAGTATTTAATAATTAAACCTTTGATATTACAAACTATACCAGAAAACCATAGAATAAGCAACGATGACTATTAAACCATACCATATATTTTTTTCTGATCAAAACAATGATAAGGTGTTATTTCATTATTTAATATAAAATCAAAACGAGGATATTTTGGAAGATTTCAGCCTTAACAGCTGTTTCTACTTGAGGGTTAGAAATTGGTTTTACTTAATAGATTTTAGTATAAAGTTTTGAAGTATGGTATTCACATTCTTCTCCTGACATTAGAACATTTTCAGGATACAAAGTAATTACAGTTACATAGATTCAAACAAACCTCTTAATAAGTGGAGCATGGAGGGTGGATACGAGGGCGATTCCTTCAATGATACATATCCCAGACGAGGACGGGTGAGCTTCTAGTCATTAATGTTACTAGGTGTTGTAGTCTTTTGTAGTATTTCTAGGTGTTGTAAAAGTGAGTGAGGTTATTGGTTGTTCAAAAACCATCTACGTTCTTAAGACGGTGATGTGTTACCACTCAGCGTCACTGCTTGCTTGTCTGTCTGATCTTCTAAAATGTGTTTTTCTACTGGTATGACAAAATATCACATCGAACCTGATAGTCAGCATAAGTTAAGTACTGGTGGTAGGTCTCTCATTATGTAAGAGGCCGTCTGGGTGGGTACCACCGCAATGTCTATTTCTACCGCCAAGCAATAGTGTGCATGCACGGTTGTTTCGGTTTGAAGGACATTGTAGCCAGTATAACTACTGGACATAATGAGACTTAACATCTTATGTCTCAGGATGACGGGCGCAGTGGAATGCCACACAGTACTTTGTAAGTCAAGGTGCTGGATGGTGTTGCTACTGTCTATTGGTGGTCGTATCGCTTACCATCAGGCGAACGGCATGCTCGTCTCGTCATTCTATGCTATAAAAAAAAAAACAAGTTACCTAATATAATGTCGACCATCGTAAACTGCTTTACTCCTTATTTACCAGTATTACCCCACCCTTTCTTCCTAGCTGCACCTGGAACCCACCAGGAAAGAGATCTGCTTGTGTTCTTGATTCATTTAAAAAATATTATATTATTCAGCAAAATGGAGCCCAGCCAGATCTAGTCATCATATTCATGGAGGATAAAAGTAACCTAGACACGGAATGTAACGCACTCTACTCAGGATATAAGGTCAGTATTATATATTATAAATTTGCCTACTTAATATTTATATAAGTAGCAACGCTACAGACATATTTGTGTACAGCACAAATGACCTGATCAATCGAAATATTACAACATTCACGTAGAAAATCAATGTGGTGGCACAGTTTGCTGTGAAGTTTTGTATGGCGTGTGAGATTTGCGGATATAAGTAGGCAAGAGGAATAAAAAACGGTGTCGCGTTCAAACACCTTGTCCTGCGTCAATCTATCTTGATTCTTAGTTCGACAGCGAAACTATGTTCTATGTTATTTGTAGAGATCACTAATTATTGTGGTATTTTATACAGGTATACGTGCAGCACCCAGCGGATATGCCGCAGTCATCTCTCTACTACTACGCCATGCTCCCTGATCAAACTTCCTCTTTTGCTCTCAAGTACAGTGTCGTGGCAACATCAGATGAGGTCAAAGCATACACTCCGGAAATGTGAGTAATGGAGCTGTTTAGTCAGGTTTTTAACAACCTTGTGCATGCATTTCAAAATTTTTGTGGTCGTACTAGACGATATGTCTCAGTAGCATACCACATATACAAGATCTGATGTCTCTTGGCTTCCAAAGTATCACTAAAGGCACAGTACACAGATATACAGTAGAATATCTTCATACAAACGGTCGGAACGCGAGTGATGCCTACGTGACTCGATATTAGTACACATTTTTTTTTTTTTTTTTTTTTTTTTTTTTTTTTTTTTTTTTTTTTTTTTTTATTGCATTGGATGACGAGACGAGCATGCCGTTCGCCTGATGGTAAGCGATACGACCACCCATAAACAGTAGCAACACCATCCAGCACCTAGACTTACAAAGTACTGTGTGGCATTCCACTGCGCTCGTCATCCTAAGACATAAGATGTTAAGTCTCATTATGTCCAGTAGTTATACTGGCTACAATGTCCTTCAAACCGAAACACAACAGTGCATGCACACTGTTGCTTGGCGGTAGAAATAGACATTGCGGTGGTACCCACCCAGACGGCCTCTTACATAATGAGAGACCTACCACCAGTACCACACCACACACCACATTAAGTACACAAACAGTCGTGAGTGCGCCGCAGTGACGAACGAACCGTGTGATTGTTTTGTTAGCAGTAAGCGTGCATTTTGTGAATATTTGAATTAACTAAGAAGTACTTACATAATATGGCAAAGAGCAATTATAGACTTTTATTTAACTTGCAATGTACCTATGTATGTTTGTTCGGGTGGAATCTTGAAAGTCAATTTTGAAGCAGTTACCCTTAACCGATTGTGTTGAATAATAAATTATATATATAAATATATATAAATAATAAGAATTTAATTTTTTAAATAATATCTTTTACAATCTCAAAACTAGAAAGAAACTCAAGTATCTTAGATTAAATTAAAATACTGTAGACTGGCAGCCCTATAGCGTGTTTACGTACCGCGCGGCTGTAGGTAATTATTTCAAGGAGAGGGCTGGAGTCATAATACTGCATAGATAATATTACCGTGGTAAGGCTATGGAGCCAATAATAGACATAATAACTTAACGTTGCAAAGAAACATCAAGGGTGTATTTCTGTTATTATTTTTAACTACCCTCAATTAAAATGAAAGCGGTGATGCGAAGGAAGGCGGAAGGCAGGTCAAATATGTTGGACACAACTATTCCAAGGAAAATAAATATTTTTTATGCCCGTGGAATAGCTTAAATCTGGTGCCAGCGCCCGCTTCAGATCCACTACTTGACACTTCAAGCTTAAGTAAAAAGGAGTTGCAGATCAATTAAATGTTACAGACGGCATTGCTACTTCCCCGGGGAGCGGTACCTTCGCTATTTCAAAATATACACCGAGAACAACTGCAGGCTCGAGTGTCTGTCTAACCACACGTACAAGATATGCGGCTGCGTGGGTTTCTATATGCCTCGTAAGTAATCACATACAAAGGGAAGTTGACGGATATTTTGCTGTTTACTGATACTTATTGTACTTTTTGATTTTAGATTACACTAGTGACAGGATCTGCACCGTACAGAGCAAACAATGTATGGAAACAGTAATAGGCAAGTGAAAATATTTCTTGTCAAGTTGCTGGGTTATTTTGGCTACAATTTTTCTACATGTGCATTGTGCAATGGTTTAAAGCATAAATTATTTAATTAATAACTATTATTTACAGAAAACATTGCGGAAACAGAGACGGCGGGTATCAGCTCAAGACTGTGCAACTGCTTACCTGCTTGCAACAACGTCGAATATGATGCCGAGATTTTGAAGACAAAGTTTAATATCAGACGCTACTTAATGAGCAAGAAAGGCGAGGAACCTTTTTGGGAGAAGTAATTTATAATTGGTGTTATTTTTAATATATGATTAATGGTGCCGAACTGAATTAAAGCAGCTACTCAAGGTTGGCCGAGGATTTAGGTTATGGAAATAGTTATCACAGCATTATTATGTAGGTGCCTTCATTTTTTTTTATTGCATTGAATGACGAGACGAGCATGCCGTTCGTTTGATGGTAAGCGATACGACCACCCATAAACAGTAGCAACACCATTCAGCACCTTGAGTTACAAAGTACTGTGTGGCATTCCACTGCGCTCGTCATCCTGAGACATAAGATATTAAGTCTCATTATGTACAGTAGTTACACTGGCTACAATGTCTTTCAAACCGAAACACAACAGTGCATGCATACTGCTGCTTGGCGGTAGAAATAAACATTGCGGTGGTACCCACCCAGACGGACTCTTACATGAGAGACCTTACACAAAAGATATATAGATATATAGAGAGATATTTTTAATAAGGAATCATCTATACATCTATTTTTATATTTATTTATTTATTTTGTTTACCATTTCATAAGGATACAATCACAATCTTACATTACTGGTGATCTTTGCACTAGGCTCGCAGGCCTGTATCGCAAAGATCTATGAGTGGTTACATTGGCATAAATTAGATTTCTATCCATATGCATAACTGTTATAAAGGTAGATTGTTAACTAACATCATGTATAATTTAAGCTAAACTAAAATCAAAATGTTCGATATGAATTAATTAATAGAAGCAAGTAAGTACAATAAGTTACAGTAAGTTTGCCAACGTGATGTAGCGCGGAAGTGTCAGTGTATGTGTGTGTGCGTGTGTGTGAGTGGGAGGAGGGGGTAAGGTGGAATATATATATATATTTATATATATTTAAAAAGAAGTATTTGAGACTAAATTTTCTTCGTCATATTTTAAACTTGATAACCATCGTTTTACCTTATGTTTAGCTGATTTTACTGTTAAAGTTTTAATATTGCAGACTTTGCATACCTTATTATAGATGTTACAGCTCTGAAAAACAAGTAGGCGTCTTGCAAAAGCCGTACGGACATCGGGTATTGCTATTTTATAGGTGCGCTTACTCAGCAAATCTTCATAATCCAAAGAGTTCAGGGTTTTTTTGTGAGAGATCAGAACCACTTTTAGTATGTACATTTGGCGAACTCGAAGAACTTGGCATTCTTCGTAGAGGTCGTTAGTGGGGTAAAGGTAAGGTTTGCGAAGCATGACTTTCAACACTGCGCGTTGAGCTCTTTCGAGCTCGATCATAGCTGATTTAACTGCACCTCCCCATGCTGTGATACAATAGGACAAAATAGATTGACAAAGGGCGAAATACACTCGTAGTAGGATCTTCTTATTAGTAAGATGTTGAAGACTTTTCATAACATAGATGATCTTTCTGGTGCGGCCAGCAAGTGCAGAGATGTGCTGTTTAAAGGTAAGTTTCTCGTCAACTAGAATGCCCAAATATTTTATACATTCAGTGCGACTAACGTTGCTACAAGAGCAAGGGGACGAGAGAAGAGAATGATTGATAGAAGGTATGCAAGAGTGTATTGTCAAATTTTTCAACGTTTTTGGATTTGAGCGCTCAGTCTTATGAAAGGCAACAAATTTGGTCTTGGTTGTGTTTAGAAGTAACAAGTTATTATTAAGCCAGTTATTTATCTGGCGTAACCCGGTTTCAGCCCTCTTTTGTACTTTGTCCCAGCTTGAGTCTTTGAAAACTATGGCAGTGTCATCGGCGTAACAAATTGTTATTGTAGCGTTACTCGGGAGATCAAGAATATCATTAATGTAAATGGAAAAAAGAGTAGGTCCAAGAATACTACCTTGAGGAACACCAAAGCTAACGGGTAATATATCGCTTCGAGTTTGAGCAACTTTGACACACTGCGATCTTTCGCTCAAGTAGCTTTTAAACCATTTATTTGCCAATCCTCTGATTCCAAAACCTTCTAACTTTTTTAATAGTATTGGGATTGAGACCGTATCAAAAGCCTTTGCCAAATCCAGGAAAACCCCAATGCAGCACAGACCCTTGTCAAGAGGGTCAGCTATGTTTTCAATTAAAGTATTTACGGCATCCTCTGCGGAGATGCTCCTTCTGAAGCCAAATTGATTTTTCGCCAAGAGTTGAAAACTTTCAGCGTAGTCAACGAGGCGTTTATTAACTAGTTTCTCCAAGAGTTTTGAGAAAATAGATAGAAGCGATATAGGGCGATAGTTGCCGGGTGTTTGTTTGTCGTCACCTTTATGTATAGGAGATACTAATGCTAATTTCCACTGAGGTGGAAAAGTTCCTGTAGAGAGACTCAAATTAAAGATGTGAGCCAGGGGTTTCAAAATTACGTCTTTAACTTCTTTAACAATTACTGGTGTGCAGTTGTCGTATCCAGGCGCACTATCTGCTTTTAATTGGGTAATGAGACTACTTATCTCCAGTTCATCTGTTGGATACATGAAGAATGAGCTATTTGGAGATTTACGTGGTCTGTACTTATTGGCAATAATGTCTTCGGTGGTATTAAAACTTACAAGTTTGTGTTCAGCTAATTTTTTGCCTATTGTGGCAAAATGCTCATTAACTTCATTGAGGGAGGCTCGAGGTTCAGGTTTAATGTTTAAAAGATGTGATGCGTTGTTCTCGTGTTTCGGGGTATTAGTAAGTGTTTTAATACATTGCCAAAGTTTCTTGGGATTATTTTGATTGTCAGTAATTAGTTGATTTTCATACTGTGTTTTAAGTCTGAATTGGAGCTCATCAAGAAAATTGCGATACCGTTTGTATGTTACTTGAATAGTTGAGTTAGATGGGTATTTCCTGGCCTGTATATGAAGATTATCACGATTTCGTTGACACTTTATGAGCCCCGGTGTGATCCATGGCTTGAGGTTATTTTGAGATCTATTAATTTTCTTTGCTACAGTGTTATTTTCTATGGCCGTTCCTATTATCTTATCGAATTCATCGACAGCTTCAGTTAAAATGGATGATGCTAGAATACAAGACCAGTCGGCGGAGAGTAGTTGTGAAATCACAGCAGGTAGGTTAGTTTTTAGTCTAAGGCGATTGTTTCTGTGCTGTGTAGATTGAGAAGACAATCCTACGATGCAAATATTATGATCAGTTATAGTGGAGTTACAAGTAAATCCTATTTTAGCCGATTTGCTTTTAACGTACATATGATCAAGACAAGCGTCTCCTCTCGTGGGCTTTGTTATAGCTGGAAGTAGTTCATGAGAGGCTAAGATGCACTTATATTCTGCCAGATTTGAATTGAAACGGCTATCAGTTATATTTATATTGATGTCACCTGCCATAACTATGGTTTTGCTATGTTTGCAGCTTAAAAGTATTTCGTCCAATGAGGAGAAGAATTTACTTAAGACAACAAATGAAGGTGATCGATATACACCCAGTATTGTAATATATGGCGTTAACGTTATCTGTAGGAAATTACATTCATCACATTGTGGTTCCTGTATCAGTGGCGTCCATTTGTCTTTAACATAAACGACTATGCCTCCACTTTTATTTATATAATGATGGGAGCGGTGTGAGTTGTAGCCTGGTATTTGGGGAACTATTGTATATTTATTGAGCCAACATTCTGTCAGGAGTATAACATCAAAGTCTACACGAAAGCGAGCCAGTGTTACCAGCAAATCGTGGAAGTTGTGCTTAATACTGCGTATATTGAAGGTTACAAGCGTTAGGTTCAGATTAGGTGTTAGTAAGTCACTATAACTTTCTGGGCTCTCTAATTCAATACAACTTATTAATAAGGACTCATCTATGTCATCTACGAGATCCATGGATTTAATGAGAACCAGTTGTTGTTAATAAATATAATAATAAGTTGTATTGGAAGCCCAGCAAGAGAGGTTGATGTGATGAAATGTAGTGGAGTAGTGTATACCTTATTCCTGGAGAGTATGAAATACGACTCAAAAAGTGTTTGTTTAAGTATATCATGAGAGTGGAGCAACGTTTGATTTGTGTGAGTTTGTAATGGAAGAGCAGCTACATCCTTGGTGTATAATAAATCGGTAACATTGGAAATCTTGCAGATATATGCGATGTAATATTTTATTAGTATTTCAAATATTTTGACTGTCCGTCTGAGTGAGTCCCGTGTTCTTAAGTAGGTCTTCGATATGTTGTATCTTGATAGCCGGTTGATTTTCTGACTTTCTGATATAGATCGATCCATTCCGCACCCAGCAGTAGCGAAAGTTATACTTGCGAACGAAGATTCTTGAGTCACGAAATAATTTACGGTTATTTTTTGATAGTCGCTCATTGATGTAAAGTCTACAAGGTATTGAGTCCACGATATTCTCAGTAGTAAGCGTACGATTCTGTTTTGCCGCTTTGAGAATTTCATCAGGCTTGCTTCGCTGGAGGAATCTGACGACAATAGGACGAGGTAGTTTATTCTGTGACGTTGAGTCTTTATGAGATCTTGCTTTATTATATGTAGGGCCAGATCTATAAGCGTGACTTATGTCTTCAGGTGATAATTTTATACCGATCTTTAGTGACGTTTTCAGAATAGCAGCCTCTAATTTTTCATTATTTTGTTCTGGTATTCCGGCAAGTTCTATTTCATTCATAAGATCACTTTGTTCTTGATTATTCAGGTATTGGTGTATATTAGCAATTTCCGACTTCAGTCCAAGAATTTCACGATTAGCTTCATCAAGTTTCCTTTTATAACCTTGAAGAGTCTCGTTAAGCGTTGAGGATATTGACAGTAACTCGCCTTTTAGCTCCGCTACTTCCTTCCTTAGTATGCTTATTTCGGAATTCTGTGATTTTAATTCACCAATCTCTGATCTCATATTCTTTATTTCACACATAAGCATAGATAAATCACAGTTACTCGGCTTGTTATTTACTATTAATTTCCTTTTCCCACGGGTCGTATTTGTTGTTACATTATCAGTTTCAGCATCATCACAATCGTTTTTTGTATCCAGAGCTCGGACTGGGGTGTTAGAGTTGTCTCCCTTTGGACGCAGACAACATGACGGGCAAAGCCAATCGTCTTTGAATGTCTGTGTGAATTTTTTAAACTGATCATCCTTTATATTCAGACACAGTAAATCATACAAGTTGTTACAATTGGCGCACGTCATATATTTAACACCGCGTATTTTGTTCCCACATCCATTACAAGTAGATGACATTATTAATTTATATTGATTATAGTTTACCACTGTCGCGTTAACTAGTATCTATTCAGGTGGGTACTATTGTTTATAACTGTTGCGACGGAGCACTCGGCACGATGACTCACTGCAGCGCTCGGCCGGCGAAGTGTTGTTTACACGATTAATGTCGTTTATTTGTGAGTTTTAAAACTAATTCACTTGCAGGTCGAGAGTACGGAACAGCTTGAAAGATGTAATTACACTATTTTGACGAGTGTGATAAGTACTTTACACTGATATATAGATTGTAGCACAAAGTTCACTTCAGAATAGTCATAATAAAATAATAATTAAAACAATTATTGTCACGAACGGAAGGATCGCGGGTGCGTCTTGTACCGAGGCGCTGTAGCCAACATCTATGCATCTATACATATAAATAAAATTGGAGTGTCTGTATGTAATATTGAAATAACCGTTTTTTACTGCATGTATATGAATATATATACGGTACATACACCAAAACATCATTTTTTAAAAATTTTGTCTGTCTGTCCGTCTGTCTGTCTGTCTGTTTGTTCCGGCTAATCTCTGAAATGGCTGGCCCGATTTTGACGGGACTTTTATTGGCAGGTAGCTGATGTAATAAGGAGTAACTTAGGCTACTTTTTATCCCGGGAAAATATAAAGCGGGACTTTTATCCCGGGAAAACTCATTCACGCGGGCGGAGCCGCGGGCAAGTGCTAGTCTATAGATATAAACTATACTAAACTATACATACATACATACATACATACATACTACATACATATATACATACATACATACATATAAATAATAAATCTATACATATAAATAAAATTGGAGTGTCTGTTTGTAATATTGAAATAACCGTTTTTTACTACATGTATATGAATATATATACGGTACATACACCAAAATAATATTTTTTACATTTTTTGTCTGTCTGTCTGTCGATCTGTCTGTCTGTTTGTTCCGGCTAATCTCTGAAATGGCTGGACCGATTTTGACGGGACTTTTATTGGCAGGTAGCTGATGTAATAAGGAGTAACTTAGGCTACTATTTATCCCGGGAAAATGTAAAGCGGGACTTTTATCCTGGGAAAACTCATTCACGCGGGCGGAGCCGCGGGCAACAGCTAGTAATAAATAAAATATAAATAAAATTGGAGTGTCTGTATGTAATATTGAAATAACCGTTTTTTACTGCATGTATATGAATATATATACGGTACATACACCAAAACATAATTTTTTTAAATTTTTGTCTGTCTGTCCGTCTGTCTGTCTGTCTGTTTGTTCCGGCTAATCTCTGAAATGGCTGGCCCGATTTTGACGGGACTTTTATTGGCAGGTAGCTGATGTAATAAGGAGTAACTTAGGCTACTTTTTATCCCGGGAAAATATAAAGCGGGACTTTTATCCCGGGAAAACTCATTCACGCGGGCGGAGCCGCGGGCAACAGCTAGTTAAGATCTAAGTCACATAATGTATTCTTCGATGAGGTTACATTAAACAGATATCACAGTTTATTGTACATTAAAGCTGCCGTCGTTTTTTTGTATATAATATGCTTTAATATATACATAAACAACGGCGCCAGCTTTGTGTGCAATGCAATGCAATCAGCCCTGTATTATATACTGCCCGCTGCCGAGCACGGGCCTCCTCTACTACTGAGAGGGGTCAGGCCTTATTCCACCACGCTGGCCTAGTGCGGGCTGACAGACTTCACATACCCTCGGAACTCTTATGGAGAATTCTCAGGTATGTAGGTTTCCTCACGATGTTTTCCTTCACCGTTAAAGCGAACGATAATTGATAAACAATACACACGTAACTTCGAAAAGTCAGAGGTGTGTGCCTTGGGTTTTGAACCTCCGGACATTGTCTCGGCAGACCGTTCCGTTCCCAACTAGGCTATCGTCCACTTTCAGCTTTGTGTACCTATGCACAATAAAGGGATTGTATACTTTGCTTCACAGCTTCACGTTTTCAAGACTGGAGATGTATTTCAAGAGCCCGCGCTTCGTGTCCATGCGCCGCTCGGAGCTGTTCGGTCTGACGGACTTCATCGCCAACTGCGGAGGGTTGCTGGGCTTGTTCTTAGGGTTCTCCTTCCTCAGTCTCGTCGAGATCATCTACTTCATGACTCTTAGGTATTGTGTCATGTTGTAACACCTTTTAGTTTTGTTTAATTAAATTCATGTTTTGTCAATAGCTATACACAGTGTGAATGGTGAAATACAGTAAAAGTTGGCCATGTTTCAAAAATGACTGCCGCGGTGGCGTAGCTATATCACGGTACGACTGCAAGGCTGAGGTCTCGGGTTCGATCCCCGGGTCGGGCAAAGTGATATTGGATTTTTCTATTCAGTATCAGCCCGGAGTCTGGAATTTGTGCCCGATATGGCGATAGGCTCGCCCCCTATCACATCATGGGACGGAATACGCTTGGCGAAAAGTGGGTGCACTAGTTGCGCCTCTGCCTACCCCTTCGGGGATAAAAGGCGTGAGCATGCGTATGTTTCAAAAATAGTAGCACTGAGATTTTTTGGTTTAAAATATTGTATTTGCTGAGCCACTATGTAGGAATTAATTTTTCTACAGGACGGCCCGGTCGTCCGGGGCATACCAATGTCTCAAGAAAAGAACACAAACGGGGACTGTTGATTTTCATATAGGGAGTAATATTTCCAAAGGTGTAAACGTCTCCTCTACTCCCTAACTTTACATTTAAGACGTGCGGTGTATGATCCTTCAGGATTTGTAGGATATTAGTGATGGGTGAAGAACACTACACAGAAGGAGAACCACTTGCTCGCTAGCCGACCTATTTTATAAAATTACGTATCTATGAAGAATGATAGTCAAATTTTTTCATTTATTGATTCATTTGAATTATATTTTATATTGATTAGCCATTCTTTATTCGGTAAACATATTAAACCCTAAACAAATTAGTTAATTTATATTTGCCTTTAAATACTTATCGTGGCCCTATTTTTTCCAGACTTTGGTGCACATTTAAGCGCGATTTGGACGAGGAAAAACAGAAAAAAGTAGAATATTAGAGAAATTAACCCAAATTGCAGTGCAGCGTGTGACATACACATGTGTGTTGTTTTACTCCTTTAAGCTTGCATTGGATAATTATATTTATTTACTGGTATAATAAATATATTTGTAAACATCACCTACTGATCTTTCTTGACTTTGATTAGTTATAACCTCATTACGGCTGTATAAAAAGACATGGTTCCTTCAGACTATATGCGTACAGTAAGAACGTTTCCACATTATTTATTTATTTAAATATATACAATTGTGAACTTACAGCTAAGCCAAAACGCACACAATGTTACACTAAGAACAATTTACAATTATAATTAACTTAAATGAAATATGGCATAATACATATGGCATCAACATGTATATCGGTATTTTGAACCTCATTTACACAGCTCACGCTGATAGCTCTCGCCGTAGGTGCATTGTTAGCATATCGTGCGCAAGTCGTCAGATGACGATAACAGCTGGTGCCGGCGACGATGTCCTACGCGAGTATAGTTCTGCTCGACATAATAGTTCAGCCGCAACAGAGCACACGGATTATCTACTCTATTACGTATTAGCATTATGTAATGAATCATCAGTAGGAGCTTGCGCCTGAGCTCTAGCGTAAGAAGCCCTACCAAATAAAGATGGGAAAAGAAAGGGGTAATAACCGCAATTCCTCTTGTAGAGATACCTGGCGAATTTACGCTGGATTCTATCTATCATAAGAGTACATTTTTCTTCCTTCGGATCCCAAACAACGGTACTAAATTCAAGCTCACTACGTACATATGCATTGTAATACAATGCACGGCGAAAACCATGTTGAGAATTACTGACGCGGTGACATATTTCGGCTGTGATACACCAGTTTACTATAGACTCAGATATTTTCCCAAAATGGAGAGAATCGCAATAGGCCTCTGTGCTTCAACATCATTTAAAGATCCGCTCTTAGGTACTGGAGCTACTTTACTGACTTTCCACCTAGTGAGATAAATGCTCCTTCGCAGAGAAAGGTTAAAAATATGTAATAGAGGAGACTCCAGCGCACAAAGACAATCCTTGACCAAGAATCCAGGCATTCCATCAGGACCTATAGCTGAAAATGCCTCTAGTTTCTTGACGGCTAGTTGCCGATCACGCGAAGAAACGTAGTTCAATGCTACAGATGGGACGTTTAGGCATTCGTGAGACATAAATCTGCAACTTCAGCATCTAGCTTTGGAACAACCTTCAACAAAATGGAGCTAAAATAATTTTCAAATGAATCCACTGCTTCTTGTCCTGTAACAGTCCTAATCTTATAAGTGTATTCACACAGCTGTTTCATTTGGTTACGTTTAGTTTTGACGTGGGTCCAAAAACTAGTGGGATTGTTGCGTATGTTGAGTTCTATCGATTGAGCGTATTGGTAGTTTGCCACATCAATCAACTCCTTAACCTTTGTTCTATAGTATTTGAACATTGCACGGTTAAATTCTAATCTACCTGATTGAAAACGCTATTTTCATAAGCCGTATAATTTCAGAAGTGAATTTCAGACTTAACGGACTATTAAATTCCTTCCTGATAGGGACATACTGTTGGAAAGTATCATATTATAATATGGTGTAAGAATATCTACTGCAGAATCAACATTACCTTCACTTATAACATCAGACCAATTTAAATTGGAGATCGCCGCATAGAGCCCATAAAAAATTGACTTTTTAAAATTCTACTTGGGGGCTTTTTGGCGAATAGATGAACGCGAAACAAAATAAACACAACGTGAAACAGACGCTTCGCAAGGCATAGATATCTCTATCTGTAACGCTGGATGATACACGACTGTCGGCACCAATGGTTCCACGTAGCCGGTCACATTCACCTTTCTGCTCTGAACATTTGATAGTGCTAGATCCAAAATGCCGCCATATCTATTACACACCTTATTATGTTGAGTCAAATTACAATATTCCAAAAAATACTCAAATTGAATTTTCACATTATTATTAAATGAGTTCAGATTAAAATCACCTACAATAACAATATCAAAGGTATCGTATGTACATATTACAATGTCCTCTATAGAACTTACGACATCAAGATACTGTTTCTCAGAGTAATTGGGTGGCACATAAACCACGCTCACTAGTAGCCTGATGTTTTTCCACATTATTATTGCAAATAATAATTCCTGATCATGACTTGAGGTATCTAAATCTGTGATCAATTTAACAGCGAAACAGCCTTTAACCACCAGTAGTACACCTCCTCACCCAGTGTCTCCCGCGGTCCTTACGCAACACTATAAAGCCCGGAGGGAACAGTTCAGCGTCACACACTGAACTTGTAAGAAACTTTTCAGTCAAGGCAATGAAATCTGAAGTACAGGAACTTATTATGTCATTCTGATTATCACAATGATGTAGCAATGCTCTTAGGGCCTGTTTTACAACTACTGAGTAAATGCTATTCGTCACACCAAATACAACAGTCACACTCTAATCTATGACGAATAAAAGGTAATATAATGAGCACTAACTACACTGTTTAGTACGATAGCTGTAAAAAAATCTACTTGAAACTTATGAAATAGGCCCTTATTATAGAGACTATCCCGCCATTCCCCCGCCAATGCTTCAGCTGTAAGCCAGGATCAGCAGTGGCACGCATTTTATGAGACCGAGCAGTGAAGCTCGGCGAGCCTCAGGGAAGAATAATTGTATTTAACCCGCAACTAAATTAATCAAATAGACAGAGAGGGAGGATTTGGAAATATTAATTATCCACTTCCCTCCATAGCAAAGCGGGAGACAAAAATAATGAACTAAGGAGGGTTTTTTTTTATTGCATTGAATGACTAGACGTCAGACGAGCATGCCTTTCGACTGATGGTAAGCGATACGACCACACATATACAGTAGCAACACCATCCAGCACCTTGAGTTACATAGTACTGTGTGGCATTCCACTGCGTTCGTCATCCTGAGACATAAGATGTTAAGTCTCATTATATCCAGTAGTTACACTGACTACAATGTCCTTCAAACTTTGTCCCATGATGTGATAGGAGGCGAGCCTCTCGCCATATCGGGCACAAATTCTAGATTCCGGGCTGATACTGAGTAGAAAACCCAATATCATTTTGCTCGACCCGGGGTCCAACCCGAGACCTCAGCATTGCAGTCGTACCGTAATACAACTACACCACCGAGGCAGTATAGTAGTGGTTCTCGGAAATAATTTGAAAGCGTTGCCTAGACTATGACTACACTGGCCTGGCCTGGCCAAAGTAAGTCGGTCGATAAGGCAAAATTTGCATTTCATCATTACTTACTGCCACAGTAAATACGGTCCCAAGCGGATTCACCTAAAAACAATACCTTAATTAGAGCTACAGTATCACATTTGTACGCAGCAGTTGGTGCTGGTAGGACGTTAGTGAAAGGCGGTACGAAAAATGGAGTGAGTTACAGAAATTATCTCCTAACTAGCTTTTACTCCTGGTTCCACCTGTATTATTAACGTTTATCAGATTATTAAAAGTTTAAAATGTAAGAGATAGCACTAAATTGTAGTCTAGGTTCCTATTACTGAAAGAGTTTTTAGAATCGGATTAGTAGTTTTAGAGATCATCTTTGCTTTGCTTTTTTGCCTCTTTATAGTTCGGACAAACTAAGCTGGTCGGTATGACAATTCATTTTTTTCCCGACGCGATAACTCTGTGAGAACGTCTACCCTAAAAATTCAAAACCGTGTCGTGTCTGGCCGGTATCACATGTCATACCGGCCAGATTAGTTTGTCCCCACTATAATAATATTTACGTCATGTCCAATGTTTTGGTTTTCAAATGACTCCTTTAGGATAAGAAATTAAAAAGAAATTTCTTCTTAGTTTGAACTCTTGATACTTGATATCTTAGTAACATACAGAAATATTTATTTAAAGTTCTGACGTTGGTACTTTGTGTAATCGTCTCCGCATTCTGTTTTGTAAAAAAATGCATGCTTTTCTGACATATTTATAACATGTTCATTTTTACCCAACCGCCAAAGAAGGAGGGTTATGTTTTTCGAGTGTATGTATGTATGTATGTATATTTAGAGCCTAAATGGCTTATCGTATTTTTATGTGAGTGGTGTCAATAGATTCGTCTTAGTCGTGAGTGTGACGCTGGGTACATCAAAATTTAAAAAAATCAAAATAAAAGATTTTTGGAGCAAAAAATAATCTAAAAAACAATATATTTTCAAAATACGTCAGTGTGGTATCAAAATAAATATTGCTAGCTGTGATTACGAATATTTCTATAACTTATATGTTTTATTGGAGTTTGGAATAGGAAATGCTAATAAAGGTGCTTGAAAACTAAAAAAGATGAAAAAAAAAAACCGACTGCGTCAATATCTGCCATCTTTATTAAATTCATTGAAGAACTGAGAAGATAGAAACAAGATTTTAATTAGAATATTTTATTTTTAAATAATCATAGTTGACGTTGTTCACAAACGCTGTCGGAGGCATAACACGCTCACTTTTCATAATTTGGTTGGTGATATAGGTAGAGCAACAAAATCTCGGAGTGAGCAGATGCCTCCGACTGCGTTTGTGAACACTGTCAAACTGAGATTATTCAAAACCAAAAATAAAATATGCAAATTAAAATGTTGTTTCTATCTTTTCAGTTCTTCAGTGAATGTAATAAAGATGGCAGATATTGACGCAGTCCGGTTTTTTGTTTTTCTTTTTTTATATTTTGTATTCATAGAATTGAAGATGGGATTGCTACGGTGTACGGTAAAGACAACTCTCGAAAGCAAAGAAAACGACGCCAAAAAAAGCTTGTGGGTGAGCAGCTACAAGACTTCGCCAGAAACACGACCCTACATGGCCTAAGATACGTCGCGGAGAGAGGAGTCACTGTGGTTGAGAAGTAAGTAACAGATTCTCTTTGTCTGAAATTCACGAAATCGTAACATAATAACCGAAGATGACTCACAATTTTTACATAAAACTTCGGCAAGTTAAAGAGGTAATAGCAAACAAGACAATGTAAACAGGTCGCCTATATTTATACATGGATCATTCTCAGAAAAAGTGTAAATTTGACAAAAATAAAAACCAAACATGGCAGCCTAGAGCTGATGCTGCAGTATCAAGTAGTCTACGGAATACCAACTCCTCAGCAACCTACAGCAGATAGACAGTGTTTGGGCTCATAAGAATCATCTCGATGATTAGCTATTAGATGGACGATGATTAAGGCCCCATGATGTAAAAAAAATTTATTTAAAAAGTTTGAGCTAAAAATTTTAATATCTTTAAGAGTTCCTTTAATGCAGTTGTTCCCAAAGTTGACCGGGCCGCGACCCACCGAACAAAAACTTTCAAATTCTGGACTCACCTCTTGGCTGTGGTGAAGTAATCTTAATACTTGTCTCGAAAATTTTAGTTACTTTTCTCGTCTATAATAGGCCGTCCGGCTATTGGCTTGGTCGGTTGATGTATTATTCTATTTTTTAGAGCCCACCCAATATTCCCTGGTGACCCACCAGTGGGTCGCGACCCATAGTTTGGGAAGCGCTGCTTTAAGGACAAATAATACATTTTATTTTTTTAACATATATGGGGGCTAAATCGATGCACATTGAGGTCCTCCATCGAACTGCTTCAGTTGGACAGTCGATTGTGTTACACTCTGTACACATTATAAACGATTTGTCTCACTTTCTCTGACGTAAAATTTCATTAACATATCAATACACACACACACACACACACACACACACACACACACACACACACGGCGAAACCGCGACAAAAGCTAGTGTATTATGTAAACAACACTTCAGGACCCTTTTTTAAGCATAAAGTATAACTATATGAATTATAATTTGGCACCAGGTGCCCCACATGATGGTGTCTAAACCCTGCTTGAGGCATCACCTCAGCACCCTAACAAAATAAACAGTACCTCCTTTTTTGAAGTCGGTTAATAAACCTCTCGCGTTATAAAGTCAGCCAACTCCATGCGGACTCTTCTCCAAAATAATATTAAAGTATGAAGAGCAGGCGTTCGTATGTCGGCTTAAGTCGCCGTCAGGCTTCCAAACGTTCGGGACATGATGTCCAAAGACTGACTGATAATATATGATAGATTTCCACTTCCAGAATCTTTTGGCTGCTTTTGTTTTTGGTGAGCGTGGGCGTCTGTTCGTACCAGATACGCAACGTGTGGATTAAATGGGAGAATAGTCCGGTTATAGTGTCTATCAATGAAAGACTAGTTCCAGTGTCAGAGGTAAGTTTCTAAGAGATTATTTCCGGCAAAAAATCCATTAGCATTACATTTGTCTTTAGATACAACCTCCGTTCACATTCAGCGTAACAATTAAGAGGCGATGTTCAAGGATCGGTTCGGAGAAATGTCAATCACCTCAACCCACTGTTATGAAACTAATTATAATAATTACTAGTGGTCGTACAGTGGTCGAAATTTGATCGTCGAATTTAATATATTTGTGACCCTATTATAAATTAATTTTATTTTCTGTACTCCTTCTCTATATGAAATTTAATTTAATTCTGCTAAATCTCACTGCACCGTGCGCGCAATGTTCTTAAGAAAAGGTACAAAGTATTAATATTTAGATAACAAAATAAGAATATGACAAGTGGACGATAGCCTAGTTGGGAATGGAACGGTCTGTCGCGACAATGTCCGGAGGTTCAAAACCCAAGGCACACACCTCTGACTTTTCGAAGTTACGCGTGTATTGTTTATCAATTATCGTTCGCTTTAACGGTGAAGGAAAACATCGTAAGGAAACCTACATACCTGAGAATTCTCCATAAGAATTTCGAGGGTATGAGTAGTCGGCCAACCCGCACTAGGCCAGCGTGGTGGACTAAGGCCTAACCCCTCTCAGTAGTAGATGAGGCCCGTGCTCAGCAGTGGGCAGTATATAATACAGGGCTGATTGCATTGCATTGATTGCAAAATAACAATAATACCAGATGCCATCCACTGATGAGCACGGTCCTCCTCTACTGCTGAGAGGGTTTAGAACTATAGTCCACCACGCTGCATAGTAACTGGCAGACTGCACTACCCACGAAATTCTTTATAGAGAATTCTCAGTATGTAGGTTTCTTCATGATGTTTTCCTTCACCGTTAGAGCCTGATAATTGATAAACAATATACACGTAACTTCGAAACTTCGTTCCATTCCCAGCTAAGCCATCGTGTACTTTATAACAATTGCAATAAAGATTAAATTTCACAACTGTCACTTTTTAAATTTAATGTTTAAATTGTTTGGTCCAGGTGCCGTTTCCTTCGGTAACCATATGCCCACAACGGAAGATTTCAAGATACTATGACTATACAAAACAGAAGGAAAAAATGTACAAAAACATTTCGAAAATGTAAATATTATAAAAAAAAATATTGTACTTAAGCCTATAAATTTCCTACACGTCGCGTCGCTTTCTTTTAAAAATTCAGGCGATTTGATTGGCCACAAGAGTTTGGATTATAAAGATCTGCAAGATATTCTGATCGCAAGGATGTCTAGAGGAACTAGCACAACGCATTTTTTTTAGTTATTCAATACAGTTTCAAACATTTTCATGTAGAACGAAACGAAACATGATGACATTAATTAGAATTTTTTTAATCATCATTAAGCATGGCGGGTTCAGTTAACAATTGCCAGATCAGACGTTATAAAATGTGACATCATTGTTTTTGGGTAATAGCTATATTATACGCAATACACTGTGCATTCCGATTTGGTACCGTCAGCCATATAAGTAGCTGAACAGATAAAAAAATTCAAATCGCCTATACGCGTTCAGTATTACCGAAACATGTTTTTTCTTTGTGTGAAGTAAAGGAAATTCCTTTTATTTTATTTTTGTGAAAAAGTAATTGGTAAGGACATAAAAGCGTATAAGCAATTAGAAGTTTTGAATTAATTCAGTTACTGATGTGGCTGACTGTACATAATATATTCTCCGGAATTGAACGTGCTAACGGTATTTCCCTCCGTTTGGCTCTAGGCTCTATCCTTACCTACATATCATCTGACCTACCAACTTAAATGTTTATTTTCGTAAAATGTGTTGTAAATTCTTTTAGATCAGACTACAACCGGAAAATCTTTGAAGACATCTCACTCATTTGCAATAAAGACAATATTTTCGAGGATATGTCTACAATGTGGTTAGATAGAAACTATTCGGACAAGGGGCTAGCGAAGCACATTGACGAGGTATAAACAATAAATTAACATAAATAATAATAAGTAAAAGTAACTGAAACCGACTACGGAAATAAGTAACTGAAAAACACGAAATAAGTCAATAATGGCCAGGGTACAACTTAACGACGCGTACGTGTTTGTCACTCACTGCCTCGGTGGCGTAGTTGTATTGCATTCACGGTACGACATGACGGCTCTGAGGTCCTGGGCTCGAATTTCGGGTCTAGGAAAGTGATATTGGGTGGTTATTCTTAATATCAGCTCGGAGTAGAATTTGTGCCCGATATGGCGATAGGCTAGCCCCCTATCACATAATGGGACGGAACACACAGGCGAAAAGTTGGTGCCTTGGTTGCACCTCAGCCCTACCCCTTCAGGGATAAAGGCGTGATGTGTGTTTGTATGAAATATGTACCTATCTATGTAAGACGTTCCTATTTTTCGTTAAGCATAATATGTTTTCATTACAGGCAATGAATTTGCATCGCCTGATGCTGAATCTCATGTCTGAGTGCAAGTGGCGACACGAATCATTACCATGTTCTAATATTTTGAACAAAGTTTACACACAAGAAGGCATTTGTTTTAACTTTAACGCATTAGCCGCGGAGGATTTATTTCGCACGAAGCAGTGAGTACAGTCATTTTATGACGAATTAGGTTTCGTTCGTGGTTTCCCCTGATTATTCAGGTTTCCTTTCCTGATACTTAAAAATAGAATATTCTTCTGAGTGATATTACATATTTTTAATTCATATTTTATAAGTAATCGTTGGATATACTATAACTTAAAAACATGTTTTCGTATTTTTTTTATGAAAAAGATAAATTGTAACTGTCGCGTTTTGAACCATAGAATAATCAAAAATTACTATTAACTATAACACATATTTTTTCTCATCCCAAACAATAATTATTTTATTTTAAATGAAAACGAGGATGTTTTAGAAGATTCTAGTCTTAACAGATTGTTGCATGTATGACCCGATGGTGTGTATGGTGTAGCAGAAGTGGGTGGAATAAAACGGTACACAGACTTTAAATTCATATATTGTGTTCACTTACTTACTTGCTACTTAATACAAATCACAAAGTACTGGGTTCCGGCTAATAAATTAAGGTCGGAGAGCGGGACGTGAGCCTACTGGAGAGCTGTTCTTTTATCACTTTGTTACTAGTGTTGTATTTAAAACAATAATTAAATTAGGATAAGGGCGCCACTGACATAAATAGGGTGTCAGACCCAAAATAAGAAATTTACATACTTTTGTCTAATTTCCATAAAAATACCATTGAGAGGGTGTCCTGGGTCCTCCAATACAGGTCAGGAATCACAGAGGCTTCATCCAACTAGGGAAATTAGCCTCCTCTCTGATGATGCAGGCAGTTTTAAGTCTACCCGCGATAGACGAAATGAACGAAAATGTATGTTCTAAAAAGAAACAACCCCTGAGGAAAAACCCCCTGGAACAAGGACAGTGTTCCAGATTAGTACATAATACTTTAATATTAACAACAGTTATAGTTGTTGCGCTAAGCTAGTAATAAAAAAACATACCGGGAAGGAATAGACAACCCGCATGGTCGGCAGGCCGGCGAGTGTTCTCCTGTCAACTTCCGCGGAGGATTCCTGATATGTTCGCCCTATAACGAAAAACGTGAATGGATAAAAACGTGTTCTAACGGCACAAACCGGCGAATTGAAATGACAACCACTACTCACGTGTACTAGAACAAAACGCTCCTTGCCGTCATCGGGTCATCGACACGTATAGGACGGCAAAGCGGCTCCAGCTGATCACGGCGAACACTCCGCGGGGTCCTTAACCAAGCCTTCGTAATTTATCGGCACATATTAGCCGACATCAAAATTACGTGCTCACACACTTGGTGCTCCCGCGCAAGAGGTCGAGGGGAGGTCGTTCACCGGTAGGGTTGCAATCCGAGTCAGAGATGAACAAAAATTTATATAACCGAAATTAGAATACGACCACTCACAATTCTCAAAATTACGCATCAAATAAAACGATTTTTATTACAAATACTGCACACGCAGACATAATTTTATTACGGGTGTAGCATTTATTATTGCATAAAAACAAAACGAGCGGTTAGAAAACTGGCAACACTACGCGCACTCGTCTAACACACGATTTGTAGGCCACGGTACAAAAACATACAGCCTTCAATCAGTTAATGTTTTACTAAAATAATTAGGGTATGGGGTTTGAAAATTTTTATGTTACAGTACCCCCCAACCCAAGGAAATTTTGCGAGCAAAATTTAACGCTGGTCCCCAGCTCTCCACAATCTAAACCAAAACAACAATTCAATAATGAATAAATATTGTACAATAAAGCACATGAAACTATCTTCACTGGGACGTTGGCGGCGCAGCGAGACGGATATCCACGTCGGGCTGCACGTCCAACGAGCACAGGATAACTAAAATACTGAGCTCGAAGACTCAAGAATCCTGTAACGAACGGCTGTGAAAAGACACCCTCATTCGAACAGAAACTTACACACAACACCAAAAACCGAACCCACAACATTTAAATGTCAGTCACATACTTAATTTTTAACAGCAAGGACTGCACAAACATACAACATTAACGTCGAAGAGACATTGGCGACGCAGCATCGCAACAAGAGCATCAAACTGCGCGTCAAATGCCCACGAAAACTGGTTTATTATTCCAAAACCAAAACAGAAGCAAAGGCTCCTAAATCCACAACAAGCCAGTCAAATGCTTTCTACAAATAGCAAAGACTGCACTCACTGGGACATAAAGACACAGCGACGCGACAACAGCATCAAACTGCATAAATGGTTTATAATTTCAAAACCATAAACAGAAGCAATGGCTCCTGAAAACCACACGTGTCAGTCTATTGCTTAATAGCAGCAAAGACTGTACACCCACAAAACACAACAGACGACTTTATCGTCACTGAGACATTGGCGACACAGCGTAACTACAATAGTATTGGGCTGTGCGTCCAACGGCTACAGGAAAATAATGGTCCACGACATGCAGTCAATTGCTCAAGTACAAGACTATTAAGTGCAAGACTACAGCCGGGAGCAAAGATTCACTTCGCTGAGACGTTGGCGATGCAGCGAGAAGTCAACAAAATCGGACTGCGCGTCCAACGACCAGAAGAAGGGCAAAAAAAATCACGCGATGTAACTTCTTGAGATACAACTTGGGTTACAACGCTCACTACTCCATAACCGACGGGAGATGATAACTTTACATTATTCTAAGCGATGCGCGAACTCGCTAAGAATAAACCTGTTATAATCAAAAAGAAAAACCTTCCAAACATTGTCTCCTACCTGGTGTTCGGTAGACATCCGACCTCTATTCTAGTTAAGGGCGCTTTTAGTGTGAGATGCCAAACGAACCTGAGAAAATGTTGTATCTCCCAAAACAATGTAAGCACTCACTACCAGTGAATTGCGTAAAAATAACCGCAATCACTGTGCGTGGGATGTCACGATGCTGAGAAAACACTCATCCCCCAAAGACGCTGAGCAATACACCTACCAACAAGCCATTGAAGTGGGAGCAACAAGACAATTATTTGGAGAAGCCAAAAAGAAACAACGCACAAAATGAATTAATTCCTGCACAAAACATGGCAAAGGAACAAAAAATAATTTACTAATGGGTTCAAAGGGTCGCATAGGCGAGCACAACTTTGAAATAACCCATCAAAATCAAAGATGGTTTCTGCGAATGCTTAAACGCAGCACACACCACTACCATTTCTTAACGAATTCATTACATCCTGATATATTAACAAGCCAAAAATAATACCATGATAAAGGTTTAATTATTAAAAAAACACCTAATTGCGACAGTTCGATACAACGACACTATCTCAACAAGTCTAAACGTTGTCTAAACAAAAACACAACAACGAAATTTACTTTAAGAAAATTTTATAAATTTACCAAAAATAATTCGACCAAGAAGTTGGAAGTCATTTAGAATTGTGAAAAAGATAATACCTATTAAATTTCAAAATCAAAGTAATTTGCAACTACTTAAAACATACATCACTATGTCAATAAAATCCAAAATATTCTACAAAAACCTCATTAATTGTGTGAATGTCACAAAATTTTCAAATATACTACAAGAAAAGTAACAAAAATCCTGCCATCTAATTTCAAATTCAAAGAGCTTACCATAACATGGCTTTGTACCAGGATTCGAACAGACGGACTATACTCTGGAACTGGAGCAACTGCTACTGAAGAACTGGTCTCAGGATTACTGCGCTGGACTGAACTCGACTGGAATGTTGCAAACATGTTACCTAGTTTAATAAAATTGCAAAACCTATGCAAATTCAACTCTAAATACCCCGGGCTCAATATAGGACAACCAGAAAGAAAAGAAAGATTAAAAGAGAAAGAATAATATCATTGTAAGTCAAGGTCTCAAATTAAGTTTTTTTTTTTTAAAAGTCAATGAATGCATGGTTGAAAATAAAGATCCGAGACAGCTCTTCCAGTTTACAAACAAAAGTAATATTAAATTATTTCTGAACCTAGCTCTCAAAATTAGCAGTCACATGTTATAAATATAAGTACCATAATAACAATCTAAAATAAAATGTATAACAAAAAATTATCATCAGGGGATATAACATTCCCAAACTGATACCTCATAATAAGTATTATAGTATTTAATTTTAATTCAAAAGTTTTAGTTATATTAGACATTCTTCCATTAATATATGAAAGTAAAATTACAAACTTATTCAAAACAATTAACAATAGTTGGCTATAATTCTTATCACAAGTAGCCGGCAAGAGAAAATTATAAGATGTTTTTTTTTATTGAGGGTACTTCAACAAAAAAATTATTACACTATAAACTTCCAAAAGTAATTTAAAACATTAATTTCAATTTGTATAACACAACTTTTTTTTTTTTTAAAGAAACTAGTTCAACTTTGTTAAAATGCAAAGTCCAAAACACTAAGAACCAACAAGTCAATAGTTATTCATATTTATGGCCGGTCACAATAAAATAAATTCATTAACACTTTTGTCTACAATACAACAATATAGTTACCTTGAATTTAAATTGAAATTAAACATTCAATTTTTGACCTCTAGTTGCAAAATGCAATGAAATTTTAATTTTATAAGTTACAAGTATTACTTCTATTAAGATTCTAGTAATATAAACTTCCAACAATTTCCAATAAGAAAATAACAAGTAACAATTGTACCAAAGTGATAAAATTATTTGTCACAGCTAAGCGACATGACAAATGCTTCCAGTATACAAGCGCCACAGTTGGGCGACCACTGTTACATGTATGACCCGATGGTGTGTATGGTGTAGCAGAAGTGGGTGGAATAAAACGGTACACAGACTTTAAATTCATATATTGTGTTCACTTACTTACTTGCTACTTAATACAAATCACAAAGTACTGGGTTCCGGCTAATAAATTAAGGTCGGAGAGCGGGACGTGAGCCTACTGGAGAGCTGTTCTTTTATCACTTTGTTACTAGTGTTGTATTTAAAACAATAATTAAATTAGGATAAGGGCGCCACTGACATAAATAGGGTGTCAGACCCAAAATAAGAAATTTACATACTTTTGTCTAATTTCCATAAAAATACCATTGAGAGGGTGTCCTGGGTCCTCCAATACAGGTCAGGAATCACAGAGGCTTCATCCAACTAGGGAAATTAGCCTCCTCTCTGATGATGCAGGCAGTTTTAAGTCTACCCGCGATAGACGAAATGAACGAAAATGTATGTTCTAAAAAGAAACAACCCCTGAGGAAAAACCCCCTGGAACAAGGACAGTGTTCCAGATTAGTACATAATACTTTAATATTAACAACAGTTATAGTTGTTGCGCTAAGCTAGTAATAAAAAAACATACCGGGAAGGAATAGACAACCCGCATGGTCGGCAGGCCGGCGAGTGTTCTCCTGTCAACTTCCGCGGAGGATTCCTGATATGTTCGCCCTATAACGAAAAACGTGAATGGATAAAAACGTGTTCTAACGGCACAAACCGGCGAATTGAAATGACAACCACTACTCACGTGTACTAGAACAAAACGCTCCTTGCCGTCATCGGGTCATCGACACGTATAGGACGGCAAAGCGGCTCCAGCTGATCACGGCGAACACTCCGCGGGGTCCTTAACCAAGCCTTCGTAATTTATCGGCACATATTAGCCGACATCAAAATTACGTGCTCACACACTTGGTGCTCCCGCGCAAGAGGTCGAGGGGAGGTCGTTCACCGGTAGGGTTGCAATCCGAGTCAGAGATGAACAAAAATTTATATAACCGAAATTAGAATACGACCACTCACAATTCTCAAAATTACGCATCAAATAAAACGATTTTTATTACAAATACTGCACACGCAGACATAATTTTATTACGGGTGTAGCATTTATTATTGCATAAAAACAAAACGAGCGGTTAGAAAACTGGCAACACTACGCGCACTCGTCTAACACACGATTTGTAGGCCACGGTACAAAAACATACAGCCTTCAATCAGTTAATGTTTTACTAAAATAATTAGGGTATGGGGTTTGAAAATTTTTATGTTACAAGATGTTTGTACTTGTGGGTTAGAAATTAGTTTTACTCAATATAATTTTTTTAAGTAGAGTCATTACATCCTTCTCCAAAAATTATAACATTTCAGGATACAAAACAATTACAGTTATATACAAACAAAGGAACCTCTGAATAAATGGAGCATGGAGGCTGGATACGAGGGCGATTCCTTCAATGATACATATCCCAGGCGAGGACGGGTGAGCTTCTAGTCATGAATGTTACTATGTGTTGTTCACGCCCCCGTAAAAGACCGTCAGTGATCATATGGCCGAAATATTCGAGAATTCTTCTTAGCGCACTCGACGATAATCTTTCATTGTTTTTTTTTTGCTTTGGATGTCGACACGAGCATACCGTACCCCAGATGGTTCACGATACGGACACCCTTAAACAGTAGCAACACCATCCAGAACTTTGAATTACAAAGTACTTTGTGGTATTTCTCCGCACTCTTCATCCTGAGTCATAAGATGTTAAGTCTCATGATCCTGTTACACTGACTACAATGTCCTTCAAACCGGAACACAGCAGTGCCTGCACCAATGTCCACTGCTACTTGGCGGCAGAAATAGACATTGCGGTGGTACCTACCCAGACAGTCCGTTGCATACGAAAGATCTGCCACCAGTAGTTATATTGATTTATTGATATCGAGCCTTCGGAGTGTGGAGACCACGTCATCGATCACACCTGTAGGTTTCAGGTGTACATCTGAGAGTCCCCTGCTCTGCTCCTCAAAAGATGTTTCATAGAGCGGACATTTGTGGTTTTTGGAACGTTACTGTTCTTACAGATTTTGGCAAGTATGACTACTGCAGGCCTTGTTCAAACATGGTTTGTGATTTGGTCCCCACGACTACTTCTGTCAGTAATAGTAGAGCAGAGGATACTAGGGGTGACACAGTATAGTAAAATTTAACAATCACCATTGGCAAAAAATGTATGTCTATTTAGTTCCGCCCTGCTACTATAATTATTGTGGTCTTTTTTATTTATATATTGCCATTTCGGAAGAGAGGTTTAATATAATACCGTCTCAAGATGCTTCAGTAGTTCTTCGATATCTTCCTGAGTTTGAGACAGAAGAGTTGTCATTGCGACCTTCGATTGAAATTATCTTACTGCAATGGTCCGTTACATTCTCACAAAGTAACGAAGCCAAAAATGTTTCAGTCGAACCCATCCGCCCATTTCCTCAGGGTTTACTGTTTATATCGTTGTAGTATATTACGTCTCTATGAATCATGTTAAAGTGATAAAAATGGACATCAGTTTTGTCTATAGCGTGAATAGCCCGATTCGAAACATCGAATCAAACAAAACCGATGTGAAGACTCAAAGACTACTTCAGTCTCACGACCTTATTTCATAGAGTTGTGAAGTTACCGACGGAATATATTTTTTCAAAAGCCGTCAACGTTCTAAAGATGGTGTTCACTAACTACTTATCACTAAATGACGTCTTGTCTTGCTTGTTTGCCTAATCTTCTTAAAAGAAAACATTCTTTTTTTCTTCTGTTATGACAAAATATTCCATCGAACCTGCTATCTCAGTATGATTTACTTAATATAATGTTGAACGGCGTTACTCCTTAGTCGCCAGTCCTACATCACCTTTTCTTTCAAAGTGAACCTAAAATACTCTACGCAAGCGATCTGCTGATGTTCCTAACCCCCTATAAAAATATTATATTCATCAGCAAAATGGAGCCGAGCCAGATCTTGTCATCCTAATCATAGAAGATAAATCTTCACTAGACGAGGAATGTAACGCACTCTACTCGGGATATAAGGTCAGTTTCAGATAACATACATTTGCCTACTTATTATTTATAGTAGGAGCCACGCTACAGGCATATTTGTGTACAGCGCTAATGACCGGATCAACCAAAATAGTATTATAAAATCTACGTAGAGAATCAATGTGATGCCACAGTTTGAGATAAGGTGGCAAGAGGGAATAAAAAAAGGATGCCGTGTTCAGATTCCTTATCCTCCGTCATTCTACCCTAATTTTGATTGTTTTAACAGCGAAACTATAGACTGTGTTTTTGTAGAGATCACGGATTATTATGGTATTTTATACAGGTATATGTGCAGCACCCAGCGGATATGCCGCAGTCATCTCTCTACTACTACGCCATGCTCCCGGAGCAAACTTCCTCTTTTGCTCTCAAGTACAGTGTGGTGGCAACATCAAATGAGGTCAAAGAATACACTCCGGAAATGTGAGTAGTGGAGCTGTTTAGTCAGGTTTTATATAACCCCGTGTCAGTGTGCTTTTTTAGATCTTAATGCACAGTACATAATGCCCATATTATCTTGTAGCAATACCAATCAAAGATTCTGTAGAAAACTGTATTACAATTAAATGTTGCAGACGTCATTGCTACTTCCCCGGGGAGCGGTATCTTCGCTATTTCAAAATATACACCGAGAACAACTGCAGGCTCGAGTGTCTGTCTAACTATACATATAACATTTGTGGCTGCGTGGGTTTCTATATGCCTCGTAAGTAATGATACACAAAGGGAAATTGACAGGTATTTTGCAGTTTTCCGATACTTGTTGTAGTTTATTGCATTGAATGGCGAGACGAGCATGCTGTTCGTCTGATGGTAAGCGATATGACCACCCATAAACAGTAGCAACACTATCTAGCACCTTGAGTTACAAAGTACTGTGTGGCATTCCACTGCGCTCGTCATCCTTAGACATAAGGTGTTAAGTCTCACTATGTCCAGTAGTTACACTGGCTACAATGTCCTTCAAACCGAAACACAACAGTGCATGCACACTGCTGCTTGGCGGTAGAAATAGACATTGCGGTGGTACCCACCCAGATGGACTCTCACATATGAGAGACCTACCACCAGTGAAACTTTGATTTGTAAACTTTTTGATTGTAGATAACACCAGTAACAGGATCTGCACCATACAGAGCAAACATTGTATGGAATCAGTAATAGGCAAGTGAAAATATTTCTTGTACAGTTGTTGGGTTATTTTGCTTACATTTTTTCCACATGTGCAACGGTTTAAAGCATTAATTATCTAATGAATAATTATTATTTATAGAAAAAATTGCAGAAACAGAGACGAAGGGTATCAGTTCGAGACTGTGCAACTGCTTACCTGCTTGCAATACCGTCGAATATGATGCCGAGATTTTGAAGACAAAGTTTAATATCAAACATTACTTAATGAGGAATCAAATGGAGGCTTCTAGCTCGTATTGGGAGAAGTAATTTATAAATGTTGTTATTTTAAGTCTAGCGACCCAAGGTGGTCCATGGACTCAGATTATGAAAGTAGTGTAGTCACTATGCTGTAGTCAGCATTATCAGCATTATAACGTACCTGCGTGCTTGCGTGTGTGCGTGCCTAAGTGTGCGTCTGTGTGTACATATGTATTAAAGAAAACTGCGACCTGCAGCATAACCTTAGATCCGTTAATATTCGGTTTCCGCACTTTATCTGGACTCTATTTTACTTACAACCAGATGCAGTAAGGTCACTTTGCCGTACCCGTGTAAAAATATATTTTTGCAGATAAGGTGAATTTGTCTTTTAAATCGATATTTTCAAAAAATAATCTTTAAGATCCAGTCACATATTTTTTACTTCAATGAGCTCTTATGTTTAACAGACATCCACGTTTATTGTGCTTGTCTATAATTTAGACCAATACTCATTGTTTAGGCCATATATACAAAAAACGACGTCAGCACATTTGTAAACCTATGCTCAATAAAGGGGTTGTATACTTTGCTTCACAGCTACACGTTTTCAAAACTAGAGATGTATTTCAAGAGCCCGCGCTTTGTGTCCATGCGCCGCTCGGAGCTGTTCGGTCTGACGGACTTCATCGCCAACTGCGGAGGGTTGCTGGGCTTGTTCTTAGGGTTCTCCTTCCTCAGTCTCGTCGAGATCATCTACTTCATGACTCTTAGGTATTGTGTAATGTTGTAACACTTTATTGGTTTTGTGCAATTTAATTCTTGTTTTGTCAATAGCTCCTGGTGGATGGATATATTTTATATCCACTCAGATAGCGACCACCGTACATAAGTTGGGAAAACCCGCCAAAGTGGCCCACGTAAGTGTGCCGCGTTCCGATATCAGCCTGTGTATATCCGCTTCAAACAGACCAGCATAATTGTGTCGACTGATAAGGGATAATCATCGCTCGTCAATTAACACACTATCTGGACTTCTTTCTGCTTACCGTGAGGTATAGGGGATCACGTTGCCGTGCCCATATTTTAAACTAAAGAAAAGCAATGTGTAGCCAGTGTGAATTAATTAATATTTAGAGTAAAAGTTATCGTCTTTCAATTTGATTATTTAATTTGTATTATAATATATATCGATTAGTCAGCCATTTCATGAGTTAATAGTATTTTATTACCATAAACAAATGAGTTAATTTTTTCCACTTTTTTTCAGACTTTGGTGTAAGGGCGATTTGGACAACGAAAAACAGAAAAAAATAGAATCCAAGAGAAAGTCACCCAAACCGCGGCGTTCGACATAGTGTCAAACATCTTTGAACTTGCTTCTAAAATATTTCTATTATTTATTAGCATAATAAATTGATTTGTAATGATATTATTGTTTTTAATTTAATTACTTATAGACTCTCTATTACATGTAAGGATATACTCGCCCTTTCAGTAAAGTAATTTTTTTTCGCGAAGGAAACGAGATTATCGATATCATCCAGTACCAGTCTGTGGGAAAAGGTGGATGGAAGGGTGCCCTCGTAACGACCGCAACCGTCCTTGCGCAATGCAGCCTTGCAGCCCATCTCCATAAGTAGCAGGGACTTAGAGGCCCATGCACCGAAGACAGTGCTAAACATCTACTTCAGTGCAATGCCATAGTATATGGAGTAGCATTGCAGTTCAACTCGGGGTCGCACGATGTACACAGGGTGCAGTCGCAGTCTCCCTCTGCACGCCCGTAATCCCTGATCGCCTCTATTAGTCGACTCTTATGACAGACTGGAGTTACCGTGGTGGAATGCTTTAAACTCCCCCATCATAGGGCAAAATTTTAACTGTCCTAAGACAGCGTGTCCCCAACTTGATTGTTATTTAATGAATGATTATATTAATTAAAAATAGAATCATGAGTGAAAGCTTGCGTTGCACCTCGTGTGTTTAGACTAATATGACTTATTTATAGAGAATGTCATTTTCCTCAAGCGGCATCATGCAAGCAGTGAAAACTGCAATAGAACGCCTGTGGTACTTCGACAGCAGTGGAGCAGTAAGCGGAATATTTATCCTCAATGTAAGTACATTGACGGTGCCCAGACAAGTAACTATGAAATCACTCGATTGCTCTTGAAGATATGTTAAGGAAAGGCAATGTGAAGTAAAACATCAAAATCAACAGTATTGTTCGCGTTGCTGAAATCAAGCAAAGCTAACACAGTTAGGTTTCCTTCCTGCATGCCAGATCTTATGTCTTCCTTAACATTAATCATGATACTGAGTGGTGATAGCATCAGTCATAGGAACGGAACGAAATCGAGATTGGAAGGGATTAAAAAATTGATTAATGTATAAAAAATCATTCCGTTGCGAATGGAATCAACATTCTGGAATTATAGAGAAAAGATAAAGAATATAAATTAAATAGGTAGATGGGATAGGTTTTTTAGGAAGAGGAGTAATTTGGGTATCTTTCGAAGTAGTAGGAAAATTTCTGGAAGAGACGGAATAGTTTAGGATATGACAAATTATATAATGGAAAGCACTTTGTCCAGGATAGGAAGAATCATGTAACATACGATACAGTCGCTTCCAATAGCATTATAAGTAATCGTGATCATACTCTTCTTAACATCACAATCAGCAAATAGTTTGAAGACTAAGAAGGAACAATCTAGAGTTTGACAGGAAGAAAGATGCTAAAATAATACATTAATATTATTTTTGTCGTCCTGTCAAAGTTAATTTAAAGTCTTATCAAAGATAGAGACAGATTTATATCTACATTGTTAGGAATTGAATTTTGACAAAATTTACCAACTCCCAGTAACTTAAGAAATTTATAGCCTTTGGCTGGATCACTTCATTCAAGTGAAGTGTAAATATGCCAGCGTTGAGCATACCTACACACCTTGCTACAATGATTGGGGATTGCCACGTATTTGTTCCATTTTTTTACTAAGTTTTTCTTTTATATGGCGGCAAAGAAGCATACGGTTCACCTGATGGTAGGTGATCACCGCCGCCCATGAACATCTGCAATACCAAGGGGCATAGAGATGCGTTGCCGGCTTTTTAGTTGAGAATACGCCCTTTATTTGAAAGTCGCCAGGTCGTATCTGTCCTGAAATGCTGCTGGCGGCAATTGGTTCCACAATTTTGTAGTACGTGGCAGAAACTTACTGTGGTGGATTGCCAACCTCTGAGGTGATGTGGATGGAATTTGGAGTATTGCCGCGTTGTACGGTGATGGAACTCAGCAGCAGGGATAAGTCCGAACAATTCTTCAGAGCACTCCCCGTGGTAAATGCGATAGAGAACGCAGAGCGATGCTACATCTCTGCGCAAAGCACAAGGATCAAGCCGATTGGAAAGAATACGGTCATCGACGATACGAGCTTCCCGACGTTGAATGCGATCAAGAGGGAGAAGCTGGTAATGGGGAACCCTGCCCAAAGATGGGAACAATATTCCATGTGGGGCCGAACCTGCGCCTTATAAAGTTGCAGGCGATGGCTCAAGTCTATATTTATATTTAGATTTAACTGCTGATTTATATACATGGAGTGATTTTATGTAATTCCATGGTGCCGACAAATGTTTTAACTGACCTAACTGGTGTATGCATGTCGTAATTGTTGTAAAGCTGCCTTCATTTGTTTGTAAAAATGATAACCATATCATCAACACTGTCAGTGTCAATAAGCGAACTCCAGGTACATGTTAACGGACAATGTTTATCATCAAAATGTCTAGAATGATGCCTGTTCCCTGGCTGGCTTCGGAACGCGGCCAATCAAACTATGCCGACAGACCAAAGTCCCGAAGGAACAAAGAAATACAGCGTAAATAAGGAAAAAAATTGTAGGTCAAGGAGCAGCATTACTCATTTTTATGATGCATAATTAAACCACTCGGGAGAAGGTGGTAATATCACACTATTAGTTAATTAAATTGTCTTAATTGATACGTTACCTCTACATTATCAAACAGTAGTCACTGCCGATAGCACGTATGTTCGGGAAAATGGAGTGAGTGTTAAATCATATTCTTTATCACGACATGCTGGCCACACAAAATATATATCACGTATTTTTAACAGCTAGGTGGCGGCGCAACTAGTACACCCACGCTTCACAAGCATTTTCATATCCCAAAATGTGTAATAACCAAACTATCACCATATTATTTACAATGTGTGTTTACTACGTTTGCTAGTGCAACGTCGGGTTAGCAGGAAAACCTTAAACAAAGTAAATTATGCATGAATATTGTTCCTCCACATGAAGACATACAGACAAGAAGACAACTTTTGTACTCGAAAATGCTGTTAAGCCGGGCGAAGCGCGAATAACACCTATTTATAAAATAATTTACATAAACCTAGTAAATCTATACATCTTCTATACATATAAATAAAATTGGAGTATCTGTTTGTAATATTCAAATAACCCTTTTTTACTACATGTATATGAATATATATACGGTACATACACCAAAATAACATTTTTTACAATGTTTGTCTGTCTTTCTGTCTGTCTGTTTGTTCCGGCTAATCTCTTAAATGGCTGGACCGATTTTGACGGGACTTTTATTGGCAGATAGCTGATGTAATAAGGAGTAACTTAGGCTACTTTTTATCCCGGGAAAATATAAAGCGGGACTTTTATCCCGGGAAAACTCATTCACGCGGGCGGAGCCGCGGGCAACAGCTAGTATTATATATGTACGTTAACAATAAATAATTCTGTTATGTGAAAAATGTATATTTCTGACATTTTTAGTAAATGCAAATTTAGTATTTCTAGTGTCGAGGAGGGAATTGATACGGTGTACGGTAAAGTCAGCGTACAAAAGCAAAGGAAACAACGACGAAAAATCCTGTTAGGTGAGCAACTGCAAGACTTCGCCGGGAACACGACCCTCCATGGCATTAGATACATCACGGAGAGAGGAGTCACTGTTGTTGAGAAGTAAGTAACAGATGCTATTTGTCTCACAGTTCACAAAAATTAATGTCGTGATGTAATAACAGAAATCATGAAGGATATTATTATGCCAGATCGAACAAATTATTAACACGATCTGCAAGTTCAACAAAACCTATTTTCGGTGTACTGTTTATCAAAAAACATGGCATCTTGTCCTCCCTGGGGATGAAATCGTAGTCTCTGGTTCACTGGACTGTTCTCTCATCTCAGACTTTCTTGGATAGGCGTGATACACGACTATTAATGAAAGAATGGTTTTTCATGTAACCCTTGTGAAGCGAGTTATCATTATTGATTTAGAAGTTATATATTATATTCATTTTATTTATTTACTGTTTATTGAACACCAATAGAAATTACAAATATATGGTAAGTTCTTAATAATATCAATGTAGGCAGCGGTGCTACAGTTGGCGGTCTTAACGGTCGAGGCAATCTCTTACAGACAACCATGTATTGTATGTACCTACTGGTGGTAGGTCTCTCATTATGTAAGAGGCCGTCTGGGTGGGTACCACTGCAATGTCTATTTCTACCGCCAAGCAACAGTGTGTATGCACTGTTGTGTTTCGGTTTGAAGGATATTGTAGCCAGTATAACTACTGGACATAATGAGACTTAACATCTTATGTCTCAGGATGACGAGCGCAGTGGAATGCCATACAGTACTTTGTAAGTCAAGGTACTGGATGGTGTTTCTACTGTTTATGGGTGGTCGTATCGCTTACCATCAGGCGAACGGCATGCTCGTTTCGTCATTCAATGCAATAAAAAAAAATAAAAAAAAACCTGGGTGAGCGAGCCTTGCTCGGGTGATTTTTTAATACCTACTATACATGTTATTTATTATTAAAGTTAAGGTTAAGGTCCTAATAATATTTTCCATTTTAAGAAAATATTCATGACTGAAGTCAAATGAGTCGATTACCTAGTTCGAGTTCTTTAGCGGTTCAGATTTTAAATTAAATCTCAGGTTTCATAATTTTTCCTTGTTAAATTACATCACGAGCAGATACATGGTTCAGTTCTCATCCGTTGTCTCACTTAGTTACGAATTGATTAAAGACGAATATCCTGTATTTAGTATCATGGTTTAAGATAATTATATCCGCATCAAATTTGGTCTTAATAATATGTTCCGCGGTTTAGTTTCTCCCTCCCCCCTTTAGCTGACCTAAGTTAGTGGTTAATAAATATGAATATCCCATATTTATACTCAAGCTCCATCGATATCAAATTTCACTATAATCGGTTCAACGGTTTATTTTCGTCCCCTTTTAACCTTCTTATTTAGGCATTAATAAACCTGAATATGTCATATTTATTTTCAAGTTTTAAGATATCCCCAAACCAAGTTTAAATACAATTGGTTAAGCGGTTCAATTTCTCTCGCCTTTTACCCCTCTCATTTTGGGGTTAGTGAAAAAAATATATTTCATATTAATTTTCAAGGTTCAAGATATCCCCAATCCCCATACTGTGCAATACATTCGGAGCACTAGTATTTTCTCCCCTCTTTTAACCCCCTTAGTTAAGGGTAAAAAAATAATATCCCAAAATTATATTTAAGGTAATAGATAATCCCAAACCAAATTTCATTACAATCAGTTCAGGAGTAAAAGAAAAGAATGAAAATCCCATATTTATTTTCCATACTTAAGATATTCCCATACCAAATTTAATTACAATCGGTTCAACGTTCCGTTAATGTATGGGTTAATAAAATAAATAATATCTTATGTTTTTTGTTTTATTACATGGAATGACGAGACGAGCATGCCGTTCACCTGATGGTAAGCGATACGACCACCCATAAACAGTACCAACACCATCCAGCACCTTGACTTACAAAGTACTGTGTGGCATTCCACTGCGCTCGTCATCCTGAGACATAAGATGTTAAGTCTCATTATGTCCAGTAGTTACACTGGCTACAATGTCCTTCAAACCGAAACACAACAGTGCATGCACACTGCTGCTTGGCGGTAGTTTTTTTTCTAAGGTTGAAATATCCCCTACCAAATTTTTTTACTATCGGTTCAGCGGTTTAATTTCTCCCTCCTATTCCCCCTTGAATAGGAGTTAACAAAAAAAAGAATATCCCATATTTGTTTTCAACGTTCAAGATATCTTCATGCCCAATTTCATTACAATCGGTTCAGCGGTTTAGCATCTCCCTCCTTCTAACCCCACAAGTTTGAGGTTGATAAAAAAACTGAATTCCCCAATTTCAGTTTTAGAACTTATACTATCCAAATTCGAAATTTCATAAAAATCGTTGCAGCCGTTTCCGAAATTCAGATATTTATATATATATATACAAGAATTGCTCGTTCAAATATTTTAGAGTAGGTAGGTGTATATTTATTAATAATGACCCACAGTGTCGCATGCCTTTTCCAGATGTTTTTGGCTGATACTGTTTTTAGTGAGCGTAAGCTTCTGTTGCTATCAGATACGTAACGTGTGGATTAAATGGGAGAACAGCCCAGTTATAGTGTCCATCAACGAACGACTAGTTCCAGTATCAGAGGTAAGTGTTTAAGAGATTACTGGGAATTTATACAGCCAGTAGACATCTTATATTGTTATCACTAGCAATCACAGGCAAGGTGCCTGCATATAAGTAGTGACAAATTCAGGTACGAATAATAACAATACGCTACACACACGCGCACTCACGCCTTTTATCCCCGAAGGGGTGCCTACCCCTAGTTGCGCCTCTGCCTAGAGGCGCAACTAAAGCACCCAGTTTTCGCCGTGCGTATTCCGTCCCATGATGTGATAGGGGGCGAGCCTATCGCCATATTGGGCACAAATTCCAGACTACGGGCTGATACTGAATAGAAAAATGCAATATCATTTTGCCCGACCCGGGAATCGAACCCGAGACCTCAGCATTGCAGTCGTACCGTAATGCAACTACGCTACCGAGGCAGTCATATGCTAATTCTTACTTCCTCACTAATATTATAAATGCGAAAGTAACTCTGTCTGTTTGTCTGTATGTCTCGCTTTCGTGCCAAAACTGCTGATGCGATTTAAATGAAATTTCAGATAGTCTAGAGCCTGAGAAAGGACATAGGCTACTTTTTATCCCGGGAAAATATAAAGCGGGACTTTTATCCCGAAAATCTTTTTCACGCGGGTGGAGCCGCGAGCAAAAGCTAGTGAATCATAAATAACAAAATTAACTACCTCAACTACCTACTTACTATTCACTTATTTTACTTTTCTATTTTCTATTTATTACTATTCACTTTTTAATGTTATATTTTAACATCTCTATATTCGTTCCAGGTGCCATTCCCTTCCGTAACGATATGTCCTCAAAGGAAGATTTTAACAACATTTTATAACTATCAAAAAGAGAAGGCAAAGATTTACAGTGCTGAAAACATTTCGGAAATGTAAATATTATAATGTTAACAATTTTATTTTGCAAGCCTATAACTTTTCCATTCCTGGAATCATTTTTCCCTGGTAGGTTATAATAAGTCGGTGGAAATATTTAATTCTTACAGATCAATCGAAGACCGGAAACTATTTGAAGACGTCTCACTTATTTGCAACGAAGACGATGTGTTCGAGAGTGGACCTGCAATTTGGTTAGAAAGGAACTATTCGGATGATGGCATGATAAAACACATTAAAAAGGTATAAAAAGAAATGAATTTGTTAGAATATCTCATCCCTGATCCATAATTCATAGGCAAAGCCCATTCCACTATGCTACCCTTAACATCAGGTACAGTGAAGATGCTTTGCCGTACCATGAATAATAAAACTACATTTTGTATGATTATTGATCGTCATTGTGGTGTAGATGATGTGTGAAATGGATAAACTGTGAGCAAAGAATTTAGAAATATACTTCCACTTATACTCTGACTCAGATCAGAAATTAGAACGTTCGATAAGTTAAAAACCATCCTCTTTTCGCCATATAAAAATTACCTCTGCTCTGGCAGATGCATCGATAGCATGGGTGCATATTTTGATTGATAAAAATGAAAAAAAAAATTATAAAATAAATACTTTAACTTTCTGTATACTAAATGGCAAATTTTATCCGTGGTGCTTTACATCTGGCTTTTCCAGTTGTAAAAGTCTCAATAATTAAGGTTAAATACCTTTTTAGTTCATTATTTTGTCTCCCGCTTTGCTATGGAGGGAAGTGGAAAAAATATATTTCTAACTCCTCCCTATTCTTCTATTTGATTAACTTCGTTGCGGTTTAAGACTAATTAGCGTTCCCAGAGACTCGCCGAGCTTCACCGCTCGGTGTCATAAAATGCGTGCCACTGCTGATCCTCGTTATACTAAATGGCAATTTCATAGGAAAAGACCTAATATTAATATTATTATTATGCAAAATCACACTACGTCCCCTATCACATCATGGGGCGAAAATAATTTTACTGCACCACTTATTTCATCTTTACATAGGTATGTATATTATTTAAGTAACGTAAATTTTAAGTTCACAAACTTTCTCATTATAGGCAATGTATTTTCATAACCTGTTACTGATGTATGGTTCTGATTGTAAGTGGCGACATGAGCCATTATCATGTCTTAAAATTTTCAAACACGTTTACACACAAGAAGGCATTTGCATGAACTTTAACGCATTGGCCGCGAAGGATAATTATGTTACGCACGGAGCAGTGAGTACAGTTATTGTATATCGAATTACTTATCGCTCGTGGTTAACTATGAAAATTTCCAGACCACACGATTTTTCATGGCCATTTAAATCATCTATTATATTTATATCATATTTTTCTACATGTAACTTAAAAACTGCCTCGGTGGCGTAATTTTATTACGATACGAGTGCCATGCTGAGGTCTCGGGCTCGATCCCCGGGTCGGGAAAAGTGATATTGGGTTTTTCTACTCAGTATTAGCCCAGAGTTTGGAATTTGTGTTCGATATGCCTATAGGCTCCTCGTAACATCATAGGCCAGAATACACACGGCGAAAAGTGGGTGCACTAGTTGCGCCTCTGCCTACCACTTCGGGGATAAAAGGCGTGAGTGTATTAAACTTGTATTAAACTAATTTCATCTAATGGATGAATTTTAAGTTATTCAGTGTTTGCTTCACGTATTTCTTGAAATATTTGTATTTTCAGGATACAAAACAATTACAAGTACATAGAAACAAAGAAACCCCTAAATAAGTGGACCATGGAGGATGGATACGAGGACGATTCCTTCGATGATACCTATCCTAGGCGAGGACGGGTAAGTTTCTTATTATTATTAAATAGCTTTTGCTTGCGGCTACCGCCTTCCCCTATCCCTGGGGGAAATTTTTCGGAATATGAGACATGATCTACTATGTGCCAAGTTTAATCAAAATCCGTTTAGCGGCTTCTGTATTCACTTCTAACAAATTAAGGTTCGCCATGTCCTGGTTAGTGATGATATCACCGAAATTCTCGAGGATTCGTACCAACACACCTTTCTTTGATTTTAAGCTTTCGAAGTCTTTACTCTACAGAAGTTGTCTCGTATGGTGGACTCTTGTGTTTTTTGTAATATAGCTTTTCTTCTGATTACTGCAAACCAAAATACATGACTGCTTGTAATTTCATCCTCACAAATACCTTAAACATTATATTCTTCAGCAAAATGGAGCCGATCCAGATCTTCTCCTCATACTCTCGGACAATAAGTTTTTTTTAGACAAGGAATGCAACGCCCTTAACTCAGGATTTAAGGTCAGTGTTAGATATAAATTCGCTTAATTAATATTTAAATTGCCGCGGACATAGTTGTCTACAGCACAAATTACTTAATAGACTGGAGTAATACCATGGGCTCACGGAAAATGAACGTCAAGTGACAACTTGCTATTAAGTTTCGTATTGTGAGCGTGGTTTACGGGGGTATGAAGGCAGGAGACAATAGGAAAAGAGAATGCAGTATTCAGCAACCTCATTCTCCATTATTATTTCTTGAATCTTAATCAGTTTCTTTAAGACCGATAGCGAATCCATTCACTTTCTAGAATTGTGTGTATTTATGATTATTGGTTATGGTGGTATGGTTTACTGGTGGTATGTAGGTCTCTCGTATGCGAGGGTCTGTCTATGTGGGTACTACCGCAATATTTATTTCTTATTTTTTAATTTATATTTTCTCCCGACGTTTCGAAGGCTTTGCAGCCTTCATGGTCACGGGGCGTACTGAGAGGTGTTGGTTGTCCGAAAAGTAAAAGTTACAATATCTACCTACATTTAACAATTAGAAAAGATTTTTTAAAGTTATTAGTTGTTGATATATATATGATAACGTGGCAGACAGGTATGTGGCCCCCCTGATAGGAAGCGTTTCTCACCACCTACGGACGTTTGCAACACCTGGGGTATCACCCTCAAGCAGCCGCTCAAAATCAACACTTCCCCATGAAGTCTGGCGACCTTACTAATTCTGCATCACCCAAAGGTTGACTGTTAGAGAATGCCTCAGGCATTAAGTCTTAAGTCACCTGTATTCATTTACTGTATACAAAGTTGAAATAAATAAATAAAGTCCGTTCAGTAGTTAATGCGTGAAAGAGAGACAAAACAATCAATCCATCCATCTATCCTCAGTTCAACAAAGAAGATTTTCATATTTACAATTTTAGAAGGATAGGATAAGATACTCGTAGGTACATATATAAATATCGGGCATCCGTTCAGGTATAGCTCCTACGAGTAGATTTGAAGTTGAAACGGTATACAAAAGACAATGCGACAAGCGATAGTAAAAGAAAGAGATAAGTAAATCTAAAGCTGGCAACGTCGCACTCCCAAATACCAACCATCCTGTGAGGACGTTAAATAGGCGACGCATTAGGTATATCATGATCAATATATCCAGGAAACCAAAAATCTATGACCATGTAGCGGGGTTCAAAAATGTCTGGGCATGACTGCAAAAAGAATATTGCCCCAAATAAAATTGCAGGAAAATAAAATATCCCATGAAGCAGAAAATCGAAAAACAAAGCAATATTCACAAAGACATCCTAAAAAATTTAAGTGGAACTGGGGGACGCCGTAATAATGCACAGTGTGCATGAAGCCAAATGCGTTGCTGGATGTAAATATATAGACATAATAATATGAAGAAAAATGTACTGAAATGTTTCAGGCGGCATTGTTACTTCCCTGAAGAGCGGTATCTTCGGTATTTCAAAATATACACCGAGAACAACTGCAGGCTCGAGTGTCTGTCCAACTATACATATAACATGTGCGGCTGCGTGGGTTTCTATATAGAAGAAAGAAAGAAAGAAAGAAAGAAATAATTTATTTGGTTTTAGTAATAACAAAAAAAAACTAATAACTAATAAAGAAAAAGTAACAAAGAAAAAACTAAATTAAAAAACTAAAAAACTAGAAAACGAAACGCACCAAAACCAAAATGGATTCAGCTCAGCTTTATGCTACAGCGTAAACTGAAGCGCTGATTTTCAGCTGAACCCAATAGGTACAGATTCCATATAAGTAAATCAAACGAAACAGGCTCAAAAATTTTTGTATGAAAAACTTCCCAGTGTTCGCTCCATACAATCTTAAAACTCTTAGCTTACATTAACCCGAGCACCAAATCCAAGCCGCTCCACCACCATGGTCACTTTACCGAGTTTGTTACAGTTTAAGTATACCCTCAATTTGCAACTTGGTAAAGAAAAACTCTTTGATTTTTTTCCTAAACGTGCTGACCGTATATGACAAATCCCGTAAAGGGGGGGGGTATTATGTTCCATATCTTTGCTGCGGTATACTTGAAACTACCTTCAAAAGAAGCTGTTTTGTGCGAAGGAATGAGGAGATGAGCAAGGCGCGTACGGGCGGACCACTGAAGCTTATCTGCAAGGTATATCGGTTTACGGCTTTTCAGAATCCCAAATAGCAGTGTAGCGAAGTGGACATAGCGTCTCGATGCCGTGTTTAAAATTTTTGCTTGGTTTATATACGGTGATATATGACTTCTAGGGGGAATGTTAAAGCAAAATCGAGTACAGGCATTCTGAACACGTTGTATTAACGTCTTTGACTTGGCTAATAGCCTCGGACCATACACAGTGTCAGAATAATTAAACTTAGATAGGACTATGAAGTCAACGAGACTTATACGAAGCTGACAACTGAGATACTTCCGAGTCCTATACAGGACTTTTAACCGATAAAAACAATTACGTGCCAATTCTTTCACATGATTTTCAAACCGCAATTCAGAGTCCATAATTAAACCCAGATTACACGTCTCCTGCACTTGGCCAATGGGTTCGTTCTTTGCCATGATTTTGGGGTTATGAGAATTAATTTTCAAAATTTGCTGTTTTGTACCCAGTATCATAAACTTTGACTTGCCAGGGTTCAATACTAGACAATTACTTTCTGACCAGTTGACTATTCTCTCAAGATCTGCGTTAACTCTATCTACTGCAGACTGAATTTCACTCGGATGAAAAGAAAGATATAATTGCAGATCATCGGCGTATAAGTGGAATTTACAATGTCTTATACAACCCATAATATCCGCACTATAAATTATAAAAAGTAATGGCCCAAGGATGGATCCTTGTGGCACTCCTCTAGTGACCGGAACCAAGGAAGACAGAGATGTAGTACCATCTGCGTTGTGAATTTTAACATATTGAGAGCGATGACTCAAATAACTAGCAAACCATTTGATTGTGGGTACGTCAAAACCATAAAAAGATAGTTTGGAAAGCAAAAGATTATGATTAATTGTGTCAAAAGCCCTTGAGAAATCTAATAAAACAAGAATAGTACCCAAACCAGCATCCTGGGCTTCCAAAATATTGCTAGTAACATCTAATAACGCTGTAGCAGTACTGCGGTGTTTACGGAACCCAGATTGGACTTGGGGAAGTATATCGTTGCTTTCAAGATAACTTATAAGCTGGGAATGAATCAATTTTTCCATAACCTTGGATTAACAAGGCAGGATGCTGATTGGGCGCAAGTCTTTAGCTGTCAAAGGATTTGAGTTCTTTGGTATGGGCCTGACAATAGCAGTTTTCCATAGCATGGGGTATGTACATGTAATAATTGATCGGTTTATAATCGATGTTATAGCCTCCAGCGAACAAGGTAGAGTCAGTAAAAGCATGTCCAATGTTATCATATCGTTCCCTTGAGCATTGGACTTAAGTGAATAGATAATGTGACTAACATTGCTCTGGCTAACACATTTAATATTAAAGTTTAAAGAGTTTAACCGATGAAATTCAAAATAAGTCAGGTCTGATAAGCTAACGATAATAGACCCTGGCACGTCAAGAAAATGCTTGTTTAAGTTCTCCGCATCAGAGAGATGAATAGGAAGGTGGGTATCAGGTTTACGCGGAAGAACATTTAATTTGAGATGTTTCCAGAGAGTTTTAGGATCATTAGTATGGCGATTGATGAAATGTGAAAAATAGGCACGTTTTTCATGGGAAATACTTGTATTTACCAGATTCTTTAACTGCTTGTAATATTCATGTCGCGATGTTGTTTTTTTCCGGAGGTAACTCATATGCGCTTCATTTCTTAGTCTCATCATAAATTTAATATTATTTGTAATCCAGGGAAAAGAGTTATGGCGTATCAGTACGGTTTTTAAGGGTGCATAAATATCAAATAAATTGAGAAGCAGGGTATTAAAAAGACATAACATATCATCGACATTAAACAAATTAGTTACGTCATGCCAAGGAATAAGTTGTATATCATGATCAAACAAATTCACGTCAATGTCTTTAATTGGCCTAAATGTGACGTAGTTAGGAGGAATTTTAGGTTTTTTAAAATTCAGTTCAGCTATGACCAAAGCGTGATTACTTAGTTTGCTACCAATAATGTCAACAATTACATCGCGAACGACAACATCGGTACAAATAACATCGATGAGAGTCTCACTATGGTCTGTAAAATGAGTAGGAGATGGTACTACTTGCTTTAACTCAAACAAATTAATAAAATCAAGGAAGATTCCATAATTTGTACCCTTTGAATTAATTAAATCAATATTAAAATCACCAAGCACGATCAGTTTATCTCGGTGGCCTAGAGCATTAATTGTATCAGCTAAGGCATTAAAAAAGATGTCAGCGGCTAGCCAAGGAGGTCGGTAGGCCGTACCAAGAATAACTTTGCTACCGTTAACGCTAAGAGTCATCCACATTTGTTCAACGGTTGGGCAGACAGGGTGTTCACATACACTAGTCCTTAGCCCTTTCTTTACATAAAAGGCAATTCCACCACCGCGACCGCCGCATACTTCTGATGGTCTAGGAATGCTATGCAAGGTATACCCAGGAATATATAATAATAATAATACCAGCCCTGTATTAAATACTGCCCACTGTTGAGCACGGGCCTCCTCTACAACTGAGAGGGGTTAGGCCTTAGTCCACCACGCTGGCCTAGTGCGGATTGGCAGACTTCACATACCCTCGAAATTCTTATCGAAAATTCTCAGGTATGTAGGTTTCCTCACGATGTTTTCCTTCACCGTTAAAGCGAACGATAATTGATAAACAATACACACATAACTTCGAAAAATCAGAGGTGTGTGCCTTGGGTTTTGAACCGCCGGACATTGTCTCGGCAGACCGTTCCATTCCCAACTAGGCTATCGTCCACTTTTTTACCCAGGAATATAGGGAGCTTTCTCCTCCTCATTCAATCTTAGCCAGGTTTCATTAATAGCTAGGATATCAACAGAGTGAAACAGAGTAGCCGTAGCGAGTTCTTCGTGATTTTTACTCAGAGAGCCTGGATTGTAAAGGCCAACAACAAAACCTTTCATACCAGACATTTCTGAGGAAAAAGAATAAAATAAGTGCGGATTGCAGTATAAAAGTAGTGACCATGATTCAGAGCAACAAGGACCCTGACTCTAGATGTTAAAAATAATAATATATAGAATAGGATTAATAATAATAGCAGACTGGCTCCGAATATAATTGATAATAAAACATCATTGTAGTTGGTGCCGTAACAACTTAAAGCTTTAGATAAATTAAAGACTAAACCCTTCCTATGTGTAATAATATATGTAACTAAATGCCTACTGAGATCTAACAGTGAGCATGAGCAAAAATTTTTTCGATATCAGATTCAAAGCGGATACGGAATCGAGGAGTTCCATGCTCCTTGCGAGTAAAGATCTTCCCATCTCTCGTCCAAACATATTTCCAGTGAGCTGCCAACGAAGCGGTGCGGGCTTTGTAAAAAATATGTCGGTTAGATCGAGTTAGTCTCTCGTTTATATAGAAACGACAGTCAGCAGTGGCCAACCCAAGGCCGGTGGTAGTTAAGGATCTTCGAACACGTGCCGCCTTCAGTAGCTCGTCACGATGCGCGCGATATGCCTCGTAAGTACTGACGTACAAAAGAGTGTTGAATGAAAGAATGAAAACACTTTATTGTACACCACAGAGGGATTTATATAGCATTGACCACAAACAAGAAAATAATAACTATTAGAATTGTTTTTAATGTTGAAAGTTGGTTGACAGTTTTTTTTTGTATGTCTTTGTTATAGATAACACAAGTGACAGGATCTGCACTATACAAAATCGATATTGTATGCAATCAGTAGTAGGTAAGTAAAATATGTTTTATTCCATTATTGTGCTTAGTATTTGTATATAACTTTTCCATACGTGCCACGTGCTAAAACATAATTTATTATAATTAATTACAGAAAAAATTGCGCAAAAGGAGACGGCGGGCATCAGTAAGAGACTATGCAACTGCTTACCTGCTTGCAATACCATCGAATACGACGCCGAGGTCTTAAAAACAAAGTTCAACATCAAACACTACATAATTAGCAAGAGAAACGACACTCCTGCTTCGTTTTGGGAGAAGTAAATAATAGTATTTAAAATTACATATCAGTGATCAAAGGTGGATCCTGGCCTCTGATTATGGAAGTAGTGATACAGCATTATAATCATCCGATGCATCGCGGAGCAATATTTAGATTTTCGGGGATCTAGAGTACTCAGTGTCAAATCTGAGTAACTCGTTTTCTTGCCCTTTCGCAGTTTCTGAGTTTTCAGTGAAATGAAATGAAATGAAATAATTTATTCGAACCCATAAAATGTTATACATTATTTAGATTCCGTCAATATTAACTCTACCACCAGTTCGGAAAGCAGTTCTCACTAGAGAAGAACGGGCAAGAAACTCTAGTGTTGCTCTTTTCAAAATCAGTTCAAGGTATAAAATACAATGCATTATGTAGAGAAAAAAAATACAATTCAGTATTTGTTAAGTTTTGTTTAGAGCAGTTCATTTATATACTCGCAAAATAGGTAATAAATTTTTAAATTCCAACACTAGTGCATAACTATCTCAGGAATCATGTAATAATTTGATCTGAAATGTTCAAGATGTCGCTATTAGTCTAAGTTCAAGATATACCCCTAATACTTAGATATAGTAAGCGAAAAGGGCAGACCAGTCCACACAAGCAGCACTCGTTCACGAGTATGACGCATGTGCCAGCCATCGGCCTCCTCAACCATATTACAGGGAAGTGGCCGACCCGGCACACGACGCCGCCGCAGGCACAGACAGTTAAGGAGTATGTCATACCCAAGCCGCTCACAGATGGAAACAAAGAAAATTTATTGAAACGAAAAACATGATTCCAAAGAAAATCATATGAAAAAATTTAATCCCAGGCTTTTTTATCCTCTATGTATTCTGAAATCTTGTAATAAGCTTTATTACATAACTTTCGCTTAATAGTTGTTTGGAATTTACCAATGTTTAAACACTTAATTTCAGTGGGAACTTTGTTATAAAAATGTATACAGTAACCCTTAAAAGATTTGCTGATTTTTTGGAGCCTTGTTTTATGATTAACTAGATTATTTTTACTTCTAGTATTTAAGCCAAGTGGAAAATCAGTTTTAAGGTACTTACTATAATGATTATATCTATAAAATCACGCATTTTTATTTCACAGCCACACGTTTTCAAAACTAGAGATGTATTTCAAGAGCCCCGATTCGTGTCCATGCGCCGCTCGGAGCTGTTCGGTCTGACGGACTTCATCGCTAACTGCGGAGGGTTGCTGGGCTTGTTCTTAGGGTTCTCCTTCCTCAGCCTCGTCGAGATCATCTATTTCATGACCCTCAGGTATTGACTACTGTAACTCTCCAATTCAATAACAGTTTATATATTATAACTGTACCTATACTTTCATAATTCAAAAATAGAAACTTTTTTTGTCTACATTTTAGACCCTGAAATATCAAATTTTCAAAGCCAAGCCTTAGAAATATATTCTACAGGACGGCCGTCTCAATGAAATGAGAAACATTCATACTTCTTCTTCTTCAGCCTTTTGAAGTCCACTGCTGAACATAGGCCTCCCCCAAAGATTTCCAGACCAACCTGTCAGAACCGGCCTGCATCCAGCGGGAATCATACTTACTGAGAGTGATATATCCGGAAGTCTAAACACCCGTTCTGATCCCTCCCCTCCTCAGTTTTCTTACGTTTAAGATGTGCCGTGTATTCATGATCCTCAAAGAATTGTAGATGTTCGTGATGGGTGGCGATAACTTTATCTCAGGACTCAGGAGACCTATTTGCTTGCTAGCGGCTTGAAAAATATGTATAAAAAAAATACAAACACACGAATTGATAACCTCCTCCTTTTGGAAGTCGTTTACAAAGAATAACTATATAAAAAATGAGATTTTTACTGATTTGATTAACTAAGCTGGTGGTAGGCCGCTGGTACGGAAGGGGCCGCCTGGATTAGTACCACCTTAATGCCTTTTTATACCGCCAAGTAGCAGTGTGCATGCACTGTTGTGTTCCGGTTTGAAGAACATTTGAGGCAGCGTAATTACTGGGCATTATATCGCCGAGCGCAGAGGAATGCCACGCAGTACTTTGTAATTAAGGTGTAATGCTATGTATGTATTAACACTAGGTACTTTATTCTACACACTTTGTTTGTCAAAAAATAAGTCTGGTGGGCATATCGCTCTATATGGATTAATCATTCCTTCGTGTTCAGTTAACATATTCTAAACAAATAATTTGAAGTAAAAGGCAAGTGCATTATACATTTAAATACTTTATGACGACTCTTTTTTTCAGACTTTGGTGCACATTTAAGCGCGACTCGGACAAAGAAAAACAGAAACAATAGAAACTAGCCCACATCGCGGCGTGTGACAAATCATTGTAGATCTTTAAGCTTGCTTCAGAATATTATAATATTGACTAGTCTTATAATAAATACATTTGTAATTCTCATTATATTCTTGGTTTTAATCAGTTATTACCCGACTACGGCAGTATAAAAGGATATGGTTCTTATAGAATATGTGTGTAAGGACATACATCCTTTAGTGAAATAAGTTTCACTGTCCTAAGAACTTTTGAACAAGCAAGTGTCGTAAGATTTACCTTCACCCACAGCAATATACAGCCAATAGTTGACGACGTGATAAAAAAATCGATTTGTTGGTTCATAAATAACAAAATTAATTGAATAATGGAATGATACAGGGTATGCATTGCACCTCGTGTGTATCTAGACCAATATGAATAATGGATAGGGAGTGTCAATCCCCTCTAGAGGCACATGGCTACTAATTAGTCTAAGCGTAGTAGTCCTTAGTTAGGTTCCTATGACAAGCAAACCTTCGCCTGGTTTGGAATTTATGTCCATTCATATTTTTGGGAATAGCAACATTAACACAACTTCCAATATCCCAATATTTAATATCAGCTGGCATTATGGTATTTGTACTTATTATAAACTTATAAACTTCTGTCATCAAATAAACTGGTTCGTCATATTATGGTTGCCAACGAAGAACTACTCTGAGAGTTTCTTCCCGCATTGAGGATACTTAATAGATGAGCAGAATTAGAAAACGCAGAACTTGAAACTAACAAACGATATGACGTCGCCCAGACGCAGTATATTTATTCTTGCCGAGAAACACTAGATTACTATGAAACTGATATTAGATGAAGTTGCTAAAGCAACTGTCACTTTTATAGTCCTCAGTACCTAGTGTTACTCGACAAAAAAATGATGTATTCGTCTGCGTGCTACTTAATGACCCGCGTTATATAGATTATAAAATGATCGTGCCAAAGATGGTCGATAAGGCAAAATGTACATTTTGAAAAACAATTTTTATTTTTGCAATAATAAATTAAAAGGATAACACTGTCCCAAGCGAATACATCGAAAAGCAATACATTAATTGGAGCTTTAGTATCGCATTTGTACACAGCGGTTGGTGCTGGTAGGACGTTGGTAAAAGTTGGTACGAAAAATGGAGTAAGTTTTAAAATTTATCTACTAACTAGCTTTTATCCATAGTTCCGCCCGTGTTAATGTCCGATTCAGGTTTTCTGAAGGTAAAATATAAGAATCAAAAATAATCTAGCTTCTCATCAGTGAAATACATTTTAAAACCGTCATACCGATCATACCCTAAATGCATATTTGTTTTTTTTCTTAATTTTGCTTTATTGTTTGCCCCTTTTAAATATTTATGTCATGTTCAATGTTTGCTTTCAAAGTAATTTCTGTTTTCATAATCGACATTACAATAATCCTCTATAGGAACACCTATATCGGTTTATATGTTTATTTATCTCATTTCACACCTTCACTTTCGATAAATTGCAAAATAATAATTATTTGAGTTCATGTTATAGCAGTACGCCTACGTAGTATACTACATTAATTTGTACTATTAGACTAGTCAATACTCTATAACATGATTCTTACCAGCTTACCTTAACTAAGTTGGTAAATAGGTAATTTAAGTCACTTAATATTAGTAGTATAGTGTGAGAAAAATTACCATACCATACTACTAAAATGTATGTTATGAGTTGTTTAAAGTTTTGAATATAGTCCTATCCCCCCTAACAATGAATATTTCAGTAATAACTCTCAATTAAACTATATTCTACTAGCATTGCTCGCGGCTCCCCCCGCATGTAAAAGTTTTTCCGGGATAAAAAGTAACCTATAGCACTCAGGAGTAATGTAGCTTCCTATTAGTGAAATAATTTTCAAAATCGGTCCAGTAGTTCCTGAGATTAGCGCGTTCAAACAAACAAACTCGTAAACAATGTCTCTTAAACATTGTTTCTCCATACAAACTTCGACTCCATTTTAATCCTTTAGAGAATGAAATTTAAAAGTAACTTCTTCCAAGTCCGAGTTTTTTCAACTGTAGTTTTCTTTTTGTCAGGGTCCTATTAAGCTGGACGCGCTCACAGAGCTCCGAGTGCTCCAGGTGCTGCGAGCGCGTCCACCTTAATAAGACCCTGACAAAAAGATAACTACAGGTGAAAAAGGGGCCTTAGTCTCTAGAGACTCTGGAGTCTGAACTCTTGATAGTCTCAGGGTGACGTACTGTATGCAATACCATGCAATAATAGTTGTTTAAAGTTCTGTTTGGCTTTGGTATTATTTGTGACTAGGCAGTAGGCATACTTAAAATCAGGCTAGCGATCTACTCGTGTCCACTTTTTTTTCTATAAACCATTTCACCACCTACATTTCTGATATTTTTATTACGTGTTGTTTTTTGTTTGTAGGATTGATGATGGGGTTGTCACGGTGAATGATAAAGACTGCTCTAAGAAGCAAAGGAAACGACGCCAAAAGATCCTTGTGGGTGAGCAGCTACAAGACTTTACTAGAAACACGACCCTGCATGGTCTTAGATACATCACGGAGAGAGAAGTCACTGTTGTTGAGAAGTAAGTTACAAATAAGCTGTTTGTCCCAAATTTGAGAAACCTAAAACATCGAGGTTGATGATACATTATAATCTGAGATCGTCAACACTTTTTGCTTTTTCGCAATCCATTTAAGACAGTCTACACTACTATAATGTCATAAATAGGAGAAAACACGAGTACCGGTAAACAATTAGCAAGCATGATGATGCGCTAAAAACAAGTACAGTTAAACTGGGTGTTGCGAGCTGATATGAGAGAAATCAAATAGCGGTGTCCTTCAGCAAGCCAGCACGGGAGCTTCTGTTGGATAAGGGGTGACAGAACAAGATTGAAATATTTCAGGAACAATTTTTATTACTACGCATTGATTTTCCCCGGAGATTATAATATTTCTGCGTATTTGATTTAACTTATCACCAACCGATCGAACTAGTTAACCAAAGGAGAACAGCAAGACTTTAAACTCGAAGGAGTAACGACATTTAATTTTTCTATCATCAGTACCCTTTTTAAAGTTTGCAAGAGGTCAATGATTTAATAGGGTAGTTGACTACTTTTATATAATAGAATTATGAAAAATGTATGCAATCCAAAATCAAATAGAAAAACAATTTTCAAAATTGGCGCAATAGTAAGTAAGTTATAAAGCTTTGAAATTTGGTGGAAGGGGTAGCTGTCAAATAACAGCAATACTAGGTTGTGACGTCACCAAGCGCCGTCGGCCATAAAGCTGCCTGCGTGCGAAAGAGATAGCGCGATATCTCCGCCACGCCCCCACTTGTGCTCACAAGAATTTCAAAATTGAATAACTGCTTTATTTTTCAATCAATTTTGATGCTGATTTCACAGAAGTTTTTCTTTTTCGTATAATTTCCTGTTACATCTAAAATAGTGTACAAAATCAAATATAGGAAACTACCCTATTCTAAAATCGCGACTAAAATGTTTGCTTCAAAAAGTTTATGCAGTGTTTTGTCTTTTTCTCAGAATCTTTTGGCTAATCCTGTTCTTGGTGAGCGTTTCCATCTGTTCGTATCAGATACGTAACGTGTGGATTAAATGGGACAACACGCCGGTTATTGTCTCCATCAATGAACGCTTAGTGCCAGTGTCTGAGGTAAGACTTTAAAAGGTTTTTGAGTCTTTGTGCAGCCAGTACACTTCTTCTTACCCTAGGGCTTCCAATCCCACAATACCAAGAACCCGATATTGCGAGATCCCGCGTTATTTTCCAGTCCCTCGTGGCAGCATAGGCGTGGGATCCCAAGACTGATTTGGCATATTCGCCACATTGGACGTGTTATGTTTCCTTCGTAAGCATTTTCAACTGAATGCTGACCCTAGTAATTACAGTCTTATTTCGTATGCTCGTTTGCCCCCTATATCATTAAAAAATACGTGTGGCACTCGGAGACTGCCGCGGTAAAGCTATTGCATAGCATTTTTTATCACAAATTTTGATTGACTAAACACAAATTCGTTCTTACGCTTACCACATAAAGTAGATTTTTAAACGCGAGCAACGCACGTTTAGTCTTGTTATTGATAAATGTCAGAAATGCAATGGTCATCAAAACCAAAGTAGAATAAATCAAAATTTGAAAAAAGAATGTTACGTTCGATTCTTTTGTACTCGTGCCGTGGCAACGCTGGGGAAATGGCTTCTACGCAATGTATTTAAGGTTCATATTAGATTAGTAAGAAATGGTTTTAATGACTTTAATAAATAAAATAAATAAAAATATACTCGTTTCAAGAATTATAGCTTCAACGCATTGTGTTTAAGGTTCATATTAGTAAGATAAAAAAGATGTCGGGTTATTTTCGTTACGGAATTTCTGGATTCGGTCTCCACGCTCAAGGCCCGCGATAGAAGCTATGCAATAGCTTAAAAGTTTGGAACCATTCAGTTGAAAATGGTTTTTGTTTCTATTGTATGCCAATTGTTTATTCTGTATTCAATCTCTATATTTTTGTTTTATACGGGCACAGCAAAGTGGCTTCACTGCACCTGGTGGTAAGTGGAGTAGCGTCTAGAGCATGTGACATGAGTACTGACTGACATCAGATGAAATTATCCCTCGCCAGTGGACGCAATTATGCCGTCCTGTTCGGAATCGGATATACACAGGCTGATCCCGTAACGCGATACATTTACCTGGGCTACTATGGGAGGTTTTAAACAGCATATTGATTGATAGGTACGCGCTAAAATTAAAAATTAAATTAAAATTAAAATAACCCCCGACACAAAAACTCTAAAAAGCAAAATAATAAAAGTATCTTTGTCGTTTAAGTACCTAGTAATATTTTGATCCAAGCGTCCTCACGTCGGGGGACCGCTAAAGAAGTATTTTCATCTACCTGGTCCGGAGTTCGGAATAGGAATAAATAGGTCGCTAGGAATTTCAGGGCAGGCCAGCAAGATGCCCTACTTGTAGGTGAGATTAGCATGCGATTGTTGTTAGCGTCGCGTGAAGTGGACACGCGACGTATAATTAAATACAAATTTCATAAAATTCAATGTTTAATTATATTCTTGGCCATTGGTCTACGGCTGACTATAGTCATGAACACGGTTATCTCGATACGAAATATTTTAAGCAAGCAATTAATTTATAATCGTACTTCAAAAATTATGATGTTTCACAAGTTTTCTTTTTTTGCAGGTGCCATTTCCTTCCGTAACGATATGCCCACAATCAAAGGTTTCAAAATTTGATTATGACTATAGCAAAGAGAAAGAAAAAATAAGTATAGTACACAAGGATATTTCGAACATGTAAATATGGTGTCAATTCCAATTTTTATTATTCTATATTATATATTTTCTACTCTTGTACTAGCTTTCTCCAGTTTCTTTGGACTTTTTTTTTTTTTTTATTGCATTGAATGACGATACGAGCATGCCGTTCGCCTGATGGTAAGCGATACGACCACCCATAAACAGTAGCAACACCATCCAGCACCTTGACTTACAAAGTACTGTGTGGCATTCCACTGCGCTCGTCATCCTGAGACATAAGATGTTAAGTCTCATTATGTCCAGTAGTTATACTGGCTACAATGCCCTTCAAACCGAAACACAACAGTGCATGCACACTGCTACTTGGCGGTAGAAATAGACATTGCGGTGATACCCACCCAGACGGCCTCTTACATAATGAGAGACCTACCACCAGTGGACTGTGATATTTGGACTACATCGAACTTCTGCATTCCACATTCGTGAGAGTTATCTGACTTTTGATGCTTGAAGACGTCTGGAGGACCTCACATAATCATTTACATATATTCTATTATTCACAAAAAAAATATTATTATTCTCGAGAAACTGATTATATAGACGTCGAAAATATTTTTCATTATTATTCATAGCCAGATCAATTTTTCTTATTGGGAAATTATTATTTCCTCGTGATAACCCTAAGCAGGTACAACTTCAATAACTCTTTATTTCCGAAAAATGTATTTTTTTTATTCTTTCAGATCAATCGAGGCCAGAAAAAAATTTGAAGATGTCTCATTTATTTGTACCAAATTTAATTATATCGTTCATTCCCTCTTCCGGATGTTAAACCGGAACTATTCTGATGAACTCGTAAATAATCTTGATGAGGTATTATTCTCTTGTTGAATATTACGTATCGCATCCTTGATCGATAAACATTATTTGCAGATTCTGAATCAAAATGTTTTTTTTTAAATATATTGTTTTGATCCCCCGGATAGATTAAACACTACAATTAATACCTGTTTTTTATTACTCATGCGGGGAAAGTACTATCTTTGCGCATGCTTTTGGGTTCGAAAAGACGCTAATTGCCCACTATGTCGATTTGAGTGAGACAAGGAAACTTCTCGCACCCAAATATTGACATTTCGACTGTCTTTTTTTCATGTTTGCGAATTTGCGTGTGCCAATGAAAATTTGGGTGAGAGAAGTTTACTTGTAGCACTCAAATCGACATAGTGGGCAATTAGCGTCTTTTCTTTCAACCCCAAAAGCAAGCGCAAAGATAGTACTTTCCCCGCATTCGTAATAAAAAATAGTATGTGCAACTAGTGCGAGGTCAATTGCCGACTTGTGCAACTCGTGGGCAATCGACAACTACTCGCACTAGTTGCACAATATACTATTGTTGCTCTACTAATCTTGAACATCCTGATTGAAAGCTAGTGTATGTTTTCTCAGGATGAGGGGTACTAGTCAAGTTTATTTAAAACTAGACTTCTGCTCGCGGCTCCGCCCGCGTGAATGAGTTGTTCCGGGATAAAAGTCCCGCTTTATATACCCGGGATAAAAGTTAGCCCATGTTACTCGCTGATAATGCTTTATATTGGTGAAAGATTTTTTCAAATCGGTCCAGTAGTTTCGGAGCCTATTCAATACAAACAAACAAACAATAAAATCTTCCCTCTTTATAATATTAGTATAGATAAGTGGATTATTTTAAAAATCACTAGATGCCTGTGCTTATTCGACTAATTCAAGAACATTCTTGTTATGATCTAAAATTAAAATTAATTAATTAATTATCACATGATCTTTATATTTTACCTTGGAACAGCTTCATCATGAGCCATACAACGTCTATTGCTGAACATAGGCCTTCCCTAAAGATTTCCAGATGGACCTGTCAAAAACGGCCTGCATGCAGCGTGTTCCTGCGACCTTTATCAAGTCGTCTGTCCACCTTGCAGGTGGACGGCCGACGCTGCGCTTGCCAGAACAGCTTAGCGTCGTCGTAATACCATAACTCAAATCGGACTTACAATAACTCTGCAAGAATTAATATTCAAACACAAAAGATGTTCAATTACATTTTTTCATTTCATAAACTCCAAATAAATAAATAACACTGTTATGTAGATTTTTCAAACGTGTTTCGAGTAATTTGTCAATAAACAATCTTCTGCATTACAGGCGACAGAAATGCATAACATAATGCTAATGAACTCTAGTGCTTGCATGTGGCGAATGGAGTCAATACCTTGTTACGAAATTTTTAATAAAGTTTACACGCAAGAGGGCATATGCTTCAACTTTAACGCACTCGCCGCGGAGGATATATTCCGCACGAAACAGTGAGTACAGCTATTAATTATAAACAATTACATATTACATTCCTATAACTAAGCCCGAGTTTTTTCAACCGTGGTCACGGTAATCTTCGGTGTTATTAAGCTGGTCGCGCTCGCAGGGCTTAGAGTGCGCCGGCGCGGCGTGAGGCGTGACGCGTGAGGCGTGAGGCGCTGCGAGCGCGTCCAGCTTAATAAGACCCGGACAAAAAGATAACCACGGTTGAAAAAACTGAAAAAAACATATTTTTCATGTCAGTGACATTTTCAGTTTGCAGAACAATTACAGTTACATAAATTCGATGACACCTCGCAATGGATGGAACATGAAAGGCGGATACGATGACGATTCCATTGAAGATCCGTATCCCAGGCGAGGACGGGTAAGCTTACGATATATCTTGATAAGTTGCTAAGATGCGCGATTGCTTTCATCGAGAGTGGACGTGTGCACGCAATTAGTGAATTGATTTTTTCGTTTTAATTAACTGATTTTTGGTGACCGAGTGTGGAGTTGTCGGCCCCTCTCTTACTATCTTGCGGGTTTTGCCGTATAACGCCGCCTCCATATTGGATTTCTGTGTTGCTGTCTCATTCTTGTGGAGAGTTGCAGTTTTTGTTGGAGTGAGTCGCTTTTTGCTAATAAGAAATTTTTATTTTTTCTGTGGTTTCGAACCGGGTGTCGGCGGCTTACGCATGGAGCGTTCGGGCTGCCAGGCCAACTGATCTGTACGCCCGCTGTCGAATTAACTTGTTGCTTGGTTCACTATTATTAGTGGCATTATGAGTACTTGCAATGGATGTCAACAGCTCATCAGTGTTATTGAGAAAATATGTTGCTCGATGTGTCGTAACGATTATCATTTTGGCTGCGTTGGTATTATTAAGGAAAAATATCTCAAGATGTCACTGAAAGCTAAGGAGATATGGAAGTGCCCCGAATGTAAACCGCCGCGTAGAAAAGGTGACAACAGCAACACTCCAGTTAAGGATTCGTCAACAATCTCGGACGAGAGTTCCAATACGGTGGAATCTCTTGGGAAGCGTATTACGGATATGGAATCTACAATAGTTAAAAAGATCGATTCACTTACAACCATACATCATAAATTCAAGACTGATTTTGATCTTATTAGTAAAGACATTAAATTAATCCCTGATCTTGTGAAGTCAGTTGAATTTATGTCAAAATCCTTTGATGAAATGTGCAAAGAAATGGCTGATTTAAAAAATGAGGTCGAAAATCTCCGTACAGAGGCAAAAAATCTTCGTGCTGAAAATATTAAACTGAAATCCGATGTCACTGAGCTAAGAGATCAGTTTTCACAAATGGAACAGCATGCGCGTGAGTGTAATGTGGAGCTGCAATGTGTCCCAGAGCACACTAATGAGAACTTAATTTCTACTGTTCTACAGCTGGCAAATACAGTCGCTTTTCCTTTAGCCGAAAAGGATATTTTGACCTGCATCAGGGTTGCAAAGTCAAGCCCTGTGTTGAAGCGCCCGAGATCAGTAATAATCAGGCTTCCTTCTCCTCGCATCCGTGATGAATTTTTAGCCGCCTGCATAAAATTCAATAAATGTAATCCAACTGATAAGTTAAACAGTCATCACTTAGGGTTTGGTGGCGAAAAGCAAGCGATATTTGTTGCTGAACATCTCTCTTCGTGGAACAAAAATCTCCATGCGCAAGCTCGAGCAGTAAAAAGAGATAAGCAATATAAGTATTGTTGGATTCGCCGCGGCCGCATATTTCTGAGGAAGGATGACTCCTCTCCTGCTATATGGGTGAAAAGCACTAATATGCTTGAAGATCTTAGAAACTAGATTATGTCTACGACATAGCATAGTTTTAAGAAAGGCTTCTGTGAAAATGGCCGAGTTAAATATATATTACCAAAATGCTAGAAGTATCCGTGGGAAACTTCATGATCTGTATTTATCTAGTTTAAAATATAACTATGATATTATAGTGTTAACAGAAACCTGGCTTAACCAAAGTGTACTTGATGCTGAAGTTCTAAATAACACTTATAATGTATTTCGAAGGGATCGTTGTTCAACAAGTAATGTTAAACTGGACGGCGGTGGAGTTTTAATTGGTGTCTCTAAAAAGTTCCAATCTATACGTTTACATAAATTCGAAAGCTCTAATGAAGACTTATGGATCTCTGTAAATATCGAGCAAAAACCTTCTAAGGATATTTATATTTGTTGTCTCTATCTTCCCCCTCCGATAAAGTTTGACACACTGAAAAATCAGCTTAATTGTTTGAGTAACACCCTAATTTCTTTTAGCTGTAACGATGTAATCATACTCGGTGACTTTAATTTACCTTACTTATATTGGTCATGCTCTAACGATACTCATGCTTCTTTATCTAAATGCACATCTAATTCAGCTATGGCTAACATGCTTTTTGATTTTATGGCCCTACACAATCTCAATCAATTTAATCTAATCCATAATAAAGACAATAAAATCCTTGATCTTACCCTCTGCAATAATAAAAACCTTATAGTTCGCGAGGCCCCTGATCATTTATCTAAAATTGATTCATATCATCCTCCTTTAGTTTTGAGTTTGACACGTCCCTCAATTGATTACCTTCCTAAGAGATCCATGTCAAAACGTAACTTTTATCGCGCTGATTATCCAAAAATTATTACAGAGTTGAACAACGTAAATTGGAATCGTTTGTTGGGCCAGTTTGACAATATTGATACCATTGTTGAACAGTTTTACTCTATAATTAATACTGTTATCGAAAAATTTGTGCCACTTTCAAATACAAACAGAAGCACTTATCCTATTTGGTATACTACTAAACTAATTAAAATTATCAAGGAGACAGAAAAGTATCGGTTCAAATACAAAAAATATAAAAACCCTTTGGATGAACTGGATTACATAGAAGCTAGGAGAAGGTGTCACAAATTGATAAGCATATGTTATAAAAATTATAAAGAATCTTTGGAAACTTCCATCTGCAGTAACAATTTGAAAGCGTTTTGGACGTATGTTCGTAATAAACGAAAGACTGCTGAGACAATACCGAGTGAAATGTTCTACAATGACGTTAAATTAACTTCCCAGACTGCAATTTGTAATGCTTTTGCCAACCATTTCTCTTCAGTTTTCACACAAAATACCCCTAGCCAAATCAATTGTAACTATTCTTCTGATCCTGTTAATTTAACGAAGTATCCACATCTCTCGGGCGCTAATGTTCCGGTTTGTTGTACGTTAAGCAGTATCAGTGTTACTCAAACCTTGATCCATAAATCGCTCATGAAACTAAAAGCAAGTCTTGGTGCTGGTCCGGATGGCCTTCCTGCCATATTTATCATCAATTGTGCCAAAAGTTTGTCGATACCATTAAACATTATTTACAACCGTTCCTTGTTCTTGGGAGTGTTTCCACGCAAGTGGAAAATGGCCAATATTGTTCCAATACCCAAAAGTGGTAACGCCAATTCAATTAATAATTATCGTCCCATATCACTTCTTTCTATATTGGGCAAAGTGTTTGAGTCTCTCATTTGTCCTCACCTCTCTCATCACCTTAAATTTCTGCTGATACCTGAACAACATGGATTTCGTTCTAAAAAATCAACAATATCCAATCTTGCTTGTTATGTCTCTGACCTTACTGCATCTATCGACGATGGACATCAAACAGACGCAATCTATACTGACATAAGCAAAGCGTTTGATAGAGTAGACCATGAACTATTGATCCATAAACTTCAGCTATTGGGAGTTCATGGCAGTCTCCTCAAATGGTTCTCATCTTACTTAGCACATCGCCCTCAAAAAGTTGTTGTTTGTAGCTATGAGTCAAACGCATACATAGCTAGTAGTGGAGTTCCTCAAGGATCACATTTGGGTCCATTACTGTTTTTGGCATTTATAAACGACATTTCGAATGCAATTAAACACTCTAAATTTTTACTTTTCGCCGATGATTTAAAACTTTACAAAATTATACATGATTTTAAAGACTCGCAACTACTTCAACGTGATTTAGACAGTATTCTTCACTGGACAGTCGTTAATAAACTCCCTTTAAATGTTGAGAAATGTAAGCATATCAAATTCACTAAAAAGAAATACTCTATTTCCACCTCATATACCCTTGGAGTGAAGGTTTTGGATGAAGTAGACCATATAAGTGATCTTGGCGTTTTATTAGATAGCAGACTTTCATATACTCTCCATGTGAACAGCATAATAACTAGATCTTTTAAAATGTTAGGTTTTGTGTGGCGAAATTGTAAACACTTCAAAAATGTATTGGCATTAAAGCTATTATACATTGCATTGGTCCGTAGTATATTAGATTATGGGTCTAGCATTTGGAATCCGTTTTATCAAATTCATATCGATAGAATCGAAAAAGTTCAAAAACGCTTTGTTTACTTTCTTACCATTCACCAAAAGAAAAAAGACCAGCTGAAATTGTATCCGGATCGCTTATCTAATTTTTATTTGTTAAGTTTGGAAAATCGTCGTTGGATAACGGATCAAATTCTATTGTATAAAATTTTAACTGGCTTATTAGATTGTCCCGAACTCGTCTCTAGATTTTCTTTTACTGTCCCTCGGAAAGGTGCTAGAATAGTTAATTTTTGTCCATTTACTACTAAGAGATCTAGAACAAATGTTGGGTCTCACAGTTTAATTGCAAGAATCAGCCGAGAACACAACATATTGTATAAATCTGTGCAGGTTGACTTGCTAAATTGCTCGTTGCTTAGCTTCAAAAATTTAATGTTTAAGTTTAAAAATAAAACGTAAAGATTAGTTATATATGTGTTGGAAATTATACTTATTCTTAGTTACAGATCGAGCAAAGTTCTTTCAATAAATGTTTGAAACTGTTCTACAGGACTAATACAGTCTGGCATATATTAACTTATTGCGTGAACGCCTCCAAATTATATCACGATATTGTTTGCATAATTCACTGCGCTTGAAATTAACTTTAAATTATATACATGTTGAGTTTTCCTAACTTGGGCTTACATTATAGCTATAAGTTATAATATTTTTTAATTTATTGTAATCGTAGTGTTAAGTCTGCTGGAAAACCTAATAAATAAAATAAAAAAATAAATAAAAATAAGTTAACGAGTGAGGTCTCTTCCTTGGAGAAATCCTGGGCTCAAATACCAGGTCGGCCAGTAGTTTGTGCTTATTTATTTTTACACGACTTGCCTGGATTCGGCTTTACATAAAAAAACCGCATTACGCCGGCCTCAAGCGAGGTAAAAGCAGGTGGAAGAAGAAGTAAAGAACGAGAGTTGTCTAGGTACCATTTCTTTGAATATTTTCCCAGGCATGTATGTAGTAATGTGTACTTATGTGTTATGGTGTTAAAGAAGATTTGGGCTGTTCAATTAGACTTAGAATACAATTTACAATTACTTAATTATGAATAAGAAGCTTAATTATTAATAAGCCACTGGATGCATAAAGCAGCAGACCGGGCTCTGTGGCGTATCTTGGGAGAGGCCTATGTCCAGCAGTGGACTGCAACGGGCTGATGATGATGATGATGATACAATTTACAATATCTAACGGTAATGAGTTCTGGCAGGTATTGCTATTTTTCATGGTAAAGTGAGTAAGTCACTCACTTAGTTCACTACCTCATTGTTCATAATAAATAAATATTTTCCAGGAAAACGGAGCATACCTCGACCTTGTTATCACATTAGTGGATGATAAATATAAAATTGACTCAGCATGTAACGCACTTTATTCGGGATATAAGGTCAGTCTTAAACAAAAATGTCTGGTTGAATATTTTATTATACTCTTGAGTTCACTTCTGCCTCCCTAAAAAATAGATATTGATTTACTATCGGCCCTCTTTTTTGCAGAGCTTATCGTCCTTAATGTGACACGAGATGAGTCCATGCTTCATTCATGAAACTCATAAAAATTTTGATTCCCTTATCTGGGAACCTCATCGGCCAAACAGAATACATAATTATACTTTTTAATAATCAAAGTTACTTAAAGAAATTAAGCCTTTACTTCATCAGTTTGTATACATTATGAATGGCTGTTCTCTGTGCAATCGGCGTGATAAATTAAATTCTCTTAATCCAGACCATAACCAAATTATCAAATTTCAGTGATTACTGTTCCTTTGATTCCTTGGTTAATTTTCGGTATATTTACATATACACATTATTTTAAACAGGTATACTTGCACCACCCTTTGGATATGCCACAGTCATCTCTCTACTATTACGCCATGCTACCGGAGCAAACTTCCTCTGTTGCTCTCAAGTTCAACATGGTGACGTCATCAGATGAGATCAAATACTATTCTCCGCAAGTGTGAGTTGAGGTTCTATTTACAGAGTTACCTAACAGTAGGTCTTACACGGAACTCCGAGTCACGGTCTTAATATTAGAACTGGTGATGATAGAATACCTCATACATAAGAGCTCATGCCTCTTGACTTTCTTAGTATGCATCAAGGCACGCTGGACACCAACATGCTGTTAATTGACATTATAATAAGAAAGTAAATAAAATTATATAAAAACAAAATATTGCAGACGACATTGCTACTTACCCGGGGAGCGGTATCTTCGCTATTTCCAAATTTACACCGAGAACAACTGCAGGCTCGAGTGTCTGTCTAACTACACATATAACATGTGCGGCTGCGTGGGTTTCTATATGCCATGTAAGTATCGCTAGACAACTAATGAAAGAGTAATAGACATTTTATTGTTTCCCAATATAATGGTTGGATGTTACAGATAACACTAGTGACAAGATCTGCACTATACAGAGTAGACAGTGTATGGAATCAGTAGAAGGCAAGTCAAAATCGTACTGTTACCTGTTATAGCTTGTGTCTCTTATTTCTTTTATGTTAGCTACGGCTCATACAATTAATGTCCACAGAAATAGTGGCGAAGAAAGAGACGGGAGACATCAGCTCGAGACTGTGCAACTGCTTTCCTGCTTGCAACACCGTCGAATACGACGCGGAGATCACGAAAGCAGAATTAAATGTCAATCGCTTCTTAACAAGCGAAGACTCAGATACTTCAGTTTGGGATTTTAGAAAGTAAATGTACTAATTGTTATATGGAGATACAGAATAGGGGTGAACAGAATTAGGTGAAAAGAAACGATATATATACCGAAAATTATTCCAGACAAAACAACTTGAATCTAATTCATTACATACATTTCCATGTAACAAACATAATATTATGATGATAAATTTGAAATATACGTATGTATATAAAAAACACTATAATATATAGATTTTTGTGGACGAAAATCAATCTACATTAATTTAAACACTGGTTCTTTCTCAGAGGTTTGACCCTTCGGAAATAAAAGGCGTGAGTGTGTATATTAAAATATACCTACGTACCTGTACGTACGAATCAATTTGCTTCACAGCTACACGTTTTCACGACTGGAAATGTATTTCAAGAGCCCGCGCTTCGTGTCCATGCGCCGCTCGGAGCTGTTCGGTCTGACGGACTTCATCGCCAACTGCGGAGGGCTGCTGGGCTTGTTCTTAGGGTTCTCCTTCCTCAGCCTCGTTGAAATCATCTACTTCTTGACCCTCAGGTATTGTCTACTGTTATCTAACTATAGCACACCAAAAGTTTTGTCAGTAGATGTATCTAGTATAAAACATTCGGTGGTACTTCACGCCAACCGTTATAATAATAACTATAGATAACTTTTTATTCTTTACGAATATTTAACTTCAACAAATTAGTTTAATGTTATCAGTAATTTTGACTTTAAGCATATTTTTTTTCAGGCTTTGGTGCACTTTTAGGCGCGATTTGGACGAGGAAAAACACAAAAATATGATAAAAAAGATAAAAGATGTCGACTCACCATAGAGATTATGGCTCAGAGTACATACATAATTTCATATGTTCACGCTACTATTTGTAATTCTACATTGTAATAAAAGTAGGTACTTACGGGTATTTTCGCGACGATTAATTAAATTTGTATATCGGTACATTTAAGTCTTTGCAGCCTTCATTGTCACGGGATGGACTAAAGTTTAGATGGTCCGAAAAGTTAGTGTTATAATATCTGCCTTCATTTTAGAATAATGCAAAATTATACAAAATAAAAATAAAATGTTGACAATCCTATCTATGTAGAAAGAGCTCACAGTGTCTTGAAGTCCAGTAGTTGGTGGTGTATAACCGGATCCCAGGACTTTACCAGTGTTCAACCATCTTCTTTATATGTCCGGTTCTTTTAGAGATATACAAGTATGGCATCTGATAGGTCGTAAAAATTTACTAATTTTCTTGGACGACTTAAATAAGTTTTCGTAGAAGCACGCTTTCTAAATGTAGCCAATCTTATCGGTGACTCCTCTTACATATGGTAGTACAACCGGAACGCGTTCAACTGTGACTGGTTTCCCCCGGTTTCTGTGACGGCGGCGAGGGATTTAGAGCTGGTTGCCTCGCAAAACTTGCTTATTGACATGTTAAATATTAAAAACATACAAATCGCCAAAAAATCCGATAAGTGCAATGTCGAGGTACATACGGCTATAGCTTGCTTTTGAATATTAAATTAAAAACGTTTGTAATACTTCATAATTGGTTTTATTTGTATTTACTACCTCTCTACTCTTTACCTCTTACTCTTACCTCTACTCTTTACCTGGCTATGGCAGTAACGAAGGCTTATGATTCTCATAAACCATGCATGTAGCGACATTTCCTGAACCAACTTCAACAAACGAGATGTCGTTAGATTTATTTTGACTCAACTGGTCGACCGAGATCTTCACCCACACTTAAACACTCACAATATTAAAAGTATGATCGAGGCACCGTCTACATCAAAGAATAGGCTAAGGGAAAGAGTTTTCGAGTCTCCGAAATCTCACTCATTGTTTTCTGTGAGAATGTGTTACTACCTCGGTCGAGCTATCACATTCATGACATATCAAATTTATTATTACATATAATTATATCTCTACACTCATTGACGGTAACCACACCATCACAAATGACCTTCAAAGGCAAGGGCTACAGCCTACAAGCACCTTGAAACCTACCTACTATAGCAAGACCTATTGAGTCTGTAATAATATAAGTAGGGCATAATATAATAAAGCAAGTCAATGTAGATTATAAGCAGTAAAATGTTTCTACGAAAAATGCAAGCAAACCGTAAGCAAGCGTCAATTGACGATAGCGTGCGCATGACGTGCGGTTTACGTGGACAGTAGGCCATACTTCGATAGTATTTATAAGATATTGAGTGGTTGCAACAACATCAAATAGTCTGCGGGAAATTCTACACCTTAGCATCTTGCACCTGATATAGCGTCTTTCGGAACGGAATAGTATGCCGAGACGAAACGAGAGTTTGCTTTTGAGTTGAAGGTACCCATCGTGGGGAAACCAACTTACTTGAGAATTCTCCAAATGAAGTTTTGACGGTATGTGAACTCAGTCAATCTGCACCAGGATAGCGTGGTCGTAGCCCACCAGGATTAAGGCCTAAATACCTCTCAGTAGTAGGGAGACCTTTGATCAGCAGAACATAGAATGAGAGTTCAATATTTTTACAATGTGTAAACATTAGTGACGCATTGCTCTGAGACGGTGCAAATTTTGAGCGAAATTTCCATGTTATTGTTGTATTTGCCTATGATTAAATAATCGATTTTTAAACTCATGAATACCAATTTAGATAAAATTTTACGACTGACGTGACTAGAATGTAGACCAGTAAAATAATTAACAGGGAGTGCTACTGTTCAATAGAGGCAATATACTTAATTTTGCCAATTCCGTTTACATGTCGACAAAAACGTATTTCTTAGATATTTGATAAAGACGACCCTTTCAGAAAAAAGATGCATTATGGAGAAAAGCGTGACGACAAACGTCTGTCCGGTGATCGTAAGAGAAAGACAGCGAGATAGTCCAACTAGGCACCAACTCTTGCATATGCAATAGGTATTAGAAACGTGGATTAAAACAATTTTTCAACAAATTTGGATACTGTTTACACAGGATTTCTTTTTCGTATTAAAACATAGGAAAGTATCGGTAGATGTAACAAACCTAGAAATTAAAATTTCCACATCATATCTACAATAAAAACAACCCTTATTGTGTGAATGGTTAAACTTGTCAGGGCAAGGATGGTCGGCCGATATTACACATTTTTTTATGATATAAGGGACAAACGAGCATACGGTTCACCTGATGGTAAGTGATCACCGCCGCCAATGAACATCTGCAATACCAGGGGGCACAGAGATGCGTTGCCGGCCTTTTAGGTGGGAATACGCTCTTTTTTTTAAGGTTGCCAGGTCGTATCTGTCCGGAAATGCTGCTGGCGGCAATTGGTTCCATAGTTTAGTAGTACGTGGCAAAAAATGACGACTAAAACGTACAGTGGTGGATTGCTAACCTCCGAGGTGATGTGGATGGAATTTGGAGTTTTGCCGCGATGTACGATGATGGAACTCAGCAGCAGGGATAAGTCCGAACAATTCTTCAGAGCACTCCCCGTGGTAAATGCGATAGAGAATGCAGAGCGATGCTAAACTCTATGCAAAGCCAAAGGATCAAGCCGATCTGAAAGAATACGGTCGTCGTAATACGAGCTGCCCGACGTTGAATACGGTCAAGAGGGAGAAACTGGTTCTGGGGAGCCCCTGCCCAAAGATGGGAACAATATTCCATGTGGGGCCGAACCTGCGCCTTATAAAGGTGCAGGCGATGGCCCGACGTGAAATATCGCTTCGATCTGTTGAGCACACCAAGCTCGTTTGAGGCCAATTTGGCCTTACCCTCAAGGTGACCGCGGAACTGATCGTCACTCGATATGTCGACACCAAGAATTCCGATACTGGCTATGGCAGTGAGAGGAGTGCCTTGGAATTGAGGCGAAACGACAAATGACGTTCTTTTTGTGGTAAACGCACAAACTTGTGTCTTTGTGGGGTTGAACTGAACCAAGTTGTATCGGCCCCAATCCAAGACTCCGGACAGCAAGGTCTCGACTTCAGACACAAGTTTGTTTCAGCACTCTTCGACATTTTCCCGAGAGATATTGGCTCGGCCGTTATACAAAGCATCACCCGTGCTGTCATCTGCATAGCAATGTATACCGCCAATTTGCAGCATATCATTGACATGCAGATGAAATAGCGTGGGCGATAGCACACAGCCTTGTGGGACACCAGCGTTCACGGACTTGAGCATGCACCGTCGACAGCGACCTGGATGCTCCGGTCCGCTAGAAAGCTGGCTACCCATATGCACAATTTCTCGGGAAGCCCATAGGATAGCTTCGCAAGAAGCGCTTTGTGCAAAACTCGGTCAAAGGCCTTCGCTACATCCAAACTAACGGCCAGCGCCTCCCCCCTACTCTCGATCGCCTTCGCCCATCTATGCGTTAGGTACACAAGAAGAGCACCGACCGAGCGACCCCTACGGAAACCGTATTGGCGGTCGCTTAATAGCTGATGGTCCTCTAGGTAGCTAAGGCGCGGGCAGTTGATAATGGATTCCATTGTTTTCGAGAGCAATAACTACAGGACATAGTGAGACTTAACATCTTATGTCTCAGGATGACGAGCGCGGTGGAATGCCACACAGTACTTTGTAAGTCAAGTTGCTGGATGGTGTTGCTACTGTTTATGGGTGGTCTTATCGCTTACCATCAGGCGAACGGCATGCTCGTTTCGTCATTCTATGCTATAAAAAAAAAAAAAAAAAAACGCACCAGCCGTTGCGAAAACCGTATTGCTGTTGCACCGCGGGATAGTCGGCGGCTCGCGTCCCCCGTCATCCAGAGTTGAGTTAGACACAAAGAGAGAGCCCAAAAGATCGGCCTTCTCTTTTGCGTCATGGGCCAACGATGCATCCCCTCTACGAAGAGGTGGGAAAGAAGGGTTACAAAAATTCCCCATGGCAGCTTTGGCGAGTGAACAGAATGCACGCATTTTACGATATCATAAAACATTTTTACGTGACGCCATATTCCTAAGTAATTATTAATTTTGTAAGTTATTGAGACTACATTCCCACGGGGTGTAGATGAGGTACACACCAGCGACATAGCACTAATATTAAAAATTACGTAAATTGAAGCGATGTTTTCGCATTTGCATACAGCGGTCAGTGTTGACAGAACGTTGGTGATTAGTGATACGAAAAATAATCTGTCGAATCAAGAACCTCGAACTGTTTTAGGCTGGTTAAAAATGAAGTAAGATCTGTTTTTTGTTAAATCGTATTATTGAGGCTTGTCTCAAAGTGGGGTTACTGGTAATAGATTGTAGGGAATACGCGATAAATTCACGTAGTGGCGGCTAAATAATTGAAGACAGGAACTTACCCGAGAACGTCAGTATAACACCGAAATACAGCAATCGACTTACATTGATATTATTCAATACAGAATTACTTACGAGGGAATAATGCGGGTGCCTTTACACCTTATTTTAATTTAATGAACATCATCTTTTGAAAGCGGTACTCTGCTATACTGGGAATTTGATAGAGATACGTGAGGCTACACGTTTAAGTAACGCGGGTTTAATCGAAAAGTTGTTGATAGCGTTCCTTCTACAGTTATTTCTCTTATCTATTCGTTCGCTTGATTTATCGCTAGCATTTCATGTCATTCCTATACACTTATTTTATATTAGTATTAAGTGTTAACGATCGTTGGAAGGTGTCTTGGGAGGCCCCAGATGTCTCATGGTGACGAGCGGTATGCAATACCATACAACGCTGGTCACTCAAAGTCTCAAAGTTTTGATAAAATTTGCTTTTTATTTTTGGGTAGGGCTACGCGCTATCATGCTGGCGATCTATGTGTCTTCGCGTTCTGTTTATGGCTCCTGCAGGACAGGTTTAGGCTTAGCCCAGTCTGGGGGTCTATGTAAAATAATATTATTGCGCAAATCAGTTTCTATTGGTCTAAATAAATTTCTTTCTTTCTTTCTGTTCTGTGAAAACATTCAATAAGTTCATATCTAACATTCTTATTTAATATGGACATTGCATTTGTAGCATTGACGAGGGGATTGATACGGTGTACGGTAGAGTCTGCTTACGGAAGAAACAAAAAGAACGTCGAAAATTCCTGTTAGGAGAACTGCTCCAAGACTTTGCTAGGAACACAACCCTGCATGGCCTTAGATACATCACGGAAAGAGGAGTCACTATAATAGACAAGTAAGTTACTGAGAAACAGGGGACATAATAACTAAAACATTATGCTGTGATATTTGAGAGCAAACACAATTTTGATTGACACATAGGCTGCTCACTGCTGCAATACTGCCTCGGTGGCGTAGTTGTATTACGGTATGACTGCAATGATGAGGTCTCGGGATCGATCCCCGGGTCGGGCAAAGTGATATTGGGTTTTTCTACTCAGTGTCAGCCCGGAGTCTGGAATTTGTGCCCGCTATGGCGATAGGCTCGCCCCCTATCACATCATGGGACGGCATACGCACGGCGAAAAGTGAGTGCACTAGTAGTGCCTCTGCCTATCCCTTCGGGGATAAAAGGCGTGAGTATAGACAAGCTAATCAAAATATTTTCATAGATGCTGTTTATTGAGAAAAATGCCCCTTTTCAACCCGGAGGATGATTCCGTGCTTAGTGGTTACACATTTTATTATAGCCATTGGCGGAAGAAACAAATATCTACATAATATGAATAATGACATTTTTATATTACTTGGTGTTGGTCGCGGCCTCGTTCGCGTGAAAACCTTTTCGCTATAATAGTCGCATAGACTACTTTTCATGCGTATAAAAATACCTTATAAGTAAATGACTATAGGTAGGCGTCAATAACTACGTATGACGCCAGGGCCACTAATTAAAAATAAAATCTAATAGTTCTTCATTATCCTACGGCAGCATATCATGGGATAAAAAGTATACTGTTTGGTAGCTTCGGGATTTTTAGCGATAATATTCGTTTTTTTTAGCACGATTTTTGGAGAGGTAAAGACGAGTATGTGTAACGCGTTTAGTAACGTAATTTAAGAATTGTCCTGTGTATCCGTATTATAATATCCGTGTGCCAAATTTCATCCAAATCCGTAGAGTGGTTTCTGCGTTTACTTTGAACTAACATGCAAGCATTTTACAAATTCTCGTATGAACAATATAAATAAGAAGTACGATTATTGAGCGTCTATGACTCAGATTCATTTCCGTATTCCTAGAATCTTTTGGCTGATCCTGTTCTTGGTGAGCGTCTCCATCTGTTTGTATCAGATACGTAACGTGTGGAATAAATGGGAGAACACACCGGTTATTGTCTCCATCAACGATCGACTAGTTCCAGTGTCTGAGGTAAGTGTTTAAGAGATTACTGGGACTTTGTACAGCCAGTAGACATCTTATAATGTAATCGCTAGTGATGGTAGCCACTTCTTGCCTGCCTGTGAAGTATGAACAGTAACAAATCTAACAAGACATTTGAATAACTGCATGAATCTATTGCGCTCATACATACATATTTCATAATACTCAAATCATATTGATTTCAATGTCTCTGACGTTTCGGGTTAGAATCCCGTGTCTGGCAAAGTGATGTTGGGTGTATATATATGTCCCATTATGTATATATATATATCAGTAGCCTGAAATTTGTGCCCGATATGGCGATCGCCCGCTGTTACATAATGGGACAGAATACACATGGCAGAAACGGGATGCACAAGTTGCGCCTCTACCAACGCCTTTTGGGATAAATGGCTTGGCTGTGGGTCTAAGCGTGCATGCTTGTGTGTGTGTACTTTTCAATATAATGTTTTTAAAACTCAATGTATGGCACAGGTGCCGTTCCCATCGGTAACGATATGTCCACAATGGAAGATTTCAACAAGTGATTATAGCTACCAAGAAGAAAAGCAAAAAATAAGAAAATATGGAGCCTATATGTAAATATATTAATATTTTTTTTGTCTATAAAGTCTAGACAGCTATGGAATATAGCACACAAAATTACATTCTATTTGACTATTCCTAATGTAGTTATTCGATACATTAATTATAATTTTCATGTATAACACCACGAGACGTGATTATGTTGGTTTTAATATTAAAATTAAGCATGGCGGTGTCTCTTATGATTGGCGGTTCAGACCCTACCCTATATAATACTTAAAATTAATTTCTATAATATTTGTGACCTCACCTTTGAAATCAATTTTCCTATTTTTGTGTTTTGTGAGCCAAAGCCAGATTGTCACCTAGGCGTCCTCGCTATTGAAATTCCTGGAACCCCTTGTTATCACCAATACAACGGCTCTGAAACTAGACAAGGACAGGAGGGGGCAACCAAATCGGCGAGTATTGTTCACCTTGGAAGAATGAGTGATCGCCTCCGGGTTGGTCGTCATGAATCGCGGATCGCTGGCCACGTGCGTGCGGCACAATGGCGGTTCGGTGGTGGACATTATGTTCGCCACCTCAGCAGTTACCCACCGTGTCGGAGACTGGAGGGTCCTGGTGGGCGAGGAGACGTTGTTGGATTCCCGATACATACGGTTCGACGTCGCCTCGTCCCCTTCTCCTCGGTCTCGTGGTGGCATGATGGCCCTAAAGGAGGTTGCTCTGGTGTGGATCTACTTGCCGGACGACTGTACGGGTTGAAGAGGAGGCGAAGTGGTTCAGGCCGACGATATCGCATGTTTGTGTCGTGGCTATTCCCACAGTCCGATACGTTGAAGTTGTGCGGTAGTTGGGGTCTACGGTTGTCCCGTTTGGGCCGAGTCTCTGAATGCTCCATGCATCATTCTTCTGCGTAAGCCACAACGTTTCATCGGGTACTACCCCACTGAGGCCTAGGCCTCACGCTGACGTTGACGCACGGAGCGTCCTTCGGAAGGGGGGGTTCCGAGGCCCCGCCACCACCCCACAACAGGATACAGGCCGCACTAGGTGGCACCGCGCAGGGATTGTCACGGGCAACAACTTAGACACTTCTGTCGGAAGAAGCCCGCAGCTTTCCCTAATGCGCTGAAGATGGCTACCACACAGTTTTAGTTGGTATGCTGTGCGTGTGTATAATGTTAGAGACTCGGCCCGGTGGTCATCCGACGTTTTTCATGTCTCCGGGCTCAACGCCGGGTTGTAAGGCACGGTGAACCCAACATAACCTCTCAGTCGCCCCCAGGAAGGCTGGGCATTAGAAGTAACGTGCTTTTTCAGCAAAACAAAAAAAAACACTACCCACGGTCTCCCACGAGGCCGCTTGTGTCTTAGCGGGTAATCTGCCAAGGGAGATGAATGCCAAATACCTCTCAGTCAGTATTCTTCTGGTGTAAGGAGGCATCCCGTCTCAGCGGAGACTGGGCCCGAGGGAGGACACAGCTCAATTGGCCTCCATCCGCCGTGCCATCATAGAGAAGTGACATACCAAGCTGTAGAGCCCGAGTGCAGGCTTCGGCTCATTCCTGTGTCGGATAGGAAAAAAGAAGTCCGCCGTGTGCCCAAATTGTGGCAATGGCCGCGAGGACACGATCCAACATACTTTCGAGGAGCACCTAGCCTGGGACCAACAACGCAGCGCTCTTAGAGCAGTCATCGTAGGAGACCGCTATAGTCGAAGACTTGAGGTCATGGCGAACGATGGACTCCTTCTGAAAGTACGTAATTTCACCGAAGGAGAGCGCCGAGTGGGATCAAGAGCAGAACAGTCCCGCCCGCAGCCCGAGGAGAAGTAGTAGGCGCCACATGTCCTATGGTCCGGAGACATCTAGAAAATTCCGCCACGGTAAACCCTGCCTGGCGTATGAGGCGACCAAATGGGTCTGGTGAAAATAACCTCACCGCGGCACTGTCCAAATTTCCATAGGAAAATGGACTTAATTGAAACTATTACATTAAAAATACGATAGCGCGTAAACTCATGCTAAGGTTATTGAATATTACAATAGTGTCAAAATTTACCGCGTGTTTTTGGCGGGATTTGTCACGCACAGCTAAGCGTGGTAGATTCTATGTGGCGTCTCCCATACATTGTAATAGTAGGTAATTCGAACGCCAAAACCACGTAACGTGAATGTTACGCCCAGCCCCGCTCGTTGTATGGCGAAGCCCTTAGAGGGCGTCGCGGGGCGAGCTGGAGAGCTACTCGCTCGACTACTACAATCTAGCGGATTTGCTGCTAATGTTCCCCGAAATATCAACATGCAAATACCGACTTTCTATTAGCTTTAGGGTGCTGTTTGAAATTATCGTTTCGTAAAATGTGTTTAAATATTTTTTTCAGGCCAATTGACGATGTAAAAAGATTTGAAGATGTCTCACTTATTTGTACAAGAAAGAATTTGGAAGAGGAAATTTACTTAGATCGAAAGTATTCTGATGTTGAACTCGTGGAAAACATAAATAAGGTATTTAAAATGGACTTACGTCTTTCAGGCACAGGAGCGACTGATTTTATGTCCAAAACACATCATAATAATATGTTGACCTTTAGTACCTATTAAATTTATCGCTGAATCACTTTTCCATTTTTCGATGAATAACTTCATATCATATTGTTACAGGCAATGGGAATACACCGCAGCAAGGTGCCGATTATCACTTTATTTTGGCGAGGGACGTATTATAATGTTCCTGAGATTGTGAATGAAGTTTACACACGAGAAGGAATTTGCTACAGCTTTAATGCTCTGGCCGCGGAGGATATGTTTCGCACGGAGCAGTGAGTACACTCATTTAATATCAAACAAGATTTAGCCCGCGGTTCCGCTCACATACTATGACATATCAAATACCTAATAAATATTTCTAGCTATTATATTTCTTGAGAAGCGGCGATAGCCTAGTTGGGAGTGGAACGGACTGCCGAGACGAATGTCCGCAGGTTCAAAACCCAAGGGCACACACCTCTGACTTTTCTAAAAAGTTATGTGTGTATTCTTTGTGAATTATCGCACGCTTTAACGGTGAAGGAAAACATCGTGAGGAAACCTGCATACCTGAGAAGTTCTCTGAATTTCGAAGGTATGTGAAGTCCGTCAACCCGCACTAGGCCAGCGTGGTGGACTAAGGCCTAAAACCCTCCCAGTAGTAGAGGAGGCCCGTGCTCAGCAGTGGGCAGTATATAATACAGGGCTGGTATGGTATATTTCTTGAGATCCACAACCATCGTGGACATTCCGTAGTGGAGTTATACAAGGTTATATTGACATTGCGTTACTATATGAAACCATAATATAAGTAACACTTTACAATAAGTTACTCGAACCATAGTGAAGAATAAAAACGGTAGTATCACAGTTTCACTCAGAAATACACTAACTAAGAATATAAAACATTTAGTGACGTAAATAACTAAACAATACACTAACCGCATTAAGCGGTAATCGCAAATTGCAAAAAAAAACTTGGACTTTTTAAGTCATAAGCATATAAAAATATCTGCCGTTCTGATTAGCAAATATTTTAATTGTAATAGTTTTATATGGTTGACTGATACACGATTCCAAGGAGACAAGTGGAATGTCCGGGACGCGGGGGCACATTTAATCCGTCACATAATATCTAAAGGTGTGTAAGGGGGTCCAACATTCATATTTTTTTTCATGAACGACGAAACGAGCATGCCCTTCGCCTGATGGTAAGCGATACGACCACCCATAAACAGTAGCAACACCATCCAGAACCTTGTGTGGCATTCCACTGCGCTCGTCATCCTTAGACATAAGATGTTAAGTCTCATTATGTCCAGTAGCTACACTGGCTACAATATCCTTCAAACGGAAACACAACAGTGCATGTACACTGCTGCTTGGCGGTAGAAATAGACATTGCGGTGGTACCCACCCAGACGAACTCTTACATATGAGAGACCTACCACCAGTAACATTCATGCAGCACTGTATATCTGTGGTCGCCGGTTATTATTAATTAGCATCGACACTTTGTCTTTGAAATTTTTTATGTTTACCCACTCAATCTTTATATGTGCATACATAATTTCTTGTATTACTCTTTTTAATTTCTGTATGCTCGTAGCTAACCCTAATTTTAGTTTATAAATAGTTTTCTCAGTAAGTGAATTTATGTAATTCTTTATGAGAAATAAAGATCTTAAACCATAGTAAATTTGTCATTGTGGCTATCGATAAAGAACGGCACGTCGGCTAGACAGCACGACACTAACTGACGCCTGCGCGCGCGCTCTGTACGGCAGCGGGTCGGCGGCGGCCTGTCAAGCTGGCGGGCCGAAATAGGCCCGCTGCCGCACTGAGCGGATTTTTTTCATCGTCAGTGCGTGGGGGGCTGAAAAAGGCCTGCCGCGATGTTTTTGATGCATAATATCCACAATTTTACCACAAGCTGAAATATATATTTTTCTGTGTCGATCTCTTACAAATACCTAAGATAATCGTTCCGCAGTGAAGAACTAGGTATGGTTAATCAATGAATTTAATGTTTTTAAGTTTAATCTTTAGATGTTCCTAAACATATTAGTATTTGCAGGACACAAAAAAATTACAGTTACATAGATACAAAGAATCATGCCAGTAAATGGAGCATTGAGGGTGGATACGAGGGCAACTCCTTCAATGATACATATCCCAGGCGAGGACGGGTGAGCTTCTTATTATTAACTAGTTGTGTGCACTTAGACCTACCTCAGCAAGTTATACATTCGAAAATGTAATATTTTCTTAGAAGTACTGCCAGTGGCTTCGCCCGCGTGAAAAGCCATTCCCGTTACAAAAGTGCCTAAACATTGCAGCGCTTCATAGCGCCATCTATTTAAAAAATCATATCAAAAATCATTATTTCACATAGGAGCCAATTACCGGGATAACAAGTAGCCTGTGTGTGTGCCGTGTGCATATCTCCTGTGCCAAATTTCATTGAAACTCGAAACTATTTTAGTCGAACGAACTAGACGTCCTTGCTTCGATCGCAAACAAACGCGGTTTGGTCATGGCTCGGACACGACCGGGGTGGAAGCGCGGCAGGCCCCTTCGTAGACTTGTGCCCAGCATCAATCATCTGTCCGGGTACTGGGTCGTCCCCCGGAACAGATTGCCTCTCCTTCCTTACGTTTATTTTATTTTTCATTGCCATTTATGGTCCCACGAGTATGGAAGAATAAAGAGTCTACTGAGATAGAGCTCCCTGAGAAAGCCTTCAAGTAAACCCGCCAAGAGAGGCGGCTGGTACTCCGACGGGGGTCGCACTAGAGACCGAACTGCTCATCAGCCATGCATCTTGGGACTCGGGGTAACTTTTTATAGTAGTTTTCTCCCTTGCGCCCTGGGTGGTTAAGCAAAGACCCTCAGCCTCAGGAAACACCGCGAGACATAACCACAGTTCCCACTGAGATTCTGAGACTGGCAGTGGCCAAGGTGAACACATTCTACCCCAGCCTGTTCCGCGGCAGTATGAGTGCACATGGAACCCGCCTGTATTCCTCCACTGTCCCTTCTGCTAATCAGAGAGAACGTGGATCCTCTCTCCAATGCTGGTTTGGGGGAGGTCCCCTATTCGCCACTCAGGGAAACACGCCCCAATGGCGACAAACACCTCCACACGGGAAATCTAGCTTCCCTAATGAATGTCTCTTTTTTGTGAGCTTGTCCGTGAAGATCCGTGCACTTCCCAGACTAGTGTTATTGCAAAAAAACTTTAGGATTCAAAACCCTGTGTTAGGCTCTCGGCCCGGCAGTCGCAAGACGTTTTCCATCTCTCCGGGTGGCTCAACGCTGCGTCGTAAGACCGGCGAACGTAACATGACTGTCCAGTTGCTCTCCATGGAGGCTGGGTGGCTGTGATAGATCAGTTTCTCCGAGAAAACAAAAGATTGGAAACCTGCCATGTTTGAGGCACCCAATTGAAAGTGAAGAAAAAATCAAAAGGTTAATATACACTGAGATCCGCGATTATCAATTCAATATATCAAGTAATTTTGACGTTTACGGGGCAATACATTACATACATTTTTATGGTAAAGTTAGAAAGAGAATTGAAAATGGGAAAAAAATAGATAATGTCCGCAAACCTTCTGACAATACACATTTATCAAATAGGTTTCTAATAAGTTCTTAAACTGATTTTAGCGAAATTCAATTTATCAAAATACTTATAATGTTGACCAATGAGAGTAGCCTTACTCACCAGATATTTTTATACCTGGAACAAATCAGGAAAGCAAACTGAGTTTTCATGATTCATAATTATATTTTTTTTACACTCCTCAGCCAAACGGAGCTGACCCCGACCTCATCATCGTGTTGGGGTTCTCTGAATTCAAATTAGACAAAGAATGTAACGCAATATTCTCAGGATATAAGGTCAGTGTTAGAAATAAATATGTGGTTAATGTTTGATGTGGTGGAGCCACCTTGCCGACATGTTATTATTGTAAACAGCATGAATGATCCGATCGATGGGAATAGTACAGTTTATGGGAATAGTTTCATACGGTGAGTGAGAGTTATGGAGGTGGGAAGATAGGAGGCATCAGGGAAACGATGGGGTGTTCACACACCACATCCTCCAACATTCTATCCTACTTCTTTTCCGTTCCTTTAAAACCCGTAGCGGCTCTAAGCTTCTTCCGCAATTGTAGGTATTCGTGGATGGTGGAGATCACTAATTAATATAAGGTGATATACATGCTCCATTTCCGGTATGTTCTAATAAAATTAAACTGAAGGCGAGGTCTCTTTCTTGGAAAAAAATAATGACGCAAAATCCGCGCTGGTAGTTTATCCCATTCCATTCCATAATTTATTATATACTAGACTTCTACTCGCGGCTCCGCCCGCGTGAATGCGTTTTTCGGGGATAAAAGTCCCGCTTTATATTTCCCCGGGATAAAAAGTAGCCTATGTTACTCGCTGATAATGCTTTATATTGGTGACAGAATTTTTAAAATCGTTTCAGTAGTTTCGGAGCCTATTCAATGCAAACAAACAAACTTTCCTCTTTATAATATTAGTATAGATTATGCAGTATGCTAGGCCGGTATAATTTCGGCGACTTCGGATTGAGGCGAATAACTATTCAGTCTCAGACAGGAACTGGACGGTATCAATTTAATTAATTTTCGCCGTGAACATAACAGTTTAGTGATGTTGATCGAATTGCTCCGAATTTTGAATGACCTGACCAATGCTGGACTGAGCGAAGATCATCGTTCTTAGTTCATGTAGTTCAAATATAAACGGTATTTTATCCAGGTATACATAAATCACCCTCTGGACATGCCGCAGGCATCTCTCTACTACTATGCCCTGAACCGGGAGCAAACTTCTTCTTTTGCCCTCAAGTACAGCGTGGTGGCAACATTAGATGAGGTCAAAGATTACACTCCAGAAGTGTGAGTAAGGATTTATTTTTACTGCATTAGATATTGCCAGGTTTTCATATGATCCCGTGTCAACTTGTTGGGAATCTCGGTGTTGGTACCGGTTTGCTTTGGTAGGATATCTCATACACAAGATTGCATGCCTCTTGTTTTGGTTCAGTATTAATCAAGGCACCAGTACGCTGTGAATCGACATAATAATAATAAAATTGAAAAGAAAAACGTAATAAAATTATAAATTGCAGACGACATTGCTACTTCCCCGGGGAGCGGTATCTTCGCTATTTCAAAATATACACCGAGAACAACTGCAGGCTCGAGTGTCTGTCTAACCACACGTACAAGATATGCGGCTGCGTGGGTTTCTATATGCCTCGTAAGTATACCTACATAAAAGGAAGTTAGCGGATATTTTGCATTTTACGAATACCTCAATTGTATGTTTCCATTGTAGATAACAGAAGTGACCGGATCTGCACTATACAAAGCAGGCCGTGTATGGACTCAGTAGAAGGCAAGTATAATTTATTTGTATGTTGTAATTTATCCACAGGCGCCACGGTTTAAAATATATTATTTTATTATTATAGAAAAAATAGCAGAAGAAGAGATGTCGGACATCCGCTCGACGAAGTGCAACTGCTTACCTGCTTGCAACAATGTCGAATACGACGCCGAGATCTTAAAAACAGAGTTTCTTGCAAAAGACTATATTTTTAACCAACCGGAAAACGATCCTTATTGGGCCCAATATAAGAAGTAATTTTAAATTATTGATGTTTAAGGGCAAGCGTCCACAGTTCCACATCGTACTCATCGGAGGGAACGCATCAGACGAATCCGTGTAGGCAGTAGTCCACTGTATCCGCCGCAGTCGGAATACCTAAGCGTCTACCAGCTATTGTCTACTGACTGGCAATCCGTATGACGTCAACGGTACACATCATCGCGTCAGCATTACTGACAAGCTGGTGCGTGCAGTCCATGCGATGCGAATCAGTGGACGCACTTGTATAAGTTTCTATACAAATAATACTAGGGAGCGTATTAATAGATGCAACTCAATTTTGCTATGAAGTGCGATATCAGCTGAGACGCTGTCATATTTAGGACAGCATCTTAAGATAGTCGGTAATTAATAAACCCATATCAAGATCAGCTCAAATATCCTCTTAAGTTACAATATGTGACCGATTTTGACAGCTAAAGTCTGTTTGTATGACAACGCTTACTCAGCTGAGAACAAGCTCTTAAAGGACAGCTTAAGCTTGGCTTATTAAATAGTCCAATACATTAAATGTCTACTTGACGATTTACTCAAACGTTTGATTTATTAATACTGCGCTAAGATCCGTTGCGTGCGATGCGATCGATGTGGAACTGTGGACGCTTCCCTTAATGTACCATGTCAGCTTACTAATAGCACGCTAATAGTATTTAGAGCTGCGCAGAGATTCAAGGTGGGTCCTGGAATCTGATGAAAAAGTAATGCAGCATTATATCCAACCGACGCGAAATATACAGAATGGATTTTTGAGACGGGGCAGTAAGGCCGCCACCTTACCCGCTGTAGCTAAAGAAAAGCTTTCTTAACAAACTGTTCCTGAAGAGATAAAGATCTGCATTTACAGGTTTTGAAATAAAATGTACAGTCAGCAAGAAAATTGGCAATTTACGCAAAAACTTTTTTTTATGCCAATCGATCCAGTAACTTGTTGCTTATAAGGATCAAAGAGCTTATGGGACCAGTAGAGATTTGAGTACTTTTAAGGCTATTTCTCCATACATTTTGTAGGAAATGTGACTCCAATTAGCTTTTATATATTAAAACAAAACCTTGTATTCAGGGTCGATTGATCTACAAAAACAAATGGAAATGTATTCAGGTAAAGAAAGAAAGAAAAGTATTTTATTTGTCACAGACACAACTGACATACAATGGTATTAATTGGTATTAATTAAGTGACGTCACGGACGTGTAACTACTGCGATCGCTGTCCACTTTAATTGGATTTTAAAAATAAAACGAGTAGTTTAATCGCAAGTGTTTATTAACAATAGTGTTTGTTCTTAACCATTAAACATCGATAAACCTCAAAAAATAAAACAGTGCTATAAATAATTACAAAACTTAAAAATAAGAACGTAAAAACTAAAATCTAAGTGTGACAAAGTGAACTAACTACCCGTACCTACATATAATTTATAAAAACTCATCATATATCTACATAATACACAAGAGAACGAAAATTGTGAGTGACTCCGGCCCCTGTGTATCCTCGGAAAATCTCAGTTCAGCGTGTCATGGTGTTGTTGCCCTACTGATCCCCATAAGTACCCATACATAATTTATTCACTAGCGCCATCTAGCGAAATCCCTGTACATTACCCTGTTAGATCGATTGCTGCACTATCATCTGAAATTATGGCAGTAAAGTGTAGTGCGTGCGGGAAATATGTTTCAACGATAGATGGCGTCACATGTAGTGCTTGTAAACGGATAAAACATCGCAGCTGTGCAAACCTTTCGCGCAGTACACCAATCTCCAACACCTGGCAATGCCCTGACTGCAAGGCGAGTCCGCCTTGCAACAGCAGAGCAAATACACTCTTGCAGCCGGAAAATAGCCAGGAGAGTGTGTACAGAAACGAATTTCCGGACGCTAATTCTACGACAAACAGAACAGACTCCGACCTAACAAGAGAACTACGTAAGTTCCGAGATGAGATGCGCGAAACCAGAGAAGAATTTCGCGCGGCCCGACTAGAGATGCAAGAACTGCGCGAGAAGTTCGCTGCTTGTGAAGAACGTGTGTCACGGTTGGAGGGCAGAATCTCGGTGTTGGAGGAACAAATTAGCACGCAGGGTGCGTCAAGCAATGGGGGTGATGCCATTCACGCATTGGAGGCTACGGTGCTGCAACTACAGCTTGACCTAAATAACCGAGACCAGGATCTGCTGCGCAATGACATAGAGATCTCAGGAATCCCAGAGGACGCTAATGAGAACACAACTCATATAGTGCTGGCTGCAGCCCAAAAATTGGGAGTTACTCTGGACGACCGTGAGTTGGTAAGCTGTATGCGAGTTGGAGCATCGCGTGGGGCGGCTGCCCCGAGTGGAGATAGTCGCGCGGTGCGTCCACGATCTATTGTGGTTCGCCTTGCGCGCCGAGCTTCCCGGGACTCGCTTCTGCGCGCGGCGCGTGTTCGGCGGCATCTTACCACTGAGGGACTTGAACTTCGCGCGGACCCTAAACCGTTCTACGTGAACGAGCGACTCACGCGCGCCAACCGCGCGCTCTTTAACCGGGCCCGCAATGCTCGCCGAGAGCGCGGCTGGCGCTATGTGTGGACTCGCGACGGTCAAGTACTTGCCCGCAAAGATCAGGACTCACCGGTGCACAGAATCCGAGTTGAAGCCGACTTAGCACGGGTTTTTGGTATGGCTCAATTTGGTCAGGAGAGTAATTCTGTTTTATAATTGTATTCCTTCTACTATTTCTCTTATATCTTTGTACACTTTTAATAATATTATTTCATTTAGATTTAATCTGTATGTCACAATTACTGTGCGTTGTTCCGAATGGAGTGGTGTAAATATTGTACTTATAATTCTATTTTTATTTCATGCTCATGTTGTGTTGCTTTATAAAATCTTCATAAACTTCGAAAATATTGGTATATCATTTTATATCTATCACTATATAATGCTACACAATACTGAGTATAAAACACTATCAATGTTGGTTTATATGTGTATTAACTTTAAAATCTTATTATAGGCCACAACTTAAGATTGGATTGTTAAATGTTGGTTCCCTAAGTACACGTCATGATGAATTTATTGCTGCTATGGCTACACACGATGTCGACATAATGGCGATAAATGAGACGTGGTTACGCGAGGGGGAGGAGGGCCGAGCGCCCGCCGTGCCCGGGTATCGCTTGCGACACATACCGCGACCGGCCGGCGTGCGCGCTCGCGGCGGCGGCGTTGGCTTCTATATTCGACGCGGCATCGCGGCACGAGCGCTGGCCCACCCGCCCGCACCGCAAGTCGAACAAATGTGGCTGCGCCTTTCAGTCAAGGGTAGTAGCCTGGCCATCGGCACAGCGTACAAGCCGCCATGGTTGGATGTTGACATTTTCCTAGACTCCCTATCATCAAGTATGGATGCGACTAATTCGTGTCAGCACACTATCTTACTAGGCGACTTTAATATAAATTTATTAAATGAAGAGGATCCAAAGACAAAAAAAATACTTAAATTCTTGGAATGTTACAAATTAAAACAATGCGTTACTGAACCAACACATTTCACGTCACACAGCGAAACACTTTTAGATCTTGTGTGTACTGATAAAGTAGGGCACTCCACCAATGTTCATTACATACATGATCTCAGTAGCCATGCATTTATTACATGTTTATTGAATATGCGCAGGGATAAACCTAAACCACAAATAATAAAATATAGGGCTTTACATAACATTGACTTGAATAATTTTGACAAGAGTTTGGAAAATATAGATTGGAATCAAATTATGTACTGCAGAGATATAGAAAAAAAAGTGGAAATGCTAAACGCTGCAATTCTTAACACTATAAATACACACGCACCCTTACGAAAAAAACAGGTTAAGATTAGACCCTATCCTTGGATCACATATAATATAAGGGAGTTGATGAAACGCAGGGATGAGGCATATTCACGGGCCAAACATAGTGGACAAGAAGGACACTTTCTTTTTTATAAGGACTTAAAACGAGTGGTTGAAGATGCCTTGATTAGAGAAAAAAGTGCCTACTTTAACCACTACGTTAATAATAACCTTCCAAATTCCCGCATTCTTTGGAAGCACATAAAGCAAAACGTGCGTATAAAAGAAAAGTCCGTGCTGCCCGTGGATATTTTTAATGACCCCGAAGTTATAAACGACCATTTTCTTTGCGTCCCAGGTAGGGTGGAAATAAATATAAGCCAGCTAACTTATTTCGAGTTCCACTCATATACTGACTCAATATTTGCTCTCCGGACTGTGGATGAAATGGATGTTCTAAAGGCAATAAAGTCTATCTCATCTAACGCCATTGGGGTGGACGGTTTATCCTTGGATATGGTCAAGCTGACTTTACATAAAACTCTGCCGGTAATAACCTCCGTTATAAATCAATCCATAAAATCAAATACATATCCCGAAATATGGCAATCAGCGTTAGTGAGGCCTATTCCCAAGACGTCTTCGGCAACGTCCTTACAGGCATTGCGTCCTATTAGTATATTACCCTTCATGTCCAAAGTCTTGGAAAGGATAGTTGCAAATCAGTTGCGTGATTTTTTGCACGAAAGCGAAATATTACCAAGCCTGCAATCTGGTTTTAGGAAAGGGTATAGTACGACGACCGCCCTTGCTCACGTGATCGATGATATATTAACAGACATCAACGACGGTAACGGTACGTTGCTTGCTCTCCTGGACTTTTCTAGGGCTTTCGACTGTATTAATATACCTTTACTACTGTCTAAACTCCGTTATTACGGCTTCGATATTTCCGCGATAAAATGGTTTGAGAGCTATTTTATGCATCGTAAGCAATACGTAGAAGTAGTACTCGAATCAGGCGAGGAATTAAATTCGCAGCCTAAAAAAGTTACTCGGGGCGTCCCACAGGGGTCGATCCTTGGCCCCTTGCTATTTGTAATTTACAGTGCTGACATCACGTCGCATATCCACTACTGTAAATTTCATATATACGCGGACGATATCCAATTATACAGGGCAGGTCATCCGAAAAATATGCACTCCGCAGTAGACCAAATGAACGGCGATTTGGATAGGGTAGCTAACTGGGCGGAAACTAATTCATTAACTTTAAACAGTAAAAAATCTAAATACATCATATTAGGCACAAAAAAACAGGTAAATAAAATCGGTAACAATGGAGTGCACCTGAAGATTAAGGGAGTACCACTGGAAAGAGTCCACGAGACACGTAATTTAGGTTTAATCATAGATGAGGAACTGCGTTTTGAGTCTCACATCGTAAGTGTCGCAAGTAATTGTTTATATAGGCTCAAGGTGTTATATCAAATTAGAGATTCATTAAGAATCCCAATGCGCATCAAATTAACCGAGTCGCTAGTTTTATCAAAATTTAATTATATGGATATAGTTTATGGCCCACGTCTTCTAGCTCGTTCTCAAAAACTTATACAGCGAGTCCAAAATGCTTGCGCAAGATTTTGCTTTAATATTCCGCCACGCACTCACGTTACCCCATATTTAAGTGACGCCAATATATTAAAAATGAAGGCCCGCCAGGAATTGCATATGGCTTGCCTTATGTTTAACCTGGTGAAATACCGCACTCCTCCATATCTTGTCGGCAAACTGCAGTGGCAGAGCGACGCGCGCGACGCGCATCACACCCGAGCATCCAGCTGGGCGCTGGTGGCGCCGCGTGCTCGAGTTGTTGCGTTCCGAGGCAGTTTCAAGTTTGCTGCGTCCCGATGCTGGAACGTCTTATTACCGCCTCTGCGTAGTCTACATTCAATCACACTTTTTAGATCTAGGCTCAAAGAAAGTTTACTTAAAATACAGAAAAATACACAATGAGATGAAAAAAGTAAGCATTAAACATAATACCTCATTTGTTGTAGACTCATGGCATGGCGGTCTACTTATTTCGGCGTCATTTATCTTTAGGATGCAGCGCAATTAAATATTTTTTTGTTCCACTTTTTTTGTTCCACTTTTTTGTTCCACTTTTCATTGTTCTCTAAATTATCACTAATTATTATGATCACATTCCTGTATTATTACGCATGCATGCTCACGACTTTTACTATTTGTCCCTATATTATGTATTTCATAATTTTGTGTTGTTATTTTTAATATTATTGTTTAATTTAGATATGTTACATTAATTAAACACGACCGTGCGCGCTCAACACAACGGGCCTATGGAAGATCAGCGCGCCGCGGCTCCCCCGCGGCGCCATGCTGAATAGTTCCATTTGCACACACACACGGACACCATGCCATTCGGAACAATGCACCCTATAATAGTTATAGTATATAAGTTTGTTTCTTTTGTTGTTCCTGTTTTTGATTGTTTCTTTTTTCCGTGTAACTGTGTGTACTGTGTGCAATAAATGTTATTATTATTATTATTATTATAATTATAAACTAAGAAATCACACATTATAAACTATGGACTGTAATAATATTATGTTGCATGTCGCGGCTGTGACAGGTAGGTGGCCACTCAGCATAATGCTGTGCTGCGGCGTAAGTCACAGCACTGAAAATTAACCAAGAACAACTATTGTTTACGTCTAAAATGTAACTTTATGTCATGTACGAATAATTATTTTTTGTGTATCTTTTAGTTCTAGATTAATAGATTCTAAATACAAAGTTTAAAAAGGAATAGGTAAGTTATTTCCAAAAAAATATACGGAGAAAGTTTTAAAAGTACTGAAACTTCTAATGGTTCCATAATCTTCTTTTCTTTAAAAGTAACGGGATCGATTAGCATCAAAGAGTTTTTGCACAAATTGCCAATTTTTGTGCTGACTAATTTTTTTTGATTGTACACCTTTTAGAAGTTTTCTTGTAGCCACAACGTGTAAGGTAGCGTGTTGCCTGCATGTCTTTTAATTAATCGACACTTCAAAAAAAGAAGGTAGTTCTATGTTCGACTGCATATATGTATTTTATGTATGTTCACTGTTTTCTCTGCCAATTTTGGCTTGATTTTCAAAATTCTTTTTATATTCGAAAGCCTATACTCCTGAGGTGGTCCCATTGTCACCCAGCCAGAATCTGATGATAGGATCTCAGAGAAATCGAGGGCAACAAAATTTTATAGGCACATAGTACAAATATATTTGTGCCTGGTAATCTCATGTTGCTGAGGTGATGATGGAGGGTATAAGTCGGGATCTGATGATGGGATCCCATGAAAATCAAGGGCAAGCCTTAAATTTTATGTGCACTAACAAATTACAATATTTTTCATGTACTTTATTTTTTACTAAACCAAAAACTTAAACCGCCTTCAGATTTTAATTACACGCCGACTCTAAAATTGGTTATCACTGATAACTTATCAGTACGTAGGTACTTAATGATAAATATATTTTTAGATGACTGCCTCGGTGGCGTAGTTGTATTGCGGTACGACTGCAATGCTGAGGTCTCGGGTTTGATCCCCGGGTCGGGCAAAGTGATATTGGGTTTTTCTATTCAGTATCAGCCCGGAGTCTGGAATTTATGCCCGATATGGCGATAGGCTCGCCCCCTATCACATCATGGGACGGAATAAAAATGGCGAAAAGTGGGTGCATTAGTTGCGCCTCTGCCTACCCCTTCGGGGATAAAAGGCGTGAGTATGCGTATATTTTTAGATGTTTAGTGGTTTATGAAGACGGTATATTTTTTTGTTAAAAGGTTTTTTCATTTAACTCTAAAATAGAGATGACTGATTCGGCGGCGTAGTGGTTTGCGTGGGCGGTACGCGCCGTCCTAAGGTCCCGGGTTCGAATCCTAGGACGGGCAAAATGATATTGCGTATTTATTGATTTTGACGTAAAACTCATTTGTACATCCCGCTTGCACAAACAAATTACAGAGCTCATAATTTCATGATTCGATCTGTAAACGCTTTTAATGATCTAATATTATATGATGTAAGCGTAGACCTGTTATATAGTAGCGTTTGCGAGAAAAGTTTTAAACAAAGGTTTTGTTGAGTTTCATGGCGACTAACTATTTAGTAATATCATTTTGTATGTTCTTTTTAGTTACTAGACGTTAAAGCATATATTGAACTTAATTTCGTACTTTTATGGTAATTAGACTAAAGAAATTGTATTTAATTTTTTAAATCTGTTTGTGGTGGCTCGTAACTCGCTTGTTGTATTTTTTTTTGTTTATAGTTATAAACAGCTGTGAGCCACCCAAATAAAATAAAATAATAAATATGATGATAGGCTTGCCGCCTATCACACATCACAAATAAAAGACACGCGCAAACGTCACACGTGACATATCAGCTGTGTCCAATATAATAAAAATTACTGCAACAATCAAACTAAGTTTTGGCATAAAATGTACAATGAGACATCATACGAATTATTATGGGTTTTGGAGATTCTATATCGATATCCTTTGCATCAAGAACAATTACTCTGTGTGAGTTTCTCTGACAAAACTTACCCGGTAGCGGAATTCCTCAGAAGAAATTAGCGTCAGATAGGCGGCCGGTCGTAAAAGCTAAGGCGAATCACTTTCACAATGTTTAACCGACATTGAAGTGGAATAAGGGCTGGTAAAACAAACTAAAGCAAATATGCCATTTGATTCATGATGAGTGCAACATCGTGCATGTTAGCTTGTAATTATAATTAATTAAAAAAAAAATATTAAAAAAATCTTCTAAATATAGGCTGAATTCATACATAGTGCGATCAATCAGAGATTTTAATTACATTTGTAGAGAATACTCACTGGACCCATACTGCGCAAGTCTGTCGTCAGTCAGGAAGCAACTTAGGCATTTTTTTTTTCAAACATGATTTAATTAGTCATTTTCAAATGTATTATTGTAGTGCATGCCATTAAGTAATTCAAATGTTACGTATTTGATGTTAGCGTAAAGTGCTCTCAAACTCTGTTTCTAAACTAATAACTAGCCGTGATAACCTATAATTGGATTTATATATCTATACTATTACTTATATTTTTTTGTATACCATTGGTTGTAGAAACACATACAAATAACTAAGTAAATAAATAAAGTATGCAAATAACACCTGGGTTATGTACTACATCGACATTGTAGTGTCATGACGGCATTTCCGTGCTTTTCGGCGTTTTTGCCATGCCTATTATTGGAATCAAATTTGACAGCTCATACGATAGTACCCTTTCATTTATTTTTTATCCGTGGTGCTTTACAATTGGCTTTTCTAGTTGTAAACGTCCCTAAACTGAGGTTTAAATACCTCCTTAGTTCATTATTTTTGTCTCCCGCTTTCCTATGGAGGGAAATGGACAATTAATATTTCCAACTCTTCCCTATTTTTCTATTTAATTTCGTTGCGGGTAAAAACAAAATAATGCTCCCTGAGACTCGCCGAGCTTCACCGCTCGGTGTCATAAAATGCGTGCCACTGCTGATCCTGGCTTACAGGAGTTGCAGTGGCGGGTGTGAGGGCGGGATAGTCTCTCAAATACGCCATTTGGATTTTTGGAAACAAAAACCAATCTCGACTACTTGATTGGGCCTTCATAAATGAGATCAATCTTGGAGTATGTTATGTAAAACAACAGTTTTTAAATTGGCTGAGGAAAACTAATAACCCAGACATGCTGAGTTGTTACTGGAAAATCAGCTTTAGGTCAGTACTTTCTATGACTGCATAAAATCACGCATTGTATTCTTGATTCACAGCCACTCATTTTCACAACTGGTGATGTACTTCAAGAGCCCGCGCTTCGTATCCATGCGCCGCTCGGAGCTGTTCGGTCGGACGGACTTCATCGCCAACTGCGGAGGGCTGCTGGGCTTGTTCTTAGGGTTCTCCTTCCTCAGCCTCGTTGAAATCATCTACTTCTTGACCATCAGGTATTGTCTACTGTTGTCTAACTATGGCGCATTAATAGGTTCGAACGATACATCAAAAGATTTGTCAATACCTGTACCTATCTAGTATAAAATATTCGGTGTAAATTCAAGCCAACCGTTATGAAAATAACTGCAGATATTTTTTTATATCTAACGGTTATTAAAAGTCAACAAATTAGTTTAGTTTTACTTGCATTAAGGATATCAGTAATTGTGACTTAAAGCATATTTTTTTCAGGCTTTGGTGCACTTTTAGGCGCGATTCGGACGAGGAAAAACAGAAAAATATTATAAAAAACATAAAAGATGTCGACTCTCCATAGAAATTATGGCCCTGACTACATATATAATTTCTTATGTTCACGCTACTATTCGTAATTCCACATTGTAATAAAAGTACGTACTTAAAGTTTTTTCGCGACGATTAATTAAATTTTTATATCAGGACATTTCAAAGTCTTTGCAGCCTTCATTGTCTCGGGGTGGACTAAAGTGTAGATGGTCCGAAAAGTTAGTGTTATAATATCTGCCTTTATTTTAGAATTATAAAAAAAACGGACAAGTACAAGTTGGACTCGCGCACCGAGGGTTCCGAACGAACTTTATAAGTAGGTATATTCAGAAAGCATCTTGAACATTGCAATGCAATGCAATCAGCCCTGTATTATACACTGCCCACTGCTGAGCACAGGCCTCCTCTACTACTGAGAGGGGTTGGCAGACTTCACATACCCTCGAAATTCTTATGGAGAATTCTCAAGTATGTAGGTTTCCTCACGATGTTTTCCTTCACCGTTAAAGCGAACGATAATTGATAAACAATACACACGTAACTTTGAAAAGTCAGAGGTGTGTGCCTTGGGTTTTAAACCTGCGGACATTGTCTAGGCAGACCGTTACATTCCCAACTGGAACGGTCTGCCGAGACAATGTCCGCAGGTTCTTGAACATTATTGCTCTATTAAAATACAAATTAAGTTAAAGGACAAACTTAACTTTGCCATTCGATTCCTAGACACGGTTAATGCACCAACCGAGAATATTATGTTTGTAAATTCGCTTTTTATTTGGTATTAAAGAACATAATATTTACAATTTTCAGAGTTTTTCTTCACAAGTACCTACCCTATAGGTTTTGATTTCCTTGAGAAATCGCAAAATATAATCAGAGAACCTGAGATTGAAAATGCCGGCGCATTCTACATCATTTATGGACAAATCTTTTGCCATTCAAGCCATTCGATTGTGGAATGCGTTACCGGTCGCTGTAAGATGTGCGAAATCGCTACCAATATTTAAAAAAATGGTTAAGGACTATTATCTTTCCAGCTGAATTTATCTTATCCCTTATATTCATTTTTTATTATTTTTTACCTACTTTTTCTTTTGACATTGATTTATATATATATAAGCATATATATGTGTATGTGTGTATTTGTGTATTTGTTATCTATTTGTAATTTATATGTATGTATTTGTCACATTATATTCTGTCTTGTACAGTGTACACCTCAACTGCCCTTTCTTTTCCTTTCCCTGTCTTCATGCTACGGTTAGAAATTGCCTCGAGTGATAAGACCGCCAATTGTACTTTATTTCTAATGGATGTACTGTATTTTTTTAATGTACTTGTACAATAAAGTATTATAAATAAATATACAAAATATGCGTCATGAACGGTCATATATTTTGATCGCTTTAACAAGTTTGAATTTTCAAAGCTGAACGAGACCGTAGACCCGAGTATCTAACTAATATTATAAATGCGAAAGTTTGTGAAAATGTTTGGATGTTTGTTAGAAGTCAACGCAGAAACAACTAAACGGATTTAAATGAAAATTGCCACACGGATAGGTAATGACCTGGATTAACACTTAGGGGACTTTTTATCCCGGTCATTTGCTCCCATGGGAAATAGTGAATATTTTTAATCTGATTCTTTAAGTAGATGGCGCTGACGACGTACTGTGTTTTAGGGACCTTTGTGGCGGGAAAGGCTTTTCACGCGGGCGAAACCGCGAGCAACACCTAGTTTAATATAAATTTCAACTTGATACCTCTACGCGTTCGGGACAAAAATTGTCTTGTCTGCATCAAAGAATAGGCTAAGGGAAAGAGGTTTTGAGTCTCCGAAACCTCACTCATTATTTTCTGTGAGAATGTGGTACTACCTCGATCTCGATCTATGTTGATTAAATTCCACGATGAAATTTATGACACAGTTCAGCTTTTACTTCTTCTTTAATTTTATTTAAAACGGATTCAGGAAGGACTGTTAACGAGGACTCATCTCTCATCTGAAACTCTTTGTAGTGTAGGATTAACCTTAGGCCATCCTTCAGAGAAATGTTAACGCATCGTTTTTCCGTACCTACCATGTTACCATATTGTGCAAGTGGTGGAACTCCACTTTACTAGCTAGACTAACTCGACCGAGGTACTACCACTGAAACTCTCTTCTCTAATCTCTACTTCTATTCATTAATACTTACATACATGCGATTTTTTGTTTTATATTTACCATATTACTTTTGATTTCGCATCATCATCATCAGCCACATGACGTCCACTGCTGAACATAGGCATCCCCCAAAGATTTCCAGACGGACCTGTCAAAAGCGGCCGCCGCTGTCCGCATCCAGCGCGCTCGTGCGACCTTTATCAAGACGTCTGTCCACCTCGCAGGTGGACGGCCGACGCTGAGCTTGCCAGTACGTGGCCTACATTTAAGTATGCCTGCTTTGGTATACTTGATTTTTTTTAATCTAAATTACGAACGTTTTAGTATGATTAAAGTTTTCCTTTTTTTCTTGCATCCAATAGAAAAAAAAGAACTTGGCTTAGTCAGTGGTCTGCAACTCGCATTATGAGTGGTAGATCCTGTTACACTAGGTGATGCTGCACAAAAAGACGACACCTCATTTGTTGAATTTGGTTTATTTTGGCTATTCAATGCAGTAAGTTATCTATTAAATCCATCCATACATACATGCATGTATGGCTTGTAAGAATCATAAGGGTGCTTTTCCTCCATAGATGCAACTATATATACTATATCTATACCAGCCCTGTATTATATACTGCCCACTGCTGAGTACGGGCCTCCTCTACAACCGAGAGGGTTAAGGCCTTAGTCCAGATGCAACTATGATGACAGAATGTGGAAGCTATGCTACGAAACTGTGTGACCGTTTCCATTGATGCTAAGCTATGTAACGTAGCGGACAAGCATGCAAGTGCAAGCAAGTGAACGATAGCCTAGTTGGGAATGGAACTGTCTGACGAGACGGATGTTCGCAGGTTCAAAACCTAAGCCACACACCTCTGATTTTTCTTAGTTATGTGTATAGTTTATCACTTATCGTTCGCTTCAAAGGCGAGTGATAACATCGTGAGGAAACCTACATACCTGAAAATTCCCTAAAAATAATTTTGAAGGTAAAAAATAAAATAAAATGCTTTATTCATCACGTACGAATCCTCTTAGAGTACCTAGTAGTAGTGGCATTAGGGTGTGTAATCTTAAAGTTACTTTTTATAGATATTTAATTTGTTCGAATCTTACACGTTTTAATCCATGGTTAAAATTACTTAATGGAAAGTGTTATTTTCAAGGGGATAAGTATGTGGTTTCATTTAGTAACGCAGTGTCAAAATGACACTATATAACTACAGACCTTTTTATTGGGAGTAAAATCTATGATTAAAAATAAACAAAAAAAGCCAGCTCGGGCTAGCAGGAAAGGGGATATAAAAAAAGATCATATTTATTAAAAAATAATAGGAGGAACGCGTCGCGATCCTCACCGGTGAGCACACTACAGGCCCTAGCCTAGCTAACCTACACCAGCCTTTCACTAGTTAGCTAAGCGATGACAACCCGAAGAAGAGAGGCAGAAAGAAACTCCGGGCTTACTTTTTTGTCAAAATTTGTTCATAGAACTTTTTTTCCATTACTGTTGTGTTGTATACAAAGTCAGATTAGTTATGTAAACTAATGCACACATACACCTTTGAAATAGGATAAATACCAAAATACAGTCCATCCAAAATCCGGTATGTGAAGTCTGCCAACCCGCACTAGGGCAGCGTGGTGGATTAAGCCCTAACCCCTCTCATTAGTTGTGGAGGCCCGTGCTCAGCAGTGGGCAGTATATAATATAGGGCTGGTACGATACGTAGCGGAGCGAGTAAGATAAGCCACCGCGTGGTAGGTCTCTCATATAATGTGAGAGTCCGTCTGGGTGGGTACCACCGCAATGTTTATTTCTACCGCCAAGAAGCAGTGTGCATGCACTGTTGTGTTTCGGTTTGAAGGACATTGTAGCCAGTATAACTACAGGACATAGTGAGACTTCACATCTTATGTCTCAGGATGACGCGCGCAGTGCAATGCCACAGAGTACTTTGTAACTCAAGGTGCTGGATGGTGTTGCTACTGTTTATGGGTGGTCGTATTGCTTACCATCAGGCGAACGGCATGCTCGTCTCGTCATTCAATGCAATAAAAAAAAATTACAAATCCACAGTACGCATCCGTAGAACGCATCCATAGCACGCATCCATCCACATAAAAAAAACATGGTTTTGTTGAACCCGTTTCCATCAGTGCTATGTTATGTGAACCAAGGAATATATTGGTGGATATCAAACGCATTCATAGCAACGTAGCATAGCACATCTCTGATGGAAAAGCATCCTGAGCCTTCATTGCTGTCATAGCCGGGTTTATAGTAATAAAAAAAATTAGTTTTAAACATTTATTTTTAATTTCATATTCAAAAGCAAGCTAATGATTATGTGCTCCTCTGACCGCTTCGGCGCTTGTCAACCTTCCAAAAGTGTAGATGTGCAAAGCAGAAAAAAAAATCTGTCCCAAAAACACCCACAGATACAGTTTCATATTATCAAAGTATAGGTATTCTACCAAAATATTATTATATTTGTCGTGACAAGATGTGAATATTTTTTGTCGAAGAAAATTTTGAGAAGAACTCGAAATTATACTGAACTAGTTTTTCTCGCGGCTCCGCCCTCGTGACAAAGCTTATGCTTATGTCCTTCCCAGGATTTACCATACCACACCTACAAACTATCTCCTCAAGTTCCCAAAACCTTTTAAGAAGGTGGTCCAAGGGAGGTTGATTGACAGCAGCACAGGAAGCCGAGACTTGCAAGAGTGAGGGAGAAAGGTGTAGAAAAAGGAACTAAGGACGAGGATTAGACTGCCAACCAATAATTGCGTTTTAATATAAAATGTGGAGTTTTTATGGCGAAACCATTCCCCCGCCCTTAAAGGGTTACCTTTAGAAAACGCTTATAAGATAAAAGAAATCGAGCGAATGAAGTCTACTCCTACCTGTACATTAAGCGAGTTGAGGGGAATTAAAGAAATAAGCGTAAGAAACAACGCGGCCTCTTGGTATCGGCTGTGAATCTAGTATCCACAGCCGCTAGGTATCCTAGGCCTACGAGCAACCGTGGGTTAAAAATATTTACTGACTGGGCAGCGGGCACAGCCGAACGACAGAGCGCACGAAGCTGCCTTTGCTCGTCCTAACTGTGATAATACGCGTTGCACCATCCTTCGAGGGCTGGACAGCTTCCACCACACCGAGAGGCCTTGAAAGCGACGGCGAATTATCAACAATAATAACCACTACCGTCCTTAATTGTATGGGAGTGGATGGCGTGGTCCATTTAGCGCGAGCTTGCAATCGATACAAATACTCTATCCTCCGGCGTTCCCAGAAGGATTGGACCAATTTATCTCATAGCGAATGTCTCTCACGTAGATTAGAAGAATCTACGTGAGCCGCGGGTAAAAGAAAAAGCGGAGCGGTATGAAGGAAATGAGCCGGCGTGAGCGCCGTCGGCTTGGCAGGATCGCTGCTTAAGGGCGTGAGCGGGCGCGAGTTAATAAGTGCCTCGACTTGCGTAAGTACAGTTAATAATTCTTCAAAGGACAGCAGCTTCTGCCCTATAACCTTGACGAGGTGAGACTTTACTACCTTGACCATGGATTCCCAGCATCCACCCCAATGAGAGCTAGCAGGCAGAATCTGCTTGAAATCAATACGACTTTCTGTTAATTTGTGTTCAAGGCACGGGTGATATTCGTCGAGGAACTAATAAAAGTGGCGTAGGAAAGAGTGACAACCTACAAAATTGGTACCGTTATCACTGATAACTTATCAGTGTACTAGACTTCTGTTGCTGCGAATTCGCCCGCGTTAAAAAGTTTTGCCGGGATAAAAGTCCCGCTTTATATTTTCCCGGGATAAAAAGTAGACTAAGTGTTAATCCAGGACATGATCTACCCGTGTGCCAAATTTCATCGAAATCCATTAAGTAGTTTTTACGTGAAAGAGTTACAAACATACTTACATACAAATATTTCCTCTTTATAATATTAGTATAGATAAACACTGAACCGGACCGCGGCGAGAAAGAAAACGCTTCAGCGCAGCGAGAAAACTAACTGTTCTCAATTCCGTGGCTATCTCAACGTGCAAACAACGCGTCGTGAGACAAATAAAAATACAGAGTCAAGCCTTCCGGCCCTTGACGCCTCTACCACGAACCTGTGTGTATTGCAGAGGGCCTGCGTAATCACAACCCGTATGCGACAATGGTTTGTCAACCTGGTTGACGCGGTACGCGGGCAAATCGGCCATCATGGGAAATGTAGGGCGCGGCTTTGCCCGAAAACAAGTGTCGCACTTGTGTATACGATGCCGAATAACTCGGCGAGCGGCGAGTATCCAATAATGACGCCTAAGTAAGGATATCAGTAGTTCAGGAACGGCGTGCAAGTACTTCTTATGGTGATAATCGATGATCATGTCGACTACGTGATCACGTCGCGGGAGCACACACGGGTGTGTGTCTCTGCGTATATTCGATAAACGACCGCCAACGCGGATTATATTTTCACTATCTAAGAACGGATTTATTTTTTGCAAAGCCGGTGAACAAATTTGTTTGTCTTTTAGCTTACGAATGTCGTCAGCAAAATAAACATTTTGAAGAGCAAGTCTGATCTTACTTTCAGCGTAGGTAATCTAAGTCAGAACGAGTGACGGAAAGTCGACGCGGTAATAATTTCGAAAAACAATTATACGTAGTAACTTCGACCAAAAAGAGGTACGAAGTGCGAGCGAATATATTGGCGACTCAATAGCGGGTACGGGCACAGTATGTGCCAGCGGCTTTAGATCAGGTACGTCCCCGACCTCGTCTCCGTCAAATGTCGCGATAGTATTTACTTAATTTACTGGTGGTAGGTCTCTCATTATGTAAGAGGCCGTCTGGGTGGGTACCACCGCAATGTCTATTTCTACCGCCAAGCAACAGTGTGCTTGCACTGTTGTGTTTCGGTTTGAAGGACATTGTAGCCAGTATAACTACTGGACATAATGAGACTTAACATCTTATGTCTCAGGATGACGAGCGCAGTGGAATACCACACAGTACTTTGTAAGTCAAGGTGCTGGATGGTGTTGCTACTGTTTATGGGTGGTCGTATCGCTTACCATCAGGCGAACGGCGTGCTCGTCTCGTCATTCAATGCAATAAAAAAAAAAAAAAAAAAAAAAGGCCACTCTGCAGGGTCCTTAGAAGTCCACGTCAGTCCCGAAACCCATAAGGGATGGTTAATAAGAGATGCGGGAGCCAGACCGCGCGATAGGCAATCGGCTGGGTTTTCGACGCCCGCTATGTGATGGAAGCAACTAGCGGGAACGTTCTCGATCACCTTGACAACTCGATTGGCAACAAACGACTGCCGACGATGCGGAGAAGTGTTGATCCAGCACAGAGTTCCCTTCGGATCGGCAAAAGCGAAAACATTTTAAATTTTATATCGCGGTTCAAAGAGATCAATAACCTTGCGTATCAATTTTGACAAAAGAACCGCGGCACACAACTCTAACCTAGCGATCGATACAACCTTCCTGCGTCAATTCACTACGGTCTGCATGTACAGTACGGCACCGTAGGCACGCTCACTGGCGTCAGCAAATCCCAGTTCACTACACAACCCTGAACTACACCCAGATGTCGCGGTATACGTACTTTGTTCAGGGCAGGCAGCTCACTGCAGAACTGTGACCAGAGCGTTACGATGCGTTGCGGCGGAGCGTCATCCCAGTCACATTTTGCCATCCAAAGTTCTCGAATGAGAAGCTTGGCGTACAAAATGACGGGAGCCACTAGACCCAAGTGGTCCCATAAGCGGACTACAGCTACAGATTACAGCGGACAGATTGTGTTTGTTTTGGTAGAGTTTTGTTGTTTTACTAACCTAAAAGCGTACAAATAAACTTTGATAATTTTTCTATGTCTAGGGTAGCCACTATGCTCTGCAAGTATAAAAAAATTATGAATATATTATTATCGTTACCATGCCAAGGTTGCAAAATTACACATAATTAATAGCTGAATGAGTATTGATAAAAATGAAAAATATGTTACATCTTAATTAATTTTAGACAATCTATAATAACTCGGTCTTCTACTAAAGCTAATGCCTTTTTAAAATTGTCAGTGACATTGTATATTACGTCGCCGCAGCGCCTTCCTTACACAAACCGCCATATATTATCATTTCAAATGGTTATTGGTTATGTAGTCATTTTGGTCCAGAATCTCTACGAAGAGTAAACATCTTTTATCTTATTCTTTCTATTTTCCAGTTTCGCCTCGTCTAAATCGCGCTTAAAAATTCTGCAAATTCTGAAAAAAAAAATTTAGTCTCGATTAGTGATAACTGATAACTTTAATGTGAATAAACCTTATCCAAGTAATTTGTTTAATATACATAAGTAAAAATTACAGTAAATTATTTAGTATAGGTACATGAGTACCTATACTAAATAATTTACTGTAATTTTTATAATAGTTGGCCGTGATTTGACACGAAATATTTAATAATAAATAGATAGAGCTATTCACATTTTTTATTTTCATTCATATCTACTCATGCGCTGTAGTTAGACAATACCTGATGGTCAAGAAGTAGATGATCTCGACAAGGCTGAGGAAGGAGAACCCTAAGAATAAGCCCAGCAGCCCTCCGCAGTTGGCGATGAAGTCCGTCAGTCCGAACAGCTCCGAGCGGCGCATAGACACGAATCGGGGGCTCTTGAAATACATCTCTAGTTTTGAAAACGTGTTGCTGTGAATTAAAGAATACAATGCGTAATGCAACATCTCAGCTATGCGAACTAAGCTGAACTTACTAAGCCTTGTTCTTGGTCTGTAACGGGCGTTATACCATATTAAAATCGATATTGTGAAGTTAAATTAAATTAAAGAATATAACTCATGGTAAAATTTAGAGCAACGCAAAGCAAAAAAAAAATGTTTTAGATGCATTTTTTAAGTTTAAGGAGGGATCCCGGAAGTAAATCGGTAATTCTAACATTTTTGCAACTAACGAAATTCAAATGTGTTAAAAAAAATCATTTAGAGACATTATTCATAATTGTGTAGTCGTAAAGAAAACTGTTATTTTGACCTTTCACGAATTCAAATAAAATGTAGGCCAAATTTTAGATTTTTTATAAAATTTGTTACGTTCAGCTTTTTTTTCATTTATTTATTATCAGACAAGTAGTTATAAAAAAAATCTTATAAGCGCTCGTTTTTTTACTTATCGATAACACTTTCTAACATGAATTTCCATTTATCTAACCAATTCGCTTTTGTTTTTTTCTGGTGGTGGTTTTCCTTTTTTTATTTATTTCAAACAGGCTCTATTAGGTTAAGTTTCGAGCAGCATACTGGCCACTCCAAAATGTTAATAGCTTTAAGATATTCTAAAAGTGTCGCTGCGGTGTAAGGCCCAGAATTGCCATGCGTTAAAAAAATCAGAGAGGAAACCTCTTTTTCACGATGTGTAGCTTCATGAACGCTGCCAAAATATGTGTCTCCAAACCATCTTAACCTTCGAGCAAAGTAATATTTTAAAATGTATTTATCTTTGTGCTGTCTCCGTACTTTATTCCTTCCACCATGTGTCTTTAAACAACACGTGGACTTACCAGTGGAGTAGAATCTTCGCCAAGAATCCTCATTCCCATTTCGATGTGAGTACGCAAAATCTAACCGTTTTAATAAATACTCAACGGTATGTATGTATGTAGTATGGATACTCTAGTAGGCAACAATGCTTCTTGTTCATGTAAATTAAGTTTAGTTTTTACTTTCTGCTCAAAAATATGTAAGTATGGCTTCCTTAACCGGTGTTTCTTATTCCAGATTGCCTTTTAAGATTCGTGTACTCCTCAGTCTGGCCATATCGCTAACCACTGCGGAATAATTCGGCCTTGGAAACCCGCCATGATTGAGCCACCCAATCGAAATAGACCAAAATTTCAATTCAAGTTCCGCTACCGAGATTCGAGCTGCCCTTAGGTCCATCATTATTACTTCAACTATCAAAAAATATTGACGTAATGTGGATAGTACAGGTCTGACTGTATAGAAGTATTATTACTGATCGAGAGGCGTCCGCGACGCCACGTCCTCTCAGCACTCGCCTATGAAGATGACCTACTTAATAGGTCGAAACTGGTCGGTGATTCTGACCAAGTAAAACGTGAGTAAAACCATGTTTGTAAGCTAGTAATGTGATATATGTCGCGTGTTGGTTTTAATTATATTACTGCTCAAAATTGCGTAATTTACTATAGCAAAAACAATATTTTAGTATAGCAAATGCCTTAATTTAAAACATTCAATATTTTTTCGATTTTTTATTGCGTTCCTTTAAATTCGACCATGAGTTTATATTTCCTCAGCAGGCACGCACGATCAGATATATTATGTAATCCTGCATTACCTACTTCTTCCGTCAGATTCCAACCTTGCGTCTCTGCGCATCTCTAAATACCATTAGTATAGATGTCGTCAAGCAACTTGACCCAGTAGGTGGGACCTGGGGCCGTAGCCAACATGCTTTTCTACAATAGTTAAGGCCATTTAAACCATTTATTTTTCTACACACACATAACAAAAACCAAAAAAAGTAAATAAAAAAAAAACACACACACACACACAGTTAACAATATTAAGTATTTGTTGCAATATGTGTGGTGTAAGGCCAATAGAATAAAAAATTATAATGTATGATCTACCAATCATTTAATTGATACACCGCGCCCCGCCGTGACCCCGCGCGCGCTTCCCCGCGGACATGTACAAGCGATGGGTCAAGTTGTTTGCCGACAGCTATAAGCCGACTATAGGGGTACATTAAAATAACAATAATTATAAATTACTTCTTTAAAAAATCCATCGCCGCAGCGTCACCTGTAACATGATTTAAAATATATTCTTTATGGTGATACATTGATTTTAAGATCTCGGCGTCGTATTCGACGGTGTTGCAAGCAGGTAAACAGTTGCACAGACTCGAGCTGATTCCCGCCATCTCTTTTTCTGCTAGTTTTTCTGTAAATTATAATAGATTATGTTTTGAACCATGGCATTTATGGAAAAATTATAAAATCTTAAAACCGCTTGTACTTGCCTTTTACTGATATCATACAATCTTTGCTCTGTATAGTGCAGATCCTGTCACTAGTGTTATCTATAATGAAAACATAAAAAAGTAGCTTAGTATTCGCAAAATATCCGTTAATTTACCTTTTTTTAAGTTTTAAGTTTAATTAAAAAAAATATATGAACTGTTACATTTCATTTGACACTATACATATCGACGCTTGAAAGGCAATAATATCTAAGCGACATTTAGCAAATTTTTCAGTAGAGCGTTTTAAAGTTTTGATTTTGACAAAAAAAATCATAACTAATTAACCATTTGCTGCATAAAAATAATTGTAACTGTTTTAGGAACCTCTTAATTTTTGACGTTTTTTGAGTTAAATTAACAGCCCTGACGATTATAAATTAAAAAGTTAACGTCGCTTAGTTAAAAATTACCTAAATTTACAAACAGGTAAAATCATCTAAATGGATCATCTTATGAATACCGTAACAAGTAAATTTAATGAAATACAAATATTTTAAAATGCGCAGTTGGTAAAAATCATATAAGGATATCTAAACATATTAATAAAACCAAGTAAAAATATCTATAGCTAAATAATTGGGTCACACGATCGTGGAAAACATAAATACGTGCATAATATTGTAAATCTTGTTATTCCTACAAACATTGAACTATTTAATAATCAGTCAATTTTAATAATAATCAACATTTTATTGTTAGTTAACATACTTACATCCAAAATATAGCATAATGATATAGAATTTGTTAATAGCCAACACTTATTTCTTTGGAGGGAGTTTCTCGCCTCAAATATACGATGAGCGGAAGGACATACAAAATTGCCTTATCTGAACATTTACAACGGCTTGCTTAAATATCTCTGTGTAAGTATAACTCGAAAGCAATAATATTATAATTTATTCATTGTGTTGGAAACTCGTAATTTTCTCTCTAAATTTATTTTTGCTAAAAGTGCATACATACGTACACACCAACGCCCTTAACCCATAGGGGTAGACAAAAACTATTGAGTACCACATTCTACGACCTTGACATACGTCTTCCACAAAGGTTTTTCATAGTACTTCGCAAAGACAAGTAAGTGTGTATAGTGTATACCAAAATGAAAAAGAGAGTTCAGGAAATAGTTGAGCAAAAGAAAGAAAAAGGAACTAGACCACAAACTTTCTCGTGAATCCAAAGCAAACCTTTCACTATTCTGGAAACAAATACGGTTGATCAGGGGAGAGACGAGGACTTCAAAGATAGGAGTCATCAGAAATGAAGATGGAAGGGTGTTTAGAAATAAAAGGGAAGTATTGCTTGGAAGTCCTACTTCAAAAGACTTTTTAAATGAGGCGATGGGGATGTAGCAGGTGGTTAAGAGGCTATAGACCTGGCTTACTCGCAAAACGAGGCTAATAATGAGATTACGGAAAATGGAATAGTGAATGCGATGAAATGTATGAGGTTAGGCAAGGCTGCTGGGTGTAACCGTTAAAATGGTGAGATACGGTTAAGGCGTAGTAGCAAAATTGTTATGGCTACTTTTTAATATGTGGTGCAAAACCAATCTTATATCCATTTCCAAGGAGAAAGGGTCACAGCAAGGATATAAAAACTACCGCAGAATAAGCCTTCCCTGTGCTGCCAGTAAATTGTATGCCAAGGTCCTCATTAAGAGAGTGATTAACGAGAGTGTAAAAAAAGTGTGGAATGTCCAAGCAGGTTTTAGAGGAGGAATGGGTTACACACATCAAGTCTTTTACATAAAGTGCATAGCGAAAGAACATTTGGCTAAGTACAAAAAAGTATTTTATACCTTTGTAAACTTGGAAAATGCTTATGATCGTATGGTGAGGAATGAACTGTTGTTAACATTGTCTTTAATATATGGGATTGAGAGTCACCTGGTGAGGACTTTGAAGTCTCTGTACGAGAACATCGACAGGAGAGCTGCAAGGCACGAAAAATTATGTGAATGATGTCTTTAAAGAGAAGGGAATGAAAATTAATGTGAGTAAGATAAAAGTGGTTCTGATAGAAAGAGGTCTGGGCACGTGGAGAGGATAGATTCAAGACAGGTCACGAAAGGTTAAATACCTTTCGTAAGCTTTCCAGCTAATGTGGATGGTACGGCTGGAAGAGGGCACCCAACGAGAGGGTGCATTTATCAAATAAATTATCTCCAAAAAGGGTAGGTCAGGATTAGCCTCAACCGGCAAAAATTATACGGAGAGACTAGGTAAAATTGGAATTAAATTATTATTAACATATTGTAATACATAATAATGCAACATAAATATATTTATTACAAAAATAAATGTTATTAAAATTATAAAAGTCTATTTAATTGTAAAAAATACTCACCATATCTACGTAAAATTGAGGCAAAATCATAAAAACGTCGGACGGCTGTCCTCTCTTAGCGACAACCGATACGCGCTTTATATGATCGCGTGCATATACAAATGACACTTTCAAAACACTAGGTGGTTCGCAAGCGGGTGTATTTACTTAATTATGAACAGGTAAATATCTCTTAGCAAGAAGTATAACCACCTAAACATACCTGGTAAAATTATCTATGCGACATCACTGAAGTTAAAGGTTGTCAAGTAAAAATATCTAAGTATAAAAAATAGAACTTATATTATTCAGGTAAAATTATCTAACCGACAAATAATTATTTATTTTATTTTAGGTAAAATTGTATAAATGTACTATTAACAAAATACTTTATTAAGCTAAAAATATCTAAGCACATAAATATGGAGAGTATGGATCCAGGTAAAAATATATCTATGCCAAAATTATATTTTTTTGTGTAGGTAATAAACAACTAATTAAAGAGCGAGCAATTTTTTATTTCAAGTAAACATATATTAATGCAAAACAGTAATATCATGATTTCATGTAAAACACACTAAGTTCAAAATCAATTTCCTTAAGTGTACCAACTACTGTAAATCCAAAAAATCTTAAAAATTTTGGCGGTAAGTGAGAAAAAAAAAGTGAAATTTACCGGAATCATCTAGTATCTAACCGCCAAAAAAGTTGTCCTAGAGCTACGAAACCCGGATCAATCGACGCAGAAAAATCTGGCGATTCCAAATATGTATATAACTCATTTTAGGTATTTTTGTCGCTTAGATATTATTGCCTTTCAAGCGTCGATATATAGACACAAGATAAGAAGCACTATACTTAGATCCTCTGCCGCCCAAACTAGGTTTAACCTGTATCGTAGGAGTTTACTGGTGGTAGGTCTCATTATGTAAGAGGCCGTCTGGGTGGGTACCACCGCAATGTCTATTTCTACCGCCAAGCAACAGTGTGCATGCACTGTTGTGTTTCGGTTAGAAGGATATTGTAGCCAGTATAACTACTGGACATAATGAGACTTAACATCTTATGTCTCAGGATGACGAGCGCAGTGGAATGCCACTCAGTATTTTGTAACTCAAGGTGCTGGATGGTGTTGCTACTGTTTATGGGTGGTCGTATCGCTTACCATCAGGCGAACGGCATGCTCGTCTCGTCATTCAAAGCAATAAAAAAAAAAAAAAAAAAAAAAGTCAGTGTTCCTCCAAATACAAATTTAGATGCCAGTACATGTAGCATCACATATATTATCATCACAGGCAAGTTGATCATAATATAATTTTGCAGTTCATTACTTACTTGCCGTTAATATACTTAATAGTTTAAGATTAGATAGATATATTTACAATTAAAATACAATCATGTGTGAAAGTGAGTGAGTATGTAGGTATGTGTATTGCGTGAGTATGTATTAGTGATGTGACGAATGTCCAATTTCCAACATTCGCGAATGCGAATACGAATATTTGACTCCACTATTCGTGAATGCGAATGCGCATGCGAATGCGCATGCGAAGGCGAATATGGGAATTTTATGTGACGCCAAAAGATTATATCGTACGCTACGTGAAATTAGCTGATTATAGATTTTTCAACAAATAGTTTTGATATAAAGTATATTTTGAAAAATATATTTGATTTGTTAAGTTACACAACCCAGGTCTCGATAGAATTAAAGTCCTTCTCATAGTCCACAAACGCTAAGTAAAGTGGCAAGTTATATTTCTCAGTTTTCCTATATAACCTGCCACATTTTATGAATGTGATCTATGGTACTATAACCTTTTCGGAATCCGGCTTACTCGGGAGGCTGGAAGTTATTTTGCTGGAACTCGAGATGATTCGTGATAACCCACGAGAACAGTTCATAAACACGGCTCAGGAGTGCGATAGGTCTGTAATTCTTTATAACCTTTCTTGAAGAACAGCACCATACTCTTGTTCCAGGCGTTACACCCTGGAGTAGCACGGAATGAAAGAGCCTCTGAAGGACTTTTAGAATCGGCGCGCCGTTCGCTTACAGAAGCTCTGTAGTGTTTCTGTCCTTGCTTGCTGCCTTATTGTAGAACCTCTCAAGCTCTCTCAATATCACTGCCAGTAGGCAGAGGCGCAACTAGTACACCCCCTTTTCGCCGTATTGCGTCCCATGATGTGATAGGGGGCGAGCCTTTCGCCATATAGGGCACAAATTCCAGACTCCGAGCTGATACTGAATAGAAAGAGCTTTAGCTAGAGAGAGCTTTAGCTAAGGCCAAGGCAGAGCACATCCGCAGAATTGGCGAGCGACTTCAGAGCTATCCCTCTGGGCGCCATGCTTTTTGGTCGCTCGCCAAGGCTGTGGAGGGCAATTTCTGCCAGTCCAGTCTCCCACCACTGCGTAAACACGATAACAGCTTGGCCCATAGTGTAAAGGAGAAGGCCGATCTCTTGGCTCAATTCTTTGCCTCGAACTTGAATTTGGATGATGGAGGAGCCACACCTCCGAAAATCCCACGGTGCGAGTCTCCTGTCTGATATCAAAATCAGTCAGTGTGCTGTCATACGGGAGCTCAGGCTTCTCGACATCCATAAGTCGAGTGGGCCAAACTGTATCCCCGCAGTGGTTCTTAAGACGTGCGCCCCTGAGTTGATCCCCGTACTCACGCGCCTTTACCATCTTTGCTACAAGACCAATTGGGTTCCAGCTTCGTGGAAGGTTGCCCGTGTACACCCAATACCCAAAAAGAGTGATCGGTCGGACCCTTCGAGCTACAGACCGATTGCTGTCACATCCTTACTTTCCAAAGTCTTGGAGCGAGTTATAAAAACTCAGCGCCTGAGGTATCTTGAGGGCCACCAGCTGATAAGTGACCGTCAGTACGGTTTCTGTCACGGACGTTCGGCTGGTGATCTTCTCGTGTACCTCACGCACCGTTAGGCAGAGGCTTTGGATGGTGGGGGTGAGGCTATTGCGTTCGGCCTTGACATTGCGACGGCGTTCGATCGAGTGTGGCATGGCGCTCTTCTAGCGAAGCTACCAGCCTACGGAATCCCCGAGGAACTCTGCAAGTGGATCGCCAGCTTTTTGGATGGTCTGAGCATACAAGTCGTAGTGGATGGCTGTTGCTCCGAGACCACGACCATTAATGCTGGTGTTCCACAAGGCTCAGTGTTATTGGCGACACTCTTCGTCCTGCATGTCAATGACATGTTGTCTATCGACAGCATGCATTGTTATGCAGACTATAGTACGAGTGATGCGCGATACATCGGCCATCAGAATCTCCCTCGAAGTTCCATTGAGGAAAGACGGTCTCAACTTGTGTCTGAAGTCGAGAGCTCTCTGGGGCGGGCCTCCGAATGGGGTGAAATGAGCTGAGTTCAATTTTACCCCTTAAAGACACAAGTTTGCGCGTTCACTGCGAAGAAGGAACCTTTTGTCATGGCGCCACAACTCGAAGGAGTTACTCTCCAAGTGTCCGAGTGTATTGGGATCCTCGGCATCGAAATCTCGAGCAAAGTGCAGTTTAGGAGTCATTTGGAAGATAAAGCCAAACTGGCAAGCAAGAAGTTGGGCATCCTGAATAGAGCCAAGCAGTACTTCACGTCCGATCATAGGTTAACGCTTTATAAAGCGCAAATCCGGCCCCACGTGGAGTACTGCTCTCATCTCTGGGCAGGTGCCCCAAAATACCAGCTCGACCTACTTGACTCCTTACAGCGCCGAGCTGTTCGAATCGTCGATGATGCCAATCTCACGGACAAACTGGATCCGTTAGGACGGCGGAGAGACTTTGGGTCTCTCTGTGTGTTCTATCGTCTGTTCCACGGAGAGTGCTCCGAAGAATTATTTAAGATGGTACCATCGTCACCTTTCTACCATCGCACCACTCGTCACCGCAGTAGAGTTCATTCCTACCACCTGGAGACGTACCGTTTCCGAACGGAACGGTTCCAGAGTTCTTTTCTACCACGTACGTGTCAGCTCTGGAATGAACTACCTGCGTCGGTGTTTCCTGAACGCTATGACTTGTCCTTCTTCAAACGCGGCTTAAAAAGTGTATTGTCCCTAAGATAGGCAGCGGCTTGTCTGTGTCCCTAGCATAGCCGAGTCCATGAGCAGCAGTGGCCGCTTACCATCAGGCGGGCCGCTAGCTCGTCTGCCTATACTGGCATTAAAAAAAAACTCAATATCACTTTGCCCGACCCGGGGATCGAACCCGAGTCCTCAGCATTGCAGTCGTACCGTAATACAACTAAGCCACCGAGTCATTATTTATACGTTGTAAATATAATCTGTTGCAGTGTTATTACCCGACTGCGAAAGAAGGAGGGTTATGTTTTTCAAGGTTATGTATCTATGTATGTATGTTTGTATATTTCTTTGGCACGCCCTACAGCCTAAACGGATTGTCGTATTTTTATGTGAGTAGTATAAATAGATTCGTCTTATCCGTGAGAGTGACGCTGGGTACATCAAAATAAAAAATAAACAAAATTAAGGATTTTTGGCGGCAAAAAGAGATCTCGAAAAAAAAATGTTTTCAAAATACATAGAGTGTGGTATCAAAACAAAAATTTTTTAACGGTGATTACGAATATATATGTAAATTATATGTTGTATTGAAGTTTGGAATAGGAAATGCTAATAAAGGTGCTTGAGAACTAAAAAGATGGAAATAACACGCTCACTTCTCATCATTTAGTTGGTGATATAGGTAGAACAACAAAATCTCGGAGTGAGCAGATGCCTCCGACGGCGTTTATGAACACTGTCAACTAAGATTATTCAAAACAAAAACAAAATATTCAAATTAAAATCTTGTTTCTATCTTTTTAGTTCTTCAATGGATTTAATAAAGATGGCAGATATAGATGCAGTCGGGTTTTTTGTTTTTCTTAAATATTTTATTTTTATTTTATAAATTATTTTCACATGTCGTAGCCAAAAACATTAGCAAAATATTCGTTTAATTTATTGCGAATGCGAATATTAAAAAAGATGCGAATGCGAATAGGAATATTCGTTACAACACTAGTATGTATGTATATGTGTGCGAGGGTGTGTGTAGATGTGCGTGTAGGGTGTGGGTGTCTGTGTGCGGGTGTTACAGATTTTTTTATGAAGGGGAAATGAGTACTGTTATTTATTTTAGATCGTAACTTTGTTCCACTAACCATTCTGCCACTCTTGTTTTGCATTGATGTAAGTCGATTGAGTGATTTTTTTTGTATTTTATTTATCGTGTTGTATAGTTTTTGGCCGAGGAAATAGAATTTGTGTTTTGAGAAACTAGTGTAGTGCTTTGTAGGTGGGAAAAAAATATCAGCCCGGCGTTTTTTTATATTGACTGACTCGACCACAATGATTTCTTAATATGGATGGAAGCACATACAGATTTCTTACTGAAAGTATCCATACCATAAAGCTCTTGTGTAGGGTACCCTATAGGGTATGCAAAATATGACTTTAAGAACGGCCCTCTGTGACCTCTCTAATTATAAAAAGTTAGGTTTGTATACGCCACTCCATGCTGGTAGGCAATATACGAGAAGGGACTGGCACAATGTGAGATATATTGTCACAAGAGTCTTCGAATCCGTTGAATAACTCAGCTTTTGTTTGTGTACACTTACGAGGCATATAGAAATCCACGCAGCCGCACATATTATATGTGTGGTTAGACAGACACTCGATCCTGCAGTTGTTCTCGGTGTATATTCGGAAATAGCGAAGATACCGCTCCCTGGGGAAGTAGCAATGTCGTCTGCAATATTTAGTTTTAATATATTTTTCTTTACAATCTTATTAGGTATTATATTTATTAACTACATGCTGGTGTCGATGCCGGTGCCTTAATTAAATCGTAGGAAGCCAAGAAGCATGAGCTCTTGTGTACGAGATATTCTACCAAACAAATCGGCACAACACCAAAATTGCTAATATCATGTTGACACGAAAGCTCGTCAACCTGACATTATGAAACGCAGTAAAAATAAATCCTTACTCACACTTCTGGAGTGTAATATTTGACTTCATCAGATGTTGCCACCACGCTGTACTTGAGAGCAAAAGAGGCAGTTTGCTCCCGGTTCAGGGCGTAGTAGTAGAGAGATGTCTGCGGCATATCTGCAGGGTGATTTAGGTATACCTGGACCAAATACCGTTAGCAATTAAACTACATGAACCAAGAACGATGATCACAGCTCAGTCCATCATTGGTCAGGACTTTAAGAATTCGGAGCAATTCGATCAACATCACTAAACCCTAATGTTCACTGGGAAAATGAATTGAATTGATATACCGTGCAGTTCCCGTCTGAGACTGAATAGTTATGTCGCGTCAATCCAAAGTTGCCAAAATTATACCGGCCTAGCATACTGCATAATATATGTACGTATAATAAATAGTGGGTGCACTAGTTGCGCCTCTGCCTACCCCTTCGGGGATAAAAGTCGTGAGTATGCGTAATGCGTATAATAAATTATGGAATGGGATAAACTACCAACGCAGGTTTTGTGCCATCTTTTTTTTCTAAGAAAGCGACCACACCTTCAGTTTAATTTTATTAGAACAAACCGTTAATGGAGCATGTATACCACCTTATATTAATTAGTGATCTCCACTATCCACGAATACCTACAATTGCGGAAGAAGCTTAGAGCCGCTACGGGTTTTAAAGGAACGGAATAAGAAATAGGATAGAATAGTGGAGGATGTGGTGTGTGAACACCCCATCGTTTCCCTGATGCCTCCTATCTTCCCACCTCCATAACTCTCATTCACCGTATGAAACGCAACAGCAAGCCATCACTGCACGTCGGTTTTCTGCGAGACTATGGTACTATTCCCATCGATCGGATCATTCATGCTGTTTACAATAATAACACGTCGGCAAGGTGGCTCCACCACATCAAATATTAACCGTATATTCATTTCTAACACTAACCTTATATCCTGAGGCCATTGGGTTACATTCTTTATCTGATTTGTATTCAGAGTACACCAACAGGATGACAAGGTCGGGATCAGCTCCGTTTTGCTGAGGAGTGTAAAAGATTTATAAATATCTATGAATCATGAAAACACAATTAGATTGCTTTCCTGATTTGTTCCAAGTACAAAAAATGCTTAAAAAATTTGGTGACTAAGCCTTCTCTCGTTGGTCAACATTATAAGTCTATATCTATCTATCTATAATATAAAAATGAATCGGAAAATGTGTTGGTAAGCGCATAACTCAACAACGCCTGGACCAATTTGGCCAATTCTTTTTTTTTAATGTTCGTTGAAGTCCAAGGATGGTTTTTACGGCGAAAAAAAATCGAATAATTGCCGGGAAAACCCTAAAAACAGCCCTTTTCTTTTTCCCATACAAACGTTTTCTAACTAAAATGTAGAGTCAATTTGAACTTTAATACCATACCATAAAGTTTACGTGTTAGTGGAGAGGTGCCGGGAAGGCAAAACAATTGAGTGACGTTAGTAAATCTAAAATTAATTCTGAAATTGTAATTTTCATTGTGATTTTTAGTGACTATTAAAAGAATTTTAGGTGCTTTATAATTTTTATTTTTTAACATAATGTAATTGTTGACTTAAAAAAATATATATTTATGAATCGACTGTTAGGCGGTACGAAGTTCCCCGGGTCAGCTAGATACAGCATTCAAAATTGAATGATGCATTGAATGATGAGACAGGCATGCTGTTCGCCTGATGGTAAGCAATATGACGGCCCATAAACAGTAGCAACACCATACAGAACCTTGAGTTACAAAGTACTGTGTGGCATTACACTGCGCTCGTCATCCTGAGACATAAGATGTTAAGGTCTCATTATGTCCAGTAATTACACTGGCACGATCCACAGGATCCTGATGGGACAAAACGCGGAGTATCGGGTCGGCAGGTGGTCACTGTACAGTGCCGAGCGCCAGGGAGAGAGTCCACCTTCCTGGTGCTGGGCATCCCAGCCGACCTGATCCCCAAGGTCTTAGCGGAGGGGCGAAGGCTCTACTATCAACTGGGCAACGCGTACATCCGCTTCTTCGGCAGCACGGGACGGTTGCAGGATATGCCGCCGGACCCTGCTGAGACTGTTCCGGACCCCGGGGCTACTCGCGACCCCCCAGCTGAAAAGCAGGGGGTGCACGCTGGAGCGGACCCGGGGGCTAGTGCGTCTACGTCCACGGCCAGCCGGCTGAGTCCCGTCGAAAGACGGGGCACGGTTGGCAAGCCAATGGTCAAGCAACACTCCTCAACCGAAAGGAAGAGGCAGGATGCAGCATCAGCTTGTCCGCTGACTACCCCTGACATGGGCTCCGATTTCGGGGACCTGGAAGGGGCTGTCGTGCAACTAATGGACCAGGACGTACCGTCGGAGGCGGATGTCGAGTTGAGCAGTCCCCTTCGCTCCTCCTCACCCCAATAAACCCCACACCCACATAATCCAAACGAACCTACAACACAATCAAACCGCGGCGGCTACCTTGTGAAGAGTGCTGGAGGTCAACAACAAGACCGTCGCCCTTATCCAGGAGCCGTGGATAAGGAATGGAAGAATCTGCGGCCTAAGCAACATCGGCGGTAAGTTACTACTTGACACCACCGTAATTAACCCACGCACATGTATTTATGCGCCTAAATCTATCAACGCGGTTGTAATGCATGAGTTCTGTTCCAGAGACCTGACCACGGTCAGGCTCCAGAACAACTGTCCTGGCGTACCAGAGGTTGTAATAGCGTCTGCTTATCTGCCGGGCGACACGGACATACCGACGGTCGAGCTAGCCAGTCTCATCAGGCACTGTGAAAACAAGAAGCTTGAACTTATCATCTCGGCGGACGCGAACGCACACCATACCTTGTGGGGGAGCGACGCGTCCAACAAAAGAGGTGAAGATCTTGTTGAATATCTATTCTCGACAAATGTCAGGCTTCTAAACAGGGGTTCGGAACCAACTTTCGTAGCTTCTAGATACCAAACAATAATAGACATCACACTATCCACGGAAAGAGTGTCGGAAAGAATATCCGACTGGCACGTCTCAAACGACTTGTCAAACTCTGACCATAGATGGATAAGATATAAACTGAACGTAGATCCATTAAAACCTAATAATATTATCCGCGACTTTCCTTCCCATCCGTTGTTTGCACTCACTGGTTTTTGATAATACTGTAATCGAGAGGGATTGTACCTCTGAGGGACATATTCCTATATTCTTTTCCGCCATAAAATCATCAGGGTTATGATTAGTTAGAAAATAATAAATTTCTATGAATTTCTTGAATTTCTGTTATTTGTACTCGCTGGGTGCGGATGGTACTATAACAGTGAGGGATTGTACCTCTGCGGAACATATTCTTATATTGCATTAAGCCATTAAATCATAACAATGATGATTCGTTTGAAAATGGCTGTACTTTTTCGAAAATTAATAAATTTTTACTAACTTCGTACATTTCCGTCGTTTGTACTCCCTGCTTTCAGATCGTACTATAATCGGGAGGGATTGTACCTCTGAGGGACTTACTCCTCTATCGTATTCAGTAAGAAAATCATTATGATGATCATTCGTTTGAAGACATACTGTACTTTATCGGAAAATAATAATATTATCCGTGACTTTCCTTCACATCCGTTGTTTGCACTCACTGGTTTTTGATAATACTATAATCGAGAGGGATTGTACCTCTGAGGGACATATTTCTATATTCCACTCCACTATAAAATCATCATGGTTATGATTAGTTAGAAAATGGCTGTACTTTATCGAAAAATAATAAATTTCTACGAATTTCGTGCATTTTCGTCGTTTGTACGCCCTGCTTTCAGATCGTACTATAACAGAGAGGGATTGTACCTCTGAAGAACATATGCTAATATTGCATTTAGCCATAAAATCATGACAATGATGATTCATTTGAAAATGGCTATACTTTATCGAAAAATAATAAATTTCTACGAATTTCGTACCTTTCCGTCGTTTGTACTCACTGGTTTCGGAGCTTTTGATGATCGAGAGGGATTGTACCTCTGAGGGACCTATTCTGCTTTCGTATTCAGTAATATAAACACTACTATAATTATTCGTTTTAAAATAGCTGTACTTTATCGCAAAACAATAAATTTCTACGAATTTCGTGCATTTCCGTCGTTTGTACTCTCTAGTTTCGGATCGTACTATGATTGAGAGGGATTGTACCCCTGAGGAATATATTCATCTGTTGTTTTCAGCCATTCAATCATCACAATCATGATTCGTTTGAAAATGGCTGTTCTTTTTCGAAAAAAAAAAGTTTTTTTTAATTTTGTACATTTCCAACGTGTGTACTCCTTGGTTACGGCTCGTACAATGACGAAGTGGTATATACCCTTTCTAGCCGATTTCGGCCACGGCGGCCAATCTCAACAGAGATCAGCCAGATACGCAGGAAATATTATAGTGCACAAGTGTGTGCGCAATACACAGGGTGCACTCGCTATTTCTTTACTCTCATAGTCCGGTGAGACGGCAATCCGACATGACCGGAGAGAGATCAGACGCAGGACCAACGGCTTTACGTACTTTCCGAGGCACGGGGGTATCACACCGCCAACTTCCTGACTCCGAGCTGCGACTGAGTAATTTTTAAGATGGAAAAACCCAGTCACAATGTTTTTGGCCAGACCCAGGATTCGAACCCAGGACCTCAGCGCGCAAATTATACTCGTAACGCGTACGCAATACAACTACGCCACCGAGGCAGTCAAAACGGAGTGGTATTATACCTATGCGAAACATATTTTTATATCATATGCGGTCATAATATCATCAAAATGACGGCAGGTTATAATTTGACGCGAGTTTATATAAGTGCACTCAAGGCGCTGATTGACCAAACTTTAATTATACCATATCTCCTACCCCCATGAGGTACAAGCAAATTAAAGAACGGTACAATCCGGTACAAACCTAGTACAATCCCATGGAAATAGTTAAAATAGGATATTTGAAACTCACTTGCCAGCTTCACACAGGTGCCAGACTATCCTGTGGACTTAGAATGTGACACGAAGACGCAACTCGTAAAACGATGTCGTTTAATTTTGATGTTTGTGATTGATCGAGAGACCAATACGTCAGTTTCTTAACCAATCCCAATAAGACGAAACGGAGACGTGACGTGTTTTTTTGTCACATTCTAAGCCCACTGTTCACTTTGAAAAGGAGAGTCCATGTGCCTCGCACCTCAGTCCGCATATCCAACCAGGTTATCCCCTGGACGGACAAAGCCAAATATTTAGGAGTGACCCTAGATCAGAGGCTGACCTTTATCCCACACGTAAATAAGGTACGCGCGCGAGCCGCATTTGCGATGAGCCAACTGCATTGGATCATACGTAAAAACAGCAAAATGTCCACCTGCAACAAGACTAGGATCTTTACTACATGTATTAGGCCGATTATGACATACGCGTCGCCCGTGTTCGCCCATTTACCGCCTGCTCGTCTTAAGTATATGGAGGTATTGCAAAACAAATTTCTCAGACACGCTCTTGTTGCCCCGTGGTACGTTTGCAATCGCAAACTCCACGTGGACACCAACATGCCAACCATCAGGCATTTTACGCTATTTCGATCGGGCGGTAAATCACCCACATACGCTCATCCGCAAAGCGTCGATGTACACTCCATTCGACCGCGCCAAATGGAGACTGCCGCGTTAAGTTTTAACTGATCCAGAGGACGATATCACTCTGGCCATTCGCACTAAGAACGAGTTCTTGAAACTCTTGCAGTCCACAAGATTGCAGTTCCGTCCTCGTCGCCGAGGACATCGCCGCATTTCCCGTGGTCCCCCCGACCCTCTAACAGTTCCGGCCCGCGTGCCGACGAAAGCAACAGATAGGATTAGGTTAAACACCAACCTTCCCCACTAATCGTTGATGTCTCATCCTCTCTCAGTGACCGTCCTGAGCCGAGGTCCGTAACCGTGGGTTGCCCTCAGCATGGTCACTTAAATTAAAGGATTACGAGCGTCTAAAGCGCTCACCCTAAAGTCCGGTGTGGCCAGAAAAGCCGACCCTTGTAAGGCTCCTGGGAGATTAGCCCGCGTAAAAAAAAAAGTTTTGCTCGCCCATTCGCTCTCTTTCGGTCTCAGTCGTAGTCTCAGTTGCATTTGGTTATCCACTCGTGTACCGTTCGATTAATTGGTAATATCTTTGTAGAAGTATTTCTGTAAAATTAGTGGTAGATATTTTTTTATTTTTAAATGAAAATCGCTTCAGTTTCTCACAATATCTATATTTTTTGGCAATAATTTATTCCTTTTACATGCATAATATAAAAGTGTAAATGAGAGAGCGCTATAGTAACTCTGGTAAACACGGTCTAATAACTAAACTAAATCTGTATCTATCTTTCTATACTTACATCTTATCTTAATTTTTATCTTACCCATATTATAACTGCGAAAGTTAATGAAAATGTTTGGATCTTTGTAACAAGTAAACGCAGAAACAGAACAGATGAAATTTGGCACACGAGACACGCACACGGCAGACCATGTCCTGGATTAACGTATGGGCTAATTTTATCCCGGTAATTGGCTCCCATGTTTTTTTTTAATATGATTTTTTAAAGACATGGCGCTATGAATCGCTGCAATGTTTTAGAATTTAAGGATTTTTGTAACCGTTAACAAGACCCAGTATAAAATAAAACCGTACAATTTTGAATGGATAACTTGCTGAGGTAGATCTAAGTGCACACACTAGTTACTAATAAGAAGCTCACCCGTCCTCGCCTGGGATATGTATCATTGAAGGAGTCGCCCTCGTATCCACCCTCCATGCTCCATTTATTGACACGATTCTTTGTATCTATGTAACTGTAATTTTTTTGTATCCTGCAAATACTAATATGTTTTAACTTAAAACTTAATATTAATTGTTTAACCATACCTAGTTTTTAAACATCATAAATATGTATTGTAACTATTATTACATAGTAACCTATAATCTGTGCTTTTAGGCGCGGTTTTTTCAACAGTTCGCACCTTTAGAACGAAAACGATACAATTCAAAACAATTGAAAATTGAGTTATCGTCATAAAATGAATTAAAACTGGTCCCTTTTTTATAAAAATATGATAAAAAAGGCCCGATAGTTTGGTCCTTTTCCCACTTGAATATTGCTGTGTTTGAACTATTATTCTATTGAGAACTTCGTTTTAAGTCATTTTATGAAGATACTCACTTTTCGATTTTTTTGAATTGTGTCGCTTTCGTTCTAAAGGTGCGAGTTGTCAAGTTAAATGAACTTATCTTCAATTTTACTTTTGTAAGGTGACGATCAGTGAAATATGTTTTTTCAACTAAAGTTATCACTATAGTCAAAAATAAACTTTTGTTAATTTATTGCCAGTATAATAAAGCTTTCTTTGGGGATTTTTTATATGTATAAATTTTGACTCAAAGGATTTGTATCCGATGTATTTTGAGGTCACATTTTTCAATTCTTACATTGTATCTGTCTTTGGTAACCAAAGTTATTACCAGATATCGATTTTGAGGTCGATTGGCCTTAAAACAAAGAAATTCAAAATGGCGGCGACTTTTACTAATTTTAACATTCGATTAAGATTATGCATCCAATGGCAAGTAAAAAAATGAACCTAAAATGAGTAATATTTTTAGAAATTGCACGAAAGAACAACTATAGATGTCCGTTTTTATACATTTTGCAGAAAATGGCCCGACCGCATATTGTATTATAATATTATACTACGCTCCCTGTTTCGAACGTTTCATCGAACCTTCACCTTTATATAATAACTATTAACTAGCTGTTGCCCGCGGCTCCGCCCGCGTGAATGAGTTTTTCCGGGATAAAAGTCCCGCTTTATATTTTCCCGGGATAAAAAGTAGCCTAAGTTACTCCTTATTACATCAGCTACCTGCCAATAAAAGTTCCGTCAAAATCGGTCCAGCCATTTCGGAGATTAGCCGGAACAAACAGACAGACAGACAAAAATTGTAAAAAATGTTATTTTGGTATATGTACCGTATATATATTCATATACATGTAGTAAAAAACGGTTATTTCAATATTACAAACAGACACTCCAATTTTATTTATATGTATAGATTATTATAGCTATTACAAACCCAATATCAGTTTGGCCGACCCGGGGATCGAAAAAGAGACCTCAGCACTGCAGCCGTACCGTAATACAGTTACTAAGCCGTCGAGGCGCCGACATATCTAATATTTCGACAACCAAAAGTAATATAAACGCACAACACCGTGTAGCTACGCCTACTGCCATCTAGTGAGCGTTATAGTACAACCGTACGCCCTCAACGCTCAAGGGTATTCGCGGCACTTAGGGTGGGTTGCACAAAATCTGACGTTAGTGTTACCGTTAAAGTTAACTTTAGCAGTGACAATAACAATGACTATTGAAATTGACAATTCCTCTGTTGCACCATTGCTGTAATTGTTAAAGTTAAAGGTAAACGAGTGACCAGTGAAATGATGCTATATTACCCCTTCCCCTACCCCTACTTGCACGGGTAATATTTAGGCAATGGCAATGATTTAATATAACTATAAAATCTTGATGAAATATCGCTTCATTATTCAAATTTTCCATTATTATATAGGTACCTAGTATTTACATCCTCTTTGTTTCTGTCGTAGAATTTCAGCGGAATTTTTTGCTCCACTAAACTATTTCGGTAGACCCACTATCACAATCGCTATCATTGCTAGAGCTTGCATCCCACAATATTTCGCGTACTAGACATTTTACGCAGGTATTTAACAGAGTATTTGTATTAAAATAGGGTATAGGAAGTTATTATTGCAAATCGTTTGACAAATGACAATTAACTATACAGAGTATACACACCGATTACGAAAACTAGCCGTAACTTTAACATTAACCGTCCAAAACTGGGCGGTTAATGTTACTGTTATTCGCGACGTCATTTTGACAATTGTTAATCTTATGCAACCCGAAAATTGCTTAACTGAAGATTTGACAGTTGGTTAGACCTTTGTTGTTGTTAAAGTTATTTTCTGCAACCCACCCTTAAAGTCTTAATAAATTGTTAGATTTGAAAAAACGGGGCCTTAGTCTTATTTACACGGATCAATTATTGCTACAGTGTGACCGCGAACACTGTACCGCGCCTTGATATATGATCAGAGATGAAACATTTTGAAAATAAAGTATTTGAAATGCAAAATACAAAATACCTATTTTTATTTTGTATTTAATACTTTTTTTAGAAAAGCATTTTGTATTTTATTTGAAATACTTTTTAGGACATATTTTGTATTTGCAAAATGCAAAATACTTTTTGATAAGTTTTGTCAACACCAATACCAAAAAATTAGTGGGATAAAAAATTTTGAACGGAAGCTGTTGAACATTTTACCCACTGCGTCCAACAAGCCGCCTGGCTCGCTACACCTGAATCAGCGGATACATATTACATTCAACATAAATGCCCCCTCAAAATCAGGGATCTCCTAGGTCTAAAACGTAATATACGAAAACGATGGCAGTAAACACGATATCTTGCAGATAGAACTCTCTTAAATTCTATAACATCCAGGCTAAAACACTTATTAAGCGAAAACCGAAATCAGAGCGTCTAAACATATCTAAAAATCTTGACCCCACTGCTGCAACTGACTATTCCTTATGGAACGCGAAAAAGTATTTAAAGCGTCCTACAACATCGCAACCTCCCATACGAAAAGCCGATAACTATTGGGCTGTGAATGACTCTGAAAAAGCACAGACTTTTGCTGAACATCTAAAAACTGTCTTTATGCCGAACCAGGGATCAATATAGCTCAAAGAAGTATGGAGCTTCCTAAAAAAAACGCATCAACTAGATTGCCCACTACCTAAAGAGTTTTTCAAGGCACGAAGTCATACAAGCAATAAGAAAACTCTATATAAATAAGGCTTCTGGTTATGACCTCATCACTGCAAAGATCCTTAGAGAATTACTAAAAGAAGGCATATTTTACCCGAAGTCCATCTATAATATAATTTTAATAAGAGCTATGGTACCAAAACAGTGGACAGTGGCACAAATAATAATGATCAGAAAACCTGGTAAAAGCCCAGAAGACGTTAAATCATACAGACCTATTAGCCTATTGCCGATCCCATCCAAAATATTGGAGGTGTTGTTCTTGAGCAGACTAATGCCTATAATAAAAGACAAAAATATAATTCCCGAACACCAGTTTAACTTCCGACAAAAACACGGCACTATAGAACAAGTCCTCAGACTTCTTGATAATATAAACACAGCTTTTGAAAGGAAGCAATATTGTACAGTCGCCTTTTTATAGACATTTCACAAGCCTTCGACCGCGTTTGGCACGAAGGCCTCCTGTTTAAGATTAAAAAAACCTTCCCATAAACTATTATAAATTTATTTCATCATATTTGAAAAAAAGACACTTTTTCGTAAAACAAGGAAAATACGTAACGCCGCAATTTCAAATAGAGGCAGGATTACCACAGGGTAGTGTCATGGGGCTAACCATATATCTCCTCTTTACTGCGGATCTACCCTCTACGGAGGGACACCGCTATACTTTCGTTGGATGAATCTTCAGATATAGCTGCCCAAAAATTACAAAATAGCCTTAATGAAATCTCGGCCTGGCACAAAGATTGGCGAATAAGGGCAAACGAAAGCAAATCCGTACAAGTCACCTTCACTTTTCGTAGAAACTCGTATCCACCAGTCGCTCTAAATGGAGTACAAGTCCCACAAGCCGATGAAGCTAATTACTTGGGAGTTGGGAATGCTCCTCGATAGACGACTGACATGGATAAAACATATTTTTCCAAACGCCTGGCAATGGGTCCACAAATACGTAAAATGTGTTGGATGTTTAGGCGGGAGTCGCAGCTCTCACTTGAAAACAAATTGTTATTCTATAAGTGTATAATAAAAGCAGTCTGGACCTACGGCCTATAACTATGGAAAACGTCCGCAAATTCCAACATTTAAATAATCCAAAGATTTCAGTCAAAAATATTACGCATGATAGCAGTTGCACCATGGCATGTGACCAATGATAGGCTACACCATGACCTAAACGTAAAAACAAATAAACAAGAAGTTAAACATATTACTGAAACATACAAAACCAGACTATTGCAGCATCCAAATGCACTTGCAAAGCTCCTAATGAAGAAACCAACTCTGCCTCGGCGCTTGAAAAGAAAGATACCTCAAGATCTATAATAAATTATATACTAAAACCTTCTCTAAAAATATACATTTGAATAACGAAAACCCCAACCAAATCGGATAAGTAGTTTTTAAGAAAACCGCGGTCATACAAACTTACATACATACATATTACATACATGGTCAAATACAGAACGTCTTTTTTTGAAGTCGGTTAATTAAAATAATCATAGGTGGAACATTAAAATAGCAGATGTGTCAGTGGACATGCTCCGTACACGCTAAATTCATATGTACCCTCCAGCAACCATATAGCCTCTAGTCGCTGGTACAGTGGTACCCACCGATTGCTGAATGTCACCTATACCACGGTAATATATATCTGTGTACTGTGCCTATACGACAGATTGCAAGATAACGTAAAAAAAATATCTCGAATCGTCTTTAAAATTAAACGATTTATTGTAAAAGGCTAGTTTTTAGGAGTTCTATCCAAATATATATAAACTGTCTTGGTTAGAATTTTAGGCCCGTTTTTGGACATGTCCTTTACTTTGTTAAAAAACACTAATAAAATAAATAAGGTTTTAAACCAAAGGTATTTTATTTTAATAAAGTATTTTGAAAATACGTATTTTGTATTTAGTATTTTAAATATAAAATGAAAACCTATTTTGTATTTTGTATTTGAAATACAAAAAAAGAAAAGTATTTACATTTTGTATTTAAATACATTTTATAATCTATTTTGTACATCTCTGTATATGATCATATTGTACTCGCCTTTGCCTCGGCTAAAATTATAACAAAAACATCCATGAATAACGAATACTTTCACCAAATATCCCGGTTTTACTTGCCTGATTTTTTATCATGTTATAGTTTAGTGCGTTAGTGTATTTCTGACTGAAACTGTGATGTTACCGTTTTTATTTTTCATCTATGGTTCGAGTAACTTATTGTAAAGTGTTATTTTCAAGGAGATAAGTACTTATGTGGTTTCATTTAGTAACCCAATATCATAATTACCTTGTATAACTCCACTAGGGAATAGCCATTATGATTGTGGATCTCAAGAGATGCAATCATCAATTCAATAAAAAAAAAACTTGTTCGATATTAAATGAGTGTACTCACTGGTCCGTGCGAAACATATCCTCCGCGGCCAGAGCGTTAAAGCTGTAGCAAATTCCTTCTCGTGTGTAAACTTTATTCACAGTCCCAGTCTTAGGTGCATATCGCCCTTGCCATGATATATGCAACTCGCTTCTGTCTATTCTCATTGCCTATAATATGAAGTTATTCATTGAAAAATGGAAAGTGACTCAGCAATAAATTTAATAGGCACTACTAAACGTCAACACAATATTATTATGATTTGCTTTGGACAAAAAATCAGTTGCCACTGTACCTGAAAGATGTAAGTCCATTTTAAATACCTTATTAATGTTTTCCACGAGTTCAACATCAGAATACTTTCGATCTAATAAAATTTTATAGGTGTGACAAATAAGTGAGACATCTTCAAATCTTTTCGCATCATCAACTGACCTAAAAAAATATACAGGGTGTTCTCAAAAAGTGGCGCCGATTGATAAAATTTGTCATTTTGAAATATATTACGAAATATTTTTTTTAATCAAAAATCGATTTTACTTATTAACGTCATATCGTAACATATTTTTTTTTTTTAGGTAGGCGATCCTGCAGTCAACACCGGGGGAAACCTGCGAATGGGATACTGGAGTCCCCCGGCTTGACGACTGCAGGGGCCTGGGAGAGGAGTGGAGGAGGAATATGGAAGGGAAGGTGGGGGGAAGGGAGGAAGGTTCTCGGGATGTGCCGAAAGAGAGGGTGCCAGGAAAGTGAGTATTCACATAAATATAGAAACTACAGCCCATCGAAAAATTAGTAATACAGGTTAAAAGATACTGTACAGGTTAATGAAAATCAGCTTATAAGTTGGTGAGAGTTTACAGTGATGATAATCTTCATGGCCCTCGGAAGAGCGTATAGACGGTGTTCTCCCAGGGATTCGGCTCAACAGTCACCCGATGACATTTATTTAGTTTTTTTTTTAAATATCGGTTTGCAATGTTTCGGATATTAGTGTCGCTTTCCATCGCCTGATGATAAGTTCTTGCGACATGACTTCCGTGTGTACAATGCTGTAAGCATCAAGGAGACGATCGACTCAAATAAAGAATTCACACTGTAAATACAGGACCTGTTTATTGTGCAGTGAAGAGGAATTCGACGAAGGCAGAGATATTTAAGGAGATCGACAGGTTCTACGGGCAGCTTTAAACCTCAGTAACCAAACCTGCCACCAGCTCGGCGAAAGACCCATGAGAGATCAGATAAAACTTAGCACCACTTTATGGCTGGCAAGGGCTGTGCTTAAAATAAGTATTATGTAATTGCCTAATGCAGTGGGGAATCTAAAAGGTTTTTACACGTAACGTTTAGAATTTAGCGTCATACTCTTTCTAATTGTTTGATTTGAGACCTGGGCAATACTGCAGTCTCTCCAGCTTGGCGGCGCTACATTGATTATGACATTGATCGGTACATCGAAGTGCAGAGGTGTTTTTATAAGAAAGCTACCATTCCAGTTGGATATTACATACAGCCTGAAGTACATAGGTTTTTTAAAAGCTCTTGGATTGGAAAGGATACCGTACTATAATAAATGGCGAATACATAACTCATCTTCGATATACTCGACATTGTATTAGAAAAATCGCTGGGAGACATTCTATACGTATTATGCACACATTTCAACCAAGTTTCCCAACTGGTGGACCTTAAAGTGAACATGGCAAGATGAAATTCTTTTTGTAAAATATTCAAGTTGTGCCTAATTCAATTAGCGTTGTGAACTCAACTCTCGAAGTTATGAAGGGTTAGTCTATCTAGGATAAGTAATTCAGTTAGGCAGATTCTACTTTGAGAAAAAATTCAATCGTCGGTTGACAGCATTCGGGAATCTAGGCAAGATTGCTAAGCAGGCTCAGTACATGAAGACAAAGGTCTTCGATCAATGTTTACTTCCAGTGATTACATACGGTTCTGAGACGTGGCCTCTGATAGCTACTTAGCGAGCTATGGATATTCATTGTGTTTAACGTGATTATATAAAAAAATGAATATCCATAGAAGAACGAAAGCCGCCGACAATCGACATAGCACAGCGGATAAGCAAGTCGAAGTGGCAGTGGGCATGTCTCAAAGCTCATTAAATTGACATCATATAGAAACATAACCGACATCACGAAAAAATAGTTCTCAAATGGGGACCACATACCGTCAACCGCAGCTTTTGATGCCTACCTACAAAGCAGACTAGCAATCTGATAAACGTCGCAGGTATTCGCTGAATGCAGGTCGCTTATAACAAGTTGTTTTAGAAATCTTTAGGAGAGGTCTATGTTCAGCAGTGGATTTCCTGAGGTTAAAAATAATTATGAGGAAATAAAAACGTGAAATATACCTAATTATATAGTCTAAAGTCTCATTCACTTGTGCGTTCAAAAAACAGGTTAAAGAGAATTTGATGATTAGAAATTTATGACGTCGAAACGGCTAAGATTTTCTAGATTATACTTATTAAACAAGTAGCTGGCACAAAATTACGTGTTTATAAAAATATTTTGTCACACAGATCCATTTATAAACATAAATATTACAGGCAGTATAAAGATAACATACCTGTTACAAAAGTGGATGGTGTTCTTTGGAAATAATTTTCATGCACCTGGCACAAATTTCAACAATTATAGACTCGTGGATGTTTACGAGTGATAGTGGCTAGTCAATTTGCATGCATTGCGTGAAAATATCAAAGTGTACGTGCAGGGTACGATTGTGTGCGATCGGGGTCGAAGAGAAAATTTAGTTGGACAAAATTAAACCACAAATACCTTTGTTGTATATATGTTAATTTATAGCGCATCGGCCATCGTTTATAAATTGATTATAAACAACAGTTATTTTAAAAAATATATATAATTTCTAGCCGTCAATTTTTTATTTGACTTCAAATTGTGACTAAATAGTGGCGTTTAGACACGACAGGCTAAAGAGAAACAAGGGTTACAAATTTTGTTTGTTGAATTGGATACTGTTTAAGTTAAAAAATAATACATGGCCTCTATACATAAAGTCTCCATAGTTAATAATAAGTATATAAGTAACGAAAAACTTTGACCTAAAAAGTATTCCATCAAAAACTCCTTGACAGGTTACGGTGCCACTTTTTTGTCAACGACCTATTGTAAACACATTTTACAAAATGAAATTTCATGCAAAGCCCTGAAGCTAATAGGGAGTGATCGTTTGCACGTTGATATTTCGGGGAACATTAGCAGCCAATAGAGGCGCACAGTTTATCAGTTTAAAATGCGCTATCGCTACCAATACTGGATACTACTGGAGGGTCAGAGGAACGGTTATGTTGGTTTAATCTCACAAAACACAAAAGTAGGAAAAGTGATTTCAAAAGTAAGGTCACAAATATTATAGATATTAAGTACTAGCGCTCTTGTCTCCGCCCACGTAAAAATTTTTCCGGTATAAAAGTCCCGCTTTATATTTTCCCGGGATAAAAAGTAGCCTATGTCCTTTCTTAGGCTCTATACTATCTATATACCAAATTTCATTTAAATCGGTTCAGTAGTTTTGGCGTGAAAGCGCGACAAATAGGCAGACCGACAGAGTTACTGTCGCATTTATAACATTAGTAAGGATTATGTGTAGGATCTGAACTGCCAATCATATAACAGATACTGCCATGCTTAGTTTTACTTCCTACTTCTTACTATCTTTGACTTTGATTTTCAATCGGTCTCTTAAGGATTACGAGTTTCCTGCGGAATGGAATAAGGCCCGAATCGTCCCCGTATTTATAAAAGGACACCAATTCTCTGTTAAGAACTATAGGTCCATTTCGATTCTTACTTGTTCTTCTTCTTCTTTTAATTTATGGCTTCCACCGATTATTTGTCGGTGATTTCGCCAATGTCAAGTAAATTATAGCAGGTACAAAACAATAAATATAAACTCTGAATATTTTGTACAGATCAGTTAGAGAAGTTTCGGCCCGAAGTTACCAAATAATTTAGATATAATAATATAAAAATATACTTAGACAATAAAAATATATATATATTATGAACATTTAATTATACAAAAAATAGTACAGATAAATAAATAAAAAATGCAAGAAACTATTAAAGAGAAGAAACCTTTATAGCACCAGTGGAAAGATAAGATCAAAAAAAAGGGGAAGGAAATAATAATAATTATAGATAGAGGTTATTACTTTTGATAAAATTAGAAAGGTATTTGATGCGATAAGAAAAAACCGAGCGCAATAAAACATTTACACTTACAGGACGAGGGAAATCTGAAGGTAGGACATCAAAAATAGGAGAGGAGATTCTGGGACAGTTGAAGAACAAGTGATCAACCGATCCCTCGTCCAGCCCACGTTCACACAGGGAGTGATCACGAACGCGGATCTTATTTAGGAATACAGGGGAGCAAACATGGCCTAGCCGCAGACGGATTATTGCTGAAGTAATCTTTTTGTTAACACGCCTGTACTTAAGAAACCAGGGCCTAAGGGGAATATCAGGCTGTAATATACCGTAATGGGTGCCCTTAAGAGTTCGCGAGACCTATCACTCGACAGACACCCGAGAACTGTCACTCCCGCCAATAGTTTGACATCTCGACTTGTATATTTCAAATTACACGACCATCCGACAAATATAAGATTTTAAATTAAGTTTAGTTTCTAGTATCACACCCAAATCAGGGATTTCTTGTACTTATTGAATAACTGCGCTGCCAAGCTCGTAAGTTGAGACAAGCGGCTTTTTTTGCCTTTCATGGCATATGCATATTGAGCATGTTAATGGTAGGATTAGAAAACTTATACCGATCTTCAAAAAGCTAAGGCATATCGCCACTAAAACCTTGTTGAACCAAATATATATTGCCCTAGCCCAATAAATTATTAGTTATTGTATATCTATTTGGGGAAGCGCCAATAAAACGAAGTTCCTGGAAGTGGAAAGAGGACAAAGATGTCTCCTTAAAGTAATGTATTTTAAACCATTTAGATTCCCCACTAATGAATTATATAAATACTGTAATTTACTCTCAGTTAGAAAACTTTATATTTTGTTCGCCATATTAAAATTACATAAAATCACAACGTTTGATCCATCTCTATTAATCCGTAGAAGAAACTATTATGTAGCGCCTCAAACACTATGTAAATCTGTATTTGCTAATCGTCAATTTGTCTCGCTCTCGGCACGTTTGTATAATGAAATAAACAATATAATAAAAATTTACCCCCTTCAATTTTCTAATTGTAAAAAATCTTTGACAGAGTGGTTAAAAACAATTACACATGATGAAGCCGAAGCACTCATTTCTAAATATGCAGTATGAAATGTACTTGCTTTTGTGAGTAATGTATAGTGTATAAAAGTTAAAGAAAGAAGATATAGTATAAGAGTACTTATAGTCATTTTTGGGTTCTAATTGCGTTTATCTAGCTTTTAGTATTTATTCAGTCATCTTATAACTAATGTAATAAATGCTAGAATACCCCAAATTCACAAGCATAATATATTTTATTATATTGTATCACGAACGCACATACACACACACGCACACACACACACACACACACACACACACACACACACACACACACACACACACACACACACACACACACACACACACACACACACACACACACACAAACCAAACACACACACACACACACACGACCTCTGTTTATGTAACTATATATTAAGTTTTAGTTTATTTTGGTAACACAATGTATCGTATTTTTTGTTATGAGAGAGCGGGATCTCCTGATACAGGCATTTTTTATGCCTACTAGGAGGCCCCAACCTTATCCTAATGTTTTTGCCTATTGTGGAACGAAATAAACATTTTTCATTTTCATTTTTTTTTTCTTTCTGGTATATTTTATAAAAAAAATATTTATTTAAATCGAATGACTATCGATTTTTGGAACACCAACTTAAAATACTATTAAGGTCTTTTGGAATTAACGTAACATCTACATTGTTGTGAACAATATTGTATATTTTGATGTCATCAGAAAACAGAGGTAGCTTGCAATTTTATACTGCTTTAGTTACATCATTTATAAACAATAGGGAAAGCACTGTACCAAGATGGGACCCTTAAAGTAAGCCCGATTCTGAGAAATAAACCTCTGATATAGCGTTATTTGCTGCCACTGTTTGAGGCCTTTTATATAAAGTAAGATTCAAACCATTTATGTAGGGATACACCAACGCCACAATACCGTAATTTTTGCAACAAATAAATGGTCTTCTTTATCCGTTATCAATTTCTACAGTGAGATCAGACACAAAAGATGTTAAATCAATTAAGATCGGACGACCGTGCCGGAATCCATGTTGAGATGTAAATAGCGCGCCATTGACGCATTTTAAGCAAAGGGCAAACAAGCGAACAAGTAACAATCGAGATGGGCCTATAGTTCTTAACAGAGAATTGGTGTCCTTTTATAAATACGGGGACGATTTGGGCCTTATTCCATTCCGCAGGTAATAGATCCTACACATAATCCTTACTAATATTATAAATGCGACAGTAACTCTGTCGGTCTGCCTGTTTGTCGCGCTTTCACGCCAAAACTACTGAACTGATTTAAATGAAATTTGGTACACAGATAGTCTAGAGCCTAAGAAAGGACATAGACTACTTTTTATACCGGAAAAAAATTTACGTGAGTGGAGACAGGAGCGCTAGTACTTAATATCTATACTAATATTATAAAGCTGAAGAGTTTGTTTGTTTGTTTGTTTGTTTGAACGCGCTAATCTCAGGAACTACTGGACCGATTTTGAAAATTCGTTCACTAATAGGAAGCTACATTACTCGTGAGGGCTATAGGCTACTTTTCATTCCAGAAAACTTTTCCATGCGGGCGGAGCCGCGCGCAATTCTAGTAATATATAAAAGCGAAAGGTCACTCACTCACTCATCACGAAATCTCAGAAACTACAAGTGCTAGGAGTCTCAAATTTTGCATGGGGGTTCCTTTTAGGACGTAGGTGCTCACTAACACATTTTTTTGCGAAATTCAAGCCCTAAGAGGGTAAAGGAGTGACAAAGTGTGTGTAGTATAATACGCGATTAACTCTAAAACTTTTGGTATGGAAATAGTTCGAGACCGTGGGAAGGTTTTAGGCTACTTTTTTTGCCGTGAAAATGTATAGCGAGATTTTTGTCCAGGACAAACGCTCTCGTGCGGGCGAAGCCGCGGGCAAAAGCTGGTCTTTGATAAATGTGTATAAAAAAATGTTGTCACCTACCATATTGAACTCAACTAATAAGTTAATACAACCTTTTTTTGATTCTAGTCCTAATTCTGGATTAAAACATAGGTCACTTTTTTCCTGGTAATTTGCTCCCATGGTAAATAATGGATATTTTTGAACTGATTCTTTAAGTAGATGGCGCTGGCGTCGTACTGTGGTTTAGGGGCTTCTGTAGCGGGAAAGGTTTTACAAGCGGGCGATGCTGCAAGCAATACCTAGTGTTCATATAAATATTAAAACCAATATCTCGTGATGTTGTTCATGAAAATTGTAATTACTGTATCTAATAACTCGATTAAGAATATTTAAACAGAATGTAATTTAGTGCGCTAGATCCCATAGCTATCTACAACAGGACTGGGAGGTTTATGGACTTAAAAAATGTTATTAATATATTTACATATTGGAATTTTTTCCATATTGTATTGCTTTTCTTGCTTCTTTTGTGTAGTTATAATGCCATGTTGAAATCTTCCTTTGTGGACATATCGTTACCGAAGGGAACGGCACCTGTACCATAAAATGAGTTATCAAAAAATAATATTGAAAAGTACACAGACACACAAGCACGCACGCTTGGACACACACACAGCTAGTCTTTTATCCGAAAAAGTATTGGCAGAGGCGCAACTTGTGCATCCCGATTCTGCCATGTGTATTCTGTCCCATTATGTAACAGGTGGCGAGCATATCGCCATACCGGGCACATATTTCAGGCTACTGACATTAGTCAGCAAATCCAGTATCACTTTGCCAGACACGGGATTCTAACCCGAGACGTCAGAGACATTGAAATGAATATGATTTGAGCATTATGAAATATAAGTATATGTAGTATATGAAATATAAGCTAAGTTTCAGAAAGCCTTGTATGAGCGCAATAGATTCATGCAGTCATTCAAATGTCTTGTTAGATTTGTTACTCTTGATACTTCACAGGTAGGCAAGAAGTGGCTACCATCACTAGTGATTACATTATAAGATGTCTAATGGCTGTATAAAGTTGCAGTAATCTCTTAAACACTTACCTCAGACACTGGAACTAGTCGATCGTTGATGGAAACTATAACCGGCGTGGTCTCCCATTTAACCCACACGTTTCGTATCTGATACGAACAGATGGAGACGCTCACCAGGAACAGGATCAGCCAAAAGATTCTAGGAATGGGCAAATTAATCTGAGTCATCAATGCTTAATAATATCACATCTTATTTATATTGTTCATACGAGAATTTGTAAAATGCTTGCATGTTAGTTCGACGTAAACGCAGAAACCGCTCAACGGATTTGGATGAAATTTGGCACACGGATATTATAATACGGATATAGTATAATATACACAGGGTCATTTTTACATTGCGTTACTAATCGCGTTACACATACTCGTCTTTTCCTCTACAAAAATCGTGCCAAAAACAATCCCTGAATAACGAATATTATCGCTAATAATCTCGGTTTTAGTTTTCTGATTTTCTAACTACTTGTAGTTTGGTGTGAACCTGGTGTGTACGTTAGTGTATTTCTGACTGAAAGTGTGATGTTGCCGCATTAAATTAGGTTAGTACCTATTGTTGTTATTTGTTTTACACTAGGTTGTAGTGCGTGTACATAGTATATCAGTAAATTTACGTTGTTATATGAAGTCATTCTTAATAAAGAGTCTTAAACGAACCACCGTCGCGTCGTATCAACAGGACAGTTCTACCTATCCTACCTTTATATGGCGTGATCGGCCAGGAGTCGTTCAGATAAGATAAGGTCTACGGTTAGAGTAACTGATTGTAAAGCTTTATTTTCAAGATAAGCATGTGGTTTTATTTAGTAACGCAATGGCATAATGATCCTGTATATGAATTACCATACAGGATACTCTTTATCCGGTAATTTACTGCCGTAGAATAATGTAGAACTATTAGATTTGATTTTTAGTGACGCCTGGCGTCATAAATATGTAGCTATGGATCACTACAGTCATTTACCATACCATATACCATACCAGCCCTGTATTATATACTGCTCACTACTGAGCACGGACCTCCTCTACAACTGAGAGGGGTTAAGGCCTTAGTCCCCCACGCTGACCTGGTGTGGGTTGGCGGACTTCACATATCTTCGAAATTCAGAGAACTTCTCAGGTATGCAGGTTTCCTCACGATGTTTTCCTTCACCGTTAAAGCAAGCGATAATTCACAAAGAATACACACATAACTTTTTAGAAAGTCAAAGGTGTGTGCTCTTGGGTTTTGAACCTGCGGACATTCGTCTCGGCAGTCCGTTCCACTCCCAACTAGGCAATCGCCGCTTCTTACAGTCATTTAGTTATAAGGTATTTTTTAACAATTTGTCCTGGAAAAGTGGTCTATAGGAGTTTTATACCAGGAAAGGTTATTCACGCGGCCGAAGTAAGTAGTAGTAGTAAGAGGCTCCTTACTGTACTTACTATTGGTCACTCACTCACTTTTCTACACTAATTATCAGATAGATGAAAACACCACACTTTCATTATCACAATATATTTATCAATTTAAATACTTATCATAATATCAACCAGCATTATTACGTTACAGAGCAAACAACAAGACTGCCCGTTTGGCAGACGAACAGTCATTTAAATACAAGAATTCGCTCTCCAACAAGTATTTCTGTCAAATAATAATTCATTTTTTTCTAAACATACCGTACTTTTATTTAATATTTTCGAAACCCTACACGTGCAATATTCATTTTTCTTTATAGAGTACTCCGACTCATTTTAAAAAGAGAAGAAAGACTTTCATTGCTCTCTCCAGTTCTTAATTTAGCAATATAAATGCAAAGTGCTATTCTAGCATTTTTACTTCTTGTGATAAGCTTGGTAGTCATGCCAGTAATTCTTCAAGTTGATTTGCATTCAAGCCACGCCAGTAATGACATAAATGGAGTGACATATTTGCTACATTTTCACAGTAATAGCCATGTGCTCTTCATAAGATTTCTAATATTGCATCAAATTGTGCACCAGTCAAATCTCACAGATTTAAAGTTAGATCACTCCAAGATCCATTATCTAAATGAAAAAGACATATTCTAGCATATAAAAATGTGATTATTAATATGTAGGTATTTGTTCCTTTCGTCAATGGTTATTGTTCATCTATTGTGCTTGTCTTAATATAAGCTCCGATGGGGTTGACATGTCCATATGGATAAAAACCCCGAAAAAAAATTTAGAAAAAAAAAAAGTGTAACCACTAAGCACGGGATCATCCTTGGGGTTGAAAAGGGGCAGCTTTTCTCAATAAACAGTATCTTCGAAAATATTTTGTTTAGCTCGCCTATCTTCCAATCAAAATTGTGTTTGCACTCAAATCTTTTTGCGGAGACGTGTTTACAATTAATATCTGAATGGGGTGAAAGAAACAGCCTTACCTTCGCACCGCAGAAAACGTTCCAACTGCTTTTAAAAGGAATATTAAAATCACCGCAATGAATTAATTTTAATAATATCACTGTCAAGAGAAAAGAATCGGTTTGTTATTTAGGCTTAATATTAGAGAGAAATTTTTCTTTTCTGGAACATATAAGAAACGTTGCAGAAAAATCAAAAAGGAAATTTTACGCTTTGACAAGGATATCGACTTCTACGTGGGGACTATCTTTCGCTACACTCAAAGTCATTTATAGAGCGACTTACTTAGCATGTATTACATACGGGTCACCTGTATGGGCCGATAGGGCTACTATCGGTGCTGTGCGCAGAAAACTGCTCCAGAGTCAACGTCTGGCGTTGATATTCTTGTGTAAGGCGTATAGAACTGTTAGTACGGAAGGTTTGCCTGTCCTCCCAGTCGATTTGGAGGTACAGCGTCGTGCCGCTCCACTAGAGAGGATATGTACAAAAGGTTTCTTACGGCGCGTGAGCTCTTAAAAATCAATAGATTATTTAAACCGCACACTGATGATATACACAATGAGCTGTTAAATGAATGGCAATATCGGTGGGACGTATCATCGAAAGGGCGTCATTTATATAAATACTTTCTGTGCGTTCGCGATCGCCTAAATAATACTTGGCTAGAAATAGATCATTGTGTATTGCAATTTCTTACCGGCCACGGTAATTTTAAGGGCAAACTATTTTCATTTAGTCTGGTTGACTCTCCTGTGTGCCCATGCTCGACACCTGGTTACGTATATGAACAATCTGCACATCACGTACTTTGGGAGTGTGGTCTTTGGCATGATGAACACAACATCATGTTGGATAGTATGCAAATAACATCTGGGGTTGTATACTACATGGACCTTGTAAAGACTAGTCGGAATTTCTGTGCTGTTCGGCGTTTTTGCCATGCCTATTATTGGAATCAAATTTGACTGCTCATATGATAGGACCTTTCATTCAATTTTTATCCGTGGTGCTTTACAACTGGATTTTTTAGTTGTAAGCGTCTCTAAACTTGAGGTTAAAATACCTCTTTAGTTCATTATTTTTGTCGCCCGTTTTGCTATGGAGGGAAGTGGACAATTAATATTTCCAACTCCTCCCTATCTTTCTATTTGATTAATTTCGTTGCGGGATAAAGACAGATTAGTATTCCGTGAGACTCGCCGAGCTTCACCGCTCGGTATCATAAAATGCGTGCCACTGCTGATCCTGGCTTACAGAAGTTACAGTGGCGGGTTCACACCCACCACTATAAACAGAGACTATGCCGCCCTCGCGGGCGGGCTAGTCTCTGCACTCAAATCTCCCAGCATCGTCGTTGATGTTTTGGTTATTTCGTTACCTGTTTCTCAGTAACTTACTTGTCTATTATAGTGACTCCTCTTTCCGTGATATATCTAAGACCATGCAGGGTCGTGTTCCTGGCAAAGTCTTGGAGCAGTTCACCTAACAGGAATTTTCGACTTTCTTTTTGTATCTTCCGTAAGCAGACTTTACCGTACACCGTATCAATCCCCTCGTCCATGCTACAAATGTAATGTCCATAATTAATAAGAATGTTAGATATGAAATTTTTGAATGCTTTCATAGAACAGAAAGAAAAAAAAATATTTAGTCCAATAGAAACTGTTTTGCACAATAATAATATTATTTTTCGTAGACCCCCATACTGGGCTAAGCCTCTCCTGCGGGAGTCATAAACAGAATGCGAAGACACGTAGGTCGCCAGCACGATCGCGAGTAGCCCAAAAATAAATAGCAACTTAAATTAATACTTTGAGACTGAGTGACTACCGTTTTATGGTATTGCATATCGCTCGTCACCCTGAGACATCTGGGGCCTCCCAAGATACCTTTTAACGATCTAAAATAAAAGAAGTGTATAGGAATGACATAACATGGTAGCGATAAGACAGTGAACGAATAGATATGAAAAATAACTGTAGAAAGGAAATACAATAGAAACATTTGCAACTTGTACTCTGTTTCCTAGCACAAGTTTACACATCATCGTATAGTAGTCGTATCGTTTTCGTATTGAATAAGGTAACGCATTAGACGATACCATACATTAAAATAGAGACACGTGCTGCCCTTTTCCATACATTTTGAATCATGCTTGTCTATGGATACTCGATACTAATCGAAGTTTACACGAGCGCAATCGTATTTTAGTTCCAGATACGCTGACCGGGGCGCTGTTCAAATTTCCATACAAAAATGTACTTAGTCGAAACCATTACGTTAACTATAGGTACGACAGCGCGTAAACTCGTGCTAAGGGCACTGATGTTACACTCGTAACATTTTTTTCGAATTGCCAGTTATTTCAATGTCCATTATTATTTTTGCTGGAACGCTATTGACAACTTTTCGATTAAACCCGCGTTACTCAAACGTTTACCTTCACGTATCCCTATCAAAATCCCAGTATAACAGCGTACACCTTTCAAAAGATGACGGTCACCCGTATTTTTCAATCGTAAGTAATTTTGTAATATTGCTTAATTTTTAATTGATTGCTGTATTTCACTGTTATACTGACGTTCTCGGATGAGTTCCCGTTGACAGTTAGTTAACCGCCACTACGTGAATTTATCGCGTACAACAATCTATTACCAGTAACCCCACTTTGAGAAACGCCTTTAAACTCAATTTTTATACAAACAAGCCTCAATAATGCTAATATTGAAATAAGTTAAATATTAAAACTTACCTCATTTTTAATCGGCTTAAAAAGTACTGGAGGCTCGTACTTCGACTGATTTTTTTCCTATCACTTGTCAATACCTCTTACCAGCACTAACCCCTGTGTACAAATGCGAAACTATCGCTTCAAATTAAGTGGCTTTTTTTATTACTGCTATGTCACTGGTGTCCTCGTCTACACCCCGTGGGATTGCGGTCTCATTAACCTACAAAATACATGTCATATAATAATGATTTATAATATCGTAAAGTGTGTAATATCGGCCGTCCATCCTTGCCCAGACAAGTTTAACCATAGTTCACATAATATGGGTTGTTTTTAGGGTTCCGTATTTCAAAAGCAAAAAAGGAAGCCTTATGGGATCACTTTGTTGTCCGTCTGTCTGTCTGTCATGACCCTTTTTTTCAGGAACGCGTTGACATATCAAGTTTAAATTTGTATCAAATACACGGGTCTGCGGTCTCTTTTAGCTGTGAAAAAATCAAACTTGTACGTCCACGTGATCAAAAGATATGACCGTTTATGTCGCATACTTTGCTGGTACTTCTCGTTGACCTAGAATCATGAAATTTAGCGAGAAGCAAGGTCTTACAGCACATCCAAAGAAAAACATCTGAAAACCGAAAATATGTACCTACAAAATATACCTACTTTGAAACAGAAGAAGAGAATTTACTATGAATTTTTTTTTAAATTTATTTATTTATATTCGGAAACAAACAGAACAATATTTCCTTAAAGTAGATTAACACTAAAATATGTCACAATCCAGCAAAGTTCCCACAATAAAGTAGCACATGTTGAGCCAAAAGAGTGAACAAACGCGGTTATAAAACATTAATACAAAAAAAGAAGAAAAGAACAAGAAGAATCTATAATATTACATAACATCGTTAATAAACGTCATGCCAGAGAGTGTTCAACTTAAGAGCCAGATTTCAATATTGCCATAAGTGATTTCTGAAAGCTATTACAAGAAACTAGGAATAAGTCAATAGCACAGAATTTGTTGTTGTAGTTTTCACTTACTCTACGGATAAAAGCATTATCTCCATAATTTGTTCGTGTAAAAGAGCGATGAAAAAGGGTGTTGTTACGGGAGTTAATACGTGGACAACTAAATAATATGTTTCTTAGTAAGTAAGGAGAATCAATAGAATAATTAATTAATTTAATTAAAAACAGTTGGTCTCATAAGCCTGCGATCTGCGAGGGAGATTAAATTTAACGAGTCGGATGGAGTAAAATCAAAACGATAATTAAGGTGTTTACTAAATATATTTTGAATCCGTTCAACTTCATCGATATAACATATCGATGCGGATTTGCGATTGCGGATTCCAAACGGTGGAAGCGTATTCTAAAATAGAGCGGACAAAGTTATTATATAAAAGTACAAGTATGGCAAATTTTAAAAAATCTCTACTTACTCGAAGGACAAAGCCTAGCGCAAAAAGAATAAAAGATGAATGTTTAAATACTGCTAATACGTCGTTTATAAAGATGTTAAATAGCAGAGGCCCTAGATGGGATCCTTGTGGAACTCCGGATGGAACTGGTGTGAATGTGGAACAGAAACTTTTTATCGTAACGGCCTGCCTACGGTCCCTTAAATACGAGTCCAGCCAGCGCAACAGATCACCATGAATGCCAAAGCTGAGTAATTTTGACACTAATAAGTCGTGAATAATTCGGTCAAATGTTTTAGAGTAATCTGTATAAATTACATCAACTTGGCATCGATTTTCAAAAGCTTTGATAATAAAATCTACAAACTCACAAAGATTAGGTTCTGTTGATTTTTTGCTAAGGAAATCATGCTGTTGGTCTTATGTGGTAAACATTTTTTTAACAATTTAGGATTAACACTTAATTTAGAAATAGGCCTATAATTGGCAATGTTATGCCTATACCCACCCTTGAGAACTGGAACAACGTACGATCTCATCCAGACTTCAGGCATAGTTGAGGATCTCAAAGAAAGATTAAAGAGATAACATAAAATGTAACTAAGCTCTACGTAACATTTCCGAAGAAATATTGGTGGAATAGAATCCGGTCCAACATCCTTGGTAACATCAAGTAACTTTAGGTATTTAGTAACAATATCCTGGGATATTGACAAAGAACCGATGTCTGCACACGTGTCATTAAGATTAAAAATAGAATTTGGTCTATCTAATATATTTAAACGAGCAATTCTTGTATCTATATATAAACTAGCGGACCCGACAGACGTTGTCCTGCCCTAAAAAAGAAATAAAATCCTAGAACCCGAGTACAGCGCCACCTATCGGATCCAATTATTAATCTAAACCATTCTCTAATCCACCTGAAGACACAAAAAAATGTTGTCCTGCCCTAAAAAGGAAATAAAATCCTAGAACCCGAGTACAGCGCCACCTACCGGATCCAATTGTTAATCTAAACCATTCTCGAATCCACCTGAAGACACACAAAAAATGTTGTCCTGCCGTAAAAAGGAAATAAAATCTTAGAATCCGAGTACAGCGCCAGCTGCCGGATCCAATTATTAATCTAAACCATTCTCTAATCCACCTGAAGAGACACAATAAATGTTGTCCTGCCCTATAAAAGGAAATAAAATCCTAGAACCCGAGCACAGCGCCACCTACCGGATCCAATTGTTAATCTAAACCATTCTCTAATCCACCTGAAGACACACAAAAAATGTTGTCCTACCCTAAAAAGGAAATAAAATCCTAGAACCCGAGTACAGCGCCACCTACCGGATCCAATTGTTAATCTAAACCATTCTCGAATCCACCTGAAGACACACAAAAAATTTTGTCCTGCCGTAAAAAGGAAATAAAATCTTAGAATCCGAGTACAGCGCCAGCTGCCGGATCCAATTATTAATCTAAACCATTCTCTAATCCACCTGAAGACACACAAAAAATGTTGTCCTGCCCTATAAAAGGAAATAAAATCCTAGAACCCGAGTACAGCGCCACCTACCGGATCCAATTGTTAATCTGAACCATTCTCGAATCCACCTGAAGACACACAAAAAATGTTGTCCTGCCGTAAAAAGGAAATAAAATCTTAGAATCCGAGTACAGCGCCAGCTGCCGGATCCAATTATTAATCTAAACCATTCTCTAATCCACCTGAAGACACACAAAAAATGTTGTCCTGCCCTATAAAAGGAAATAAAATCCTAGAACCCGAGTACAGCGCCACCTATCGGATCCAATTATTAATCTAAACCATTCTCGAATCCACCCGAAGACAAAAAAATGTTGTCCTGTCCTAAAAAAAAAATCCTAGAACCCGAGTACAGCGCCACCTACCGGATCCAATTGTTAATCTAAACCATTCTCGAATCCACCTGAAGACACACAAAAAATGTTGTCCTGCCGTAAAAAGGAAATAAAATCTTAGAATCCGAGTACAGCGCCAGCTGCCGGATCCAATTATTAATCTAAACCATTCTCTAATCCACCTGAAGACACACAAAAAATGTTGTCCTGCCCTATAAAAGGAAATAAAATCCTAGAACCCGAGTACAGCGCCACCTACCGGATCCAATTGTTAATCTAAACCATTCTCGAATCCACCTGAAGACACACAAAAAATGTTGTCCTGCCGTAAAAAGGAAATAAAATCTTAGAATCCGAGTACAGCGCCAGCTGCCGGATCCAATTATTAATCTAAACCATTCTCTAATCCACCTGAAGACACACAAAAAATGTTGTCCTGCCCTATAAAAGGAAATAAAATCCTAGAACCCGAGTACAGCGCCACCTACCGGATCCAATTGTTAATCTAAACCATTCTCGAATCCACCTGAAGACACACAAAAAATGTTGTCCTGCCGTAAAAAGGAAATAAAATCTTAGAATCCGAGTACAGCGCCAGCTGCCGGATCCAATTATTAATCTAAACCATTCTCTAATCCACCTGAAGACACACAAAAAATGTTGTCCTGCCCTATAAAAGGAAATAAAATCCTAGAACCCGAGTACAGCGCCACCTACCGGATCCAATTGTTAATCTAAACCATTCTCGAATCCACCTGAAGACACAATAAATGTTGTCCTGCCCTAAAAGGAAATAAAATCTTAGAATCCGAGTACAGCGCCAGCTACCGGATCCAATTGTTAATCTAAACCATTCTCGAATCCACCTGAAGACACACAAAAAATGTTGTCCGGCCTAAAAAGGAAATAAAATCTTAGAATCCGAGTACAGCGCCAGCTACCGGATCCAATTATTAATCTAAACCATTCTCGAATCCACCTGAAGACACAATAAATGTTGTCCTGCCCTAAAGAGGAAATAAAATCTTAGAATCCGAGTACAGCGCCAGCTACCGGATCCAATTGTTAATCTAAACCATTTTCGAATCCACCTAAACACACACAAAAAAATCATTAAAATCGGTCCAGCCGTTTAGGAGTTCAGTGACATACACACACAAAGAAGAATTATATATACAACCTCTTTGACGATATTTGCAGCATGCATTATGTCAATGTTATGTCAAACGCCATAAGGTTGAATTAAAAAAGTTTATATTGTCAAAAGCGCTAAAGTTACATCATATGATGGTTATGTATTCTTAAATTTTCTAATGTTCTGCGCAATTTCTTATTTTTTTTCTTTTATAATACCTTCTCCTGATAATAACAAACACATAAAAAAAACGAAATCGGTCCAGCCGTTCACGCGTGATGCCGTGACCAAGGAAAATAGGGATTCATTTTTATATATATATATATATATATAGATAGCTGACCCCGCAAACGTTGTTTAGCCATCAGTTACCGACCGGGGTTAAAATTTACTAAAAAAATAGGGGTTGATCGTAGAGTGTTGAAAATGTAGGGTTGTATGTATTTTTAATGCTGTATCATAAAAAAATAAAAACAAAAAAAATATCTAAAAAATAAAATTATCTTAAACCATGATAATAAATATAGGATATTCGTTTTTTATCAATTCGTAACTAGGTGAGACAACGGATGAGAACTGAACCATGTATCAGCTCGTGATGTAATTTAACATGGAAAAATTATGAAACCTGAGATTTAATTTAAAATCTGAACCGCTAAAGAACCGACTTTTTTAAATTATTAAAGTAACAGTAGGTATCGACTCATTTGACTTCAGTCGTGAATATTTTCTTAAAATGGAAACTATTATAAGGACCTACTTTAAAGTAATAATTACCATGTATAGTAGATATTAAAAATTCACCCGAGCAAGGCTCGGTCACCCAGGTACCTATTACTATTCGATACACTACAATATGAGGAATTGAAATTACTATTAAATAAATTACAAATAATTCTGCCATCCGATGATGATGTCTGATTTAAAAATAGACGGTCTGGTAAGTCACCACTTTTCTTCTTAGACTTAATGGAGGCCCAAAACTGCTTACTACAATTTAAAATGTTATTTCGTAATGCTCAATATAAAAATCGTAGCAAGAAGTCTCAAGAGATTTCTGTCTGTCACGTAGAGTAGAAAAGCAGCAGTAGTCTACGTGGTGTTTATAACGCTTCCACTTTCTATTGTATTTGAGTTTCTTAGAACCTGAACTAATGCAGAAGAATACCAGACCGGATAGTTACAATGGGTACGTACGACCCTTGAAGAAACATGGTCATTAATTATATTTTCCAGGATACTATAAAACGTAGTAACAGCCGAATCAATATTCATGCCGGAAAGACATTTATTCCAATCAATCGTACTAAGTAAACCTTTAATAAGGTTAAAATCACATTTTGTAAATAATCTAACTGGGCGCGGTGGTGAGCAAAGTGATTTTGGACATATGTCAAGTATAATGATATCTAAGGATGGATGATGCCCATCTTCAATCACCAAGAGCAATGTAGATCGGGTCACGCTGCAGTCACAGTTACTTATGACTAGGTCTAAGCATCTATCGTTGACATTACTTATTAGATTGAATAGTTTAAAAGAATTAAACACAAGGAAGTTTGATAATGCTGTTACCAGAGAGTCGTTAATCCTTGGACGCCCGCGGTGGACATCGGTGTCCATTTATATTATCGGTTAATAGATTAACAGAGTGTTTGTCCGTATTATAGAACCAGGAAGAAATTTTTATGTTAAACTCCCCCACTATATAGAAATTATCATCAGGATTAAGCACAACGCATTCAGATATCAAATATAATATATATATTTGATTAATGTATTAATTAAATTTGGCGAACTATTGAACCTATATACCTACAAGTTTGTACTTCCGTACAAAAAGTGAGCGGTACGCGAGACCAACTTACTTGTCCGGTTCGTATTATATTATTCATCATCATCATTTATAATCAGCTACAATATGTCCACTGCTGAACATAGGCCTCTCCTAAAGATTTCCAGACGGACGTGTCAAAAGTGGCCTGCATCCAGCGTGTTCCTGCGACCTTTATCAAGTCGTCTGTCCACCTTGTAGGTGGACAGACGACTTTAACTTTGTGGAAATTTTAAGTTCTAGAGTTGTTTCGGTACATCTTTTGAAAAGAAAAAAGAAATTTATTGTGTAAACTGCATCTAAATTGGTTTAAGAATGTGGTAATCTACATTTCAAACATGTGTTTCGTATGCAAGAGTTGGCGCATAGTAGGATTATCCCTTCTTTTCTGAAAAGGTGGTGTTTTTATCAAACATCTATGAAATTTATTCTATGTATGAAATACGTTATTGCTCAAAAACGTTATACATGTAAACTAAATTTGTAAAGTTAAGTATATTGCCTCTGGTGAACAATAGCACTCCCTACTCATTATTTTTACTGGTCTACATTCTAGTCACGAGTTGACAATTAAAGCCTTATTTAGGACTCCATTTTAAAATTTTATCTAAATGAATATTCATGAAATAAAAAAATACGTGTGGCACTCGGAGACTGCCGCGGTAAAGCTATTGCATAGCATTTTTTATCACAAATGTTGATTGATTAAACACAAATTCGATCTTACGCTTACCACATAAAGTTGATTTTTAAACGCGAGCAACGCACGTTTAGTCTTGTTATTGATAAATGTTAGAAATGCAATGGTCATCACAACCAAAGTAGAATAAATCAAATTTGAAAAAATAATGTTACGTTCGATTCTTTTGTACTCGTTTAAGGTTCATATTAGATTAGTAAGAAATGGTTTTAATGACTTTAACAAATAAAATAAATAATAATATACTCGTTTCAAGAATTATAGCTTCTACGCATTGTATTTAAGGTTCATATTAGTAAGATAAAAAAGATGTCAGGTTATTTTCGTTACGGAATTTCTGGATTCGGTCTCCACGCTCAAGGCCCGCGATAGAAGCTATGCAATAGCTTAAAAATCGTTTTTTTAATCATAGGGAAATACCACAATACTATGGAAATGAAACCCACAATTGGCACCGACTCAGAGCAATGCAAATACGAAAATATAGCTAGCTCAATCCCTTCTTCTCCCCATCCTTGATTATGCGGATGCCAGTTATCTTGATCTTACTGAGGTGCAACGTAATAAGCTTGAGCGTCTCCAAAATTTTTGTATAAGATTTATATATTTACTATATTAACTGACAACTCTAAGAAAACAATTTTTTTACAATATTACAATAATTTTTATGACAGATTGTCATGCGTTATTGATCGCCGGGTGAATACTGCGTCGCGCATCGTAAAAAACTGAGAACATGAGAAAATATTTTACCTATCAAAATGTATCTTAAATAAAACCCAACGAAAAAAATATCTAAATCGGCTTAGTATGAATTAGTTCGATATTTAAAAGGTTTGAAATATATAGTGAAAGGGTAACTGTTTAGTATCAGATTCAAGTTATAACGTCACCGAAGATAAACGTTCATAACTCCGCGTGCGTAAAATAGAGATAACTACAAGATAACCCTACCATATTACTATTTTTTCCTGCAACATTTCAAATCTGATAAAGTGCCTCATTTTTCAATCAATTTTGATGCTGATTTCACAAAAAAAAACAATTTTGATTTAAATCGTGATTTAAAAAATTACACTTGATTTAAATCAATCAATCCTGGTAAGTAGTTACTTCTAGGTGTGATACATCTTTATAAAATACGTATTATTACATTCTATGTTATTACATTATAATATAGGAATCATTTATTAGGTTTTTAAAAATATATTATCTGGACAACTTTTTACTTTAATTTCCAAGGCTAGTCTAAGATATCGTTTTGATAAAGACAATGCTGTGTCATGTAGTAGTAACTAGTTGATCAAATGTTAGCGACCCGTCTGCGCCTCGCGTCGCAGCCCATCCATCATAGTCACGAATGATTGATATCAGTTTTTCAACGGGCCCATTGTCGGGGCATGAATATTTCAGCACTACAATAATAGCCAATACAAAATCAACTCCAGAACCGCAAGTTAACGTCCAAATTCCTTTGTATTTTGAATTTGGTGGTGTGCAAAGGACAGTCGACTCCACAGCTCAGGAATTGAGTTGTATTTCATGCGTAGATGGGTTGCTTAAGTAGTTTGCACACAATGAAATGACGCGACTTTCCGAACGTTTTTGCCTTACCATTGATGGATAAGAGTCGTTTGTTAATTCCCTATTGATGGCACACTACGGTTACGCGACACCGGCAGATGTGACCCGGTAGCTTTTCGTTAGCTTTATTTATGTACCAGCTCTATATTGTCTTTGGATTAATATTACTAAAGTTTGAATTAAATTGCGTATTTTTTTATGGTTTTTATTATAGACCCATAATGTTATAGATGTTACTCGCGACTTCGACCGCTCGAAAAGTCTTTTCCGCTACAAAAGTTCTTAAAAACTGTAGCGATTTATAGCGCTAGCTGTACGATGCCAGCGTCATCCATTAAATTAAAATCATATTAAAATATCCATTATTTTCCATGGGTGCAAATTCCTGGGATAAAAATTCAAATCTGTTCATCTATTACTTCGTTTACTTTTAACAAACATGAAAACATTTTCACAAGCTTTCGTATTTATAACTAGCTGTTGCCCGCGGCTCCGCCCGCGTGAATGAGTTTTCCCGGGATAAAAGTCCCGCTTTATATTTTCCCGGGATAAAAAGTAGCCTAAGTTACTCCTTATTACATCAGCTACCAGCGAATAAAAGTCCCGTCAAAATCGGTCCAGCCATTTCAGAGATTAGCCGGAACAAACAGACAGACAGAAAGACAGACAGACAGACAAAAATTGTAAAAAACGTTATTTTGGTGTATGTACCGTATATATATTCATATACATGTAGTAAAAAACGGTTATTTCAATATTACAAACAGACACTCCAATTTTATTTATATGTGTATAGTTTAGTATAGTTTATATCTATAGATGTATAGAAGATGTATAGATGTATAGATACGTATACTCACACCTTTTATCCGCGAAGGGGTAGGCAGAGGCGCAACTAGTGCACCCACTTTCCGCCGTGCGTATTCCGTCCCATGATGTGATAGGGGGCGAGTCTATCGCCATATTGGGCACAAATTCCAGACTTCGAGCTGATACTGATTAGAAAAATCCAATATCACTTTGCCCGACCCGTGGATCGAACCAGAGACCTCAGTATTGCAGTCGTACCGTAATACAATTCACCACCGAGTCAGTCGCATTACTAGTATTAATAAGAAGTGTTAGAACAACGTAGGTGGTCTAGAGTCTAGACGCGACTAACAACGGTTCCGACCGACGCATGCAATATGCATTACACGTATGCATGCGTAAAACCTATTGTTTGCAATGCTAGTTTTTACTGATGTCTCGATCCTGGAATTAGAAGAATTTACATACTTTTTACTGGTGATTTATAATCTCCTCTGCGTTATATGTGTTTATGGTAGGTTAGCTAGGCTAGATCCTGTATTGTCCTCACCGGTGAAGATCGCGACGCGTTGTTCCTATTATTTTTGAATAAAAACGATCTCTTTTTAATATCCCCTTTCCTGCCAGCCCGAGCTGGTTTTTTTGTTTTTGTTAATTTCTCATCATTGATTTTAGTCTCAATAAAAATGTCAGTAGTTATAAACGACCTTTGGTATTAATAATAATTATTAATATAATCTTTAATGTATCTTGACTGTATCATAAGTGCAACTATGTTCGCCTACGTGATGAATAAAGTTTTTTTTATGGAAAATCATGAGTTCTTCAAACGAGCGGCCAGGCCATCTTAGCATTCTTTTCCAATTAAAAAATAAATGTTAATATTATATTTCACCAAAACAAGTATAACACGTTTTTTTAGAAATACACATACAACAAATTGTCCATCTTGGAAAACGAACCTTAAACCTCCTTGAGACAAGCCGAGTATGTACCGTATATTTAGTTCGTTTATAAATCTGCAATAAGAACAATCCTGAGTACACCTCACGGTCAGGATACCATAAATTTAATTATATATCAACAGAGCGTCCCGAATCCTGATATCGTTATATCGTCTTCATTGAAACTTCAAATGCACGTTCCTGAGGGACACACTGCGTACACAACACGCCGCGATACATCAATTCTTTTCTTAACCTTAGTATGTCCCACTCTAGACAAGGGTCACTTTCTTCTTCCAATTCCTTCGGAACCTGCCATTTGTCTCAATCCTGGTAAATATACATCTCTTTGGGGATTAAGCGGCCCATGCTGTTCGAAAGCTGGATCCCAATGAATAGTTACAGAAAGTTATGACATCTTTACTTATATATATCTACCAACTGGATTTTCCTCGATTTCCTTTAAGATAGTGACGCCATCGCCATGGAGGTTTATTCTAGAAGTGATTAGCCATCAAAAACATTGAATCCACTTCCCAAGTGGCAGACCCTGACGTGGTTACGTACTAACCACCTTTGCATATGGTAGAAGACACAACGCCATTTATTTATTTATTTTGGGATAACAAACAGCTGCACAATAAAATTTACAATTTACAATTGCCATTCGTGTCGTTTGATGGAAATAAGAGTGATTCGAGAGACTCTCGTGAGAGTCACGTGTTAATATCTCTACCAATCACTATCAAACGGCACGGACATTCGTGTTCCATGCCACGTTGTAGGGGCGATCGACTATGCGGCTGAACGTCCAATCGTCTCAGAACGTCTCGATTTGAAATTCAAACGGATTGTCGACTCAAACGCACCGCTGCGATCGCCGATGCCATCGCTTTTTACGCTGACAAGTGTCCAATTACTGTTGATTGAAATAATAATAGAGGGAAACGTTTGCAGCATGCGAAATAAGGTTTTGTAGTTTAAGATTTTTATATTGGAGCTAATAATGTTCGATGATTCAACGTGTAGGTATGGCTGGATTTTGTTCACGGCTTTGCTCGCCTGGATTTTTTTTCGGAATAGAACCCCATAAGAACATTTTACGAAAACAAGTCTGATCAAGAATTTTTACTTCTATTAGTTAGTGGATTTTTTCAGAGTGGTTATTTTTTTCGTACCTAATGTAAAATTTTGGATGTCAATGCGTTCTTAATGTACCAAGCAAATTATTTAAAACAGTGAAATATTTTTCAAACAAAAATTCGACAGCAGCGGCATAAAAAATATGATTTAAACTAGAAAAAAAGATGCCCCTGGTTACTGGTGGTAGGTCTCTCATATGTAAGAGACCGTCTGGGTGGGTACCACCGCAATGTCTATTTCTACCGCTAAGCAGCAGTGTGCATGCATTGTTGTGTTTCGGTTTGAAGGACATTGTAGCCAGTGGAACTACAGGACATAGTGAGTCTTAACATCTTATGTCTCAGGATGACGAGCGCAGTGGAATGCCACACAGTACTTTGTAACTCAAGGTGTTGCTACTGTTTATGGGTGGTCGTATCGCTTACCATCAGGCGAACGGCATGCTCGGCTCGTCATTAAATGCCATAAAAAATAAAAAAAAAGACTTCACGAATATGATTTCTATAAAGTTTGCATCTCCAAGACACATAGAATGTAAGTTTTTGCGCGTCCCCACCCGCGAAGCATCGAAGTCGCGCGCTTCAAATTTTCGGTCGCGACGGCCCCGCTGTCGGACATTTCCGACGTGTTTTGTCCTAACATTCAGTCGGCACTCCTAATCTCGCTAAATCGATTCTCAAGAATTCACCGTGTCTAGGGTTTTTAAAATCTAGTGATGTTCTTATTGTTTCGCTGAGGTAAATGGATCGCGTTTTATTTAGTTTTATATGAGGAGTGTTTTTAACTTGAAATCGCTTGAACGCTATTGCTAATTCCGGGTTGATGCTTAAATTTGGAAGCATGTCAAACAAACTTGACAGACGTACAGTCAGCCACATAAGTAGCTAAACAAATTCAAAATTTCAAATCGCTTATGCAATGCAATGCAATCAGCCCTGTATTACCTATATACTGCCCACTGCTGAGCACGGGCCTCCTCTACTACTGAGAGGGGTTAGCCCTTAGTCCACCACGTTGGCCTAGTGCGGGTTGGCAGACTTCACATACCCTCAAGATTCTTACGGAGAATGCTCAGTTATATAGGTTTCCTCACGAAGCTTTTCTTCATCGTTAAAGCGAACGATAATTGATAAAAAATACACACGTAATTTCGAAAAGTCAGAGGTGTGTGCTTTGGGTTTTGAACCTCCGGACATTGTCTCGGCAGACCGTTCCATTCCCAATTAGGCTATCGTACACTCGCTTATACATTTTTGTATTCTTACCAAAAAAAAACTGCGTCAAAATAAAATATAAGTGGATTAATTCATTTCACACAAGAAAATGTTTCAGTAAACGTTGATGCGTATAGACGTTTTGGAATTTAGAAATTGTCCAGCTACTAATGTGGCTGGCTGTAGATTGATAAGATTCACAGTTTTACCTATGGTTTTACTATAATGCAAGTGACTTACTCTGGCCGTCAATTGCATAAAAATGTAGTTTTGAAAATATTAACAATTCATAAAGAATTTAGAGGCAACGGTTTAGCCTATGCAATCCAACACAAAAGGAACCGACAATTATCTTCACCCAAGTTTTTATTGTTTATTTAATATAATGGAACACAATAATATTTTACTGCTACAGACCTTGTAATCTTCAAACACCGACTTTTGTTTATGGCCGCGTAATATTATAACAATTATAATAAAAAAACAAATTACGATGATCCTTAAATTCATTCATATTTTTAAACCACCCAGGAAGTGGACAGGTAGTGTCATTAATGTTGGCGCCAACACGCAAACATTGGCGCCAAGCGTTCCATTATTCAAACATTTGACAGGAAAATTTGGCAAATTCGCACCATGGGCTTAATGTATGGTTGGGACCTTGCATTGGTTCAATTAAATAATGTTTAGTGTTTTTAATTAAGAATAGCTAAAAATATTATTTATCTTGTCACGATTGGTGCTTTGAGCCGGATGTTAGACATTCAGACGACTTAAATTATAAGCTTGTAGTAAGTATAGGCCTCGGTGTCGAAGTTATATTATGTCTGTGGTCCGAATGCTACGCTGAGGTCTCCGGTTCGATACCCGGCTAATAATAATGACTGGGAATGAGATAATATGAAATAAGCAGTAGTCACTTTACATTATTGGTAGTGTGACTATGTATATGGAGAGTCGTGCTCGTCTCGCCTAAAAAAAAACTAGCTTTTGCCAGTGGACTCGCACGCAAAGGAATGTGGTTTATGATAAATACAAAAGTACCTCATATCCTTTGGGATTCAAGCTTAATCCGTACTTTTTTTATCGGATTATCAGTATAGTCATAGAGGCATGCGACTTAGACCGTGTTGTCAGCCGTGGTCCATCGCACAGGCGAATTGCAAGCGAAGCGAAGGCACTGCACGTTCGTCCAGTATAATAAGTACGTTAACTTTATTTCACCACGAAACAACACAGTTGTATTAAGGTACGACTGCAATGCTGGGGTCTGGGGTTCGATCTCATTTGTCTTGGTTAGCCACAATCTGAGTAGTCTTGCTCGCTTTAACGTCTGTGCTTGCGGCGGCGTCGTGTGCCGGGTCGGTCACTTCCCTGCAACATGGTTGAGGAGGCCGATGGCTGGCACATGCGTCATATTCGTGAACGGGTGCTGCTTGCGTGGACTGGTCTGCTCTGTTTGATGGTTGACTCTATTGTTTAGTTAAAATTAAACATATAGGTGGTTATTTGACTTAGGTACTCTCCGTTAATTTTCGCATTTAATATCCATCTTTGTAATTGAATTTATATTGTTACTTGCAAGTTGTAAAATATATATATATTTAAAAAAATACAACAATAAAACGACCTACGCTGAGTTTCTTGGTGCTTCTTCTCAGGTCAGTGGGCTTTTCCGAAGCACTGGTAGAATCTTTAGATGATAAAAACATTGTACAAAATGACGTGTAAAAGTGCCCTTAGGGGCCTAATTACTTAATAAATGATTGGAATTTAAATTTGATCCCCGGGTCGGGCAAAGTGATATTGGATTTTTCTATTCAGTATCAGCCCGGAATCTTGAATTTGTGCCCGATATGGCGATAAGCTCGCTCCCTATCACATCCTGGGACGGATACGCACGGCGAAAAGTGGGTGCACTAGTTACGCGTCTGCCTACCCCTTCGGGGATAAAAGGCGTGAGTATGCGTATGAGACAACACGGGATCAGCAGACGACAGACCCTATTGCATTAGTATGGATAAAATCAAAATTACGTCGATAAATCGAAAACCGCCTACGAGGTAACGCTAATGGTAGATGTGAATAGCATGATTGTCGGTCTGTGTTAGCTAAATTATATATCATTTCGGTACGGGCCGAATGACGTGTTGGCGCCTTGTTGGCCGCTTGCATATTACGATGCGGGTTCGACAGACCGTGACCCTGACAGGAAGGGACTCAGGACTTCTCTACTAGTCCTAATAATATTATTTTTGTGCAATGCAATGCAATCAGCCCTGTATTATATACTGCCCACTGCTGAGCACAGGCCTCCTCTACTACTGAGAGGGGTTAGGCCTTAGTCCACCACGCTGGCCTAGTGCGGATTGGCAGACTTCACATACCCTCCAATATCTTGTGAAGAATTCTCGGGTTTGTAGGTTTCCTCACGATGTTTTCCTTCACCGTTAAAGCGAACGATAATTGATAAACAATACACACGTAACTTCGAAAAGTCAGAGGTGTGTGCCTTGGGTTTTGAACCTGCGGACATTGTCTCGGCAGACCGTTCCATTCCCAACTAGGCTATCGTCCACTTTTATTTTTATAATTTTTGTACGGATATAGAATTGATATTGACAGATTACTTAAAGGTCGCAGGAACACACTGGCCGCAGGCCGCTTTTGACAGTTCCGTCTGTGTTCAGCAGTGGGCTTTGTGTGGCTGATGATGATGAAGATATTGTGATGACTTATATTTTGTAAAGATATTGCTAAAAGTTAACGCATATATTACTGAAATGAATTGGTATTTATTTGTAGACATTAGATAGACCGAGTTCTGAATTACCATGTTGGTACCTACCTTCTATTCCAAAAAGTGGACAGTTTACGCTGGGAAAAGACGTGTGGGTAGAGTTTTCATTTGGTGTATTTTCAGAGTTTTATTTTAATGACAACAAGAAAAATACGACAATTCATAGATGATACTTACTTTATTAAAATTACACAAATAAATCGATAGCATGATGATACACTTCTGCCTATCCCTGGCAAAGAAAGGTGTTTATGTTAATGTCTGTAATGATGCTTATATTATACTAGGTGTTGCTCGCGGCTTCGCCCGCGTGAGTTGGCTTTCCCGATACAAAAGTCCCTAAAACACAGTTCGACGCCAACGCCATCTACTTAATGAATCAGATTAAAAATATCTATTATTTCCCATGGGAGCAAATTACCGGGATAAAAAGTAGGTACCCTATATGTTACCAAATCCGTTTAGTTGTTTCTGCGTTTACTTCTAACAAACATCCAAAAATTTTAACTAATTTTCGCATTTATAATATAACTAGCTTTTGCCCGCTGCTTCGCCCGCACGAAAGTTATTTTCTTAGATAAAAGTCCCGCTATACATTTTCCCAGACCAAATTGTAAATCTAAACCAATCTCGAATGCACCTGAAGACACACAAAAAATTTCATTAATATCGGTCCGGCCGTTTAGGTGGAGTTCAGTGACATACACACGCACAGAAGAGTTGTATATATAAAGATAAGTAAGTACGATATCGTTTTACGAGAAGTATTTTTTCTCGTTTCCCCCTCTGCTACAAAAAGTACGAAAAAATGGGTCAATTTGGACCCATGGTGATTTTGTAGTCCAAATCCGTACCTGTTTTCAATCTTGAACGTCAATAATAACTGATATTACATGATTAGTGGCTGCGGCTTAGCATTTTTACTTAACCACCGTCCGAAGTTACTTTGTGCTTAAATTGCTCCTAAGTATAGTTTAGTTAAGTATAAGTGTTGGTTAGTCGGACTATCTCGTGAGTTATTTGCTGATAGCTTTAGAGCTTTGTGTCAGAATCGAGCGAGCTTTTTAGGTGTACCTAGATCTCTCGTGAGTTATATTGGGTAGGTCCATAACATTAAAATACATCTGAGTTATTAACGTATTTGTTTATAATCCAAAAAACTGTTAAAGTTATTAAATAAGAAAAAATATTGTTAATATTCTTAGGAACTTCTGAGCAAATTCTACTTGCCACGTAAACATATAATCCGACTAAATACAAAGGTCCCAGTCTAATCTATGCTCCCAAATAAATGATAGTGAAATGAGCTATCTACATTAGCTGTTTAATACGATCACTGTCAAATAAAATCTTAAAACTTGGGAAACAGGCCTATAATGTCGGATCACCTAAAAGGCCTCTCAATCATCTTTCATATTATATACATTTATACAACTGAGTAGTGGGGGTAACACACTGGTGGGAGGTCTCTTAGCTAAGGGTCTTTGTAGGTACAACTGAAATGTCTATTTATACCGCCAAACAGCAGTGTGAATGCACTGTTATGTTCCGATTTTAAGGGCACTGCAGCTAGAGTAATTACTGGGCATTATAAGACTTAACATCTTATGTCTCAGCTAGACGACAACGGTAAATTGCCTCACATGACGAGAACCAATGAGAAGACGTGCAAGCCTCTCGTGTGATGCTAAACATCTCGATGTCCCGTTAACAGGACCAAGACATACGAACTTTACAAAGAACGTGGTACTACACTTTGCTTGTCATCTTGACCTACAATGTTCTTCAAACTGGAATACAACAGTGCTTGCGCTATGTTGCTTACAGACAGAAATAGACACTGCGGTAGAATCTACCCAGTCGGTCTCTCACATGCCAATGATTGAACTAGTATAATTATTATTATTATCCATGCCAGAACTAGCTTTAGATGACGGCTCTTCACACGTTCTTTTCAAGACAAAAATAGACACTTGTAGCTTAAAAACTCTCTGGAAAGACCTCACCTGCAAATTAGTTTCGTTATTAAAATCAGTTCAAACACCAACGTCAGGGAGTGTAAATCAGCCTTTACTACGACAGACGCTTCAATTTAATTTGTACACGAAACAATTCCAAGAATTGAATCTCACATCAAACAAAAAGTTTACAAACAAAATTAGTTACCAAACGGGTTTGAACCCGCGGCCCCGCGGTTCCGCTATGTCAAGTTCAAGGGCGCTGCAGTTGCATGCAGGCGGCCATGTTGGCGCGTGACGTCAGCGGGCGGGCCGCCGCGGGCCACGCCTCCGCCCCGCCCCCGCACGCCGCGCCCTCGCGAACGGCTTTTTATGTTTTTGTTTATGTTCAAATGAATGGAATTGTTGACAAAAATCGGTGCATAGGGTTGTTTAAGAGATCTGGGTTCTATTCAGTTACGTTTAGAAACCTATGGGTTGTCTTGAAATTTGTGCTTTTTTATTATACGCCCTAAAACTTTATTTTTAATTATAGAAAACTATAACTAGGTCTGGGAGCATGTACGTACTATAGGAGTGAGCGGTCATAGATTCGATTCTCAGCACGTGCAAACATGATGTGTTGACGGGCCTGTTTCACAATGTTCAAGTATCTAAATATTATCCGCCTATTAACGTATTTTATTTAGCTACGATATTTTATTTGGGAGCTTGACTTTTGTATTTAGCTGACTTATCTTGTATTTGACGATTAGCAGTAATTTACTCAGATATTGTGACTCTGCTAGGGATTTCATATTGGTTGACATAAGGCATAATCATTTACATCATATTAAATATTCTGTATTAAAATAGAAGATAGGGCAGAATTTCAAAATAATGATATTATTATGAAATGAAATAATTTATTCGAACCCATAAAATGTTATACATTATTTAGATTCCGTCAATATTAACTCTACCACCAATTCGGAAAGCAGTTCTCACTAGAGAAGATCGGGCAAGAAACTCTAGTGTTGCTCTTTTCAAATCAGTTCAAGGTATAAAATACAATGCATGAATATAGAGAAAAAAAATACAATTCAGTATTTGTTTACTTTGTTTAGAGCAGTTCATTTATATACTCGCAAAATAGGTTATAAATTTTAAATTACAACACGAGTGCATAACTATCTCAGGAATCATGTAATAATTTGATCTGAGATTCTTCAAGATGTCGTTATTAATCTAAGTTCAAGATATACTCCTAATACTTAGATATAGTAAGCGAAAAGGGCAGACCAGTCCACACAAGCAGCACTCGTTCACGAGTATGACGCATGTGCCAGCCATCGGCCTCCTCAACCATATTACAGGGAAGTGGCCGACCCGGCACACGACGCCGCCGCAGGCACAGACAGTTAAGGAGTATGTCATATCCAAGCCGCTCACAGATGGAAACAAAGAAACTTTATTGAAACGAAAGACATGATTCCAAAGAAAATCACATGAAAATATTTAATCCCAGGCTTTTTTATCCTCTATGTATTCTGAAATCTTGTAATAAGCTTTATTATATAACTTTCGCTTAATAGTTGTTTGGAATTTACCAATGTTTAAACACTTAATTTCAGTGGGAACTTTATTGTAAAAATGTGTGAAGTTGGCCCACCCTTTGGTACTAAGCTAGCCTCATAATAGCAAAGGAGGTTCCTGTCAAGCATTAAGCAGTGTTATTATAAAATCAGGTGGAAAGAGAAGACCGTTAGTCGACACCGGAGTTCGCGGGTCACTAAGTTCTATTCCGGCCGTCATAACTTACTGTTACTGTTACTGTGCGCATGAATCATAAGAGAGAATTTTTCTATTTAGTATCAGCCCGGAATCTAGAATTGGTGTCCGATGTGGCGATAGGCTCGCCCCCTATCACATCATCGGACGGAATAACGGCGAAAAGTGGGTGCACTAGTTACGCCTCTGCCTTCCCCTTCGGGGATACAAGGCGTGAGTGTGTGTGTGTGTGTGTGTGTTTCGTATGTTTGTGGTCCTGGCGCTAACAATCTATCAGATGTGTTCGCTCTTCATTTAATTGGATAGTAACAGATCATTTTTTGTATTGCTTAAGTAGACAAACGAGCAAATAGCTCCCTGGTGGTAAGCGGACATCAGATCAAATATGTTTATTTGCCTCTTTAGTCTGGGAAAGGTCTTTCCACCGAGAAGTTTTTATCTACTTCCGAGTAGAGAAAAACTTGTTACTGATTTATTTATTTTTTCGCCCAACCAGCTGTCCCGATCAGTAATAACAACGTGTAATTGTTCGTACTTCAGTATTACTGATTGAAATTCGTGTAATTCGGCAGTCGCGTCTCGTCAGCGCGCCAAACATAACGGGCCGTCAACGCATGCGCAGTCGCCGGCACTCAGAAGTGCAAGTATTTTATACACTGCTAAAACTTGAATATGTCTAATGTCATATTTTTTTATGTACAGATCAATGAGACGAGCAAGCCGCCTGGTGGTGAGATGCTCACCCATAAGTAGCAGCAACACCAAAAACACTTTGAAGCTCCGCCAGGTTAAAAAAAAGCGGGATAAATATCCCTCATATATATTTTCCCGGAATAAAAAGTAGCCAATGTTCTATTGCAGACTATAATCCATCACTGTGCTAAATTTCATTCAGACCCGTCCAGTCATTCTAGCGTGATTGAGCAACAGACATCCATCCAAACGTTCGCATTCACAACATTTGTATAGATAGTATATTGACGAATATGTTATTTCGTGATTTTCAGTTTGTTTTGCCGCTGTTCCAGAATCGAGGAAATATTATTATGTGTATTTACTGTTAACTGCTATTTCTGTCTTTATTTAGTTCTGTGTTTGTTGTATAGTATTTAAACTCGATTATAATTGAACAAAGCGGTGTGGAGCTTACCTTCTAAGCTAAGAAGGTAAGGCATAAACCATCTCAGAGAAGGTAAGTAGTACAACGCTGGTATCATTCGACTTTCTTCACATAATCTTGCCAGTTGTTTTTTATTGGATGTCCCCTGGCTGAAACGCAGCTGTTGGAATGAGACTATGAATAATTTCGCTATGTATACGGTCGTTATCTAGCTAGATAATCCGACTCGCGTCAGGCTACTGGCAGGTAGGGACACGGACAAAAAAAAATTGCTAGATAAAATACTGGTATCCCCGAAACAACGATTAAAGGGCACGCGAACTTTTAAGTTTATGCCTTTACCTCTTCAGTGTTATGCAGAAGCGCCACTAGCGCACACTTGGTGGAGCTTATTTTCGTCCTATGATATGATTGGAGGGGAGCGTGTCGCTTAAGTCTAACTATTTTTACGCCCTATATGTCGAGCATAAATTTCAGTCGCAGGCAGATGAGATTATCAAACACAAAACCTATTTTTAAATTTTATTGTCTTACCTAAGAATCGAACCTACAACTTTACTGTTTACTTTAAGCTCGTTAAACCGTTAGTACTATACACACCAGTTACCTTACGGCAGTGCCCATGCCCTGTGGCCCACCCTGTCGGCAATAACTCAACGTGGCGGGCAAAAAGCGTCTGTCGGCGAGATCAAAGCGCACGCCGCGTTCAGACGCCGTTGAAATGACTTGTTTCTCAGTTAGCTTAGTGTAAACATGCCGCAACATCAAACGCGCCGCCGCGCCGCCCTAACTGACGGTTCTCGACTCGATTGCGCATCGGCTAGAACCCCAATTAACTGCCATTCATTAACGTTTTACAATAGGTGTGCCGAAAGTTGCATTTTTATGTCGAAATGTTTGTCATCTCTGCATAAATCGAGGACGGAATGTTTGTATTGATAACATGTCTTTTGAGTCGACTTTGTATTTCTAGTGCAAAACCTTGAACCTTCTAAATCCATCTGAAAGAGTAATAAATCGCTGTCCCATTCTCACGTAATCGAGATTTTAAATACTTGGCTATAATCCGTCGTTAATCTGAGTAGGTGCTACCGCTTTGTCTTTACAAGATGCATTAATTATAATTTGGTGACACTACGTGTTGCTCGCGGCTTCGTCCACGTGAAAAGCCTTTCCCGCTACAAAAGTCCGTAATAGCGAACCATGACGCTATCAGTATGACGCCGGTGCTATTTATTTAAAAACGCAGATTAAAAATTAAAGTATTTTACTACGGGAGCAAATTATTGGGATATAAAGTCAGCTATTTCTGAGTTTATTTCCAACAAACATCCAAACATTTTCACACACTTTTCGCTTCATATTAATATACACACACATACACTCACGCCTTTTATCCCCGAAGGGGTAGGCAGAGGCGCAACTAGTTGCACCCACTTTTCGCCATTATTCCGTCCCATGATGTGATAGGGGGCGAGACCTCAGCATTGCAGTCGTACCGTAATACAACTACGCCACCGAGGCAGTCATATTAATATTATGTGTCAAATTACGAGACTTACCAATCTTAATATTAATATGAAGAGCGTTGTGCTTTCTTACTCAAAGTTATGGTTAGTGTTGCTAATGTTTGTAGTTGCTTATCACTAGCGACTGTTGTAATTCAGAAAAAAATATGTTTTCTTTTTAATTATGTCCGAAAATTAGTAAATCAGGTTAAGCGAACGCCACAGCTCGTCACCCGCAATATTAGAAAAATAATGGCAGAGTAGAAATTAGAAAACCAGGCCTACAAAAAAAATTACATAATTGTAAGATTTTTTTCATATGCCTCTTCTATAAAAAATCAAATCTCGCCTCGGCGCCGCTTTCCTCTTACACTAAGCACCCTTCGCCCCGCCCTCAGTTTGTCGGTTCCGTTAATTTGACTTAAACAATATTGACTCAACGCCGGAGGCAGCGATATTAAAACCACAGAACTATCAATTATTTGGCGCCCGTTAGTTCAAACGGCCCGACATGATGGATGTATTTTTGTGATGGCGACTAACTCGTCTAGTCGGGCAGGTGTGGATTCAGAAGTTTAGGGTTTAGGGGGTCGCTTTGCTGGCAGGGTATTTTGTAACCGGATTTTAATAGGAATGTTACTTTGGAGTTGCAGTCGAATCTGCCATAAGTATGAATGGCCGGTACTGTTTTGACAACTGTTGAGAGATGCTATTTCTAGCTTAAGTTGTTATTGTGCTATGCTTATTACTTTTCTAACTAACGAAGTGGCGATAGCCTAGTTGGGAGTGGAATGGACAGCTGAAACAAGGGCACGCACCTCTGGCTTTTCTAAAAAGGTTATGTGTGTATTCTTTGTGAATTATCGCTCGCTTTAACGGTGAAGGACAACACCGTGAAGAAACCTGCATATCTGAGAGGTTCTCTATAGGAATTTCGAAGGTATGTGAAGTCTGCAAACCTGCACTAGGCTAACGTGGTGGATTAAGGCCTAAACCCTCTCAGTTGTAGAGGAGGCCCGTGCTCAGTAGTGGGTAGTAGTTACAGGGCTGGTATCAGGTATGGTATTACTTTTCACCAGGTATTGTGATAGTAATTGTAGTTAGCCAAAGACAGATAAAAAACCAAGGAGTGATATTGTCTAATCAAATGTATTTTTATATAATTCTATTTTTATTTAAAATTTACTTTGTATGTGTGCTTTTTTCTTTTAAATAATATATCCCCGGTACTGCAGTACGGCCCTGCAGTTATAATTAAAGCGTAATTTCAAACAATTTCACGCCGAACATAATAGAAAAACGATCGGCTCTGTATTTACCCAAATTATGGTTAAGTTGTGATTGATGGACGAAATGTACCAATTATGTGCAGATTTCGGATCTTCACGGTCCGCTATTACCAACGTATTTAGGATAATTATAAAAAAATTAAAGGGCTTTTTAATAAAAGGCCGGTTGATTACTGTTCCAGTAACTTGACGTTGCGACTCACCCTAGTGATCAGGAATAGCTTTGCAGAATAGATAGAGCTTAAGTGAGGATTACTAGATCAACCTGGAATAAAACCCAGGGATTCCTAACATGTATACGCTGCTAGGAGTAGAACGCTATAAATCTTACACTATTGTGAAAAAACATTGAGGTACAGCTCACCTTACACTATTACCATCTTTTCTAACTACACCCTAATGATGAGAATGTATATTATTCAAGCATGTTAAAAAGATTTAGCTTAGATATTACGACCGGCTGTTTACGTAAACAACGATTTGCAACCCCGAGATAATATTATGAAAGCCCAACAAAGTGTCTGGGAATCCAACTCGGGATCTCCTTACGCTGCCCCTAGGCTAAAGAGCTCTCAAGACACCTAAAAACCGCATCCCGTCGAAACAAACTAATATAACAGTCGTGACGGGGCAATTACCGGCGACTGCGCCGCGTCAGCTCTCAAACGATAACAAAAACACGGCGAGCGATGAGATCAAAGATCGTGCAATTAGGTCGGTGCAATGCGATACTACATCAAAGAGTTGCGTTAAGGGGCGGTGGATGGCGTGCGACTACGTTTGAAAAGTCGCAATTTGACGTAAATTATTATAATATTGTAATCTTTTAAATTATAATTAGTACATGGTTAGTGTCATAATTGTTTTTTTTTCGTTTTTTTATAATATAAGATGTGTTTTTGTTTTCTGTATGCAATATTGTTCCAATAATAAACTTCTTTCTTTCTATCTTTGCTTTCTTAAATCTTTCTTTCTTATTTCTCTTTAAGAATATCCTTTTGAATAATACCGTATTGTGATCTATTTTTCCCAACAAATAGTATTATTCAAACACTACTATGGCCAGTTTTATAAAAAAAAACTGTCTAGTTTAATTATTGGGCATTTTGTGACTCAACATAAATAATAATATTTTATTGTAATGAGTTTTGTTATAATGCAAAGTAGTGTTCCGTAATTAAAATTTCTGGGGGATGGAGTTATGAATTTTAGTTAGCAAGTCAGTCGAAGCCAATGGTTTAAATTAGATACATTCTACCTTTAATCCCGAGAGCGGACATTTTATATATGAATATAAAGCAAATTCCGGCTCTATTCTAATTTCAATAACTGACTTGTTGGTTGACATTTTATGTGAATAACACTAACTTGAAATTAGCAGAAGTGAAGTCACGTCCAGCGTGGAACTCAACATTAACCGCTCTAATTTCTTTTTCGGTAAGCGATGCGTCGCGTCAAACCCTTTTAGTATGACGGGCGCTTGCCACCCGCGACGTAGGGCTGTCAACCTCACAGGTTTTTTCTTAAATTATTTTAAGCTGTCACGATAATGGGATCTCATGATCATCTAGACAGCTGTTGAGGAAAAAATAATAATATTGAGATGATCCGCTTTGGTGGGGTAAGTTTATTTTTATTTAATGACGAAATGCATAATCCTCTAATGGTAACCACGACGGCCAATGCTTAGCAACTCCTAAACATTTCCCATCTTTAGTCACCCGTAAAACTCACCCGTTCCTACTTATAAAACGATACTTCACAACCTTCGACCCAGAAGTAGCCCTGTGAGGCCACAAAGCGCCGCCGGCATGAAATACATGTAATTGAAAAGTGCCCCGCGATCGTCCGCCACAATGGGGCCCTTCATGACACCGATGAGAATTTTAATTGCCACCACTCCAATTTTCACGGCTGACACCGTCATTTGCAGGCTCATTCTGGGTTGGTTATAGATGTTTTTCAAATTGCCTTTGTTGGTACAGTGTACGACCGCTCTCAGTTTGGCGCCCGTTTAGTACGAATGACCAGCTTAGGAATCTCGAGTGTTGGTAAGAATTATAACTGCAGCAGACAGTAACTAAACAAATAAGACATTGTGTTGCAACTTGCACAACACTGCGATTTTTACCCTGAGATTTTAGATGTTTAATCGTATAATAAGCAGAACTAAAGTTAATATTAAGGCTTATATAGCACATGCTGGATATTCAAATCAGTATTTGCAAGTTATAAGATCCAAAAGGGGGAAAATCGTATTTAAATCTATACAAAATATGAATGAACTTGGGACTTACGCCCAGAATTTCACAGGTTACAGCCCATAAACGCTTACACTAGACACTAGTGACCAAGGAGGGCACTTCTTAAGTTTTTGGGCCTTCTAAGAGACCTCCAAAAATATGATAGTCAACAGACTCGGTTGGCTTTGATTATACCAGACTCCTCAATTCAATCCCTCACAATATTATTCCTAAAAGTGGTATATCGGATAACAATTGAAGTTTCTTCCATGATATTCACAGTATGAAGAAATGGATTCAAAGAAACCTCAAACCGAAGGAATCTAGAGCATCATTCAGTGAAACGCGTCCAGGAATTTACAGATGCCTTTGAATGGGAACAACGCGCAGTACCAGCTTCAACCGTGTAGAATTTAAAAAACTGAGCCAGTACAAGACGGACTCGTATCTTAAGGATTCCGCACACTGACACTTTTGGTCTTTATTTGTTTAGATCTACATCAGTACAGAAATGATAGAGCCACACGTCAAACTTTGTAAGTATAAATGAATTACCTGGGCGTGGTTAATACCACTATCTTATAAAACCAACACGAATTGCTGCTACTGCAATTCTAAGGTGAGATTTTTGGAGATCTTAACAACGCCCTCCTCTTTCTTCTCCCTGTGCCGTTCCTTTAAAGCCAGAAGCACATTCACCTAACTACCGTTTATCGGCCATTGCTACCAAAACCAAAATGTTTACTACCTCATACGGTTAGTGACCCATCAGAAAGGCAGATGACGTAGTCTCAGTAGAACGGTTCCATTGTACGTTTTCGTTACAGAATTCTAAAACAAAATATTTGCGGCCGCTCAGATGATTGTACAGTCAGTTACATAAGTAGCTGAACAAATTCAAAACTTCAAAACGGCTACACACTTTTGTGTATATATCAAAAATAGAATAAAAGCAATTTACTTTAGCCCACACAAAAAACAAAAAATGTTTCGGTCAAACTTAATGCGTAAGTGCGATTTGAAAATTTTAACTTGTTCAGCTACTTATCTGGCTCACTGTACGTATAGGGAGGTCGGTGTTGGACGAGTATTTGCATCAGTTTTATTGCTTTAATCAATAAAGAAATACATAATTGTAATTATGTATTAATTAGTACACACACACACACACAGACACACTCACGCCCTTTATCCCCGAAGGGGTAGGCAGAGGCGCAGCTAGTGCACCCACTTTTTGCCGTGCGTATTCCGTCCCATGATGTGATAGGGGGCGAGCCTATCACCACATCGGGCACAAATACCAGACTCCAATATTACTGCCCGACCCGGGAATCGGACCCGAGACCTCAGCATTGCAGTCATACCGTAATACAACTATATATTGTATTAATCAGTAATTAATAAAAATTAGTTTTTAAAATACCATTAACGGAGGACAGTTTTCAATTAGCAAGATACAGTCGTATGCATGTTAAATTTTCATGCCATTATGAAATGAAAGTGGCATTAGTCCATTTTTAAAGCAAATGTATAATGGTTTACTAGCATTTTGTACACTATTTCTGACATTAAAAGCTACCAGCGCGGCTTCTGCCACTTTAAAAAACCCAACGATAACTAAACAAAGAAATTAAAAAATGCTATAAATATAAGCATGAAAGCCACGTTCTTAAAATCCAAAATTAACTGGGTGATAACATTTAACTGTCGATTTCACGGTAATTGTTTTCATACTATCGTGTGGTTGTAATTGTACGAAATTAATTGTATTGAATGCCATTACGCTTTATTACGAGACGTGCTGCTTAAACGACGTTTTTGTGAACATTAACATGCTTTTTAGTGGTAATTTTGGTTATATAAATGGCAAAATTGTTATAAAGCGTTGGTATTTTATAAAATGTTTTTTCGATAAACGTTAATGTCGCAAAGTTGTTAATTCAGTTACTGGACTGCATAATGCAGTAGATCAGTACAAGGTTCCTATAAGCCTGGCAAAACTAAATCTTGGCAGTTTTCTACAAGTTTCACACCAATTAGTACGCAGTCACAATTCTGGTAGCACTCCGGTCGAACCGGCCTGTTGCGGTCCTCAAATGTGTGCAGCGTGGCTTTGACTTTTTCAAGACTTCAACACTTCAAGATATTGTCTCAGATCATCGCAAATATGAAGAAATAATAAATGGGAACACAAGTGATACCATTCGTGACACCATCAATTAAGCCAACAAAGGTGAAGAAAAACGCGAATCCAATTACAATGTACAAGTTTATACACTCTGCTATAATAGAATTGCTAATATTTTGACTTCTTTCAACAAAGAAAATAAAGGTCGATGATACAGCGAGCCTTTTTGTAAGGAAACTATTTTATAGTCGAAGTATCAGGTTTGAAATTTTTTCCCGAGTATATCTTACTTTATGAAAAATAGTATAATCATGTCGTAAAAAATTGAAAGGTTAAAAATGCATCGACAAGCGTTGAATAATTGGTATGTTAATATCAGTTCCATAGGGATGTAGTTAAGTAAAACTTCGATATACCGAAGTTCCTTTTAAAATGTATTTTTATTAGTGTGTATTTCGGGAGGTTAGTAAATATTGTAAAAATATAAAAATTATATTAAATGGATAGCAAAATCATCGTTTGCTCTAATGGCACCTGGCTGTGAATTTTTATTATCATCTCAAATCGATGGATGAAGTTGTAAATATCCAATAATACGAACCTCACATGATTTTGACTCGTTATAAGTAAGTTTGCCTCCATGAGTCACGGCTTATATAATTTTTACCTGAAGAGAAAAATGTTGCATATTAAATGGCGCATGGAGTAAAGTTTAGTTTGGGTTCATTCAACTATTCAAAATAAAGGCTAAACAGAGTAAGAAGTGTCAATTTACGTAAAATATCATGGCACTGCTCTGGTAGCTCACATTGAAGAAATTGCTTCACATGAAGTCCGTTTACAACGAAACAATGCGTCACTATTTCATATCATCGAGGCGATGAGTGCTTTAATTTTTTCCCTCCAGTCTGAACGTAGATGATAATGTGAGCGATAACATCTTCATAATGAATGGTAAAGAGCTGGCCTGTTGCTTTTAATTAACCATTGTTATGGATCAGCTTGTACTTAATTTATGGTGAGAGACGATCATTAAGTGCAATTGTACAAATTAATTTCTGAAATAATTTTATGTTGACTTTATGTGGTTGCCAGGGTTTAATTATGGAGATGGCTTTTTCAGTGACTAGTCTTGCATCTTGGAATACCAGTCAATGAGAGATATTTAATGAGCTATTTTATTATCCACTTCATCATAATCGCTACCCAGTCTGATACCTTTTTTGGGTTCCTGAACAACGAACTGGATGATGGTATAGGTTCCTCGATAAGTTTGGTTTCTAGCAATTTCCCTGAATCTGCAAAACGCAACAGTTAATAATATATCATTCATATCGTCTTCTGTAAGTAGTAGCACTCGGCAGAGCGTCACATTCGGGCTCTAGCTCTTTGTATACAACGACTAAGATTGGCCGGTATAATTCCGGTCGTCGAGGATATGTTTATTATTTATAATATCTTAATCCTCTCATTTCATTTCTTAAACGACATTGGAAACACACCTTTATTTGATTCGAGGATTCACCTTATTTGTGTTAAAAGGATCTTATCTGCCAAGAAGAGCAAGCGACTTCGATTTCTAAGTAAAACCACGTTTGAAAGTTAGTGCGGCATAAAAATTCAATTAACAAACAGCCCAATCGTTATTTTTAGCGTTCCCAGACCGTACGCGGAACGGATCTCTAATTAATACAGCGTTTTATGGTCAAAACCAGTACAGCTAGCTTATTTGGCTCGTACCGCAATGTTTAAGACCCTTAGACAATGGATGAGGCATTCGTCTGATGGTTTTTATGGCAAATCATTGACGAGACATCCTTGATGTGTGAGGCAATTGTACGCCGATACGAGAAAAAAATTGTGTGATCCAAATTTTCAGGTCAGGGTGGGATATGATGGGATGGTCTTTGTTGCTGATATACGTCGTAAGAGTTGTTCTTTATTATGCGGTCGCTACTACATGTGATTGTATATCGACGGTTAACGGCCAAAACGTCGTAAGCGACATTTTTTACGAAATAGAGTTATATATACAGTTAGAATCGGCTTTTTTTTCTCCGTCGTTTGGTCTAAGTTTCATGACTCTACAAGAATTTTTTTGTCGCTTAAGCGGGCACAAATTTAGGGCAATACCATTAAATTTGTCGTCGTAAACGACGGACATATTTGTGTTTTTTTTTATTATGGTAGTTGGACGAAAACAGTTCTTCAAAATTGACAGTTATGCTATTTAGGCTTTATGTAAAATATTGTTTCTTGCACGTTAACCTGTTTGGGCTGGAAACATTTTTTACAAATAAATAGATTACTCCAATTTTGCTTACATATTCTTGGTCTAAATTTCTGCTTAGGACATTAGGTCTTATTCTTTGAAAAAAATAATTTTCATTTAATACGTTTAGACCGAATTTTCAAGACTTTATTTGGCGTTTAGTCCTTTTTTTTCGAGTCCCTGTGTCAATTATCGATGACGCTTAATATAAATCGCTCAAACAAACCTCACCTAACATATTGTCGCTTATCCTTTTTTTCCCCCCGATAAATTTTAACAGAATGGTGGTTAGATAAAAAGGTAAAACGAAAATTAATAGTTAACCCAATTCGAATAAATCTAATCGTGAAGAATTTGGCGATTGGCTTGTCCATCAAAAATGAAACTCTTTCACTCGTTTGAATCAAATGGGGTTATAGTTGAACAGCGAACATCTAGTGCTCACACGACTACGGCATAAGCACCACATACGTAAACTGTCAAAAAGGTAAGTTCATAGTTTGTCTTATTGATAATAATTGTATGTAAGTATTGCCATTTATTTATTTAGATATAAATCACACATAATGTCAATATGAGTGGTTAAATGCGTATACGCTATATTAGTTTTTGAATGCTCTATTTGTTAGGTAGCTTTGCTATGCTTTGATTTGGTTGTGATCATCATTATTTTAGCTAGAAAACGAAATACAAGTGTATGTATACTGTATCTTTAGAACAGGTGGTAACAGGTAGCGCAACTTGATGAAGACTAAGATTACTCCATGTTCAGGGGATCACGACCCTCAGCACTGAGGAAAACGATGCAAGGAGGAGGAGGAGATACAATTTTCCTGTGTTACTGTAACGATTTTATTGAGATAAAAAACATTCTGCTAGGAAGCTTATTCACTCATTTTGAACGCTTTAGTGTATTGGTGATGTAATGTCATTATTGTATTGCGGTACAACTCTCATGCTCAGCTCTCGGATTCGATTCCTGGGTCGAGTAAAATAATATTTTGATTTTATGCTCAGTATCAGCCTGGTAAATGGCAATTGACTCGCCCCCTATTACATGGGACCTAACATAGCTGGGTGAAAAATTGCTGTGAGAACACCTCTGCCTACCTTCGAATGTAAGTAAGTATGTATACTATTGTATATGTGCCTATATACCTCGCTATTACATAGTATTAGTGACGTCTTGAAAAACACTTGATTAGTAATTGGTAGGTTGTTAGGACACCTTATCTTCTAGTCCTGAAGAGCAACCTTGATGTTTTAGCACTTGTTAGATTGTGATATTGTACCTATTATATAATACTATACAATATTATATAGGCAAAATAACTCCCGACACAAAAATCTCTAAAAAGTAAAATAATAAAAGTGTCTTTGTCGTTAAGTACCTAGTAATATTTTGACCCAAGCATTGTCGCGTCGGGGGACTGCTAAAGAAGTATTTTCGTCTCCTTAGTCCTGAATTCGGTCCCCCGACGTGAAGACGCTTGGCTCAAACTATTACTAGGTACTTAAACGACAAAGACACTTTTATTATTTTACTTTTTAGAGATTTTTGTGTCGGGGGTTATTTTAATTTTTATTTCAAACTTTTTAAATTACTTTATTCTCCTTCATGGGGCCTTGATAATCAACTATCTAACACTTACTCGATGAGACCATCCTTATGAGACCAAACACGCTATATCTGCTATAAGTTGCTAAGGAGTTGGGTATCCCGCAGAATACTTGATGCTGCAGCATCAGCTCATGTTTAAAAATATTGCCGAAGTCACAGTACACCAAATTAATATTTAATCGGGCTTTTTAAATTGGAAACGAGCAGATAATCTTCAAACGCCTGAACAGATCTTCATAAATTATAGCTAAGAACCATCGTGATCATATCAGCTTTCAAACAAAAAAAAACCGCGTCAAGATTGGTCTGTTCGTTTGAGAGCTACGATGCGCCAGACAGACATACAGATACACATCCTAAACTTATAACAACCCGCTATTGTGTCGGGGGTTAAAAATTGAAGTACTTAATTCATAATGTATCGCTTTGGATAGTTATCTGTAGTAGTATTAATATAGGTATATACCTAATTAGTTTAGTTACATACGCCCATTTAGTACGTAAACCCATAGAGTATAGGTGTTGCGCGACTTCATCCGCGTGAAAGACATTTCACGGTGTAAAAATCCTACTGTGTACTTTTCACTGTAGCTATCCATAGTGTTATCGGTACGATGCCATCAACATCAATTACTATACTCAGATAAAAAAAAAAACAAATATTGCCTACGAGTGCAATTAACCATGATAAAAAGTAGCATAACATACGCTAATCTGATATGGTCTATGTCTGTGCCATATATTATGCAAATCCATTCAGCAGTTTGTGTTTATTTCTCACAAACATCCAAATTCATACAAACTTACGCATTAATTAATAATTATTATTATATTATAGTAAGACAAGATTTTTCCGTTTCAGGCAGCCCATTTTGTCTCAAAAACATCGTGCATCGGACATTATCGGCAAAGCATTACATAAATCAAACATATGCCTCCATACTCGAAGTAAACTTTATTTCGATAATCTAGAGAAAATAAAGACTGATTTAAGAAAAACAATATTTTTTTTATATCCCAGGTCTCTGGGTGCAGATCCTATGGAATTATGGTTATTTTATAATAAAATCACACAAAGTGCTTTCTTTTTTTTTAAGGAGCTGAATGTAAGTTTTATAAGCTGTTCATTTATTACAATTTCCCTGTCTGTTTGTCACTACCCAAGAGTCGGTTATATGATATTTCGTGCTACTTGATAAACAAAAAAACTCACAGTATGCTCTTTTTCCATCATTTAAACAAAATGAAAAAGGCAGTAACATCATTTAGGCTGGATGAGGATCAGTGAGTTGTCTCATTTACGACGTTCTTCCTGTTAGTAAAATCAGGTACATTTGAGGGTAAGCGACAGTAAATAGTGTTAAAACGGTGATTTATATTAATTAAACAATGCAGTTTTGAAGAAAACCATTTAAAACCTATATGGTTAAATTTTGAAACTTTTGGAATCAAAGGAAAAATTTATATGATTTTTTTTCGGTTATTTTCAACTTTAAACCACTCTCCTGTAAAATTTGTAAAGTGGCGGTTATCCCCTTTTGGCCGTTAACCGTCGATATATATTTTTTTATTGCTGCTGCATGCCGCTTGTCTGATGGTAAACGATACCATCGGCTATAAACAGTAGAAACATCATCAAAACTTTGGAATACAAAGTACTGGGTGTCATTACGCTGGCTATAATGTTTTTCGCATATGAGTAAACTGATGTCCTGTCAATATCTGGATGTCTGGATACTGACTTCGTACTCATTATGAAAAACGCGCCATAATGGCCCTGTCTTAAAATCAGGCACTGTTAATGAAATAAATAAGGGAAGTCAAGATCTGGCGACTGCCCAACATCGAAGTATCCTCATGTGTCGACATTATTCAGCTGGTCTGTACTTACAAGAAGTATATTCATTAACTTTGCTGTGTATAAATACACTATCACTTGAATTTAAGGATCTTAGACCTTCCCTCGTCTCCTTTTGGAATAAGCTCTCAGAATACTAGCAAAAACCTATAAGCTGATCACATTTTCGAAAGTGCCTCGGTCCGTGTGCATACCTACTTAATGACTTCTAAATAACTCGACATATGGCATTTCCAGCAGTGGCATAGTGCTAATGAATGTATTCACATTGTTTCATTTTTTGCCATAGCCTTATTCCAATATAGGTGTTTTTGTATCGCCGTTGGAATGTCTATTGATGCATTTATGGGTGTTAGTTTTTAATAGTTATTTACCCGTTTCGATATAGAGAGCCGGTCTGGTTAATGAGTTATTAGTTGGAAAGCGAGACTCGGTTTAATTTGTAGTTTCTTTTGGAGTGGTTTGATAATGTTTACTAGATATAACAGTCTGTTTGAGTAGTATCAAGTATGCAAGCAATTTTGTTTTCCGGTTTAAAAGACATTGTTACCAGCGTTTCTGGGTATGAGGGTTAAACGGTACCCCGATGGAATATTAATTCTGGAAGTTCTTCTTTAAGCTGTGGAACTCTCTGCCAACGTGATCTACACAACCTATGACGTGGGTCTTCTCAGCGAAATCAAATCAACAATTAGGCAGTATAATCACTTTGCTGTGCCAGGATATTTGCCATTGTGCAGTCAATCACAATCGATTTTACATTTGACATTACGTAACAAGATCCTTGTCAGAACCGGCAATATTTGGTAACGTCAAAAATATCATTACCATTAACAGCTGTAATAATTGTATGGAATTTTTCGTAAATTCCCATCGAAATGTCACCTGTCCTCACACGTTTGGTCAGCGTTGAAGAATTAAAGTAATTGTATGTTTCGCCAGCCGACACTTCATAATTTACGACCCAAATTGCACTTCACAATGTTTAATGATGGGTAATTTTTTTTCCTTGCGTGTTCTTGGCGCTTTATTGTATGCCTTATTTTGGCTTGCAGTTAACACTATGCATCTTGTTTGCATAAATTTACCATATGCTATGAGACTTATTTAGATTTTTTTAGATTGATAACGTGCAATTGAAACTCGGTGTCAGTAATAATTATAATTGAACTAATATTATAAATGCAAAATTTTATGTCAATGTTAGGAAGTTTGTTGAAAGTAAACACAGATATCAATGAACCACTGGAGTTGAAACTTGACTCGAGGATAGACCATGTTCTGGTTTAACATATTTATATACATTACTTTTCACCACAGGAAATTGCATAATGAAACTTTTATTCAGCGAAAGGCCTTTCACTTGGATGAATCTAAGAGCAACAACTAGTCCACAATGATGAATACTTAAAGTAATTTGAGAACGTCAAACGAAATCACGTTAAAATCGTGAACAAATTGGAAATTCATATTTATCAACCCCGAAAACATACATAAGCTTATAAGCAAATAAATCAACAGAATTTTAACCATTCCAACATATTGAACTTCAAATAAAGTTCTTACGGAAGACTTGTTAAAGCAAGTCAGGGCAATTAAGATGTCAGACGAGGCAGCAGAGCCGGACACCTCGACAGCGCTGGACACCCTCGGACACTGTTCAGCAACACGCTTATCTAGTTTCATGCAAATTAACATAGCAATTTACATTAACAAGCAGTAACAATGTTTGCTATGATTAACGACCGGCTTAATTTTATAGACAAGAGTTGATTTGATTTTGTGTTTTATGTGAATTATAAAATTAACTGAGTGGTGTCTTTAAACGATACCCCTTAAACGGTAGCAATATCACAGGAAAAGTTAAAATTAATGTACAGTCAGCTATAAAAGTAGATGAACAAATTCAAAATTTCAAGTCACCTCTACATATTGATTGAAAGATTGTTTTTCTTTGTGTGGAGTTAACAAAAAGAAATTAATTTTGTGAAAAACATATTTTTTTCTAAGAACACAAAAGTAGTAGTACGGGCGATTTGAAGTTTTGAATTTGTTCACCTACTTATGGGGGTGACTGTACATGATTGCACCGCACTCGTCTTCCGGAGAAGTTAGAAGTCTCATGATGCCTGACAATGCAGGCTTCAAGGTCCTTGAACCGAAACAAACGATATTTGCTTACTGCTAGTTCTCAGCAGTATTAGACACTGCGGCGATACATATGCAGATGGACTGCATACAGTAAATAATAAATAGTAAACAAAAAAACAAAGTAGTAATACGGAATCACATAATACAAATCTCAATAAAATTCTAGAAACAAAGATTAATCAACCGTCAGCTAAGAATAAACCGAAGGATAAACAATTCTAAACATAATTCTGATTCCGACTAACAGTATCATTTAAATCTATCGAACTTACTCAGAATCGGCCGATCGCGCGCGTATCATACTAAATCTTCGTGCGAACGTATCGAAAGCCAAAAACTAAGGTTTGGTGCAAACTGTCAACATTTTTCATAGCCTGTATTATTCGCAACAGCTTGGTTGGCCAAGAAGATAAATATAGGAGCTTTCACTAAAAAAGAAATTAAAAATGAGGGTTTTTGTAAGCTCTCCGCTTGCCTTGAACTTTCCTTGATTGAACAAAATGTAATAGAAAAGCTGCCACTTCACGCCTGTTTTCTCTAAGACTGTGCCACTAAGCCGGTCGAGCTGGCTTATTCATGCTGCAGAAAAAACTGTTAACTTGCTCAACTTTTAAAAACCATTTCCGTTTGAAGACACAAAACGAGATAAGATCCAATCTCCTACGAGGAAACAGTCGAGCAACTAAAAGTCGTACCTCTGCGTGGGCCTTCAATCGTTAGGACATCAACCATGAATAATGCAGGTGCACGCTCTTGGACGCAGTTGTAAATAACGTTCTATAATTTTATCGCTAAACGCAATAAATCGAGTCATTGAATGCCGTGGAGTTCGCGACGACGAGTGGGTTGTGGCAATTCCCCTTTTATGTGTGCGTTAGCGGTAGAGAGTATGTGCAACTTTTTATACGATAGCAGGCAAATTACTAGGTTATCCCATGGTGATAGCCTTTTAGTAGAAATAATATTGGAGAAATCGTCGCACGTTGCTAGTAAGAGTAGCTTTTACTGGTGGTAGGTCTCTCATATATGTAAGAGTCCGTCTGGGTGGGTACCACCGCAATGTCTATTTCTACCGCCAAGCAGCAGTGTGCATGCACTATTATGTTTTGGTTTGAAGAACACTGTAGCCAGCGTAACTACTGGACATAATAAGACTTAAAATCTTACGTCTCAGGATGACGAGTGCAGTGGAATCAAACAGTACTTTGTAACTCAAGATGCTGGATGGTGTTGCTACTGTTTATGGGTGGTCGTATCGCTTACCATCAGGCAAACGGCACGCTCGTCTCGTCATTTAATGCAATAAAAAAAACATAGACTCCTTCTTCGAAGAACCTCAGATTGGAAAGATCTTGAAATATCCTGCAAATCGAATCCAGAGACGACAATTTACAGCCCAAATACGCTTGTTGATATTGAAGAAAATACCTAACAAATACGGAACACACTTAAAGATATTATCGTCGATCTTTAAACGGATTTTTATATCGTAAGGTGATCGAGATTTTGTGATAAGCGACCATCACCACGTATACACTCGTAGTATAATTCGTGCATGCACACTCAAACAGTAGCAAGGTATTAGGATAGGGAAAGAGAAGGGTTTAATCCGACCTTCGATAATTGTTTGTACAAAATGCTACACCAAAGATCGTACTTCGAATCGCTTTTCAGTTGAATCAGCGGCACATAGGAAGCCATTCTCGTTCCATCCAACAAATCAGTGGTGTTATCGAAACGCACGTGTGTATCAACTATCAACTTATCAGCTGACTACGGTTTTTGCACAATTGTTTATGGAAGATTTATAGTGTGAAACGATAGATTTATGATTGGCGGAAATCACACACAATGTACGGCTGTGTCGACGTCGACAGTGGGACCGAGTACTAGAGTTTACTCGCTGATAAATTAGCACTGTCAGCCGGCCGACTGGCAAATAAGCCCAGCGTTTGTTCTCACGATGCTAACCTTTATTCAAAAGCTGAGTTTCACTGAACATGACATAAATAAAAAAAAATAAACACGGAAAAACAAATGAAAATCATGCACACAAAAAATCAGGAAGCAGTCCGAAGTTAAAAAGGTTGAATAACGAAAACATCAACAAGCCAAAGCGAAGTAATTTTTAAAACTGTCAAAGAACAATCAATCAAAGTGCAAAAAAGCTTTAATCGAATTGGGAAAGGAGAAACAAAACTGGGACTCTGGACGCTAATTGTCTGACTAATTAACGGACACCTTTTGGTCATCAATCAATGGGGGAAACGAGGCCAGTGAAATGACTGGAGACTGGCGTTGAACTGGCTTAAATTAAAACGTCTTGTGCTGAACATAAATCAGTGCGGACGGCTGATCACGAAAACATTGGGAATTGATATTCACGTTTTGTTCGTGTAAAGGTTGCTTTGGTAATTTGAATACATTCATTGTTCATGGTTTTGAGCGTCGCTATGCCCTCATTTTGAAGTTACATACGTACAGTTTTATAGCAGGATTCGGGATAATTGGGATCCGGAATAAATTTTAAATTTACATTTAAACTTCAAACATTTCAAATCTTAAAATTATTGCCGTGATCAGACTAAGACGATATGAATCATACAGTTATTTACGTTCTTATGATTTAAGGACACTGCTAGCCAATGGGCAAGGGAGAGTCAAAAGTGCAGGTGTCTACAAGAGGCAAGAATCAATTTGGATGTTAATTTGTAAATAGAAAAAAAAATGTGTACTACCTTATTATGGACTCAAAAGACATGAAAGAGAGATAATTTACTTGAAAACAACATTTATTCATATTGAATAAAAGTCATTATCAGTCAATAAGTATTATTTCGAAATTACACCTCCACAACCCAAGTTACCCTTCCAACAGTAATTTATTTATTTATTTATTTATTATTTAGGACAGCCAGTAGTTGTTACAATGTTGCTTACACTAGATAAAAGAAAAACAATATTATCATAATATAAGAGTAACACCTTCTCAAGGCAGTCACAACATGCACTATTTGTGATAAAAAAAGAATATTTGCAAAAAAAAATACACATACTTATGGCGATTAAAACAAAATATCGTGAAAATAACAAAAACAGCCTAAAAAGAAACAATTGAAACAACAATCCGTCGGACGCTACTGCATTATGCAGCTGTGACCTGGACAGGAGCGGATCGTAAAAAACTTTATGAATTATTTGTAAAAACTGCAGATCTGTCTGGAACATCCATCAACGAGACCGTTGAATATAAGATCACTTATCCCGTCTCTGAATTCATGGATAACGATGAGTGCAGCAACGGTTTTTAAATTTGTTACGTATTTTTTGCCATTGTTACTGTGCGAGTCGTTTAACATTTATTTCGTATATTGTCTATTTTTATTATTTTCGTATGGTCGTCAACACTGGGTTCTTATTTTTTTTTAATTTCGTGATTACAATAAAATTATTTTGTCTAAACACACAATATCTATGTACATCTACTATGATAAATAATGATTAATAATACCTGTATTGGACAAGTATGGATTATCTAATTATTTCGTGATTCCTAAGAGAGTTGTACACTCGGATAGGAATTGAGAATTTATCATTATGCAAGTAAATATACGAACTGCTCTGAACAAAACAAAAAGCTGTATATATTTCTTTTTGTTTTATACACTGTACCTAATTTACCTACCCATGAACTGATTTTTAAAAGAGCAACCCTAGAATTTCTTGCCCGTTCTTCTCTGGTGGAAACTGCTTTCCGAACTGGTGGTAGAGTAAAAATTGACTGAATCTAAGTAATGTGTCACATTTTATGGATTCGAATAAATAATTTCATTTCATTTCATTACTGGTGGTAGGTCTCTCATTATGTAAGAGGCCGTCTGGGTGGGTACCACCGCAATGTCTATTTCTACCGCCAAGCAGCAGTGTGCATGCACTGTTGTGTTTCGGTTTGAAGGACATTGTAGCCAGTGTAACTACTGGACATAATGAGACTTAACATCTTATGCCACACAGTACTTTGTAAGTCAAGGTGCTGAATGGTGTTGCTACTGTTTATGGGTGGTCGTATTGCTTACCAACAGGCGAACGGCATGCTCGTCTCGTCATACAATGCAAAAAAAAAATGCTCAGATCATCAAGATAATGCTTTGGTGTGCTAGAAGCATAGTAGTCTTACTTTGAACGAATTACTTTAGTGGTAATTTTTTTTTAATTAAATTTTGTTGAATAATTTCCCTGCGACTACCTATACACATCACTTTGTGGTTCTGTCTCATAATGATAGATAGTCAGCTTTACGGTGGTCTGTGGATAATTGCTACGATATCCTTTAATTCGGAATAAAACATCTGGCGGTGCTTGCCTAGGTAGATACGTCTATAATTTAGATAATAGGGTTGACTCATTTTGGATCTATACGCTAATCAAATATTTACCTCATATAAATACCTGAGATAAATTCTAACACAGAAAGAATAAATAAAATCCTAAAAAAAATCAACTAGTTAAAAGCGTTTGAATTTCGGTAGAAGGGGTAATTATGAAGAAAAGTAGCGCAATACGTGCAAGTGACGTCATCGGGAATTACGACGTGTGCGAAAGAATGATATGGAGCGATATCCCCACTACGCGCCCACTCCTGCACTTTGCAATATTTGAAATATGAATTACTGCCTAATTCCTAATCAATTTTAATGTTGTTTTCACAGTTTTCAAGCGCTACTTTTTTGTACTGTTTGCTGTTACATATAGACTTACGTACAAAATCAAACATAGGAAAATATCCTATTCAAGGAAGCGGGTGCTTGTGTAAAAATTGTTCAAAGCTATTGATAGCGAATTGTTTTTTAAATGATCTACCTATATTTAAACCGTCTCATTGACTGTTTTCAAAGCAATAGAAAGAAACTTAAAAATATAAATTACTGCTAATTCAAATCTTGCCAGTCTTATAACTTACATCGTTCATAGTACCTAATCAATCTATGTCAATTAAACGAGAGTCAAAAGAGAAAGAACTTGGTGAGATTAGGCTTAACTATAGTTTTAAAATACCATAAAATGCTACCAATAAGCGCCATCTATTTACAATAAACCGCCAATACGACCAAGGTCATGCTAATATCCCAAAATTATACACTAGGCGACCTGGGCGACGAAATGTCTATATTATACACGACACAGACTGCAAACAATTGCATGTCGCTGCATATTTTTAACATTTGTCAAACTCGAGACGGACATGTTTGTTCATGCAATATTTATTAGATTTAGGTGCTTTGTATACTTAAAGTATAAAATTATCATCAATAAATCTCAAGGTTTGCGGTGTCGGTGTCTGCGCGTACGGTCTTTGATTTATGATTTTTTTTGACGGCTCGACAAAATTCTTGATAATGGAATACTCGTAATGTACTAAATTATCTAGGACGTAAGAAAGATAGATAAATACTGCAGCGGCAATTGATATGTTACAAGATTACAAGCTAGCAGAGCTCGCTGCTGATGTATTTGCAATATTCAACTTTTCCTATATTGTAGTTTATTCCAATTTACGTCACTAAAATCCGAAAGAACTAAACAAATTCTGGTTTCAAAATCTAGAGTTACATTTTACACAAAATGAAGAAGAAAAATAGGAGGATTATGTTATAAAAGCGATTTCACCGAGGAAGCTACAAAATTGTATACACGTCACGAAGAGAATTGCTTTTTCTTCAAAAATAATTGTTATTTTCGTTAATACTTCGAATTCGCTTTACAATTTACAGCCCACGAAATGGCTAAGTCTTAAGATACGAAAACTTTCGCACTGGATAAGGCAAAAAATGAACTATTCATCACGATCAATTGAAACATTCGTATTCGTTTCGTAAGCCGTCGCGCCAAGTTTGGTATTAACGACAGTTTTATGACGTCCAACTTTCCTCAGAGTGTTGCCTTGTCCAAAAAATACCGTCTCCATTATCTTAAAGTAACCACTGCATTGTATTCACTTGAATATTTCATGACTCGGCACCTCCATAAATCTGTTGCCTTATCCATATTTTTGTCTCGCTTTTTTTACTTAAAATTTTAATAAAATTATCATAATTGAGATCTGATGTGGCAAGTCCTGCTTTAGGTTGAGAGTTCATTCAAATGCAACTCTATTTCATATTCGTCTGGTGAATTGGGATTTCATACAGAGTGCATGAGGGTGGTAGGTATGGTTGTATTATTTTTATGGCATTGAATGACTAGACGAGCATGCCATTCGCCTGATGGTAAGCGATACGACCACCCATAAACAGTAGCAATACCATCCAGCACCTTGAGTTACAAAGTACTGTGCAGCATTCCACTGCGCTCGTCATCTTGAGACATAAGATGTTAAGTCTCATTATGTCCAGTAGTTACACTGGCTACAATGTCCTTCAAACCGAAATACAACATTGCATGCACACTGCTGCTTGGCAGTAGAAATAGACATTGCGGTGGTACCCACCCAGACGGACTCTTACATATGAGAGACCTACCACCAGTTAATAAGACAGGTCGCTATAATACTAACTGCGAAAGGTACACAGACAGCACCAATTTCTGGGTCAGCGTTCATATTGAAATTATGCATAGGATTTGATACAGTGAATTTATTCCAGTAAAGGCTTTCAAGTGGAACCAAGAGCCGAAGCTTGTATAGAATAGTTTCAAGAATTCGATCTTATTTTGGCCATAGCATCGAGTATAAGTGCATCGTCTGGGACATTTGTCACGCGCTCATACATATTTCATATCCGTCCGACTGTCTGTATACGTTAGCTCGTGGCTGCATTTATTTTTATAGAATCATCTCATTATGGTGACACAATAGATACAGATCTTATCTTGGGTACATCTTCATCGAAGGAACCAGATAGATGGTTATTTAAGAATACAATTACTATTCTAGTACGACAAGATACTTTGGGCCTAATATTAGTATTTTAGGTGATGTATAATGAAGAGCGAAATATTTCGGCTCTTGACTTAGCCAGAATTATTCTATTTTGCTGAACTTGGGGATAATTTTGTCTTGTACCGTTATATCAGGAATCGAATCTGCGTCCTTCTATTCCACAGCCGCTGCAAAACCTTAATAGTTAAACTACCACTAAAAGTCCATATCTAAAAGGCCAATTGATATTTACTTATCCACTGCCCATGTAAGGATGTAAGACAACGCCGAGTGGCACACTAGTGTTGGCTTGAAGTTTTATGAGAATTCCTCTTTACTATCTAGGTAATATGATCGTCTGTGTTTCCGCACTTAACGACTACAAGGGGGTGGATTTGGGGCAATTAGTTGTGTATTTTAAAGATTTCGCTAATGGCTCTTATCGCGTAAGTTATTTCCTCGAATGAAAGTAATCTAATCAAAATATAATGCAGTATTAGGGATAGTGTAGGACTCTATTTATTATTGGTTTAGTAGTTCTAGAGATTACAAACGTATAAATTAACTCATTACTATATTTGTATAAACTAATTCACTTCTTCTCAGTAGTAGAGGAGGCCCGTGCTCAGCAGTGGGCAGTATATAATACAGAGCTAATTGCATTGCATTGCATAAACTAATTCGAATAACAAATACAAACAGCAAATAGTAGGTATATAATTTACACAAAATGATAATTAAAATTAATTGTTTTCTAATTAAGAATGTTATTGAAATATTGGTATTTACACAGTTATGTAATTAAATATATAAAAAGTACAAAAAATTATTAAAATTTGCGAAGATTACATAACCTTTTATAAATATCATCCGTGTCACAAAGGGGTGTGTTGATTCCCGCCATAGAACCCTAAGTACACACCTGGCGAAGTCGTAACTCCATAAATTACGGTTATAGCACGACTTGAAAACATTATTGAAGTTTAATTTTGCCCGTTTTATTGTATGTTTTCCTTATTTAATAAAACATATAGTTTTATTTGTAATGCGTCGTAAATGATAATTTGTATCGGATGGTACGTCTTGAATAATTTATAAGTGAGCACGTAACATTTTGTAAATAACCATGAATATAATATAATTATGTAAGTTCTTGTTTTGTCTTGAATATTGAAGACACTTCCACGACAATTTATTGCCAAATTATTAACAAATGACCTTATTTTAGAATCAGTATTTGTCAGTGTAATTTAATTATTTTTAAATATTAAGTCAGACCTCCACCATATTATAGTATTAAAATCATATAAATAATATTAGTATAAATTTAATGTAACAGAGTAGATATAATAATGTTACTAAAGATGTATCAAAGTGGAAATCATTTCGCATCGTCAGAATAAAAATCCAATTATATCCAAAATGAGCGCCAAAACCCTTTAAATACAGTCTAACAAGTAACATTCACCTTCAACAAAAACTAATAAACATTTTATACGTATCGTTTCGCCAGCGGTAAACTTAATTCTATACACACAATCATTATATTATTTTATTCGTTTTATAATGACTATCGATATCGTTCGTCGCGACGATTGAATTACCAAACGGTTTATGGTAATTGCTTGGGTTTTAAACCTCTCATAATGTAGGTTTCTTGGATCTCCGATAAAGATACTGGATAATGTATTTTACTACTAGGTGTTGCTTGCGGCTTCGCCCGCGTGAAAAGTCATTCGCCCTTCGAAAGTCCCTAAAACACTGTAGCGATGTATAGCGCCACCTGTACGACGCTAGCGTCATCTATTTAAAAA